>CM075672.1:204955000-206205000 GCA_037962975.1 Clitoria ternatea | reverse complement strand
AGAGAACTCATCATTTTGCTTGAGTTGACTATTTATAAACGTTTCCATCAAGAACTCTAATTTGGATTTCTATGGAGCATAGGGTCCTTGTGGTTGTCTATAACTATTTTGGTTACTTTGGAAGGGGGTTTGTTTTGGAAACCAGGTGGTCCTTGTGGTTGTTTGAAATTGTTTCTATAATTCCCACCATAGTTCCCAATCGCATCCACTTGATGCATCTCTGGTTCGGGTCTAGGCTATTTTAAGCTGACAACATGTAATAGTATGTCTGCAACACCACATAATTCACACACCACATTAGTAGTACCTGCTCCTAGCTTATCAAATTTAACAGACAAAGCCTCTACTTTAGTAGTAAGTAAAGAAAAAGCATCAAGAGGGTACTTACCTGGAGTTTTTATGGGCAAACTTCTTTCTAAAGAGCATTGGTAGGTGTTCTGGTCAACTTCTTCAATAAGATTATACCCTTCCTCCAAGTATTTGCTCATGAAGGCACTGCCAGCTGTGGCATTTAGTGTCACTTTCTAATTGAAGTTAACCCGTTATAGAAAGTACCTGTTGGGCCTAGCCTATTTTGTCATCCCTAATCATAACCATGGTTACTGATGAAGGAGAAAGAGAGGTGGTGAAAACTTAACCGGGATGCTCCATCGCCATAGCGCACCATATAAACTGGGTACAGCTCTTTACTGGTACGCTTTACGTATGGGTAGAGCGGGAAATCATGGAAACTTCCTCCCGACATGTTAAGGCCGGTGAGGGTGTGGTGGACTTCAAATATCCAATCTACTTGAAGGAGAAATACCAGGAGAAGTACACAATGCTACATCCTAGGATTGGGGAACACGTCTGTTGTATCCCTACTAATGAAAGAACTATTTTCATGTACAACATCCTCTTCACACACCTCAGAGTGAGGTTCCTACTAACGGAGTTTGAAATGGGAGTCCTTTATTTTCTCGATTGTGCCCCTACTCAATTGCATCCAAACAGGTGGGGTCTGGTCCAGAGCCTGGAAGTGCTTGGAAATCACTTTAATTTCATTCCTACTATGGTATTTTTCTTCTATTATTATCGGGTCGTGTATCAGGCCAACAAAGACGACGGTCTTAGTTTTATCACACTCCAATATGACTCAAAAATTGTCAATTTTAATGCCTTCACTGAGTCAGCTAAGTCTGAGGGTGGCTCTTTCAAGAAATGCTTCATGAAGGTCCCAATAAAGGCAAATAAGCTGGTGTTTTAGGAAAACCAGGTCGGGATCAAAAAATTCCCGGTGTCCTGGACCCATGAACATTTTTTACTGACTGAGGAGGCATACGTTGCTGATGAAAATGACCTGTCCCATACCTGCATTGAAGTTGTTAGAGTGGTGCACAGCTTCTACTCCATGCACAAGAAGTTTTCTTGCAAGCGTCTCCTTGACTCCCGGCCTCAGAGAGAAGCTTATCTACATAATGACCTTAGGAATACACTTATTTTGATTAAGTCAATACTTCTGCTTCCTAACCTTTTTCTTGTTGTTGTTATAGGAGAGATCGAAAGCTTCAAGCCAATGGACTTTCTCAAGAAATTGCAAGCTCAATCGACTACTGCAAGGGAGGGAAATCAAATTTAAGCCAAAAGAAATATCCCCAAACTCAATCAAGCTATCATCATATTTCCTAAAGGTACCAAGCCAATTCCCTTGAAGGAGACCTTAAAGCTAGAACCAACAAAAGGGCTCTTGAAAAGAGAAAAAAGAAAAAGCATGACCTAGAGAAGGAGAAAGGTCAAGAGAAGAGGCGGGAACTAGAAGGGCGAGAAGCCTGTTGCCTCCAAAAAAGCCAAAGGGAAAGGGAATTGTCGAAGAGGAAACCATACCAATTGATGTGTCTTCTTCCCGGGGTGACTCGACAGCTTCCCTACTGGTATCAAAATCACTTGGCTTGGCAAAAAAAGCCCAGATGTTATTATGCTCCTGTCCCAGGGTCCCGCCTCAGCCCTTTCATCATGTACCAAGAACAGGAGGTAGAGCAAGACAAGTTAAGGTCTCCCCAATACTACCTCCGCTCTGACTTAGAGACTGATGAAAGGAAAAATACCACCAAAGCCGCTCGCTGGCAGCTAGCTGGACTAGACGGAATGTTGGAGTCTTTCAATGACCTAGAAGATCATGTAGAGGAGAGCTCATTGTTCTACGACAAAGTTCAAGACCTGGAGGCATATGTGAGGGCTGCCAATAAAGAAATTGATAATCTGAAAGACATAATAAAGGCCAAGGACAAGGCCTAAGATGATGATAAGTGGAGATCCTTGCATTGAAGAAAGAAGTAGAGCAGCTTCGCTCTAAGAAGCAGTAGTTGGAGGCACTAAAGGAGGAGAATGGACAGATAAGAACAGATAATGAAATGAAAGAAAAGGTGTGAGGCCATTCAAGCTGAGATTCTCCATCAAATAAAAGCCCATGTCACCAAAGAAATAGATTAGCTTAGGGAGAAGCATAGGCTAGCTACTGAGATGGAAGAGCTTAACAAGAAGATTGTTGATACCGATTCCCTCTATGAAACACATGAAAAGTTATAGGAAGAGGTAGCTTCCGATAAGAAGAGGGTGATGGAGGCGGTCCAACTATGTGAAAAAGTTATAAAATGAAGCGTTCATTATGGCCATAAGGGAGGTTCAATACAAGAACCCCAGAGTGAGTCTGAACCTAAACGGCATCAGCCCTTACTTTGAATTTCATGGTGGGAAGTTGTTCACTGTGATAGACAATGAACACCAGTAACACGAAGACCTTCCTTATGAGTTAGTGGACCTACCACCACCGTAATCTATGACGAAACAGCCAACCCTTCTCTAGATGAAAATGTAAAGCCCACACCAGAAAATAATGCCACTCTAAAAGACAATGCCATTTCTTCTTCGGATGGCATGACTCTAGTTGCCTAGCTTCTTTATCTGTTTTACCTTTGCATTTTTGTCTTTTCTTTTTGAATATTAGAATGCCTTGTGTCGGGATAGGCTCTAGCTTTAAACTTGTTATATGATCAATGAAAATTATCCTCTCCATATTGCGTGTTTCCAACTTTGCTTTTTATAGTTGCTTGACACTCATTCATAGAAATTCTTAAAATGGTGTCCTTGTCAGGGACTTAACTTTTTCCTGTAAACTTAACTTTAAAATTGTTGATCTTCCTTTCGGGATTTGAGGTATAACTTTTTGTAAAGCATAATGCTCTAACCCTTTTTCTAAAGTTGTAAGAATAATCTTCTTTTTGAAGTTATAGGAATAATCTACTTGCATCACTCGTCGAGGTCCTGTATAGTCTCAAAAGATAGCTAATCCTTACCACTCATTGGGGCCAAGTAGCCAATCTCTTTAGAGACTAAGGTGCCACTTGTTGGGGTCTGGCATGGCCTCATATATGGTCCAATCCTCGCCATTCATTAGGGCTAATTCTTTCTACTTCCACTGCTCATTAGGATCTAGTATAGTCTCAAAAAGATCTAATCCTCGCCACTCGTGTAGGCCAAGTAGCCAATCCTTTGGTAGGGACTAGGGTGCTACTTACTAGGGTCCAATATAGTCTCAAAGAGAACCAATCCTCACCTTTCGTTGGGTAATTATGTTGTATATAAATAGAGACATAGTCAAAAGAAGAGAAAAACTAACAATTAAAATTAATTTTTCACTATTGAACTGAATATACATCAAAGTTAAACTAGGACATGCCTCGTTAAAACCTTCTTAAGGAAAACCCTGTAGAAAAAACCTTAAGTTAGGGAAAAGAGTACATGCCCAATTTCCAGCGGACTGTAATATATGTGTAGGTTATGCATGTTCTATTTATTTCTGATAGGAGTCCCATCTAAAATCTCAAGACGATATGTGTCTTTGTCCAACGCCTTAAAGACGTGGTAAGGTCATTTCCATGACGGTGCGAGCTTTTCTTAGTCGGAAAACTTATTTCCAATACTAGCCTACCACAACACCAAGTCACCGACCTCCAAATGCCTTTGTGAGACCCACTTATTATACCTCAATATCGTCTTAGCTTTAACAACCCGATCTCGGATAAAGCCTCCTTTATTATCAGATACTGAAAAATACTACACTCTGGTAAAGAATGTATGAAGCTCTATTGGTATCATGGCTTCAACCCCGTAGGTCGACCGGAACGGGGACTCATTGGTGGATGAATGAGGGGTAGTCCTATAAGCCAACGGGATGTGGGAAAGTTCGTTGTTTCAATCCCTCTTTGCCTCACCTAAACGCTTTTTCAACCCCTTCAAGATTTCACGATTACCCACATCGGCTTGTCCGTTGGTTTGGGGATGCTATACAAAAAAGAAGACTTACATAAATTTTAACCCTTCAAGCAGCTCTATGAATTTGCGATTAGTGAATTAAGTGCCATTATCAGTGACAATCCTTTTAAGAACCCCAAACCTGGCAATGATATTTTCTTAAACAAAACGCTGGGTCTTGCAAAAGTAATGTGCATGATAGGCTCAACCTCAGTCCACTTAGTGAAGTAATCCACTCCAATGATCAAATACTTCATGCCTCTAGGTGCTATTAGGAAAGGAATTAGGATATCCAATCCCTATTGGTAGAAAGGCCAAGGAGTTACGTTTGTTGACAACTCTTCTACTGATGTGTGATGCAGGTTAGCAAACTTTTGGTAGGGATTGCACTTCTGAACGTACTCTATAGTATCCTTCTTTATTGTTAACGACCAATATCCAGCCTAGAGGATCTTGCGTATAAGACTTCGTGATCTGGGGTGGTGTCCACACTGCCCTTCATGGACTTTTTCCATAACCTTTTTGACTTTATTTTCATTCAGACATTCAAACATAAAAGATAGGGGACAGAGAAGCCATGTCTGAAATGCATCCCATCAACCATGGTGAAGAATGGTAACTCCTTTTTCACCCACCTCTGCTCTAACTCATCAGCGGGAAGTTGGTAATTCACCAAGTATCAAACAAAGGGCACGATCCATGAATCTTCATTGAAGCCATATACATGAATGGCGTTCAAGGAGGGTGAGTGGGAAATGTTGGGCTCTAACAATGTGTTTTAAATCACTATTTTTGTGCACCCAGGCTATTTCGTATTTGCTAACCTTGAGAGGACATCAACTCTCATATTTTCCTCCCTTAGGACATGCTTAAAAGTAATGGATTAGAAACGCTCTTTTAAGTCATTGACACAAGCTAAGTACTGCTGTAGAAAAGGCTCCTTATCTTGGTACTCCCCAAGGATCTATGATATAACCAGCTGAGAATCACTAGAAAAGGTCACAGTCCTAGCACCAATATCAAGAGCTGCTCTTAGACTAGCGGGGCAAGCTTCATATTATGCCTGGTTATTGAAGGTGGTGAAATTGAAGCGCAATGAAATCTTGAGGTGGACCCTATCACCATTTTCAACCACGAATCTAGCCTCACATCCCTTATTATTAGAACCCATCAATATACATTGTCCAATGGGAGTGAGACTCTTTAGGGTATGAACCAAAAAGCTCCACAATGAAATCTGCCTATACCTGAGCCTTGATGGCACTCTGTGGCTCATAAGTGATGTCGAACCTAGATAGCTCCACCACCAACTTAATTATTTAGCCTACCAAGCCAGGCTTGAAAAGGATACTACAAAGTAAGAGGTCTGTTCGAACCACGATGGGGTGTGGATGGAAATACAATCTCAAGCATCGAGATGCCCCGATAACTACCAGGGCTCCCTTTTGGATCTTCTGATATCGGCATTCTACCCCCTGTAGAATCTTGCTAGTGAAGTATACTAGCCTTTGTCCTTCCGGGGTTTTCTTTACCAGAGCGACTCCTAATCCTTCATTTGAAATAGACAAATAAAGAATCAGACGTTCGCCAGGTTTAGACCTTAATAAAATAAGAGGTTTGGATAAAACTTCCTTCAAGTTCTGGAATGTTGCCTTTTGCTCTGGTCCCTACTCAAACTTCTTACTCTTCTTGAGGATCTTGTAAGAGGGGAGAGACCGGTGTGTCATCTTTGGCATGAAATATCCCAATGCTGCTATCTTCCTGTTGAGGAACTATATCTCCCGTAAACTTTTAGGCTCTAGAGCTCCTTGATGACCTTGCGTTTGTTAAGATTGACCTTGATACCTCTCCGGATTAGCATAAAACCTGGGAATCTACCACCAGGTACCGTGAATGTGTATTTTAAAAGGTTAAGGCATATATTATACTGTCGGAGGCGGAGAAAGATCTTCTAAAGGTCCTCAATGTGGTCCTCTTCAGTTAGGGTCTTGGCTATGATGTCATCTATGTATACCTCTACTAGCTTTGTGTGCATGCCTTCGAAGACTTTATTAATCATATGTTTGGTGGTGGCCCTAGTATTTTTCAATCCAAATGGCATGATGGTGTAGTAGAGCACACCTTTGTCATTCACAAACACTGTCTTCTCGTGGTTATCCTCCCACATTGGAATTTGATTGTAACCAAAATATGCATCCATGATGGACAAAAACTGGTATCTAGACAAATTATCCACTATTCTGTCGATGTTGGGAAAGGGGTAAGGGTCCTTGGGACAATACTTGTTAAGATCAACTTAGTCTGTACACATGCGCCACTTGTCATTGGACTTCTAGACCATGATCACATTAGAGAGCCAAGATATATACCAGATCTCCTTGATAAAACCCACCATCAGTAACTCCTTCGTTTACTCATAACTGGTGTTTTGTTTCCTAACTTGATGCTAAATCTCTGAGTCATTAACTTGGTGTGTAATTCTCAGAGGATTTATTCTTTGGCAAGCGCACCAGTCGTTAAAATTGTATTATATTTGATCGTCCCACAGGGATTATGGTAAGTACCTCAATCTTGGACAGATACAAGCTGAACCAACACAATGATCAAAGGATTCATTTAGTTTTTTTTGTTGATTTTATACTTTCTAAGTTTTTATATTTTTCAGAGACAGTATTAAGGATGAAATACGATTGATAAAAGATAGGTTAGGATTGCTTCAGTTTACAACTTCATCAAGAAAATGCAATCGAGGTTCAATCGAGTTTAAACATCAAGAGGACAATCCGCAAGTGGTTATTCCCTAATTCCTTAGGTGAAAAACGCTAACTCTTATGCATCAAACCTTAATCCCTTAAGTGCTCGATTAACATATGAATCTAATGCAAAATTGGAGGTTGAACTCTAACTATTCACCTAATTACTAGGCCTGAATTAGTTAGAAAGCTGGAAGTTACCTAAGCTTCAACCATGATTCCTCACTGGTGAAGTTCTTCATCAGATCTGGATTTGTCAATCTAGCAAAGCAGATCCACTCCTCAGCTCGTTCTCCTTAGGATCTAGAAGTCAACTTCCTCAATACACCTTCAAGATTCCATCACAAACCTTTGCAATCCCAACCTTAGGAATTTAGAAATCCATCGACATTGGTTCTATTGAAGGAAGTTGGAAAGACATGGATGAGAGAGTTTAGAGAGCGAAAGGAATTAGAGAGATGTTGGAAATGGAAAATGAATTGTATTCTATGTACTCTGTTCTCTGATGTTGTTACAGAGTATGTACAAGTATATATAGGCATCTAACTTAACTAATCACTAGGAAAGCTAAGTTAATAATTAAACTAACTAACTAATTACATAATTACAGAATAACTAACTAATTACAGCTCAGCTCTTAACAAATTACAGTTCAGCATTAGCTAATTACAGTTCAGCATTAACTAATAATAGCTCAGCACTTAAATTACAAAGGTACAAAAGTAAGAGAGAAAGCAGTAGGAACAGCACTGGTGCCGGGTGTCTCTTTGGAGGGAACAGTCGGTGTTTAAATAACTTGCCTTCACGCTTGAGCATGAAGGACTCTCGCTTGAGCGTGAAAGACTCTCGCTTGAGCGACTTCGAAATATGCACTGCAGTATCGCTTTCTTAGCTTAAGCGTGATGGAGAAGCTTGGGCGAGAGTAATATTTTGGAGTCACGCTTGAGCGTGAGCTTGCTCGCTTGAACGAATTTGACTCTCGCTTGAGCGAGTGGATTATTCAATCAGCATTCTGAAGTTGATGCTCGGGTTCTTTATTTTTCAATTAGTTCTTTTAAAGTCTCGCTCGGATTCTTCATGCAATATTCGGTTCCCTGTTGCGGCCGGTGTCTTGAAGCATTTCCCAGTCGGACTTTTGGAGTTTCACTCGGATTTTCCTACTTAGCTTGAGCGCAACCTGTTCCTGTACCAATAAACACATAATTGCCTAGCATTTGTACGCTGGCTGCTCAGTGAAATTATAAATAATCATAAACTCTTAACTATTCAATGTTTTTAATCATTTTCTTACATAAATAAAGCACTTTTAAAATAAATAATTAAAATAATTATTAACAAATTATTAAATAATAAAGCCAAACTTAAACAATAATTAATGAATTATGTTAAATAAAAGAAGAAATAATTAAGTCTTTTCAAGACTTATCACATCCCCAAACTTAAGACTTGCTTGTCCTCAAGCAAATACTTAGATTAATTAACTAACAATACTTATTCAAAACAATCAACCTTTCCTTAACTTAATTCATACTATAATTATTGAATACCGACCATGCTTTCTTTTCACAATTTCTGAAAATATACTAACTTACACCTCCTTTGGGAAACAAGATGGCGATGCCTTCCTCACTGGGTCGATGTTTCACTCTTCTCTCAGTGTATAGGGTAAACAGAATGCACTCATCACCTGCGTACTTGTTAGATAAACATAGGCTTGCAACAGTTCTAAACATCATGACATATGCCAGCACAATCGGATCAGTAAGGGATTTTTTAAGCTTATAATGGGGCTGGGCTACAGGCTCTATTATTATTTTTCCGAGTCAGTGACGGGTTTCAAGATGTATCCACTGATGCCTTGACTTAATTTTAACTTAATTGCCTCTACTTAGCAAGCTCCATTATTTTCCGAGTGAATGCTAACTTAACAACTTACGGTGCTTTGCACCTTCTTCTTTTTCTTTTAGTCCTTTGGACTTTTTCTTTTCTTTCTTTCCTTCCATCTTTTTCTGATCAAATTTTTTTTTTCTTGTGGTGCTTTGCACCTTTTTTCCTTGCTATTTTTTTCATTTTTCTTCTTGACTTTTCTATTTCTCCCTTCATTTCTCTAGTTATTCATCTATAACCAAGGTCGGAGTGTGTCCTTAATTGCTGTTAGGCACACTCTTCATCCCCAAACTTAGAACTTGCTAGTCCCTAGCAATAAGTAAGACTGAGCAATTCATCAGTGGAACATCCAGGGGTAAATTCAGTCGGTTTTTCTTAGATATTTAAGCTTGTAACATTAGGTGAATAAACAGAATAAAAGGGTCTCAGGCTCAAACATAATTATTGGATCAAAGAATAATTAAATAATATTAGGATGGCTAATTTTTGGCCCTGGCTAAATTAACAAAGAAGGCCTTCATCATTTCCGATTGGCTGACATACAGTCAATTAGCAAGCACTAAAGCAAATTCTGTCTCACTAACTAACATACAGGTTCACTTGGAAAGAATAATAGAGGCTCAAAAGCTACAAATATAACAGTTAATCAGTCAGTCATGTCCCCAAACTTAATGTAAGGTCATATATTTAGATTGCTAACTAGCATGCTGAGTAAACAATTAAATGATGAAAAATAGTTATGGGCAGGGATCATGAGTCAAACAATGCCAATTAATTCATTAACCCGACTAAAGCTTAAGAATCAACAAACTTTAAATTATTAAGATGGATTTGAAATTAAGCACAATAAACATATTTTATCAATTAAGGAGTCGGAATATCAATTAAGGAGTCGGAGTAATAGAATACTTCCCTTTTACCTGACTGGCAGTGCCTGAAAAGCAATTAGTCGGACTGGCATGCATGGATTTACTGATACAATTGAGAATAAATAATAACAACAAATTAATAAAGACATAAAATTTCATTACAACCACAAGAAAATATTCATTGTTTAGAAAAATATTAAAATAAAGTCAAGTCATTACATAAAAATAGCATAATAAAAATACGGAGCAATAAATCAATCAACCGGATCCTTATTCTCTTCGTTCTGCTCTGAAGATGGTGGGAGGTCAGCTGCCAGGGGTACGTCCTCAGAGGGAATAGTGAATCCAATGAAGGCCAACCATGCATCTCTGTCAGGTGGGACTCCCATTTCTGCTGTGTGCTTTACCCTCAATCTGGTGGCAATCTTCCTGAGCATGAGATCGTGGTTCAAGACCCGATCATAGATTCCAAGTTGCATCTTCTTCATGACCTGCAATTCCTGCAACACCATAGAAATGTCAGAAGAAGAAGCACCGGCTCCTGCTGATTGCCTGGGACGCTTGGGCTCTTTGGGCACAAAATTATCAACATGGCTTATCACCCACTGCTTATCCATCACTATTTCAGGCTTGACCTTCGTCAACTCAGCATAGTTGACCTTAGTCTGATACCTTTGAGCTAGCAAGGTGATAACCGAGCAGTATGGCAGTTGAAGATTCTTGTCCAGGTTTTTCATCATTTCTTCTAAGATCAGCTCACCGAGATTCACATGCCAACCCTTCATCAGGCAGAACATCAATACCAACCTTTTAATGGTGATTTCTATTGCATGCATCACCGGTTGTAGAGATGAAAGGATATAATGGCACCACAATAGTGGAAGATGGTTCAGAGAATTTTTCTTGACACTCTGTGGTCGACCATCAGCCTTTGTCAGATAAACAGAGCCTGGTTGACAGCATTCTTCTAATATATCTTTCCTCAAATTTGCATTCTCTGCCCGATGAAAAATATCAACTTTCTACGTGTACTGGCATCCTTCCTCCTCCAGAATTGGTACTTTCAGAAGCTTGTTCAGGATGTCACCAGTTAAAGGAATGGTGACTCCTCTTAGGAAAGAAGAAAATGGAAAGTCGTCTTCTCTTGAGTGGGTTCTGAGGTTAGCATAAAACTCTCGGGTGAGTTCCTGGTATCCATGGCCCAAATTTTCGTTGAAAAACTGCCAGCCTCTTTGAATCATAGCAGCTTGGACAACATCATCAACACATTTGTCTCCTTCAAGGACAAGAGCTTTGTCCCTTATGACTCCCCTGGTTTTGAATTTCTTTTCATATTCCTGGGCAGCCTTCGCATCTCGAAACCTAAGCCCATCATAATGTCTGTTCACCGAAGATTCTATCCTCGCAGCTGGACTTGGGCTTTATTCATGAGATGGAGAATCAGGAATTTCAACCGTCACCACTTCTTTTTCTTTTCCTCTTTTGCTTTTCGTCTCATTTCCCTCTGCAGAGTTCTATGCCAGTTTCTGTAGAAGTCTTTGAGATCTCCTTTTCATAGTGAATGATTGTAAAATGATGGTCATAAACAACCTTACTGAATACAAGTAACAAAAACCAAGAATCACAGCAACTGAAAAATGTAAGACAAATGGCTATGAACAATGGAAGAAATTTTTACAATGAAATAGTACAATACGAATTATTTAACTAAAATTGAAAGAGTTAAAAGAAAATATGGTACCTTTCTCAGGAATTACAGATGTGCCTTTTCGTCTTCAAGAACACAAGTTTCAGCGTAGAAATTTAGGGTTTGTACACTGAGGGGGTATTTATAGTGTCGAATTCACTACCTGAGAAACGTGTAAGCACGCTGAATTGTTGGCGTACCAACGCTCCATTTTCTTTTATTATTTTTATTTATTATTATTTCATTTTGTTTTTTTATTTTTAATTAAATGTTTTTATTTATCTTTATTCTCTTTTTTTAAGAAAATATGGTATTCAATAAAGCATACTTGCTCGACTCACATAATGAATAGATGAAAAACTGAGTGTTGAGCGAACAAAACATCGAGTGCAGAAAAGGCTGAATAAATGGAAGAACCGATGAATAAAAGATGAACGGCAAAGTGAGAGAAAAGCTGAGTGAACGAAATAACGAGTGAAAGGACGAATGAATTAAAGATAGAGTGCGGGAATGAGAGACTGTGTGGATACAAGAAAAAGTAATGGAATAGTGAAAAAGTAACCGAGTGGATACAAGAAAGACGAGTGACCATGAGGGTGGATGAAAAAAAAAATGAATGGAAGAAAGAACGAATGAAAAAGAATGAATGAAAACAAATTCCGAGTAAATGGGACGAGTGAAAGATATACCGACCAGATAAAAGTGATAAGTAAATGAAAGAGTGAGTGGAAGAACAAATGGAAGAATGACATGTGAATGAATGAACAAGATCCCGAGTGAACCAAAATCGAGAAAGAGGTCGGCCGAATAGATGAGAGAATGACAGAATCGTACGAGAAATTGAAAAATAAAAGGAAACCAGTGATGGGAACACCGAGTGGATAAAAAAATGAGTGAATGGGAAAATTTCGGAGAGATGGGTGAAGGAACGACAAAATAGAAATCAGGTAAATTGAAAGAACGAGTGAATGAAAACTGAATGGAAATGATCCTGAGTGAATGAAGGACGAATGGATACAAAGAACGAGTGAAAGAATGAATGGATGAAGTAGAGTGCATGAGAGATAAGTGAACAATGAATAGACGAGTGAACAACTACAGTGAGATACGAGTGAACAGAAAAGTGAGTGGGAGAAAGAACGAATGAAAGTAAGGCCGAGTGAAAGAAAGAACGAGTGGAGGAACACACGAGTAAAATAAATGACGATTGGAAGAGTGAAAGAGTGAATGAAAGAATGAGTGGAAGAGATACCGAGTGGATGAGTGACGAGTGAATGAGTGAGAAACTGAGTGAATGAAAAACGGGTGGATGAAAAAGAAAAATACAGAGTGTGTGAGAAAACCGAGAAAGAAATTAGGTGGAACGAAACAACGAGTGAATGAATACCGAGTGGATTATACCGGGTGAGAATGAAAAATGAATAAATGAACAATGAGTGGACGTAAGAACAGAAAAATGAGTGAAAGAAAGTGAAAGAGTAAATGACTGACCGAGTGGATTAAATGAAAGACCGAGTGATAAAAGGGCCGACTAAGACAAGTCACCCTTCATCATCTGACCCGTTCATTAAATCAACGATCAGAAATTATTTATTAAAGTCTTCCTTTTTTATTCAATCATCAAAATTGGGAGTTTATTGAAGAATGACGAGTGAAGTTCAGTCGGGAAAAGAGTTAAGAATGAGTAACAGTGATCCGAGTATGCCACTCTCGCTCAAGCTCATTAAGCAATCGCTTCAGCGTGAATCAACAGCAGAAGCTTCTCGCCTAAGCTAACAATGTTTCGCCTGAGCGGAATGGAAGAATCAGAATCAGACTCCATTCATGTTTAACCGAGAAAGAGTTACGCTTGAGCGTAAATAAATTTGCTCAAGCGAACCAAATACTGATTCTAATTCGCACCCTTATTTAAACCTTCACAAATTTTATTCAAACATTATTCATTCATTTTTTTATTATTATTTTTATTTTTTTATTTTTTTATTTTTATTTTTATTTTTATTTTTATTTTTTTCCGACTCCAAAATTACAAAATATAACACTCAGAACGTAGGGCTGCCTCCTTAGAGCGCTTCTTTAAGGTCACTAGCTTGACCTTCTGGCATCTAAGAGGATGCCTGCAGTAGTATGGAGGTTTTCTGCCTATCAAACTCTCCTCCAAAGTAGAGTTTGAGTCGTTGGCCATTCACTTTAAAAGTTCTCTCGGTGGTCGGGTCTTTCAATTCGATTGCACCATGAGGAAAGACCTCATTTACAATAAAAGGTCCCGACCACTTAGACCTGAGCTTTCCAGGAATGAGTCTTAATCGGGAATTGAACAACAAGACTTTATCACCCTTTTAAAACTCTTTTTTATTTATCCACTTATCATGCCACCTCTTAGTTTTCTCTTTATAGATGGAGGCACTCTGATAAGCGTTGAGTCGGAACTCCTCATGTTCATGGAGTTTCAGAACTCTTTCCTCCTGGGATTGGTCGAAATCCAGATTTAACAGCTTTGTGGCCCACCATGCTTTATGTTCCAACTCCACAGGGAGATGGCAAGCCTTACCATAAACTAACTGATACTGGGACATGCCAATCAGAGTTTTAAACGCTGTCCTATAGGCCCACAATGCATCATCCAATTTAACCGACCAATCTTTCCTAGATTTCCCGACCACTTTCTCTAAAATTCTTTTAATTTCTCTATTTGAAAGCTCAACTTGTCCACAAGTTTGTGGATGGTATGGAGTGGATACCTTATGCAAGACCTCATAGTGCCTCAGGGCTTTTTCCATTATTTTATTACAAAAATGTGACCCCCCATCACTAATGAGGACTCTCGGAACTCCAAACCTAGAGAAAATATTCTTCTTTATGAACCTAAGCACCATATATGCATCATTGGTTCTGGTCGGGATTGCCTCCACCCACTTGGAGACATAATCTACAGCAACAAGTATATATTCATTGGAGAACGACTTTGGAAATGGTCCCATAAAGTCGATACCCCAGACATCAAATAATTCCACAACTAAAATGTTTGTCAAAGGCATGCCGGCTTTGGCAGAGAGACCTCCGCTCATTTGACATTTATCACACCTTTGCACATACACCTTAGCATCCTGAAAGATAGTCGGCCAATAAAAGCCACTCTGTAAAACCTTTGCTGCTGTAATGGGAGGCACCATGGTGTCCTCCATAATAGGAGTCATGGCAATGCCATAAGAGCCTTTCCTGCTCAGATTCAGGAACACATCTCCTGATTACTCCATCTACTCCTATTTTATACAGAAATGGATCATCCCAAAGAAAGGTTTTACTATCATGAAAGAATTTTTTCTTCATTTGGGATGTCCAGCCGTCAGGTACCACCGAGGCACTTTTGAAGTTGGCCATATCAGTATACCATAGCCCGGTGATAATTGCCATCAATCTCTCGTCTGGAAATTCTTCTTTTATTAAAACAGAATCTGATTCACCTTCCAGACGAGACAGTTGATCGACAACTGAGTTCTCTACTCCTTTTTTATCTCTTATTTCTAAGTCAAACTCCTGGAGTAAAAGAACCCACCTGATCAGTCTTGGCTTAGATTCTTTCTTAGCTAGTAAGTACTTGATTGCCGAGTGATCTATATATACAATGACCTTAGCACCAATCAAGTAAGCACGAAATTTATCAAATGCATACACCACAGCAAGCATTTCTTTTTCAGTAGTGGTGTAATGTATTTGATTTTCATTCAACACTTTACTAGCATAATAAATTACATGAGTTAATTTTCCTTTTTTCTGACCCAGCACAACTCCGACTGCAAAGTCACTTGCATCACACATTAATTCAAACGGTAAAGACCAGTTGGGTGCTGCAAGGATCGGAGCTGAAGTCAAACTTTGTTTCAAATTTTCAAAAGCCTTGACACAATTTTCATTAAACACAAACACATGATCTTTTACGAGCAAGTCGGTCAAAGGCTTAGCTATTTTTGAAAAATCTTTTATAAATCTTCTGTAGAAGCCAGCACATCCTAGAAAACTCCTCACTCCTTTCACATTGATCGGAGGAGGAAGTTTTTCAATGATTTCTATCTTGGCTCTATCCATTTGAATGCCCTCAGCAGAGATTTTGTGGCCAAGGACTATCCCTCCCTTAACCATAAAATGACATTTTTCCCAATTAAGGACAAGGTTAGCCTCCTGGCATCTCACCAGCACCTTGGATAGGTTGCTGAGGCATGTATCAAAACTACTACTAAAGATAGAGAAGTCGTCCATAAATACTTCAATGAATTTCTCCACCATGTCCCCAAAGATTGCCAGCATACACCTTTGAAAGGTTGCTGGAGCGTTGCACAAACCGAATGGCATGCGCCTATAGGCAAAGATTCCATATGGACAGGTGAATGCTGTCTTCTCTTGATCTTTTAGGTCAACCATAATTTGGTTATAACCCGAGTAACCATCAAGGAAGTAGTAGTATTCATGACCCGACAGTCTCTCAAGCATCTGGTCAACAAACAGTAAGGGAAAATGGTATTTCCTAGTGAAGTCATTTAGCCTTCTATAGTCTATACACACTCTCCAACCTGTGGTCGGTCTAGTAGCTATGACTTCACCTTTTTTGTTTTTAACAGTTGTCATCCCTCCTTTCTTGGGCACCACTTGGACCAGACTGATCCAAGCGCTGTCCGAGATAGGATAGATGATTCCTGCATTAAGAAGCTTGACCACCTCTTTCCTGACAGCCTCTTTCATTATGGGGTTCAATCTGCATTGTGGCTGAACTATAGGGGAATAGTCATCCTCCATCAGAATTTTGTGTATACAAAATGATGGACTGATTCCCTTCAAATCAGAAATGTTCTAGCCAATCGCAGATTCGTGTGACTTTAAAACCCCTATTAATTTGTCAACATCCTCTTCTTTTAAGTCAGCATTAATAATGACAGGATGTATTTCGTCCTCTCTCAGGAAAACATATTTCAAATAAGAAGGTAAAGGTTTTAAATCATATTTTTCTTTAGAAACTTCCTTTCCTTTCTCAACTTCAGTAATTTTCAAATCATTTTTCTTTTCTTTTTCAAAATCACCTACTTCCAATACTTCCAGTAGGTTCAGCATTTCTGAGTGAGAGTCATTTAACTCCTCAGTCTCGGAGTCAAAGTCATCCTCCAAAAAGGTTCGTAAGACCTCTTCTTTAGTTTTTAAAAGCACTGGAGTCTTGTAACTTTTAATTTCTTCAATCATTAAGCAATCCATCTTTTCAGCCGGATGTTTCATGGAATTAAAGACATTAAAAGTTACTTGCTCCTCCTGAACTCTCAGCATGAGTTCACCCTTTTCTACATCAATCAATGCTCTGCCTATAGCTAGAAAGGGTCTGCCTAAGATCAAAGGAATTTCTCGATCAACCTCCATATCCAACACTATAAAATTTGCTGGGAAGATAAATTTGTCTACCTTAACTAACAGGTCTTCCAGCATCCCCTGGGGATATTTAATGGACCTGTCAGCTAACTGCAAAGACATGCGAGTCGGTTGCAGGTCATTAATTCCTAATTTTTTCATCAAAGATAGAGGCATCGGATTTATACTAGCTCCTAGGTCACAAAGAGCACTTCCTACATGAATATCCCTAATTGCACATGGTATTGTAAAAGATTCAGGATCTTCTAGCTTTTGAGGAAGTTTCTTTGGGATGATTGCACTACACTCTTGAGTGAGAGCAATCATTTCATCCCCCTTAAGCTTCCTCTTCTTAGACAATAGCTCTTTCAAAATTTTTGCATAGGAAGGCATCTCCTGCAATGCCTCGGCAAAAGGGATATTTATGTGAAGTTTCTTAAATACATCTAAGAATCTAGCAAACTTTTGCTCTTCTATTTGCTTTTTAAACCTGTGTGGAAATGGAGCATTCCTTAGTTTTTCAAGAGTCAGCTTAGAAGCTTCCTCCAGAATCAGATCAACCTTTTTCTTTTTCTTTTGGTGGACTTTATTTTCTTTTTCTTTTTCTGTTTCATTTTCATTTTCAGCTTCATTATTAACCTGCTGAGTTTCTTGCACTATTTCTTTTTCTTTATCTTTTTCTGAGCTTATTTCCTGACTCGGAGGTGGAGAAAGAATTTTTCCACTCCTAGTGGTTATAGCTTTGCAATGTTCCCTTGGATTTACCTCGGTATCTCCAGGAAAATTGCCTGCTTGCCTCTCAACTAATTGCTTAGAAAGTTGTCCGACTTGATTTTCTAGATTTCTTATGGACGCTTCCTGATTTTTAAAACTGGCCTGAGTGGCCTGGATGAACTGAGAAAGTACATTCTCAAGTTCTGACTTTTCTTTAACAGGAGGGTGAGAAGGTTGTTGTGGTCTATTTATGGGTTGATTTTGTGGGATGTTCTGATTCAAATGTGGACCTTTCTGCCAGGAAAAATTAGGGTGATTCCTGTAATTAGGATTAAAGGAATTAGAAGGATAATTCCTTTGATATTGTTGCTGCCCCATATAGTTCACTTGCTCGAAAGGCACATTTGGATCACACATTCCATTTTCATGGTCTCCACCATAAAAGTCACAACTTATCATAGAAACTTGACTCGGCTTTTGGAGTTCTAAAATCTGTATGCTTAGTTTCTCCAAAGCCTGAGTTATCAGCTTACTCTAAGCCAGATAAGCATCTTGTGCTTCTAGTTCTAATATCCCTCTCTTAGGGACTTGGCTCCTCTCACTAATCAGACATTCATTAGAAGCCATAACGTCAATCAACTCTATGGCTTCTTTTACAGTTTTAGTTGTTAATGAGCCTCCAGCCGAGGCATCAATCAGGACCCTGGTAGCTGGCCTGACACTATTATAAAATATAGTAACCTGTTGCACATCGGTGATCTGATGATGAGGACATTTCCTCAAACTCTCCTTATACCGATCCCATGCTTCCATCAAAGATTCACCTTCTCTTTATTGGAAACACGTGATTTCATTGCGCAACTTCGCATATTTAGAAGGAGGAAAGTACTTAATCAAATTTTTTTTTTGCAAGTCCTCCCAAGTGGAAATACTGCCTCTCGGTTGACTTTGCAACCAGGCTTTAGCTTGGTCCTTTAGAGAAAACGGAAACAATCTCAGTTGAATTGCCTCTTCAGGGACTCCGTTCATTTTTACTGTATCATAAATTTGAAGGAAGGTTGCTAGATGTAAATTTGGATCCTCAACCTCACTTCCTCAGAACTGTTCATTTCTTACCAATTGCAGTAAAGCTGGTTTAAGTTCAAAATTATTTGCTGAAATCGGAGGCCTAAGGATGCTAGATTATGATCCTTCTTCAGTCGGCCGGGAGTAGTCACCTAGTGTAACTCTCCTCTGTTCCATTTCTTTTTTCTCTTTTTGCTTTTTCTCTTTTCTCAACTTACGCTCTAACAAATCGATATCGGGATCAAAGAAGAAAGGCTCTCCTCTGTTCCTTGACTGCATACACCAAATGTTTAACACAAGAAACTACTACTACTAAAAACAAAAATCAAACTACGTAATAAATGCAAACAAAAGTAAACGGTTCAGTCTAGTACTGGTCCAAGGATTGTTGATATTACTCAACAATCCCCAGTAACGGCGCCATTAACTTGATGCTAAATCTCTGAGTCATTAACTTGTTGTGTAATTATCAGAGGATTTATTCTTTGGCAAGCGCACCAGTAGTTAAAATTGTATTATATTTGATCGTCCCACAGGGATTGTGGTAAGTACCTCAATCTTGGACAGATACAAGCTGTGTGTTTTGAATGTGATTACAGGTTTAAGGATTTTGATAATGACAAAACACTCTTGAAGAATTCCTTGCAAAAACAAAGATATGGAATCAGACTCAGAAAAATTACGAAGCTAATCGATTAGGGAGTCTCAGCTAATCGATTAGGCAGCTTCTGTTTTGGAACGACTGCATCAGGACATTAAGCTAATCGATTATAGCTTTTCAACTAGTCGATTACATGCATGGTTTAATCGATTACCAAAACCAAAAATGGCATTAAAGCTATCAAGTATAACAGCTAATCGATTAAAAGAATTCAGCCAATCAATTAGAAGGCTACTGGAATTAATCTAATCGATTACTATGACTATATAATCGATTACGAAGCTGCAAAGATAAATTAAATGCATCAGGTATCACTGCTAATCGATTTCAAGGAAAAGTTCAATCGATTACAAAGCTTCTGACTTGAAGCTAATCGATTAGGCAATGGGAACTAATCGATTACATAGCGAACAGAGATGAAAAATTCAAAGTGTAATCGATTACAGCTTAAAGCATAAGCGATTACGATAGTGGGAAAACGCATATTAGTGGGAAACCAGCACATTTCTCCACCATTCCTTCAGACACCCACTACATGCAACGGCTAGGAAGACCAAGGCACTTACCAAAGCTCAGAAATGACTCTATAAATGCAAGAGGAACTCAAGCACAAAATACACAACAAGAAGCCATCAATCTTTACTTTCTCTTGTGCTTAGTAAGCCCTTGTTCTTGTATTCTTCTGAGATTTCATTTGCTTATTCTCTCTTCTTTAGAGTTATAGATTTGAGAGAACCTTCACTTGTACATCTACTCTATTGAGAGAGTCACTTGCTTGTAAACACCAAACACTAAAGTTCACTCTAGATTGAGTGGTTGTTCACTCTAGGTTGAGTGGTTACAAAGGTTGGGGTTCAATCTTTGGGATATTGTGAGATTGAGAGATTGGGTGGGGTGCCCTTATACTTGTGAGGATTGGGTTCTTGAGTGTGGGACACTAGGAAGCCGCAATTGCTCAAAGTTATATCTCTAGTCTACAATAGTGGAAATCCTCTAAGTGGGTTGCTTAGAGGCGGGACGTACACCGGATTGGTGGAACTCGTTAAATCGGTTTGTAAGCTCCTCTTCCCTACTCTTTTACTTTCATATACTATGCTTAATTGGCTTGTGTTGATTGATTGTGGCTTGCATACTTAAACTTGTTTAATTTGGCAAACTTTGAATGCTGCACACCAAGTGTTTGTCAAATTGTCTCAGCTATATTTACCTTTGTTTTGCCTTGCACATTTCATTAAACTTGATTTCACTTGCATAATCTTGTAAATTTGAACATAAGAATCAAGTTCAAAGGCATTCCAACTAAAAGTTTTAAAAACTCAATTCACCCCCCCTCTTGAGTATTGAGACCACTTGAATAACAAGTGGTATCAGAGCTTGACTCTTGGTAGAACAAGCTTAACAGCTTCAAGAGAACAAATGGCCTCAAGTTCTCAAAACCTCTTTCCCGAGGGTGGTGCTATAAACAGACCTCCCGCTTTCAATGGAGAAGGCTATACCTTTTGGAAAGAAAGAATGACAATATTTATTCAATCTATTGATTTTAAAGTTTGGAATGCCATTGAAAATGGTCCTTATACACCCATGCATATTGTCAATGATAAAAGTGTTGAAAAACCTATGGAGGAATGGACTAGTGATGAAGAAAAGAAAGTGCAATATGGCTATAAGGCTAAAAATCTCATCACTATGGCATTAGGTCCAGATGAATTTTTTAGAATAATGAATTGTAAATCCGCCAAGGAAATGTGGGTATTCTTCAAGTAACCCATGAAGGTACAAATGATGTTAAAGACTCTAAAATTAGTACACTAACTAGTCAATATGAGTGCTTTAGATTAAACTCTCATGAATCAATTGTTGATATGCAAAAACGGTTCAATCTCATCATTAATCAACTTATTACACTTGGAAAGACTTACACTAACAAAGAGCTCATTCATAAAGTGTTGAAAAGTCTTAACAGAGAATGGCAACCGCTAGTTACCGCCATCAAACAATCTTCCAGCATAAATGAGATGTCTCTTGCCACATTATTTGGTAAGTTGTAGGAACAGGAACAAGAGCTGAAAGAATTGAAGATGACGGAAGAGGAAGAAAAATCTTCCAAGAAAAAGGGACTCGCTCTCAAGGCCACTTCCATAAATGAAGAAGAATCTGGAAGTGAACTTGATGAAGAAGAAGTGTTTGGACTATTTGTGAAACACTTTGGGAAATTCATGAAAAGTAAACACTTCCAAAGAAGCTTCAAAAACCCAAGTAAGAAACCTATCACTAAAGAAAATTCTTCCTCACCCAATTGCTTTGAATGTGGCAAGGAAGGGCACTTCAAAGCGGACTGCCCAAATCTCAAGAAAAAGGGCAAAGAGAAAAGAGGAAGAAGGAGAGCATATATATCCTGGGATGAAAACGAGATAAGCAGCTCGGATGACTCGAAAAATGAAGAAGCAAACCTTTGCCTCATGGCCAACCACCAAGAAGAAAATGATGAGGTAAATTTCCATGACTTAGATAAGGATGAATTACTTGATGCTCTAGAGGAATTGTATGATAAATTTGTAAAAGTATCTAATAGACTTAAGATGTCTAGAAAAACTAGTGACACTCTAGAGATGCACCTTATGGAGGTTTGCAAAGAGAATGAATGCTTAAAGGAAGAATTGGAAAATGCTCAAACATGCTCCAAGAGTAAACCGTGTGATTTTGCTAAGAAATGTGTTGATCTAGAAAACAAAGTCCTAGATCTAAACAAAACCTTAGAGAAGTTTACAAACGGTAGAGATAACCTGAACGTACTACTTGGAAATCAAAGATGCATGTTTGACAAAACTGGTTTAGGGTACAATTCTGTTAAAAAGGAAAAGCATTACAAAATTTTTTTTGTACCTCCTATGAGATCATCTTCACCCTTTATGAAATGCAACCATTGTAGACTCAAAGGTCATAACTCTTCAAATTGCAATGTTAGAAAATTAGGGCCAAAGGTTATAAGAAAGGTGTGGGTTCCTAAAGGGACATTACCACAAGCTAACCTTAAAGGACCCAACATAAAATGGGTACCTAGTTCTCTAAACTGATTTTGTTTTGTAGGTATGCTTCAAGGCAAGCAACACCCATTGGTATTTGGATAGTGGGTGTTCAAAGCATATGACGGGAGAGATAAGCAAATTTATATCATTCACTCCCAAAAGAAAAGGAAGTGTCACCTATGGAGACAACACCAAAGGAAGGATTCTAGGCATTGGAAACATTGGTAAGAATTCTTCTACCTCTATTAGTGATGTGTTATATGTTGAAGGTCTTAAACACAACTTACTTAGCATTAGTCAATTATGTGACAAAGGATATAGAGTTTTGTTTGAATCAAATTGTTGCATAATTGAGCATAAGACTAATAAGGAAGTTAAGTTTGTTGATAAATGCTTTATAACACAATAAAATAGATCTAGTTTGCTTAGGATTTTAATCATTATCCACTGTATTTCCTTTATTTATTGTGATTTTTGCTTTCTTTCCACTATATTCTACTTGGGTATGTTATTTTGCAGAAATTAAGGTAATAAAGGGTCAATAACATGAGAAAAACGACCATAAAATGATAAAGAAACAAGAAGAACAAGCCCAAAGTAGAAAGAACTCTCTTTTTATGCTGAATTCCGACTCAGAATGCTGAATTCCGACTCAGAATGTTGAAATCCGACTCAAAATGACCCAATCCGAGTGGAATGACTCAGAATGGAGCTTTTCCGAGTGGAATATTCACTGTTGGAGTAGAATCCAAGTGGAAAGTTCCCTGTCAAAGCCATTCCGAGTGATAAATGGCTGACTCTGTTGGAGGTTCAATGCTGAAAAGGAATAAGTCTCGGTTGGAGGTGATTTCGAGTGGAAGCTTCCCCAAGTGCGACCATTCCGAGTGAAAAAAGGGACTGACCTTCAATAAAAACTGCCCAAAGCTAATTCCGAGTGAAGGGATGCTGACTGAAGCAGGTCTGACCAGGGAAGAAGTGCTTTTCTGGGCAAAAAGCTATTCCGAATGAATGGATTCCGAGCAGAAGAAGCCACAGAATGAATAAACTGTTGAATAAGGAAGTTTCCGAGTGGTTTCATTGGGAGAAGATGGCATTCTCAAGCAGAACAAAGCATTTCCGAGTAGAGTCTTATCAAGCAATGAAAGATCCGACTGGGAATCAATCACACTCGAGCAGACTCTCAAGTTTCATACTAAGCCCGAGTGAGAAGTCTCCAAGGAAAGCACATCTGAGTGAGTTGGGTCAGGAAGCTGCATTTCCGAGCAAAGCAAGGCTTGGACATGGAAGAACTTCTATCAGCCAGATTCCAGAGTCTTTCAAGTCCAAATTTCCGAGTGAAAGGTATATCCGAGTGATTTGATTGACGACTGAAGGCAATTCTATTGAAAATCAACTCCGATTCCCGAGTGAAGACAGCCGACTGGGTTGATCGACGACTAAAGTGAAAAGCAAGAAGACACTTCCGAGTGTATCATTTCAAGGAATGAAGGCCGACTGAATTATTTCAAAGCAAATCCGAGTGATTCAAATTCAGAGACAGCCGAGTGAAACAATTTGGGTGCCGATTGAATTTGTTCCGATCCTGAGTGAGTCTTCAATCAAGTCCCGAATGAATCATCTTCAGTCGGATCCGAGTCCCTCTTCAGTTAGTCCTGAGCCATTTTTAATCAGTAACTGAGTGAAGTAGTTCCGATTAAACAAAGGTCTTTCGCTCAAGCGACTCTGGTTACGCTCAAGCGAGTGGCATAATATTAGAATGTGCTCGCCCAAGCGAGATTAAACACGCTCAAGCGTGAATGGGAGCCACTCAGATTATTTCCCATCTCCTTTAAACACCGACCGGTTTTCTCCTAAACACCGACCCCTCAACTCAACACCGAGCAAGATTTCACTTGGCCTTGTGAACGAACAACAGCTTTTTCACTCAGTCTTGTGCACAAAAGGCACCTTTTTCACTCGAATTGTTTCCCACTCGGACTGAGGCACAAAATCCGAGTCAAAAATGTGAAAACCGACCCATATTTCCACTGAATGCACTTGCTGACTTGGATTTCCACTATCCAAGTGGATGTTTGACTTATAGGGGGCGGCTGACAGCATCCAGGCTGTCTCTTAGCTGTGATGGTGGGGCGGCTGAGAAGAAGACAATTGCACCAATTGGCAACGCGTTTTCAAGCTGACTTCTTCCCTTCTTTTTCCTATAAAAGGGAACACGGACAGCACCACCAAGGCATCAAATTCCAGCAGCTTCAATTCCTTTTCTTTTTTTTCTCTTTCTTTCTTCTTCTTCTGTGCTTCTCTTCTTTTTTTTCTTTCTTTCTTTTTCAATTTTTTTCTTCGTTCCTTTTTCTTTCTTTTTCATTTTCTTTCTCTTTTTTATTTTCTTTATTTTATTTTAAGAGTTGTGAGGGCTGTAAAAGTGAGTATTTAAATTTGTAATTGGTGGAGAAATATTGCATCAAGGAAATACAGTGGTAAATTATTCTAAGCTTTTGGAGAAACCCGTAAGTCTTTATTTTTTACCATGTCTTGTATGTTTTATTTTTCTATTATTTATATGAATTTGAATTATTTCATGAGTAGCTAAATTAATTATCTTGGGATAAAGGGGGTATGATAATATTTTATTGTTAATATTATTTTGACTTAGAATTAAATAAATTTCTGTTTTCCATTTAGTTTAAAAAATGCTCAATGCTTTTAGTGATTCCTAACAAGAACCTAAATGATAAAACTGTATACTTGCGGGTATATTAGTAAGTTTAGGTAATAAATAGAATCGAGAGATTTATTTTTACCAGAAAGCTTTGAACTAAACCTAAGATTTTTGAGATGCTTTTTATGACCTCGGTAAAACTGTGAAAGTAATCAAAATTCTTTTGAGGAAATAAAAGGGATTTTCATAAAATGATAATGGGCCTTTCTGAGGATTAAGCAGCGCTTTCTATAAGTTAGGTACATTAATAGGATTCTGAGAGGAACATATTAATTAGCTTTTGGAAAATTCACCTTGGAAAACTTAATTCAATTCTTATTTATGAAAAGTTAAAATTCATTAACATAAAATAGAGTCTTAATCTCCCAAAATCCCAAGATATTCTCAACTCTGATTTTTAAGTGTCAAGTAAATTTTATTTATTTGTATTCTGTACAACTTTAATTTGTTTAATTTTACAAAAATATTAAAAATCAATTGTGTGGATAATTAAATTTCAACATGCTAGTACTTTGAACACAGTCCCTGTGGAGAACGATAATCTTTTATATTACGCGACATAACCCGTGCGCTTGCGGGCCCTGTCAAGTTTTTGGCGCCGTTACCGGGGATCGAAACCCGGGTCGTCCGCGTGACAGGCGGAAATACTTACCACTATACTACAAATTGCCATTTAGCAATGACCCCTAATCAAGAACAAGAAATGCATCAGGTGGATGCTATTGGAAACTATGGTGGAAATTATCAAGGTAACTACAGACCCCCACAAGGTCTACCTGGCTTCCAAAATAGGCCACCTCAATTCCAAAGTAACTACAAACCTCAACAAGGAACCTATATTCCACAAAAATCAAAGCTAGAATCCTTGATGGAGACATTTGTAGCTACTCAACTTAAACAAAATGATGAATTCTCTGATGCAATAAAAAACTTGGCTTCAAAAGTGGACTCTCTTGCCACTCACAACAAAATACTAGAAAATCAAATTGCCCAACAAGACTCCTATTCTCAAAGAGCACCAGGAACATTTCCTGGAAAACCAGAGGCTGGACCATCTAACTAAACCATGGCTGTCACTCTTAGGAGTGGTACTCAATACGATGGGCCAGTTGACAAGACTGCAAAGTAGAAAAAGAAAGTAGATGAATCTTCATCTCATCCAGTAATTAAAGAAGAGAAACCACAAGAAAAGAAGGAGGAGGTTAAGCCATATCAACCTCCCATTCCATTTCCTCAGCTCTTAGCCAAAGCAAAGTTGGACAAACAATTTGGTAAGTTCTTTGATGTTTTAAAGAAATTGTATATTAATATTCCCTACACAGATGCTTTGCAGCAAATGCCTACATATGCGAAGTTCCTGAAGGACATTTTGTCCAACAAAAGAAGACTGGAGGAAGATGGTACAGTTGCACTTACTGAAGAGTGCAGTGCTCTAATTCAAAAGAAACTTCCACCCAAGCTCCAAGATCCAGGTAGTTTCTCTATTCCTTGCATGATTGGTGACATGAATATAGATAAAGCATTGTGTGATTTAGGAGCGAGTGTGAGTTTAATGCCATTATCTATTACTGAAAAATTAGGATTGGGTGAGTTAAAACCTACTAGGATGTCTTTGCAATTGGCTGATAGATCTGTAAAATATCCTGTAGGAATTTTAGAGGATGTTCCTATTAAGATAGGAAAATTTTTTATACCTGCTGACTTTGTTGTGCTTGAAATGGACGAAGATTCTTTGATTCCTATTATTTTAGGTAGACCATTTTTAGCAACTGCAGGTGCTGTGATCGATGTCAAGAATGGTAAGTTGTCTCTAACTGTTGGAGACCAAAAGGTTGATTTTAACTTGAAAAATGTTTTAGAAAAACCTTATAATGATGTTTGCTGTACTGTGGATTTTGTCGAACAAATGGTAAAGGAAGCAACCCTTCCTAATGACCCACTTGAAACTGTTTTCATGATTGAGCCGATAGAAACATCTGATTGCTCTGAGGCCTCACATGATACTGAGGTCATGTGTGACAAAGTGGTAAGCCCCAATATGGAATTAAAACCTTTACCAGCTTCATTAAGGTATGAATTTCTTGGTCCTAATTCCACATATCCTGTGATTATCAATGCTGAATTGAATCCATGTGAAACTGAAAAACTTTTGAAACAACTTAGGTTGTATAGAAAGGTAATAGGTTATACAATGGATGATATCAAAGGGATTAGCCCTTCTCTTTGTATGCATAGGATTATTATAGAAGATGAAAGTAGGCCCAGAGTAGAACCACTTAGGAGATTAAATCCTAAAATACAAGAAGTGGTTAAAAAGGAAATTTTGAAATTGCTTGATGCTGGAGTCATATATCCTATTGATAGTAGTAAATGGGTAAGTCTTGTCCATATGGTGCCTAAAAAGGGGGGAATAACTGTGATTGAAAATGATAAACATAACTTGATTCCTACTAGGATTATCTCTGGTTGGCACATGTGCATTGATTATAGGAAGTTAAATAGCGCCATGAAAAAAGATCATTTTCCTCTCCCTTTTATTGATCAGATGCTTGAAATACTTGCGAAACACTCTTATTTCTGTTATTTGGATGGGTATTTAGGTTTTCATCAAATTCCCATTCATCCATCTGATCAAGAAAATACTACCTTCACTTGCCCTTATGGGACTTATGCTTACAGACGTATGCCTTTTGGTTTATGTAATGCACCTGCGACTTTTCAAAGGTGTATGCAAGCAATTTTTTCTGATCTTATTGAAAATGTGATGGAAGTCTTTATGGATGATTTTTTAGTGCATGGTTTGGATTTTGATAATTGTTTAACAAATTTGTGCCAAGTCTTGCAGCATTGTGAAGAAACCAATCTGGTCTTAAACTGGGAAAAATGCCATTTTATGGTAAGAGAAGGCATAGTTCTTGGACACCTGGTGTCTGAGAGAGGTATAGAAGTTGATAAGGCTAAAGTGGAAGTGATTGAAAAATTGCCTCCACCCACAAATGTGAAAGGTATTCAGAGTTTTCTTGGACATGCAGGGTTTTACCGTAGGTTCATTAAAGATTTCTCCAAGATCACAAAGCCTCTTACAACTCTTCTGGGTAAGGATGTGCCTTTCAATTTTGATTCATCTTGTATGGAAGCTTTTTGCAGGATTAAGCAAGCTTTAATCTCTGCCCCCATCGTGCAACCACCTGATTGGAAACTCCTGTTCGAGTTAATGTGCGATGCGAGTGATTACGCAGTGGGGGCTGTGTTAGGGCAAAGAAAGGATAAAAAGCTCCATGTAATTTATTATGCCAGCTGGACGCTAGATGATGCTCAGCTTTCAACAAAGGAAAAAGTTTTATGTAGATGTCAAGCATTATTATTGGGATGCACCACTCCTTTTCAAGCAATGTGCAGATGGTATGATTCGGAGATGTGTTTCACAAGATGATGTCCATGCTATCTTGTATCATTGCCATTCTCTTTCCTGTGGAGGACACATGAGCACCTCTAAGACAGCCGCTAAAGTATTGCAAGCTGGGTTCTATTGGCCAAATATTTTTAAGGATGTACGTAAGTATGTTCTAACTTGTGATGCTTTCCAAAGAACAGGTACATTGGTAAGAGACAAGAAATGCCATTGAATACCATTTTAGAAGTTGAATTGTTTGATGTATGGGGTGTTGATTTTATGGGACCTTTTCCTTCCTCTTTTGGAAATCAGTTCATATTAGTGGTAGTTGACTATGTGTCAAAATGGGTGGAAGCCATTGCTTCACCCCATTCCGATGCTAAAACTGTTATTAAACTTTTCAAGAAAATAATATTTCCAAGGTTTGGGGTCCCAAAATGTATTATAAGTGATGGAGGGTCTCATTTTATTGAGAAAACTTTTCAGACCCTTCTAAAGAAATATGGAGTTAGGCATAAGGTTGCTACACCTTATCACCCACAAACTAGTGGATAAGTTGAGGTATCCAATCAGGAAATTAAAAATATTCTTCAAAAAGTGGTGAATACATCACGTAAGGATTGGTCTATTAAGTTAGATGATTCCTTATGGGCGTATCGAACCGCATACAAAACTCCCATTGGAACCACACCTTTTAAGCTAGTATATGGGAAGCCCTATCATTTACCTGTTGAGCTAGAATATATATCTTTCTGGGCTGTTAAAACTCTTAACCTTGATCATAAGGCTGCAGGTGAACGAAGGTTGTTGGAATTAAATGAGCTTGAAGAACTCCGTCTAGTTGCATACGAAAATGCCAGAATTTATGAAGAAAAAACCAAACAATGGCATGATCGTCAGATCCAATGGAGAACATTTAATCCAGGAGATATGGTTTTACTGTTTAATTCCAGACTGAAGCTTTTTCCAGGTAAACTGAGATCCCGATGGTCGGGACCATTCAAGGTAACAAAAGTCTTTCCCTTTGGAGCTATCGAACTATGGAGCGAGAAATCTGGTACATTTAGGGTAAATGGACAGAGAGTAAAGCACTATCTAACAGGTCATCCAATACAACAAGCAAGTGACTTGGACTTGTTTGATGCTCCTGATGAGTAAATCCAAACGGTGAGAAGTCTGGCTGAAGACTTAAAACTTAGCACTGATAGGGAGGTAACCCTATAAAAAGTTGTTTTATTTTAAGCTTTAATTCTGAAAAAAAAACCAACTATGTCAAACGCTGGTTTGGGGTTACTCCAGGTAAGTTTTCTTATCCTTTTATCATCCATTTTAACATTGAGGACAATGTCAAATTCTGGTTTGCGGTGGTAGATAAGAAAATTTAACTGTTTTGTTTCGTTGTGTGATTATTATATTTTTCATGCATGTGTGTTTTCCTTATTTTGTTTGTAATCTTGTAATTTACCATGATTGCATGATAAATTTACTTTGAACACAAGGCTAAAGTATCTAAGGACCCCAAAATTTTGAGTAAAATTTTCAAATTTTGATTGTTTAAATGCCAAATAAATGCTTAAATGAACTTATGTGATTAAAATTTTCTTTGAAAAGACTTTCCATGGTTAGACTTGAGCCAAAATGGGTTATTTATCAAACAAATTTTCAAAACCCATATTTTCTTGATTGAGTGAATCTCATAGTCATTAATATTCTAGAACTTGTTTTTCAACCGATTCAAAATGGTTTTTGATTATATGTCTTAGGATGATAAAGGCACAATTAGGTCTTATTCTTAAACCTCAGAATTTTTGCACAATTTGACCCCTAGTTGCCCCTTTTGAGCATAAAAGTGAAAATGTTTCTTTGAAACCTTTCATTGACTGATATTCTCTTAATGGTGAAAAAATTGGAAATTTAGTAGAGCAAAGAAATAAAAAAGGACTTAAGAAAAATATGTATTGAATGTAAAAAAAATAAAAAAAAAATCAAAAGGATGATATTGAATGAATTCCAAAAAGTCCATAAAAGTTCAAAAATTTGCTCTGTTAAATTTATGATGGTAATTTGAATCATTCATTACTGTTAAAGCCCTTTTGTATTCCATTTTTCTTGAAATTCCTACCTTGACAATACAACCCAAGGCCACGCTACAACCTTTGAAAGACCTTTAGACTTTGACATATTTTCTATCTAAACTGTGGAGTCTCTGGTTTATTAAGAAGCTTATGGTAATGTTTCTTGACTATGATGATTTGAGAGATACACAAACCTTGAAACACTTGAGTGAAAATTATGAGAAGAGTATCTCAAGTCTTGACATTGAAAAATTGATTCACATAAATTAAAATTGGCATTTGAATAAATCTTTTTCTCTGTTTTGGATTCCTTAGTTTATTAAGCTTAGTGTTTTCTGTATTTTATCTTGTGAATATGGTGATTGCTTGAGGACAAGCAATGCTTTGGTTTGGGGTATTTTGATAAATGCTTTATAACACAATAAAATATATCTAGTTTGCTTAGGATTTTAATCATTATCCACTGTATTTCCTTTATTTATTGTGATTTTTGCTTTCTTTCCACTATATTCTACTTGGGTATGTTATTTTGTAGAAATTAAGGTAATAAAGGGTCAATAACATGAGAAAAACAACCATAAAATGATAAAGAAACAAGAAGAACAAGCCCAAAGTAGAAAAAACTCTCTTTTTATGCTGAATTCCGACTCAGAATGCTGAATTTTGACTCAGAATGTTGAAATCTGACTCAAAATGACCCAATCCGAGTGGAATGACTCAGAATGGAGCTTTTCCGAGTGGAATATTCACTGTTGGAGCAGAATCCAAGTGGAAAGTTCCCTGTCAAAGCCATTCTGAGTGATAAATGGCTGACTCTGTTGGAGGTTCAATGCTGAAAAGGAATAAGTCTCGGTTGGAGGTGATTTCGAGTGGAAGCTTCCCCGAGTGCGACCATTCCGAGTGAAAAAAGGGACTGACCTTCAATAAAAACTGCCCAAAGCTAATTCCGAGTGAAGGGATGCTGACTGAAGCAGGTCTGACCAGGGAAGAAGTGCTTTTCTGGGCAAAAAGCTATTCTGAGTGAATGGATTCTGAGCAGAAGAAGCCACAAAATGAATAAACTGTTGAATAAGGAGGTTTCCGAGTGGTTTCATTCGGAGAAGATGGCATTCTCAAGCAGAACAAGGCATTTCCGAGTAGAGTCTTATCAAGCAATGAAAGATCCGACTGGGAATCAATCACACTCGGGCAGACTCTCAAGTTTCACACTAAGCCCGAGTGAAAAGTCTCCAAGGAAAGCATATCCGAGTGAGTTGGGTCAGGAAGCTGCATTTCTGAGCAAAGCAAGGCTTGGACATGGAAGAACTTCTATCAGCCAGATTCCAGAGTCTTTCAAGTCTAAATTTCCGAGTGAAAGGTATATCCGAGTGATTTGATTGACGACTGAAGGCAATTCCTATTGAAAATCAACTCCGATTCCCGAGTGAAGACAACCGGCTGGGTTGATCGACGACTGAAGTGAAAAGCAAGAAGACACTTCCGAGTGTATCATTTCAAGGAATGAAGGCCGACTGAATTATTTCAAAGCAAATCCGAGTGATTCAAATTCAGAGACAGCCGAGTGAAACAATTTGGGTGCCAATTGAATTTGTTCCGATCCTGAGTGAGTCTTCAATCAAGTCCTGAATGAATCATCTTCAGTCGGATCCGAGTCCCTCTTCAGTCAGTCCCGAGCCATTTTTAATCAGTAACCGAGTGAAGTAATTCCGATTAAACAAAGGTCTTTCGCTCAAGCGACTCTGGTTACGCTCAAGCGAGTGGCATAATATTAGAATGTGCTCGCCCAAGCGAGATTAAACATGCTCAAGCGTGAATGGGAGCCACTCGGATTATTTCCCATCTCCTTTGAACACCGACCAGTTTTCTCCTAAACACCGACCCCTCAACTCAACACCGAGCAAGATTTCACTCAGCCTTATGAACGAACAACAGCTTTTCACTTGGTCTTGTGCACAAAAGGCACCTTTTTCACTCGGATTGTTTCCCACTCGGACTGAGGCATAAAATCTGAGTCAAAAATGTGAAAACCGACCCATATTTCCACCGAATGCACTTGCTGACTTGGATTTCCACTATCCAAGTGGATGTTTGACTTATAGGGGGCGGCTGACAGCATCCAGGCTGTCTTCAACCTGTGATGGTGGGGCGGCTGAAAAGAAGACAATTGCACCAACTGGCAACGCGTTTTCAAGCTGACTTCTTCCCTTCCTTTGCCTATAAAAGGGAACACGGACAGCACCACCAAGGCATCAAATTCTAATAGCTTCAATTCCTTTTCTTTTTTTTCTCTTTCTTTCTTCTTCTTCTGTGCTTCTCTTCTTTCTTTTCTTTCTTTCTTTTTCAATTTTTTTCTTCGTTCCTTTTTCTATCTTTTTCATTTTCTTTCTCTTTTTTATTTTCTTTATTTTATTTTAAGAGTTGTGAGGGCTGTAAAAGTGAGTATTTAAATTTGTAATTGGTGGAGAAATATTGCATCAAGGAAATACAGTGGTAAATTATTCTAAGCTTTTGGAGAAACCCGTAAGTCTTTATTTTTTACCATGTCTTGTATATTTTATTTTTCCATTATTTATATGAATTTGAATTATTTCATGAGTAGCTAAATTAATTATCTTGGTATAAAGGGGGCATGATAATATTTTATTGTTAATATTATTTTGACTTGGAATTAAATAAATTTCTGTTTTCCATTTAGTTTAAAAAATGCTCAATGCTTTTAGTGATTCCTAACAAGAACCTAAATGATAAAACTGTATACTTGCGGGTATATTAGTAAGTTTAGGTAATAAATAGAATCGAGAGATTTATTTTTACCGGAAAGCTTTGAACTAAACCTAAGATTTTTGAGATGCTTTTTGTGACCTCGGTAAAACCGTGAAAGTAATCAAAATTCTTTTGAGGAAATAAAAGGGATTTTCATAAAACGATAATGGGCCTTTCTGAGGATTAAGCAGCGCTTTCCATAAGTTAGGTACATTAATAGGATTCCGAGAGGAACATATTAATTAGCTTTTGGAAAATTCGCCTTGGAAAACTTAATTCGATTCTTATTTATGAAAAGTTAAAATTCATTAACATAAAATAGAGTCTTAATCTCCCAAAATCCCAAGATATTCTCAACTCTGATTTTTAAGTGTCAAGTAAATTTTATTTATTTGTATTTTGTGCAACTTTAATTTGTTTAATTTTACAAAAATATTAAAAATCAATTGTGTGGATAATTAAATTTCAATATGTTGGTACTTTGAACACAGTCCCTGTGGAGAACGATAATCTTTTATATTACGCGACATAACCCGTGCGCTTGCGGGCCCTGTCATTTGTAGGCCAAAGAATTGATAATATTTACATGATTGATATGGATAGTTTGTCTTCAAATGATGTACAGTGATTCATGACTAGAGAGGATGAAACTTGGCTATGGCATAGAAGAATAGCTCATATACATGTAGACCATTTGAATAAACTTGTTTCTAAAGAATTAGTAATTGGTTTACCAAAGCTTAAATTTGAAAATAAATTTTGTGATGCATATCAAAAGGGAAAACAAGTGAAGGCATCCTTTCAATCTAAAAACATTGTTTCCACCCAAAAGCCTTTACAACTTTTGCACATGGATCTTTTTGGACCCTCCAAAATCAAAAGCTTTGGTGGTAATTACTATGGTCTAGTAATTGTAGATGACTACTCTAGATATACATGGACCTTGTTTCTTGCTCATAAGAATGAAGCATATCATGCATTTAAGAAACTTGCTAGGATTATCCAAAATGAGCAAAATTCAAAAATTACATCCATTAGAACTGATCATGGGGGAGAATTCAAAAATCAATCTTTTGAAAAGTTTTGCGAAAAACATAGCATCAATCACAATTTTTCAGCTCCTAGAACTCCACAACAAAATGGAGTAGTAGAAAGGAAAAATAGATCGTTGGTAGAGCTTGAAAGAAACATGTTAAATGAAAACAATATTGCAAAACATTTTTGGGCCAATACGGTAAATACCGCTTGTCATGTTATGAATAGATGTTTAATAAGGCCTATCCTAAAGAAAACCCCCTATGAACTTTACAAGGGTAGAAAACCTAACATTTCATATTTTCATATATTTGGATGTAAATGTTTTATGCTCAATAATGGAAAAGATAATCTAAGTAAGTTTGATGCTAAAGCTGATGAAGCAATCTTCCTAGGGTACTCTCAATCTAGTAAATCTTATCGAATCTTCAACAAACGCACAAATACCATTGAAGAATCTATTTATGTTAAATTTGATGAAAATAGCCATAACCCTCCGAGAAAGGAAGATGCTGATGATCTTGCAGGTGCACTTCAAGAAATGCACTTGAATGAAGAGGAGGAAATCAACAAGAAAGAAGAAACAACATAAAATAAGGAACCATATCAATGGATCACATTGAAAGATCACCCATTAGACAAAGTCATAATGACTCAAGGTGTAAGTACTCGAAATGCTTTAAGAAATACTTGTAATCACCTAGCGTTTGTATCACAAATAGAACCCAAAAACATTGATGAAGCTATTATTGATGAACATTGGATGTTGGCCATGCAAGAAGAGTTAAATCAATTTGAAAGAAATGAAGTTTGGGAACTAGTGCCAAGACCCAATGATCACCAAATAATAGGAACAAAATGAGTTTTTAGAAATAAGCTAGATGAGAATGGCATAATAACAAGAAATAAAGCTAGATTAGTTGCTAAAGGATATAATCAAGAAGAAGGGGTAGACTATGAAGAAACGTATGCTCCTGTAGCTAGATTAGAAGCCATAAGATTACTATTAGCTTTTGCCTGTTATATGGATTTTAAGCTTTATCAAATGGATGTCAAAAGCGCTTTTCTAAATGGCTATATTCAAGAAGAGGTCTATGTAGATCAACCTCCCGGTTTTGAAAATCATAAATTTCCAAACCATGTTTTTAAATTGAGAAAAGCTTTATATGGTTTGAAACAAGCTCCAAGAGCTTGGTATGAAAGACTCAGTAAGTTTCTTTTAGAAAATAGCTTTGAAAGAGGTAAGGTTGACACTACCCTTTTTATAAAACGCAAAAACAATGACATTCTGTTGGTACAAGTTTATGTTGATGACATAATATTTGGTGCTACTAATGAAATTCTTTGTCAAGAGTTTGCCAAGATCATGCAAGATGAATTTGAAATGTCCATGATGGGAGAACTCACCTTCTTTCTTGGATTACAAATCAAACAAACTAATGAGGGAACGTTCATTAGTCAAACAAAATATTGTAAAGAGCTACTCAAAAAGTTTAAAATGGATGAAGCAAATGAAATAGCTACACCCATGAGTACATCTTGCTACTTAGACAAAGATGAGAAGGGTAAGGATGTCGGAATAACTAAATACCGAGGTATGATTGGCTCTTTACTTTACTTAACAGCTAGTAGGCCTAATATTATGTTTGCTGTGTGCATGTATGCTAGATATCAAGCATGTCCTAAAGAATCACATCTCACTGCTGTGAAAAGAATTTTGAAATATCTTGTGGGTACTCAAAATGTTGGTCTATGGTACTCTAAAGGGGCCGAATGCATTTTAGTAGGGTACTCTAATTCAGATTTTGCAGGATGTAAACTTGACAGGAAAAGCACTAGTGGAACATGCCACTTGCTTGGTAGTTCTCTTGTATCTTGGCATAGCAAGAAACAAGTGAGTGTTGCACTATCAACAACTGAGGCAGAATATGTTGTAGCTGGTAGCTGTTGTGCTCAAATCCTTTGGATGAGACAACAACTTCTGGACTTTGGAGTTATGTTAGATCATGTGCCTCTCAAATGTGATAACACTAGCGCCATAAATATATCCAAAAATCTTGTCATGCATTCTAGGACTAAACATATTGAAATAAGGCATCATTTTATTAGAGACCATGTTTTAAAGGGTGATTGTGTGCTTGAACATGTTGATACCTCTAAACAATTGGCAGACATATTCACCAAACCTTTAGTGAAAGAGCAATTCATCCACATTAGAAGAGAATTGGGAATTCTTGACATGATCAATTGTGTTTGAATGATGAAGTATTTTGATAAAAACATTGTTGTATAGCATGTTTATATGATTTGGTTATTATTTATGGTATGATTCATTGAAATTACAACCTTCCTGTGTGAAAACTGCATAAATTGTGAATTTTTGGACCATATAATCAATTACATAGCACTTCTTAATCGATTAATAAGCCTCTGTTTCATTGATAATCGATTACTCATTGATATCTAATCGATTATAAAGCTTCTGTTTTATGCATAATCGATTACCTCTTAATCCATAATCGATTACAAAGCCTCTGTTTCAGGTACAAAACGTTTCATCTTCCCACTAATCGATTACCAGACTATCTCAATCGATTAGGACGCTTCTGTTTCTTCACTAATCGATTACTCAACTGCCATAATCGATTACCCTCTATGCAAAACGATTCAAATTCCCCAGAAATAGTGAGCTAATCGATTACCTCATCCTCGTAATCGATTAGCATCGGAACTACAACAGTCAAACGTGGGTTCCTGAGGTCTGCTCGTATTCCCCCTCATTTAACTCACCTCACTCCTTCCTAGACCTAGTTTTTCTTTATAAATACACCTCTATTCACCCTCTCTTCTTACACTACCTCCTTCATCTTCAAATCTCTCAAAGCTCTCAAGAAATCTCTCCTTCTCTTCATCTTTTTCTCTCCATTCCTTGACCATGTCTTCTTCCCGCACAGTCAAGAGAACTAGGTCCTCCATGGCCCAAGCCAACAACCCCCTAGACTTCTTTAGGTTCTTCTCATCTTCTAGAGACCTTCAACACTTCGTTAACAATTTTTTTGAGAAAGACATCATGACCCCCCACTACACCATTGCTGAAACATTCGATAACCATAGCCTCACCTTTACCCAATGCCTCCATCACTACAACCTTTTTCCCTTCCTCACCCTTAAGGAAGAGCAATATTATCCTGAACTCATCCGAGTTTTCTACTGCAGTCTCAAACTTGTCAATGGGATGGTAGAATCAAAGGTCAAAAATGTGACCATCAAGCTCACCAACGCCCAGTTTGCAGAAATCTCTCTACTGCCGCTTAACGATGCAGAATTTGACGGAGGAGAACCTGAAGATGAATGGGGCTTCAATGCTCTAACTGCTCGTCAATCCTTGTGGAAGGCTGATCGCCCAAGGAGCAATCACAAGCTGGTGGGACATCTAACCATGAATAACCGCCTCCTTCACTTTTTCCTGGTCAAGATGTTGGTTCCCCGTGGTGGGAACTATGCTTTGGTGGAAGAGGATGATGTCCTCTTAATGTGGGCTATGCTGAACCACAAAGAGATAAACTGGGTTCAACTGGTGAAGTTCCACATGCGCCACACAAAAGACCAACAAAGGCTTCCATACGCCATTCTACTCACCAAAATCTTCAAACATTGCAAAGTAGACTTGGCTGAAGAGTTGTCAGAAAAAGTGCCTCCAAAAGCCTGCATTGGCACTCATCATCTCACCAAAATGGGTCTTGTTTTTCTGAACGGAGCATGGTATTCAAGGATGGAAGGCTATCATGCCAACATTCACTATGAAGCTCCTACTGATGAACCAGCCCCTCCTCCTCCTGCAACTCAAGCTTCATCATCTGCCCCTGCCGATCCATTTGCATCTCTTTATGCTCACCTTGACCGCCGCTTCGACCGTCTTGAAAAATCTCTTCAAGAGTTTTCCATAACTGAGCAGCAACATTTTGAGCTGATGCAACAGTGTTATGAGGAGCTGTCACATTAAATCTCTGAACTTAGATTTTTCAACCCGGATAACTAGATCTGTTTTTTATGCTTTGATCATTGTGCTTTCTATTTTTTATGCTTCAGTTTTTCATCATTTACTTAATGTACTTTCCCTTCAGTTTTCATGAATAAAAATTTTGTCTTTCTTCATATGACTATCATTGCTTTATTGTTTTTGATGATTACAAAGGGGGAGAAGCAATAGTGTGTTCATCTACTAGCAATAGTTAGTTCATCTACTTACAATAGTGTGTTCATCTACTTGTTGACTGCTAAAAATGCTCAATTATCTGGTATTATCTACAAAAGGCATATATTCTTAAAGATAGGGGGAGTTTTAGTTATTTTAAGAGATAATGTTGTAAGGGATAACACTTAAGAGATAACTAATTAGATGATTTATTTAAAAGATAAGGCAGATTCTGAAAATCTGATTAAGAGATAAGATGTAGAATTCAAATGTTTTTATATTAATAAAGATTGTTGTTTAAACTAACAATCCTCAAGAGATGAACATTGTTGTCATCATCAAAAAGGGGGAGAATGTGTTTTGAATGTGATTACAGGTTTAAGGATTTTGATAATGACAAAACACTCTTGAAGAATTCCTTGCAAAAACAAAGATATGGAATCAGACTCAGAAAAATTGCGAAGCTAATCGATTAGGGAGTCTCAGCTAATCGATTAGGCAGCTTCTGTTTTGGAACCACTGCATCAGGACATTAAGCTAATCGATTACAGCATTTCAACTAATCGATTACAGAGCCACTAGTATTACAATAATCGATTACATGCATGGTTTAATCGATTACTAAAACCAAAAATGGCATTAAAGCTATCAGGTATAACAGCTAATCGATTAAGAGAATTCAGCCAATCGATTAGAAGGCTACTGGAATTAATCTAATCGATTACTATGACTATATAATCGATTACGAAGCTGCAAAGATAAATTAAATGCATCAGGTATCACTGCTAATCGATTACAAGGCAAAGTTCAATCGATTACAAAGCTTCTGACTTGAAGCTAATCGATTAGGCAATGCGAACTAATCGATTACATAGCGAACAAAGATGAAAAATTCAAAGTGTAATCGATTACAGCTTAAAGTATAAGCGATTACGATAGTGGGAAAATGCATATTAGTGGGAAACCAGCATATTTCTCCACCATTCCTTCAGACACCCACTACATGCAACGGCTAGGAAGACCAAGGCACTTACCAAAGCTCAGAAATGACTCTATAAATGCAAGAGGAACTCAAGCACAAAATACACAACAAGAAGCCATCAATCTTTACTTTCTCTTGTGCTTAGTAAGCCCTTATTCTTGTATTTTTCTGAGATTTCATTTGCTTATTCTCTCTTCTTGAGAGTTATACATTTGAGAGAACCTTCACTTGTACATCTACTCTATTGAGAGAGTCACTTGCTTGTAAACACCAAACACTAAAGTTCACTCTAGATTGAGTGGTTGTTCACTCTAGGTTGAGTGGTTACAAAGGTTGGGGTTCAATCTTTAGGATATTGTGAGATTGAGAGATTGGGTGGGGTGCCCTTATACTTGTGAGGATTGGGTTCTTGAGTGTGGGACACTAGGAAGCCGCAATTGCTCAAAGTTGTATCTCTAGTCTACAATAGTGGAAATCCTCTAAGTGGGTTACTTAGAGGCGAGACATACACCAGATTGGTGGAAATCGTTAAATCGGTTTGCAAGCTCCTCTTCCCTACTCTTTTACTTTCATATACTAAACTTAATTGGCTTGTGTTGATTGATTGTGGCTTGCATACTTAAACTTGTTTAATTTGGCAAACTTTGAATACTGCACACCAAGTGTTTGTCAAATTATCTCAGCTATATTTACCTTTGTTTTGCCTTGCACATTTCATTAAACTTGATTTCACTTGCATAATCTTGTAAATTTGAACATAAGAATCAAGTTCAAAGGCATTCCAACTAAAAGTTTTAAAAACTCAATTCACCCCCCCTCTTGAGTATTGAGGCCACTTGAATAACAAGCTGAACCAACACAATGATCAAAGGATTCATTCAGTTTTTTTTTGTTGATTTTATACTTTCTAAGTTTTTATATTTTCAGAGACAGTATTAAGGATGAAATACGATTGATAAAAGATAGGTTAGGATTGCTTCAGTTTACAACTTCATCAAGAAAATGCAATTGAGGTTTAATCGAGTTCAAACATCAAGAGGACAATCCGCAAGTGGTTATTCCCTAATTCCTTAGGTGAAAAACGCTAACTCTTATGCATCAAACCTTAATCCCTTAAGTGCTCAATTAACATATGAATCTAATGCAAAATTGGAGGTTGAACTCTAACTATTCACATAATTACTAGGCCTGAATTAGTTAGAAAGCTGGAAGTTACCTAAGCTTCAACCATGATTCCTCACTGGTGAAGTTCTTCATCAGATCTGGATTTGTCAATCCAGCAAAGCAGATCCACTTCTCAGCTCGTTCTCCTCAGGATCTAGAAGTCAACTTCCTCAATACACCTTCAAGATTCCATCGCAAACCTTTGCAATCCCAACCTTAGGAATTTAGAAATCCATCGACATTGGTTCTATCGAAGGAAGTTGGAAAGACATGGATGAGAGAGTTTAGAGAGCGAAAAGAATTAGAGAGATGTTGGAAATGGAAAATGAATTGTATTCTATGTACTCTGTTCTCTGATGTTGTTACAGAGTATGTACAAGTATATATAGGCATCTAACTTAACTAACTAACTTAACTAATCACTAGGAAAGCTAAGTTAATAATTAAACTAACTAACTAATTACATAATTACGGAATAACTAACTAATTACAACTCATCTCTTAACAAATTACAGTTCAGCATTAGCTAATTACAGTTCAGCATTAACTAATAACAGCTCAGCACTTAAATTATAAAGGTACAAAAGTAAGAGAGAAAGCAGTAGGAACAGCACTGGTGCCGGGTGTCTCTTTGGAGGGAACAGTCGGTGTTTAAATAACTTGCCTTCACGCTTGAGCGTGAAGGACTCTCGCTTGAGCGTGAAAGACTCTCGCTTGAGCGACTTCGAAATATGCACTGCAGTATCGCTTTCTTAGCTTAAGCGTGATGGAGAAGCTTGGGCGAGAGTAATATTTTGGAGTCACGCTTGAGCGTGAGCTTGCTCGCTTGAACGAATTTGACTCTCGCTTGAGCGAGTGGATTATTCAATCAGCATTCTGAAGTTGACGCTCGGGTTCTTCATTTTTCAATCAGTGCTTTTAAAGTCTCGCTCGGATTCTTATGCAATATTCGGTTCCCTGTTGCGATCGGTGTCTTAAAGCATTTCCCAGTCAGACTTTTGGAGTTTCACTCGGATTTTCCTACTTAGCTTGAGCGCAACCTGTTCCTACACCAATAAACACATAATTGCCTAGCATTTGTACGCTGGCTGCTTAGTGAAATTATAAATAATCATAAACTCTTAACTATTCAATGTTTTTAATCATTTTCTTACATAAATAAAGCACTTTTAAAATAAATAATTAAAATACGAATTATTAACAAATTATTAAATAATAAAGCCAAACTTAAAAGATAATTAATGAATTATGTTAAATAAAAGAAGAAATAATTAAGTCTTTTCAAGACTTATCATTTCTCCAGGCCTAAGCATCTCTCCTTCTAGGCCACGGGTCTGGTCTCTGGATACATAAAGTATATGACAACAAAAATCTGGATCCATACCAGGCATATCAGTTATGGTCCAGGAATGAGATCTCTAAACTCTTTAAGTAACGCTAGTAATCGTTCCTCCATCCTAGGATCAAGTTTCTCATTGATTTGGGTCACTTTCTCTGGGGTGTCTCCCAAGACAATCGCCTTGGACCCTCCATCCAGGGTAACCTTGGATGGATTAAGCGGATCAATCTTCAACTCTGCACTGGGATCTAGATCAACTAGGTTGATGAAAGTTGTAGCTGCACCTCCTTCATTCAACTTTCGCTTTTAATTGATGGTCTTCATCTTCACCATATTAAGGTTAAGGTTGTAACAATACCTTACCATTTCCTGGTTACCCTATACTGAGTACACCATGTTATCCTTGTTGACAAACTTGATGAGGAGGTGCGCGGTTGACACAACAACCTCCATAGTGTTCAAAGTTAGACTACCTATGATACCGTTATACAGGGACAAGACATTGATCACCAGGATTCTTGTCTTGACCGTCTTGGCTTCAAGATCACCATTAAAAGTGATACATGTGTCCAAGTAACCCTTGGTAGGTTGCTTTGCCCCATTGAAAGTAGTTAAGTCTACAAGTGAACATCGGTAAGACTCATTCTCTTGAAGCGGTCATAGAAGAGAACATCCCAAGAACTTTCTTGATCCACTAGGATGCTGTTAACATCCAAGTTGGCAATAACCATAACTATCACCATTACATCATTGCCTCTCGAGATTATCGGGCCGAAGTCATCACTAAAGAAGATGGACAAGGTCTGCATACCATCTCTGAAAGGATGATTATCTTACTTCTTGCCCTAGATAGACAAGATCATTCTATGATGATTTTTTCATGTCATGTTTGACGCGCCACCCCTAGCAAAACCTCCTGTTATCATATCAATGACTTCATGTCTTCCCAGTTGAGGAGGGGACGACATCCGCTCCTCCTCTTGGACTGCCTCTACAAGCAATCCTTTCTATTTTTTAGCATCAGAAAACTTCTTTGGACCCCAGTTATCATCAGAATCAGGAAAACGGTCATTATACCTCTTCTCCGTACGTTCAGGCTCGTTTAGAGACTCATTCTTAAAGATGTACGGCTTAAGCTTCCCCTATCATATTAAGACCTTGATAGCGTCCTAAAGCTACATGTACTCATTTGTCAAGTATCCATTCTGCTCATGGAAGTCACAATACTTCCTTGGGTTACCAGGCCTCTTGACCGGGGTAGGCTTTCTTAGTCCATATATGTTGAATGATGCCCAGCCCACCTCCCTCAAGATTTGGGAAGGCTTGGTGTTGAGGGGAACATAATGACTAAACGTTGCAATATGTTTATCCTATTGTCAGGGTTGTTGCTCTCTTCTATGCTCCTTCTGGGGTATTCTATTACCCTTAGGCTTCTTTTTTTCTTTCTCCACACATGGTAAAGAATATTATGGTTTGTTCCTTGTTGTTATGGCCTCAAGGTTCATCTCGATACCCGTATATTTTGACACCCTATGTCTGAACTTCTCAAAGGTTATAGGTGGTCCCTTTTCCAAACGACAAGGAAAAGGGAGACTTAGGTTGTAAAGCCTCGATCACTATATGCAGATGGATGGCTTCGATCAAATCTTGGACCATAGCCGCTTCCTTATAAAACCTTTTCAAGAAGTCCCTTAAAGACTCTGTCTCACCCTACTTGATTTGAGCCAGGGTGTGGGATTTCTTGGGCATATCCCTCGAGATCACAAAGTGTTCTCCAAAAGCTTCAGTTATCTCATTCTAAGAGTTTATAGATCCAAAAGGGAGCCCCTTAAAACAGCTTAGGGATTCCCCTGTCAACGTGCATGAGAACATGCAAAACATGACGTCAGCCTCGGCTCTAAGAAATACGACTTCATACACATAAGCATTAAGATGTTTGCACGGATCTGTCTCTTCCGTGTACTTGCCGATAGAGATAGGTTGGATAGTTTATAAATGTCGAGGGATGAGGACACTCATAAGCCTCCTTGAGAAAAGAATACTCAGCTTATACCCTAAAGGAGGAGTACAAGAAGGAATACCCTTTCTTCTAGGGTTCTATAACTCTGCATGGGACTGAGCTTATTGCTCCTCATCATACGTAACAATCTTGGAATAATAAGACGTGTAGGACACCTCTGGCTTTGACATTTCTGACTAATGAAGTCCAAGTGGACTTACTCTCTCAAAAAGTGTTGAATGCTCACGCTTGAGCTCAACGAGCTCCTCCCTAAGTTGCCTGATGATTTCATCCTTAGGATCTGGAGTTACCATAGGTACAACTCTTTTACTTGACGAATTGGTATTATCAAAAGCCAAATGCCTTGGCTCCAAGTACGTGAGATCCTCAACGTGCCCATCAAGAAGTCTCTCCTCCATAATGACTTAGCCTTTTTTTACTGTGAATGTGGGACTAAAAATTTATAGGTCCAATCGGGCATGCCAATAAACTGGTTGTGGTCGAGGTACAAGAGCCATTCTAGTGACTAGTCCTTAAAGATGTGTATACGCTCAGGTTTTACACTGGTCTAGAGGGAATCCAGTATTATATTCTTTATTCTAGTGGGGAAATAAACGTCTTGGAGTGATTCCTCGTACCAAAAGCACCAGCCTCGCGCGTTGTAAGGAAAAATAGGGTATCACCTGCAAGGACACTCCGACGCTCAAGTTAGTGAATATTCAAGGAAAATATCAATGCTCAAGCATAAGCTTAAGTGAGAATGTTCTACCTTTCATTATTGATACGTGAGTGTTTATACCTGGGGGTAATAGAAGAGTCATTTCAAGTAGGTGGGCTTACAGTACATGGTGTCAGCGTGATTCTGATCATCTGTAGAAAGGATGACACGTAACAGTGACCCTACCTTCCAACTACACCTTTCCATCAGTCACTTTGCAGGTTACTTCCCTAACACATGATTGCGTAAGTCAACTTTGACTGCTTTGGGTACGGCTTCTTTAACTGTTAATCTTTTTCTACCCGAAGACTCAATATTGAAAGAATAGCTCATACCGAGGCTACATCATGAGTCTCATGTGTGGTGTTTAGAGTCAGTGTTAAGCTTCAATGCTCTAAGCGATGCTGGTCTAGCATGGCGGCTTTTAGGTTAAATGACCTTTTTGTCCGTAGGTCGGTATCGAGACTAGATCATGTATACAAGCTCAAATTAAAGATTAATTAAGAAATAAGGTCATCACCGTTTGTGCATACAAGTGTATATAAAGTTTAATTTAAATACATTGTGAAATTTTTTCCCATTATTAAGTGTTGAAATTTATGACTTTAAAAATTATATTCAAAATAATTTTTTATTAATTAATAATGTAAAACGCTTTTTTCTCCCACGTGTATCTCTTTCAAGGGCAATCCTATATATCTCGTATCGTGTATCTAAATATAATAAGTGAACTTTAACAGTTTCTGCACATATAAGGTTTCGAACCTGAAACTTTACTTAAGTGATATTAAACTGTTTATCATTTGGATCAATCTCGCTGTTATAATATGAAACTTTATCACAGTTCTTACTGTTGTATCTTGATTAATCTTATAAAAAGAAAATACCACAACCTTTTCCCGTTGTCCTCTCTAAAGAAGAATTGATATTTGATATTGTGGTAACTAATGAGTCAAGAATTTTCATGTATCTAATTTCATAAGCAAGTTAGGAAAAGAGAAACAAATTTAGAAAATACTTGGGTGAACAAATTCACAATGATGCATTAAGAAATGCTCACGTGTACATCATAACAATGTTTTTAAATTTGAAAAAATTATTAAATTGGTAAAAGTAAGGAAACAAATGAATTATAACCAAATTAAAAATTGAATTCTGACTGAATTATAATAATAATAGTAACTTAGTTTAAATCAATTATTTGATTAATTTTATGATTTAATCAGCTTAATTAGTCCAATTTAATTTTGATAACAAAATATTAATCGAATAATCCATACACATATGCATTGTGTGTGGATTACATATATGAGTGTGCATATAGTTAAAAGCTATAGGCCTGATCTGGTCCAAATCCAACATTAAAATTTATGCCCATAAGCTTTTTTTTCTTATTGTTCTTTGTCAACCCATTATATTATAGTCCTCCAAAGATCCACTAAGTGCTCAAATAACATTGTACCCTATTCACCCTAGACCTAAACAGGATGACTTTTAGAATAGGCTTCGCTGTGATATTTCATATAATGGCAATTAGAAAAAGAATCATCTTGCTATTATCCTTGCAAAGGCTTCTAAAGGTGATTTATATGCTATCTTAAGGACTCTTAACTACTACTCTCATGCTTCGGGTCAAAGAATTAATATTTCTTAATCTGGTATAATTTTTGGTAATCGAGTCCCTATATCTAAAAAGAACCGAATCTCCTCTATTTTGAGAATGGAACAGTGGTCAGAAGCAAGAACTTATCTACGACTTCCTAGTGAATGGGGTAGGTCCAAGAACAGAATCCTCTCCTAGATAAAACAAAAAATGATCTCAAAAGTGAAGGATAGAAAGAGACTCCTTTGAATTGAGTAGGGAAGGAGACTCTAATTAAAGTTGTTATGCAAGCAATTCTAGCATACACAATGTCTTTTATCAAATTCCCTAAAACTTTGGTTAATAGCCTAAATTTAATTATTCCATCCTTTTGGTGGGCCAAAAAGAAGAACAGGAAAGGCATTTATTGGAGGAGTTAGATACACATTATAACTAGTAAATTTACTGGAGGGTTGGGTGTCAAGGAGGTGTGGTGTTTGAATACAGCTTATCTTATCAAACAAGCCTAGAGGCTCCTTAATAATCTTAAAGCTTCTTGGGTAAAGGTTCTAAAAGGGAAATATTTCCTTGACTCTACTTCTCTGGATCAGCCTAGAAAAAGTAACAGTTCTTGGATGTGGCAGAGTCTGTGACGTCGGCTGTCGTGGCCCCGTCAAATTAGTACATTAAAACTAATTAATGTAGTACTAGGGTGTCAACCTAGGTCGTTCTCTCAAGGATCAACACTAAAATTTAGGAAAATCAAGTCTTAAACTAATTTTTAACAAACCAAAATAAAACAACTAAAATTTATTTTTTACAGACAAAATTTCAACAAGCATACAATGGGGGGTTTGTTTAAGTGTTACAGAAATTTAAAACAGAATATAAAATACAAAATGAGTGTAGAACAAGTAAATAACGAACGATTGATTTTCTTGGAGTATTGTAATTTATTTTATCCTTGGATTTGAAAAGGTTTCTATACACTTCCTTACTGTCAATCCCTTAGTTCAATTTGAATTAATCAACTAAGCGTCTTTTAATTCATAATTCCTTTACTTTCATAAAATGAAGATTTTAATCAAGCATCCTAATTAAGCAAAAGGAGTCAAGATTTTAAATTCTAGGAATTATTGAACATACATAGAACATCGCCTACATACATAATCTAACTTCAACGTTATGGAATTAAGCAAACCACAAATATCAAGATCGATTTTGAAACATTCATTAAGCATGTATATTTCTTAATCTATCTTAATATATACTTTTATTATTTAATCCTAACTGTCTAATTAAATTGATTAAGCATACAACTTAATTAAACCGAATAGACATTAAATAATTGAGCTAAGATTATGAAGAGTTTAACAACAAGGAAATATATTAAAAATCAAAACCTTAAAAATAATATTACATTAACCTCCAAGAAAATCAATCTAAGGGTTTTAGCCCTCCATAATTAAAACAAAATAAAAACCGAACCCGGAATGACGCTCCCCGGAATTCTTCTACTGTCCACTGCTTCTCTGCTCCAACAATTCCTCTGACTCTCTGTTTCTGAACTCTCCGTCCTTGGCTCTTTTTCTCCTGCTGAACGTCCCCTTTTATATGCTTTAAGTTGTATTCTCTTGGGGACCAGCCACTTCATTTTATTCAATTTGTTCCCTCTTTATTACCTTGGCCATATGGAGCAAAATGGGAACTCATAACTTGTACCCTTCACGTTGGCTTGCTGTCAAATTTTTGCTACTGTTTGAGCTGTATCATTGCTGTCCAAAAACCAGCAGCACTTCACGTGAATATGCTTTCATGGTTCAGCTTTGCAAATTGAATGACACATTGATTTTGTCCTTTTACTGCTGTCTTAGATTTATTGAGAGAGTGGAGCATGACTTGAATAAAATATTTTGGCCATATAGAGCTTGTATTCACGTGAATTACAAAGCCTAAATGGGAAATGTTTCAATAGAATAATGGAATGGCAAAAGCTGATGGCACATGGCAATTTTTCATAGAAAAATTCTGCACAAAGGACCCTTGAATTCTTGTATGAAAACTGACTCTATATATATATATTCCTTTTTCCTCTCTTCCATTTCTCGTTGGCCAGCTGAAAATAAAAAATGGGAACCCATTCCTAATAATGCATTAAATTCCATCAGCCTATTTTTTATTTTTATTTTTTTTTGTTGTTTTGCTGTTTTGCTGTCAGCTTTAAATAAAAAAAAATGCTGCTGTTGCTGTTCCGTTGTTTTGCTTGCTGTTTGCTGTTTTGTTATTGCTGTTTGCTTTTCACGTTAATATTTATGGGAATGGGAGATAGCTTTTGGTTCATTAAAATAATGGCTCATGGGACCCCATTGGCATAGCTATTGACGTGAGCTTCATGGGAGAAAGGAGAAGGAAATTGTGTTTGTATTCAATTTTGACTAAGTCAAAATTGAATTATGGGACCCTTGCTTTTAGCTTTGAAAATTCAGCACATGGTCTTGCTATTTGAAACATATTTCAACATGATTTAGCAGCTGCAGGAGGAAGGAAAATTGATCAATTCATGCGACCATTCAGCTATGTTTCACGTTAGAAATTAGCACTTTGTTGCTATAAGAATTGATTTTGTTTATTTTATGAAGCATAGACAATGTTTTAAACAATTTCACATTAATATACTTGTCAAGAAAAAAAAAGTAATTAATGTGAATTTGTATTTGGAGGAGAGTAATTTATTTTGTAAAATAATCATGAAGCTTCCAATAATAAAATAAAATCAAATTAAACTTAGTTAATTCAATAGATTTTATTTTAGGATGAAAGCTTAATTTATTTTAAACATACTAATCAACACAAACTAAACAAAAACAATAGAAATTGGAAACAGCAATCACTAGTAAATAGTAAAAGTAAAAGAAAATAGAAACCATAAAATTCAACACTCAATAGTAACAGTAAAAATAAGAAAACAGTGATTACTAACAAATAGTAAAAATAAAAATTACAAATTGAGATTATTAACAAATTACGCTAAAACACATTTATTAAGATTTAACAGTAAATAAAACAGACAAACAGAGTAAGTAATTAAGGGTGAAAATATTAGTCATCAAATACCCCCACACTTACTCTTTTGCACTCCTGGGCAAAATCAGAATAAAAACAAGTTTCACACTTTATTGAAAACATCCAAACATTTAAATACAGTAAACACTCAGAACTGGCATGCTTGTCATGAAATCTTAGGAATATACAGAGAAACAAGAGTTTTCAACATGTAAGATACAGAGCATCAAGATATGCATAAAAATCATCCAAACACTTAGACATGTGAGAATTAAATCAAACTGAAAGGAAAATCATAAGTGACAGAACCTCACAAGACATACTCTCAACTCTCAAGTGTTTTGGGTTTGTGTATACTCTCAAAACATTTCCTGAAAAACAGACAGTCCAAAAATTTGGCAAGTTTCTCAATTCCACAATCAACACAAATGCATGTATAGATCAACAGGGCTTTCCAAGGTTGTAATGTGGCCAAGGTTAAAATGGATGGTAAAATTTTTAGGATTATAGCAAGTACCAAAAAGAATAAGGAGCAAATAATTTTACAGGTAAGCGTAAGGATATAACACTTTGTGTTCCAATTTCTTTTGGTCGCAATCATCAAGAAATTTTATTTTATTATTTTTTTTCATTTATTCATCAATATAATTTTTTTTATATCTTTTTCTTATGTGATTGCATAACACTTGAAACAAGAGTTGGAACTCTTTTTTGTACACCCCCATACTTATTTGAATGCCTGTTTTTGACTTGATTCCAAAGCTCCAATATATTCCTTAAGGTAGGTATATTTTTGGTTTTTTGTCCATAGCTTATTTGAGCTGCAACAAAGAAATGGTTAAATAGGCTCAAAGGGGCTAACAAAGGATGATTTATTCATGGTAGGCTTATATGGCTTAGTGGCTCAATTGAACGAAATGCCTGTATCATTTTAAATACATTCACATGAATTTCAAGTATCATCAAGAAACAAGACAAAAATTAGGATGTAAGCATTCAGGAATTAATCACACATGAAAGAATTAAGATGGTTTAAAATGATCCATCAAATTTTTTTAAAGCTCAAAAATCTCACAAGGTATAATTCCATCACATATGACCATCTGTCAATTATCATGTCATTCTCAACATACCAAAAATGTTTGAGTTCAAATCATAACATATCATTAAGCTTATATCAGACATGAGAGAATTTACCTGTTACTCATGCATATCTTAAAATTCTAATAAAACATGCCTTTTTAAAACAAAAACACACAAATTTTTTTTTTAAATTTTTTTTTTTAAAAAAAAATTTTACTTTTTTTTTAAAATATAGTCACACAAAATTAATCACAAATTCACACAATGAAAACAACACACAACAACATACAAGGATATTCCCACCCCCATACTTAAATCATACATTGTCCTCAATGTAAGACAGAGCATACAAAATAGACAATATAATGAAAAAGTAAAAAAATGGGTAAGAAAAACTCCCTCAAGGGGGATCAAGAAGTGGTTCCCCCAAATTATGTTCCTCCATTGTGACATCTACAAGTGAAGGATTCTCATGAAACGGCTTCAAACGTTGTCCATTGACCTTGAAGCTTTTATTGGAGTTTTCACTTTTTATTTCCACAGCTCCATGGGGAAATACATTAGTAACAATGAAAGGTCCTTCCCATTTGGAGCGCAATTTTTCGGCCATCAGTTTCAACCGGGAATTAAACAGTAGCACTTTCTACCCGACAGTAAAATCCTTTCTAGCTATTGAGCTATCATGGAATTTCCTTGTTTTCTCCTTGTAGAATTTTGAATTCTCATAGGCTGCCAAACGGATCTCATCAAGCTCATTCAGTTGTAATTTCCTTTCTTCACCTGCTTGATCAAGTGCTAAGTTACAAGCTTTTACAGCCCAATAAGCACGATGCTCAATCTCCACTGGAAGATGACATGCTTTACCAAAAACAATTCTATAGGGAGACATTCCTATAGGTGCCTTAAAAGCTGTTCTATGTGCCCAAAGAGCATCATCCAGTTTCCTGCTCCAATCTTTTCTGTTAGGCTGTACTATCTTCTCTAGGATTCTTTTGATTCCTCTGTTAGAGACTTCTGCTTGTCCATTGGTTTGGGGGTGATATGGAGTAGAAAATCTATGAACAACCCCATACTTCCTGAGCATAGCTTGCATGGTCCTGTTACAGAAGTGTGTTCCTTGATCACTAATGATTACTCTCGGAATGCCAAACCTGTAAAAAATTTGAGATCTAACAAAATCTACAACAACTCGAGCATCATTAGTTCTGGTGGCTTTAGCTTCCACCCATTTAGAAACATAATCTACAGCTAACAGAATGTAAGTAAAACCAAAGGATGGAGGAAATGGACCCATAAAATCAATGCCCCAAACATCAAACACTTCACAAAACAACATAGGTTGCTGAGGCATCTGTTGACGCCATGTGATAGCGTTTCCAGTTCTTTGGCATTTCTCACAGGTGTTACAAATTCTCCATGCATCCTTAAAAATGGTGGGCCAGTATAGACCAGAGTCTAACACCTTCCTTGCTGTTCTTTGTGGACCAAAATGTCCGCCAACTGGTGAAGCATGGCAGAATCGAAGAACTGATTCTATCTCATAATCTGGAATACATCTTCGAATCACCTGATCATTACACAACTTCCACAAATACGGGTCATCCCATATATAATATTTTGCATCACTTTTTAATTTTGAAATTTGGTTTTTAGATGCATATGGTGGAAAAACAGAAGCAGCAAGATAATTTACAATGTTAGCAAACCAAGGTGTATCAAAAGAGTTAGAAATACTCATGAGGTGTTCATCGGGAAAATGGTCCCGAATAGGTGCCGAATCAGGAGCATTCTCAATTCTGCTTAAATGGTCTGCCATAAGGTTTTGTGTTCCACTTCTGTCACGAATTTCTAAGTCAAACTCTTGGAGTAAGAGCATCCAACGAATTAATCTTGGCTTGGACTCACCTTTCTTCAACAAGTACTTCAGAGCTGCATGGTCAGTAAAGACAACTACTCGAGAACCGAGTAGGTAAGATCTGAACTTATCTAATGCAAAAACAATGGCCAAGAGCTCTTTTTCAGTGGTGGTGTAATTTACCTAGGCAGCATCTAAAGTTTTAGATGCATAGTAGATGACCCTAGGTTGCTTGTCAATCTTTTGACCAAGGACAACTCCCAATGCATAATTAGAGGCATCACACATCAATTCAAATGGGGCTGTCCAATCAGGTGCTTGGATTATTGGGGTAGTGGTCAATGCTTGCTTGAGGCAATTAAAAGCCTCCTTACACTTTTCATCAAACTCAAATGCTACATCCTTTTGAAGCAGACTGGATAGTGGCCTAGCCTTCTTGCTGAAATCCTTTATGAATCTTCTGTAGAAACCTGCATGACCAAGAAAAGAACGAACCTCTTGAACACAAGAGGGGTAAGGCAAATGTGATATAACTTCTACCTTGGCAGGGTCTACCTCAATTCCTTTCTCAGAGATTACATGCCCTAAAACTATTCCTTGTTTTACCATAAAATGACATTTTTCATAGTTCAAGACAAGGTTAGTTTCAATACATCTATTTAAAACTTTATCAAGACTATCAAGACATGCATTAAATGAAGATCCATAGACAGTAAAATCATCCATAAACACTTCTATGCAATTTTCAATGAAATCATGAAAAATACTTATCATGCATCTTTGGAAAGTTCCAGGGGCATTGCATAGGCCAAATGGCATTCTCCTATAAGCAAATATGCCAAAGGGACAGGTGAATGTGGTCTTTTCTTGATCCTCAGGTGCAATATGAATCTGAAAATATCCAGAGAATCCATCAAGAAAACAGTAGTGAGACTTACCTGCGAGACGCTCAAGCATTTGGTCAATGAAGGGTAAAGGAAAATGGTCCTTCTTGGTTGCTTGGTTAAGTCTTCTGTAATCAATACAGACTCTCCAACTATTCTGTACTCTAGTTGGGATCAACTCATTCTTCACAACTGTGATCCCTGTTTTCTTAGGAACCACTTGAATTGGACTCACCCATTCACTGTCAGAGATAGGATAAATGATTCCTGCTTGTAAAAGCTTGGTAATTTCCTTCTTAACAACATCAAGGATTACAGGGTTGAGTCTCCTCTGGGGCTGTCTTACTGCTTTAGTATTTTCCTCCAGAAATATTCTATGCATGCACATAGATGGACTAATTCCAGGAATATCTGCCAATGTCCAGCCTATAGCCTTCTTGTGCCTTTTTAAAACCTGCAATAATTTTTCTTCTTGATTTTCATCAAGAGAAGTGGAAATTATCACCGGGAGCTGTTCATCATCCCCTAAGTATACATACTTAAGGTTCTCAGGTAGAGGTTTCAATTCTAACTTAGGTGCCTACAAAACAGATGGAACTAACAAGGTAGATTTTGATTCTGCTAATTGCACCTCAAAAATTTTGTTAGAATTTTCTTGAAATCCTGCATTCAGCTCCTTATGGTTAACAGGTATATCTGAAGACTCTAAATCAGAAATTATGTATTTATCAATTTCATCACAAATATCACAACTTCCAGAATCATTGCATGCAAAACATTTGTTTGAATCATCTATGCATTCCAAATCAACATTAGAAAAATGTTCAAAAACTAGTTCATCAATAATGTCAATTTGGAAAACAGAATGATTTTCTGCTGGGTATTTTATGGCATCAAGAATATTGAATTGAACTCTAGTGTCACCAAATTCCATAGAGAGAGTTCCAGAATGAACATCTATTTTGGTTTGGGCTGTTTTCAAAAATGGTCTTCCCAAAATGATAGGAACAGGAATATGAGACATACCTTCTTCCATATCAAGTACGAAAAAGTCAGCAGGGAAAACAAGTTGTTCTACCTGAACCAAAACATCTTCTATAACTCCAGCAGGGTAAGCAGTGCTTCTATTGGCTAGTTGAATCACTACACCAGTAGGTTGTAAATTTCCAAGAGACAGAGATTTGAAAACAGACATAGGCATCACATTTATTGAAGCTCCTAAATCTAACATGCAATTTTCAAATTTGTTATTGCCTATGATACAGGGTATAGAAAACGTACCTGGATCTTTGCATTTCTCAGGGATATTTGAAGTTTCCTTACCAAGCAGTGCAGATACATTTCTTCCCATGCTTATTCTTTCATTTCCCTTGAGTCTTCTTTTATGAGTACATAGTTCTTTCAGAAATTTGGCATACTTGGGTATTTGCTTGATTGCATCAAGAAGAGGTATATTCACTTCTACTTTCCGAAAAGTATCCAAGATTTCTTTGTCAACTTCTTCCATCTTCTTGCTTGGAATTGCTTTGGGTGGGAAGGGAAGAGGGATATGAGGTGGGATTTGGGGTGATTGCATCTCAGACTTGCTTGTGCTTGAAGAGGGTACATCATTCTCAACTATTACAGGCTCAGTTATTTGTTTCTCAGGTACCTTGGGTATGGGTACTTCAAGATTCTTACCTGATCTTAACTGAATTGCACTCACATTTCTTGGATTTACAGCTGGTTGAGATGGTAATTTGTCAGAGTTTTGAGAATGTAACTGGCTTAATGATGAAGCCAATTGCCCAATTTGGTTACTTAAACTCTGGATGGTAGCATCATTCCTCTGTTGATACTCCAAGTTCTGTGCAGCCATTTGTTTCACCAGATCCTCCAAAGAAGGTCCACTTGTGGATGGTTGAGGTGTAGGTCTTTGAAAGGTTGGTGCATTGTTTTGAAATGGGGGTTGGGAATTTTGTTGTTGGTTACCCCATCTTAAGTTTGGATGGTTCCTCCAACCTGGGTTGTATCTATTGGTGGAAAGGTCATGGTTTTGTTGCTGTTGTGGTGGAGGTCTATCATGGTAGATATTGGCTGCATAGGCTTGGGGATTATTATTATCCTTTTCTTGTAGAGAAGGACAACAATCAGTGGGGTGCTCTTGTGAAGTACAGATGCCACACACTTTAGCAGTCATGGATTTTTGATTTACTGCTAATTGTGTGACCAGAGTGGTGAGAGCATCAAGTTTGCTCTCCAATTTAATTCCAGATGAACTAGAATTGGAATCAAACATGGGTTTGAAAGAATCATTTCTCACACTAAATTGTTGAGAGTTGGATGCCATCTTCTCAATCAAGTTTCTTGCTTCAGCAGCAGTCATGTCTCCTAAAGCTCCTCCACTTGCCGCATCAATCATGTTGCGATCAACGTGGTGCAGACCTTCATAGAAGTACTGAAGAAGAAGTTGTTCAGAAATTTGGTGGTGAGGGCAACTTGCACAGAGTTTCTTAAATCTCTCCCAATACTCATAAAGGCTTTCTCCAGAGAGTTGCCTAATGCCAGATATATCTTTACGGATTGCAGTTGTTCTAGAGGCAGGAAAGAATTTTTCCAAGAACATTTTCTTTAAGTCATTCCAACTTATGATTGATCTTGGAGCAAGGTAGTACAACCAATCCTTAGCAACACCCTCTAAAGAATGAGGAAACGCTTTAAGATAGACGTGGTCTTCTTGAACATTTTGGGGTTTCATTGTGGAACACACAATGTGGAATTCTTTGAGGTGTTTGTGCGGATCTTCACCCGCAAGACCATGAAACTTAGGCAACAAGTGTATAAGTCCGGTCTTAAGAATAAAAGGGACATCCCCATCAGGATATTGAATACACAAACTTTCGTATGTGAATTCAGGTGCGGCTAGTTCTCTAAGAGTTCTCTCACGAGGTCCAGCCATATCAGAAAAATTTTCAGAATTATTTTCAACAGATTCAGATGAAATACTATCACTAATTAATCTAATTAATCTATGAAAAGTTCTATCAATTTCAGGATCAAATGAATATAAATGCCCAAAAGTCCTTCTAGTCATACATAGCATACAACAAGATATTTCATGATAATGAGCAATATATCATAAAAATCCTAAATCATGCAAAAGAAATAAAATAAAACAAACAAACAAACAAAATAAATTTTTTTTTATTTAATTTTTTTTAAAAAAATTATTAAACAAAATTAATTTAAAACAACAATTTTCCTAAAGATTGTTGATCCCCGGCGGCGGCGCCAAAATTTGACGTCGGCTGTCGTGGCCCCGTCAAATTAGTACATTAAAACTAATTAATGTAGTACTAGGGTGTCAACCTAGGTCGTTCTCTCAAGGATCAACACTAAAATTTAGGAAAATCAAGTCTTAAACTAATTTTTAACAAACCAAAATAAAACAACTAAAATTTATTTTTTACAGACAAAATTTCAACAAGCATACAATGGGGGGGTTTGTTTAAGTGTTACAGAAATTTAAAACAGAATATAAAATACAAAATGAGTGTAGAACAAGTAAATAACGAACGATTGATTTTCTTGGAGTATTGTAATTTATTTTATCCTTGGATTTGAAAAGGTTTCTATACACTTCCTTACTGTCAATCCCTTAGTTCAATTTGAATTAATCAACTAAGCGTCTTTTAATTCATAATTCCTTTACTTTCATAAAATGAAGATTTTAATCAAGCATCCTAATTAAGCAAAAGGAGTCAAGATTTTAAATTCTATGAATTATTGAACATACATAGAACATCGCCTACATACATAATCTAACTTCAACGTTATGGAATTAAGCAAACCACAAATATCAAGATCGATTTTGAAACATTCATTAAGCATGTATATTTCTTAATCTATCTTAATATATACTTTTATTATTTAATCCTAACTGTCTAATTAAATTGATTAAGCATACAACTTAATTAAACCGAATAGACATTAAATAATTGAGCTAAAATTATGAAGAGTTTAACAACAAGGAAATATATTAAAAATCAAAACCTCAAAAATAATATTACATTAACCTCCAAGAAAATCAATATAAGGGTTTTAGCCCTCCATAATTAAAACAAAATAAAAACCGAACCCGGAATGACGCTCCCCGGAATTCTTCTACTGTCCACTGCTTCTCTGCTCCAACAATTCCTCTGACTCTCTGTTTCTGAACTCTCCGTCCTTGGCTCTTTTTCTCCTGCTGAACGTCCCCTTTTATATGCTTTAAGTTGTATTCTCTTGGGGACCAGCCACTTCATTTTATTCAATTTGTTCCCTCTTTATTACCTTGGCCATATGGAGCAAAATGGGAACTCATAACTTGTACCCTTCACGTTGGCTTGCTGTCAAATTTTTGCTACTGTTTGAGCTGTATCATTGCTGTCCAAAAACCAACAGCACTTCACGTGAATATGCTTTCATGGTTCAGCTTTGCAAATTGAATGACACATTGATTTTGTCCTTTTGCTGCTGTCTTAGATTTATTGAGAGAGTGGAGCATGACTTGAATAAAATATTTTGGCCATATAGAGCTTGTATTCACGTGAATTACAAAGCCTAAATGGGAAATGTTTCAATAGAATAATGGAATGGCAAAAGCTGATGGCACATGGCAATTTTTCATAGAAAAATTCTGCACAAAGGACCCTTGAATTCTTGTATGAAAACTGACTCTATATATATATATATATATTCCTTTTTCCTCTCTTCCATTTCTCGTTGGCCAGCTGAAAATAAAAAATGGGAACCCATTCCTAATAATGCATTAAATTCCATCAGCCCATTTTTTATTTTTATTTTTTTTTGTTGTTTTGCTGTTTTGCTGTCAGCTTTAAATAAAAAAAAATGTTGCTGTTGCTGTTCCATTGTTTTGCTTGCTGTTTGCTGTTTTGTTATTGCTGTTTGCTTTTCACGTTAATATTTATGGGAATGGGAGATAGCTTTTGGTTCATTAAAATAATGGCTCATGGGACCCCATTGGCATAGCTATTGACGTGAGCTTCATGGGAGAAAGGAGAAGGAAATTGTGTTTGTATTCAATTTTGACTAAGTCAAAATTGAATTATGGGACCCTTGCTTTTAGCTTTGAAAATTCAGCACATGGTCTTGCTATTTGAAACATATTTCAACATGATTTAGCAGCTGCAGGAGGAAGGAAAATTGATCAATTCATGCAACCATTCAGCTATGTTTCACGTTAGAAATTAGCACTTTGTTGCTATAAGAATTGATTTTGTTTATTTTATGAAGCATAGACAATGTTTTAAACAATTTCACATTAATATACTTGTCAAGAAAAAAAAAGTAATTAATGTGAATTTGTATTTGGAGGAGAGTAATTTATTTTGTAAAATAATCATGAACCTTCCAATAATAAAATAAAATCAAATTAAACTTAGTTAATTCAATAGATTTTATTTTAGGATGAAAGCTTAATTTATTTTAAACATACTAATCAACACAACAATAGAAATTGGAAACAGCAATCACTAGTAAACAGTAAAAGTAAAAGAAAACAGAACCATAAAATTCAACACTTAATAGTAACAGTAAAAATAAGAAAACAGTGATTACTAACAAATAGTAAAAATAAAAATTACAAATTGAGATTATTAACAAATTACGCTAAAACACATTTATTAAGATTTAACAGTAAATAAAACAGACAAACAGAGTAAGTAATTAAGGGTAAAAATATTAGTCATCAGTCTGCTTCAGGGGAGGGATTCCCTTCTTAACCTAAGTCAATGGCCGGCAAGGGATGTGGAAAAGTTTCAGTTTTCAAGCATAGGTGGTTGTAGAATGGGACCCTCTGTTATGCACGCCTTGATTTTCAACATGTACCTGATCTGAAGCTTTTATCCCTCATTAATCAGTCAACCCTCTCTTGGGACTTTTCTAAAATAAGCCAAATTCTACACCAATAATTTTGGCTTCTAGCTCTACAAACTCCAATAAGTTTGACTAGAGTGGAAGATAAATTAAGGTGGCCTTATACTATGGATAGGAAATATTCAATCAAGTTTGGTTATATAGCTATAAACAGAACACAGATGAAGCAGAACAGGGTCATCATTATCCTACTAACCTGGAAAAACTTTTTGGAAGTCATTGTGGCAAGCTAAAATTCCTAAGTAGCTCTAAACTTTTATTTGGAAGCTCTGCCATAACTTACTCCTTGTTAAGGCTAATTTAGTTAGAAAAAGGATCCTTGAGGAATCCTCATGTCCTATCTACTATGAGGTAGAGGAAACTCAGGAACATGTATTCTGTTATTACAAATGTGTTAGAGTCAAGAAGACTTTTGAAGAAATCTTAGATTTGTTGATAACCAATATTAAGTATTCTAATTTAATGAAGTCATGTTTTGTTAACATTTGATGGTCTATCTAAGTGTTTCAGGTTACAAAGCATAGGTTATAAAACAAAAGGGGAGTCCTTGCATAACACAAGTCTAGTAAGACAAAATAAAGAGAAAGATGCATCAATGAAGGAAACAAGATCTAGGAACGTTCTTAAAAATAAAAAGCTCATCTAGATTCGTACCAGGCCCAGACCTGTTAAGACACACTGCATGCATCAAGTGTGTGGAGGAGTCATCTACTCAAAGCAAGACTCTTCATCAACCAGACTTTATCCTCATGCTTTATCAAGCCTAAAGTTACTCTAGACGTCTTGAAATTTCTCAAGCATGAATCTGATTGTTCTTTCTTTTAAGTCTCATCATTAACAACTTATGGATCACCAGACCCTGAATTATTTTCAGAAGTCCTCCCTGAATGAGACGAGTCTGGTCCTCAACTGATGACTCACAATCTTATTTGTGCCTCCTGAAAAGAACTAGCAGGTTGGTGAATCATTACCCTGATGATATAGATTAATTAAGTGTTTTCCTTATCTTGATAAAAAAAAATCTCTATTGGTAAAGATTTTCTTTATTCCTAAAACTGAGATGAAAGTATTTTCCAAATTTACTCAAACTAAGCTTAAAAGGATAAATACAAATAAAAAATAAAAATGAATAAAGATAAGATTCAATAATCGTATAAGCATTTTCTGCATATTGATGCATACGGCTCTTTCACATATGTAATTTATCTTTTCTTTTCCATCAAAGAAAGAAGTAAAAAAATCTATTGGATTTTTTGGATTTCAATCCTTAAATAATAAATATAAAATAAGTAAAATAATAACCCACTATTTTGATTTTTGAATATTTTATCAACTGATGACTCATAAGTTAGCTAACTCCATCAAAGCATGAAGGTGTTTTTCCTCAAAAAGAACGAAAGTAATAAAGCAAGAGAGATCAGGATCTGTAACACCCTAAATTTTAAAATAAAGGAATAATTGAGGGGAATAAATACTGGATAATTATCAGTGGAATAGTTACTATCCCAAAATATAGGAAATGATTAAATTAATATTTTTGGAGACTATTAGAAATTTATTGAAGTCGAATGAGCTGAAATTAAACCCGATTAAAACATAGGTGTCAGACCAAGTATCTCCAATTGGGATGATATTAGTCAAGGCCATTAGGAATATTATTGGGAGTCTGGATATATATTCGAAATAATTTTTAGTTGAAGTATTGAGCCCAAACTGAGATCCTGTTTGTGGTAAAACGATGAATCTTTAAATGATAGGGTTCAAATAAAAGCCAAAGCCCATATTTTCTTCTTCTTCTTTCGTTGAATTGCTGAGACCATTTGGCAAAAGTATTTTCTTCTTCTCCTTCTTTATTCTCTTCATCATTCTCCCTTCCAAAACCCTAAGCTAAAGGTGACACTTCCCCTTTTTATTTTGTTTTGTTGGAGTTTGGAAGGAGACCATTGGAGCTTGAAGTCTTTTTTCTCTTGCCCTCCATTTTCACAACTATCTCTCCCCCTTTGTTACCCATTTTTGTTTTCGGTATGGTAAGCCATTTTCACCACTTTTGTTTGGTTTAATGCTATGGTTATGGGTTATTATAGCTTAGGAGAGCAATATGTATGAATGAGGTAGTAGATAAAGAGCATTCAATGGGAAAGCCTAAAGTGGGTTGCCATAAATGTAAGCCTTTATAAGGAATTACTGTGGTAGATGCAATTATGGTTAAGAGATGAGAAAGGTTTATGAGTATTAAATGAATATGGTTGGATTTTGGTGAAAACCCTAACTTTTAAGATTTGGGGAAAGCTATAAATATTGGTTGAATAATGTGTTTGAGAGCAAATATAAGCCATTGAGAGTATCAGTATTGATTGGTGAGGCATTCTTGTGAATGTTGGGCTATAGTTGTTTGTAGCCTTAGATACAATGAATAGGGTTTAATGGGAAGGAATTCCCAAAGCCTAACAAATAGAGAAAATGGTGCCTATGGCATGTTTTATTCATGTCATGAAATTGTATATGCAAGAAAGTCATAATTAGTATCTTGAGTGATTGATTTATGTGGATTTCCTATATGTTTTAATGTAGGGTCTATTCTAAACGACAAGGCGGGTATGTCGTATCAATCAGAATTCTTCTTTTGAGGTAGGAGAGGAGTCTTTATGTTCTAAATGCATGAGTTGAATAGTATTTGATTGTCATATGTGACAATATGCATGTTTACCTTGCTTGAAATGTTATGAAGAATTGTAATGTTGTGTATGATGTTGGTGATGTGTTTTGGGAACATGCTTTGATGCATTTAGAATAATCATGATGTGCTATATGGTGCTGTGGATTATTTGATAATATGATGTTATACTCATGTCCACCATAAATGTGAAATGAGTGTTGATGATGTTTGATTGAGAATGAGTGTGAATGAATAACATGCCTTGATTGATAGTGAAAGATTGATGTCATTGTGTTGATGATGAAATTGAAAGATGTGAATGAGAACTATTAAAAATACCATAAAAAAGTTTAAAATAATGATAATAACCAACAATAATAAATCCACTAAAAACCTTGTGGTAATGTTGGTAATGACGATGATGATTAATGAGTGGCATGAATAAGATGCATAGAGTCAGGAATGCATATGATTGGAATTTGCATCCATGGCGTAGTGCATAGCTTCCGGTGTTGGAATTTTAGGGGATTCCCCCGGTTGGCCCAGTGGGAGGGCGACTCTGTGCATGAGCGATTTGTTGTTTCCCCTATGACTCGGTGTGTAAGTCACGAAGCTGCCCATGTTGTGCTATGGGGAGCCACATGTGGTTGACCCTTGTGGAGGGTGGCTCTCGATGAGCAGGTGTCCCCGGTGGTACTTGGGATCACAGCTACCATGATATGACTCATGGTTGGCCTGCAACACCATATATTGATTATGTTGTTTACCGCAGTCATGGTGAAAATGACCGGTGTTGCAAATGGGCGATGCGGTTTGGTACCAGTAAAAGATTGGTGAAATGCATGCAATTTGATGACAAGTATACACATTTTACTACTGTAGTAGGAGTATGGTCAGATGATCATACTTGAATCCTACAAATGGTGTTTATATTCCCACAGTCAGATCTGCAATTGTTGAAATATTCTGTTGTGCATATGCATTAGTTTAAGAGTATTTGCATATAGCAAGGAAGTATGCCAAAGGTGATGTGATGTGATGATGGATGTGTTGTGGGTGAGAGAATATATTAAGACAACATAAATGATGTGAATACCAAATAACAATGTGAGTAAGATGATGAAATGTGTAATAGTCCAATTGTTGAAGGACTAGATCATGTGCGTGATTTTATACTTGCTTGATTTACAAAGATGATTGTATTTTATGATGATAGTCGATGATGAGTTGTATATGAATGCAAGTATACATGTTATGATACATATGCACAGGATTACATGGTATTCATATTCATTCTTTTGGAATGTATGACTCACTCTCCCATGTTGTCCACTTTTTAGACTTGTGATGTAGGGCACTCATGGGTGGAGTGAATCTTTTGAAGTACATTTTGTAGAAGGAGGTAAATAGGTGTATAGAAAGCGCCTTGGCCGGCAAATCTAGATTTTTGTATAGTATATAATGTACATGTATGTTTATTTTTCCATCTAGATTATAGTTGATGACTTTGAGGGTCATATAGGAAAATTGGACCTTGGAGTGTATGGCCAATTTTCATTAATGACCCAAATGATGTAAGACAATGAATTATGATGCTTGTTGATGATGAAATTCATGAATGAATGATGTATTTCACAACCTGTAGTATTTCATGGAGTTATGTAAAACTGATTTAGATTCCATGCATGGAATGAATGGAAATTGATTTTGAAGTGTGTAAACAATTGGATGAACTTTCAAATACATGGTTGAATGTATCTAGTGCACTAACATAGGTCAAAAAGGCATGAAATGAGATTTGGTATGCTAAGTTGTGTGAATTATTGCATGATTTTGCTGTTTTCTACATAACTCGCTCAAGCGAGTGATAGTCTCGCTCAAGCGAGATCCTTATGAATCAGGGGTGTGGCCACTGGCCAAACTTTGCTCAGGCGGGTAGGACCTCGCCCGAGCGAGGTTGAGTAGGTGGGTTACTGGACCATTTTCACTCAAGCGAAATGGTCAGTGCATGGCGATTCGCCCAAGCAAATGAGGGACAATTAGATATTGGAGTAATCTCGCTCAAGCGAGAAGGGATCGCTTAAGCGAGATGAGTACCTGATACGCATGGTGTTCCTCGCTTAAGCGTGATTGTTGGATCACCCAGGCGTGGATTGTTGAACTCGCTCAAGCGAGTGGGGCATTCGCTTGAGCGAAATGCCCCTGATTCTCCAAACATGAATGCTTTAATTATTATGGTTTTCCCTTGAATTAATGCTCTTTCTAGCATCATTACACAAATGTATTTAACTTAGCTTGATCTATTAATCTCCGAATCATTTATTCTCTTTAAATCCAATCATACAACATCAATTTGAGTTATTCTTTCCGCTGCTTTTAATTGAAAATTTCTCATGAATCATTTTAATTCACCCTCTCATATCTCCATATATGAGAAAGGTTTTTCATAGATCCAGGGTGTTGGTTAAGACTTCACCACGTTATTACAGTATCAAATAATGTCTTAAAAAATGTGAAAAATTTACCCCCAATTTTTGGGGCGTCTCAACCTGGTATCATAGGATTATTGTTCCTTGATACCGACTTAATTGATGTGTACAAGTATTTATTGGTTACGATTAGACTGTGTGGAGCTATAATTGATTGAGTTAAGGATTTCTTTGATTAAATTGTGGCTGTTTGTCATTGAATTGAGATTGATGTCTATGTTGTGAGTCTGGCCAAGATTCCTTACACTATTTACCTTCTATAATGAATGTATTGTGATTATGTATTAAGGTTGACATGATTATATGATGTGATGCCTGATGGACCAATGGATGTTGAAATCTTTGGAGTTATAGATTAAAAATCTAATGATTGGTCTAGTACACTCACGTGTGAGCCATGTTTTAATGTATAGGCTTGAAATATGGCTGGTAGACCTAATCGTGAGGCTGCTGCTATGGCAAATGCCTTGAATCAATTTGTTGACCTCTTGGAAAGACAAGGCCAACTGAATATGGGACAAGGTGCCCAAGGTCTTGATCTAGTTCTCAAGAGGAAACCTTGAGAGTTTCATGGAGGTTATAAGTCTGAGGATGCTTATGCTTGGATCAACGATTTGGAAAGAATTTATGTAAGTTTTGAGTGTTCTGAAGCACAAAAAGTAGAGTATGCGATTTTTATAATACGCAATGAAGCCGAAGCTTGGTGGCGTCTTACTAGGGGACGCATGATATCTGCTGATATTCCCTTAGTTTGGGAAAACTTCAAGGTCGAGTTCTTGAAGAAATATTTTTCGGATAGCTACAGAAGCAAGAAAGAGCTTGAGTTCATGGAGCTTAAGTAGGGTAATATGACTGTGGAGGAGTATGCCTCCAAGTTTGATGAGCTTTATGTGTTCTATCCTCCTTATCAATAAGAGGATACCGAGGCTTCAAAATATGTGAAGTTTGAAAATGGGTTAAGGCCACATCAAGAGACAAGAAGTTTTTCGACGCTTGTGAACAAATGCTGTATTTATGAAGAAGATGATATGACTCCTTCAAGTCATGGCAAGTATGAGCCTAAGTTGAAGGGGAAATTCTCTGATTTCAAGAGACATAATCAATTTAAAAAGAAGAAGTTCTTTCGTGGTGGATCTTCCAACACAAGAGGACGTGGTGCTTTTAGAGGTGGCTATGGTGGTGGTAATCAAGGTTGTGGCAATATCCAAGGCCTTACTTGTTTTAAGTGTGGTGCTAACCACTTAGTGAGAGATTCTCCTCAAGATGAGGTGGTGTGCTACCAATGTAATCAACCGGGCCATATTCGCCCTAATTGCCCATTAAATACAAGGAATGCCAATGTTGATACTCTTGCTCGTGTGAACCATAATGGTAACTGTGGAGGCCATGGTGGCTATGGAGGTCGTGGTCGTGGAAACGGTAATGGTTATAGTGGTGGCCGAAATGGTGGCCGTGGTGGAAATCATAAAGGTGGAAGGAATGGCAATGGTCGAGGCAATGGCCATGGTGGAAGAAATGGTAATCATAATGGTGGTGATCAACCACAAGCAGCTGGAAGAGTATTTGCCATTACTGGTGAAAAAGTTGCACAAGCTGAAGATCTTGTTCATGGTAAGTGTGAAATCCTTGGCAATTCCGTATATTTTATATTTGATTCTGGTGCTACGCACTCATTTATTTCTGAGGATTGTGTGACGTGCTTGAAAGTGCCTGTTTGCATGATCAGAGGTTCTATAATGGTGACTACACTGACCGGTACTTGTTTGAGATAGGTGACTCGATGTGAGAATGTTGAGATGACTCTTGAGGGAAGGAAATTTGTCATATCCCTCATGTGTTTACCCATGAAAGACCTGGACATTATTCTAGGCATGGATTGGTTGTCTGCCAACAAAGTCTTGGTGGATTGTCATAACAAGACGGTGATTTTTCTGACTTCTAACGCTGAAGGCTATGATCTGCAAGGTATCTCTTAGCTTTTTGTAATGTTCTACCTGGTTGATGGGAGTGATACTTCCTAATCTGGTGAAATCCCTATTGTTTCTAAATTTCCTGATGTTTTTCCAGATGAGATTCCTGGTTTTCCTCCTCCACGTGAAGTGGAATTCTCTATTGATCTCATTCCTGGTGCTAAACCTGTTTCTAGAGCTACTTATAGGATGTCCCCTATGGAGTTAGCATAGTTGAAAAAGCAACTCGAGGAATTACTACAACAGGAATTTATTCGCCCAAGTGTATCTTCTTGGGGTGCTCCTATGTTGTTGGTGAAAAAGAAGGACAAAAGCATAAGATTGTGCGTTGACTATCGCTAACTCAATAAATTGACTATAAAGGATAAATATCCTCTTCCTCGCATCGATGATCTTTCGGATCAATTGAAGGGTGTCGTTGTATTCTCCAAGATTGACTTATGTTCTGAATATCACCAAATTCAGGTGAAGACCGAAGACATTCCTAAAACTGCCTTCTGAACACGATATGGACACTATAAGTATGTAGTGATGCCATTCAGAGTGACAAATGCTCCTACAATTTTCATGGATTACATGAATCGTATCTTCCATGAATATCTCGATCAATTTGTCGTTGTCTTTATCGATGATATTTTGGTGTACTCTAAGAGCCATGAAGAGCATGAAAGACATCTTCGCCTTGTGTTATCCATTCTTCGAGAGAAGGAATTATATACTAAGTTCTCTAAATATGAATTCTAGATGAATGAGATTTCTTTCTTTGGTCACGTGATTTTTGGTGATGGAGTTGTTGTTGATAGATCAAAAGTGGAAGCCGTTATGGCTTGGGAAAGACTGACACCCGTGACGGAGATAAGAAGTTTTCTTGGTCTTGCAGGATATTATCGGAGGTTTATCGAAGGATTTTCCCACTTAGCCTTACCATTGACGAAGTTGACTCATAAGAATTAACCGTTTGTGTGGACTCGTGAATATGAAGAAAGCTTTTAAGAGTTAAAGTTAAGGCTTACTACCGCACTAGTATTGGCATTGCCTGATTTGTTGGATAACTTTGTTGTATATTGTGATGCTTCAATGCATGGTCTGGGTTGTTATTGATGCAGTGTGAACGTGTGATAGCCTATGCGTCGAGACAGCTGTGACCGCGTGAGGTTAATTATCCTACACATGACCTTGAATTGGCGGTGGTGGTGTTTGCTTTGAAGTTGTGGCGATATTACTTATATGGTTCTAAGTTTATGGCCTTTAGTGATCATAAGAGCCTTAAGTACTTGTTTGACCAAAAGGATCTTAATATGCGCCAACAGCGATGGATGGAATTTCTAAAGGATTATGAGTTCGAGTTGAGGTATTATCCCGGAAAGGCAAATATGGTTGGCGATGCTTTGAGCCGGAAGTCGTTGCATATTTCTATGATGATGGCAAAAGAGATGGAGCTAATTGAACAATTTAGAAATTTGAATGTGGGCGTGGAGACATGTACTCCAAAGAAAATGTCTCTTGAGATACTGAAAGTCACGAATGAATTTCTTAAATATATGAAAGTACAACAACCCAATGATGAGTATCTAATTGAGATGAAGAAAACCCAGGAGAAAGGGAAGGATTTGTTTCTAGTGGAAGGTCAAGATGACATTTGGCGTGTGAAGGGCCAAATTTATGATCCCTCAAGTGGTGATGTGAGGAAATGTGTACTTGAGGAAGCTCACAAAAGTGTATTAAGCATTCATCCTGGTTCCACCAAGATGTATCAAGACTTGAAGAAGAATTTTTGGTGGCCTAGTATGAAACGTGATGTGGCGAACATTGTAGCATCCTGCCTTGTTTGTCAAAAGGCTAAGGTCGACCATCAAAGACCATCTAGTTATTTGAGACCTTTCGAGATCCTTATTTGGAAGTGGGATAACATAGCTATAGATTTTGTTTTTGGACTACCCAGAACTCGTACTGGGATAACATATGGGTGATTGTGGATCAGTTGATGAAGTGTGCTCACTTCTTACCCATGAATATGAAGAGTTCTCTGGAGAAATTAGTCTAGTTGTACATAAAGGAGATTGTTAGGCTGCATGGTATGCTGTCTAGTATCATATCTGATCGTAACCCTCGATTTACTTCTCGATTTTAGGGAAGTTTACATCATGAGTTGGGTTCTAAGTTGAAGCTTAGTTCTGCTTATCATCCTCAAACCGACGGATAATCCGAAAGGACAATACAAAGCCTTGAAGATTTGTTGACGTCTTGTGTTCTTGAACACAATGGATGTTGGAAGAGATTCTTACCGCTGATTGAGTTTACATACAACAACAGTTATCATAGCTTTATTGGTATGGCTCCCTATGAGGCACTTTACGAAAGAAAATGTAGAACGCCTCTATGTTGGTTGGAGACTTGTGAGAATTTGGCTTTAGGGTCAGAGATTATTTAGGAGACTACTGAGCAAATTAAAAGAATACAAAAGAATATGAAGGTTGTTCAAGTCTGACAGAAAAGTTATTATGATAAGAGGCATAAACCACTTGAATTTCAAGTTAGTGATGATGTATTCTTGAGAGTCTCACGTGATAAAGGGATTAGAAGGGCGTTGAAAAGTGGCAAGTTAAGCCATAGATTTATTGGACCTTATGAGCTTTTAGAGTGGATTGGCCACGTTGCTTATCGGATTGCACTCCCTCTGCATCTCACGAATCTACACAATGTATTCCATGTGTCACAGTTGAGGAAATATGTCTATGATCCTCTACATGTAATTCCTATGGAGGATGTTGATGTATGAGATGATTTGTCTATTCCTCTTGTTTCTGTTCGCATTGTCGAGCATTCCGTGAAGAGATTATGGAACAAGTTGGTGCCTTTAGTGAAGGTCGCTTGGAAACATGGAAATGTGGAGACGTTCACATGGGAACGTAAAGATGATATCAGAGAACGATACCTCGATGCATTCGAATCTGGTATGTTAAATTTTGAGGACAAAATTCTCTTTTTGATGGGTGGATTGTAACACCCTAAATTTTAAAATAAAGGAATAATTGAGGGGAATAAATACTTGATAATTATCAGTGGAATAGTTACTATCCCAAAATGTAGGAAATAATTAAATTAATATTTTTAGAGACTATTGGAAATTTATTAAAGTCGAATGAGCTGAAATTAAGCCCGATTAAAACATGGGTGTCGGACCAAGTATCTCCGATTGGGATGATATTGGTCAGGGCCATTAGGAATATTATTGGGAGTCTGGATATGTATTCGGAATAATTTTTAGTTGAAGTATTGAGCCTAAACTGAGATCCTGTTTGTGGTAAAATGATGAATTTTTAAATGGGAGGGTTAAAATAAAAGCCAAAGCCCATATTTTCTTCTTCTTCTTTCGTTGAATTGCTGAGACCATTTAGTAAAAGTATTTTCTTCTTCTCCTGCTCTATTCTCTTGATCATTATCCCTTCCAAAACCCTAAGCCAAAGGTGACACTTTCCCCTTTTTATTTTGTTTTGTTGGAGCTTGGAAGGAGACCATTGGAGCTTGAAGTCTTCTTTCTCTTCCCCTCCATTTTATCAACTCTATCCCCCTTTGTTACCCATTTTCGTTTTGGGTATGGTAAGCCATTTTCACCACTTTTGTTTGGTTTAATGCTATGGTTATGGGTTATTATAGCTTGGGAGAGCAATATGTATGAATGAGGTAGTAGATAGAGAGCATTCAATGGGAAAACCTAAAATGGGTTGACATAAATGTAAGCCTTTATGAGGAATTAATGAGGTAGATGCAATTATGGTTGAAAGGTGAGGAAGGTTTATGAGTATTAAATGAATGTGGTTGGGTTTTGGTGAAAACCCTAACTTTTATGATTTGGGGAAAGCTATAAATATTGGTTGAATAATCTGTTTGAGAGAAAATATAAGCCATTGAGAGTATGGGTATTGATTGGTGTGGCATTCTTATGAATATTGGGCTATAGTTGTTTATAGCCTTAGATATAATGAATAGGGTTTAATGGGAAGGAATTCCCAAAGCCTAACAAATAGAGAAAATGGTGCCTATGGCATGTTTTATTCATGTCATGAAATTGTATATGCAAGAAAATCATAATTAGTATCTTGAATGATTGATTTATGTTAATTTCCTAAATGTGTTAATGTAGGATCTATTCCGAACGATGAGGTGGGTACGTCGTATCAATCGGAATTCTTCTCTTGAGGTAGGAGAGGAGTCTTTATGTTCCAAATGCATGAGTTGAATAGTATTTGATTGTCATATGTGACAATATGCATGTTTGCCTTGCTTAAAATGTTATGAAGAATTGTAATGTTGTGCATGATGTTGGTGATGTGTTTTGGCAACATGCTTTGATGCATTTAAAATAATCATGGTGTGCTATATGATGGTGTAGATTGTTTGATAATATGATGTTATACTCATGTCCACCATAAATGTGAAATGAGTGTTGATGATGTTTGATTGAGAATGGGTGTGAATGAATAGCATGCCTTGATTGATAGTGAAAGATTGATGTCATTATGTTGATGATGGAATTGAATGATATAAATGAGAACTATTGAAAATGCCACACAAAAGTTTAAACTAATGATAATAACCAACAATAATAAATCCACTAAAAACCTTGTGGTGATGTTGGTAATGACGATGATGATTAATGAGTGGCATGAATAGGATGCATAGAGTGAGGAATGCATATGATTGGCATTTGCATCCATGGCATAGTGTATAGCTTTTGTTGTTGGAATTTTAGGGGATTCCCCCGGTTGGCCCAGTGGGAGGGCGGCTCTGTACACGAGCGATTTGTTGTTCCCACTGTGACTCGATATGTAAGTCACAAAGCTGGCCATGTTGTGGTACGGGGAGCCACATTTGGTTGACCCTTGTGGGGGTGACTCTTGATGAGCAGGTGTCCCCGGTGGTCCTTGGGATCACAGCTGCCATGATATCACTCATGGTTGGCCCGTAACACCAGATGTTGATTATGTTGTTTACCATGGTCATGGTGAAAATGACTGGTGTTGCAAATAGGCGATGCAGTTTGGTACCAGTAAAAGATTGGTGAAATGCATGCAATTTGATGATAAGTGTACACATTTTACTACTGCGGTAGGAGTATGGTCAGATGATCATACTTGAATTCCACAAATGGTGTTTATATTCCCACAGTCAGATCTGCAATTGTTGAAATATTCTGTTGTGCATATGCATTAGCTTAAGAGTATTTGCATATAGCATGGAAGTATGTCAAAGATGATGAGATGTGAGGATGGATGTGTTGTGGGTGAGAGAATATATTAAGACAACATAAAAGATGTGAATACCAAATAACAATGTGAGTAAGATGATGAAATGTGTAATAGTCTAATTATTGAAGGGCTAGATCATGTGTGTGATTTTATACTTGCTTGATTTACAAAGATGATTGTATTTTATGATGATGGTCGATGATGAGTTGTATATGAATGCAAGTGTACATGTTGTGATACATATGCACATGATCACATGGTATTCATATTCATTCTTTTGGAATGTATGACTCACTCTCCCATGTTGTCCACTTTTTAGACTTGTGATGCAGGGCACTCATGGGTGGAGTGAATCTTTTGAAGTACATTTTGTGGAAGGAGGTAAATAACTGTATAGGAAGCTCATTGGTCGGTAAATCTAGATTTTTGTATAGCATATAATATACATGTATGCTTATTTTGCCTTCTAGATTGTAGTTGATGATTTTGAGGGTCATGTAAGAAAATTAGACCTTGGAGTGTATGGCCAATTTTCATTAATGACCCAAATGATGTAAGATAATGAATTACTATGCTTGTTGAAGATGAAATTCATGAATGAATGATGTATTTCATAACCTGTAGCATTTCATGGAGTTATGTAAAAATGATTTAGATTCTATGCATGGAATGAATGGAAATTGATTTTGAAATGTATAAACAATTGGATGAACTTTCAAATACATGGTTGAATGTATCTAGTGCACTAGCATAAGTCAAAAAGGCATGAAATGAGATTTGGTATGCTAAGTTGTGTGAATTGTTACATGATTTCGTTGTTTTCTACATAACTCGCTCAAGCGAGTGATAGTCCCACTCAAGTGAGATCCTTATGAATCAGGGGTGTGCCCACTGGCCAAACTTCGCTCAAGTGGGTAGGACCTCGCCCGAGCGAGATTGAGTAGGTGCGCTACTGGACCATTTTCACTCAAGCGAAATGGTCAGTGCATGGCGATTCGCCCAAACGAATAAGGGACAATTAGATACTAGAGTAATCTCGCTCAAGTGAGAAGGGCTCGCTCAAGCAAGATGAGTACCTGATACGCATGGTGTTCCTCGCTTAAGCGTGATCGTTGGCTCACCCAGGCGTGGATTGTTGAACTCGCTCAAGCGAGTGGGGCATTCGCTTGAGCGAAATGCCCCCTGATTCTCCAAACATGAATACTTTAATTATTATGGTTTTCCCTTGAATTAAGGCTCCTTCTAGCATCATTACACAAATGTATTTAACTTAGCTTGATCTATTAATCTCTGAATCATTTATTCTCTTTAAATCCAATCATACAACATCAATTTGAGTTATTCTTTCCGCTATTTTTAATTGAAAATTTCTCATGAATCATTTTAATTCACCCTCTCATGTCTCCATATATGAGAGAGGTTTTTCATAGATCTAGGGTGTTGATTAAGACTTCACCACGTTATTACGGTATCAAATAATGTCTTGAAAAATATGAAAATTTTACCCCCAATTTTTGGGGCATCTCAGGATCCGTCTCTCAAATGAGAACTTTCTATCTTGGTGAAACTTACACTATTCTTCTTTGCCTCTATCTGCACAAATCTCGAAAGCTCTTTGTCCTATATTTAGTGTGTAGAACGACTCTCTTTGACCCAAAAAGCACATGTGTGTTAAGGAAAAATCAATTTGTATTGGATGTATTATTCTTCAACGGTCATCCAACGGACTTCTATCACACCCCAATTTTTCTGACTCAAATCCTGATGTAATCAAGATAATAATTAATAAGAATTACGGGTAAATTTTTGCACGTTTGAAATATTTCTAAAACACCTTGATGATTACATCAAGACCCGAACCACAGAAAATCGAAGAGTGAGATTTAATAAAATACAATTGGATCGATAACTAATTTGCCCATAACAGTATACAAAATAATAGAGTTTACAGTGGAAGAAGAATATGTATATCAGGCACATGCCTAGTCTCATATATGAAGATATAAGAAAAGGCCCAAACAATCATACAATTTAATATTATAAGCCTATTAGGCCACAATCGACTATGCATCTAAATCATAATTATATATCATTAACCTTCAGTAGTCTCTACTTGAGACATCCATCACCCAATGGTATCAATCAGATCATCACTTATATACTAAACATATAGTCATCGTTCACAAATACATAAGTTTGTTACACATACATATCTAACTCTCTAAATCATCATCATTATGTACAATTTAATTTAATACATTAACATTCACAATTGTTGCCGGCCAAGGCACTTCCACTACCACTATTTACCTTCACCGAAACCTCAATTCAAAGTCTCATCTCGGCCCATGATAACCCTGCATCACAATGCTAAAAAGGAGACCACATAGGAGAGTGAGTTACACATTCAAAATGACGAATATAAATACATTGTGATTATGTGTACATGCATACAACCATCATGTGTCCTTTGCATATAAATCACTAATTCATCACTATTCATTATTACATACTCATAAGTTGGCACACATGCCTCATAAATCAAAAGTCACATCGTCAACAAGCACAAGCACATACACAATCACATTGCCACTTATCATCAAGGGCATTCACAAATCATCATCATCAAATTATTAAATATTTACTTAATTCCTCCTCGCAAGGGGTTTTTCATCTCTCATGGTCATCCCATCTCATATGCCATGCACCTATGGCTAATGCATATGTCAACTGTTTAATGCATATGCAATGGATCCATTTCAGTCAGCCATACGCACATGGTATCTCAAGTGATCACAACCACTTATAATCATCATCATATTGGTTTCCCGCCTCGCAAGGGGTACTCTCTCCTTGTGATCGCAACCACGGAACATCATAGGAACTCACAAGCCCTTTTCATTTCGAGTACCAAGTGATCGCAACCACTGGCTTATCATCATATAATCCCGTAGGATGTCTCATTGTGATTGCAACCACATATCAATCATTTCATAATGGTTTCCCACGTCGTAAGGGGTACTCCCTCCTCGTGACCGCAACCACGGGTATTCATCCACAATGGTACCTACAGGGCCTTTCATTTCAACAACCAGGTGATCGCAACCACTGTCTCAATATCTTATCATCATCACGTTGGTTTCCCGCCTCGCAAGGGGTACTCCCTTCATAGAATCCCGTAGGATCTTTCATCATTGTGATCGCGACCACATATTCAATGTCATGCCATGAATGCAAAATGCAAATGTGCATATGCCAAATCTTAACCTCGCAAGGACTTCTCACCCTCTCACGTAGGGATATATTTTAATTTGACATTTTTAATCAATAACATACACTCATTTACAAAGCCCCTCAAGGCATTTTATTCACATGCTTGGCATCTCAATGGCTACAATATCATTTCATAACAATCCACGCATGGAAATCAAAAAGCATAGCGAACATCACAACATTAATCCACACGTGGAAATCAATCAAGTCATATTCATTATCCGATATGTGTGGCAATATACACATGCCCATAATAACTATATTTCTGTTCGTCATTAATATCCTCTCATCAATCATAATTTTGGTTTATCATTGCAGCTTAACTTGCAGCAAATACAAAAACATCTAGGATATACATCACTCATTTGATAATATTCAAGGTATGTTCATTTTCCATAATTAACTCATTCATCATTATTAATTATCAACTCATATTGTGGTGATCCATAATTAATCATAACATTCAAGGCTTGCATTTACCAAATCATTGACATCACCATAAGCATACCCTAGACATGGTCTCCTACACTACAATTCCTAACATTTATATTGCCATGCCATTGTTCCTCTAACAGTCCCATCATCATATTCTCTTTGCTATTCTTTCATATTCCATGCTTGGTGGTCAACTTTTATATTTTTCATAACATAATATGGGTATAAATGAATTATCCCAATGTTTTAATCAATATCGACACCACCATATTATATCATCACTATATACCCCATATACATCCCCTTAATTATCCATAAAAGAATGGGGTTCAACACCATTAAAATCAAGAAAATGAAATAAAGTCCCATCAATGCATTTTCTCATTATTTTATAACCATTATGTGCCCCCACATATATATATTTCATTAATTTTCCATAATTAGAATGGGGCCCATCACTAGCAAACTAAGGAAAAGACAACAAAATTTTACTTAGGATCACTCGCTCAAGCGAGACCTTACTCCCTTGAGCGAGACAATTCATTCTCGCTTAAGTGCCTCAGCTCGCCTGGGCGTAATCACGCCAGTGTCTGTCTTCATGCTTGCTCGCTCAAGGAAGGCATCCACTCGCTTGAGCGAGATTCTCACAGAATCAAATTTCCTGGCATTCGCCAGCATGCACGCTTGAACGAAGAAGAAGGAAGCATCAGGTGCCAATCTCGCTTGAGCGAGATTACCCCAGTAGCCATTCCCATCCTCGCTCGCTTGAGCGAGACCCAGCATGCCTCGATACTCTCTTGAGCGAGATCCACCCAGAATCCTTTTTTCCTCACGCTCGCTCAAGCGCGACAACGCCCGCTTGAGCAAGACACTCACTCGCTTGAGCGAGATTGGGCTAGAGGCCATAACACTGATGCAGGGGATTCTCGCTTGAGCGAGGTCATCCCCACACGCCCAAACCTCAAGTTTTTCCCTCTTTTTCTCATGTCAATATCTTCCTTATCAATAGTTAGCCTAACTTAACACTTTACCTACGTTGAATTATGTATTTAGGCTTATTTCAAGAAACCATGCCTCTTTATTTTCAATTCTAAATCTTCAAATACCTAAAGGAGGTTTTAACAATATTCCACATCATTACCTCACTCATTTTTCTACACAAGTATCACAAACAATACTTTACACCTCAATTAGTTCATTTATTCATAGGTTTTCATCAACAACTAATTCATGTCTAACCAAAGGACGATCAAACAATCATTCTCATTTCACATCTATGTATACATATACAGTTTCTTAATGTTCAACAAAAACCAAACCATCATTCATCATATCATCTATTCAACAATTAACATATATTCACATACACCATTCTCAATAATTAATAAATTGTCATTCATATTATTTCAATATCTAAATGGCAAGGGAGGCATGAGTACTAATCACATACAATAATCACTATCATTCTACTCATGCAATTTGAATGTAAACTTTTCTCCTACCTCGAGGGAAGAACCACGATCCAAATGCTCCAATCATTTCGCAACATTGTCCGAAACATAATCTCTTATCAACACATATAAGTACATATGTATTCAATTCATGAGCCATCACAAGGCACCATCATAAATCTAAACAATTGTTAGCTTATCATAAAGCTTAATATCAAGTTCTAGACTTGCTAAAGCACCACCTCACACCATTGTGTTAGGTTTCGGGATGATTCTCTAAATCTCAAAGGGGCTAACCACAACCAACAACAACAAGATCACATCTCTTATTCATAATACATCCAATCATCATATAAATCATTCACTTTCCATTCAAATTCATCATGAGGCTCTTAGCTCCTTTCAAACCATCATAAATCAATAATTTCATATGGCATTAACCCATCACCACCATTATGGTTTAGTGATCACACTCATTATTTCTACACATTTCATAACATCACCCACTCTTGAGTTTCCTCCTCAATGATTTACCATCACTATCATTATCCCTCATCATAAACAACAACTTTTCTATTAAATATTATCCATTCATTTTCAATTTAACCCTCTAAGTCACAATATACATATAGTCCCAAATCCTTAGGGCCAAGATTCTCTAAAATTCAATGTTCATCGTTCTAACCTTTTCATTATTCAAACTCATCATGACAATATCATAACTTCAACATACTTAACAACTTAGGGTCTTGATCTCATAAATCTTCATCCTCAATAGGTAATGTCACTCTTTAAGAAACTCATTCCCACATGCAAACCTTTCCAACATCAATTATTCATAATTCCTCAAGATTTGCCAAAAGCCCCAATTTTCAAATCTTTTAGGGTTTTCATAAAAGTTCACTATTATCAAATCCAACTATATTTAAGCCTCATTTCAAACATCTATAGGCTAACAACATAGCATTCTAACCATTAACAATAACAACAACAATCCCCAATGGTTTTCTAACCTAGGGTTTGGTTCCATATGCCATTATCCATCAAAATAATATCCAATCTTCCATCACTATACTTAAATAAGCTCAAAACCATTAACAAAAGTCGTGGGTGTTTAAAAATCATACCTCTTTCCCAAGTTCAAAGGGCAACACGAAAATGGAGAGAAAGAGAGAAGAGAAGAGCCTAGCTTTGCTCCAATGTCAAATGCAAGCTTCATGATTCCATAAAACCCAAGGAATTTTGGTAGTTAATGGTCATGGAGGGGGTGCCACAGTTTGCTCATGAAGGAGGGGAAGAGAAGAACAATGAAAAATGAAGTAGAGAGGGAGAAGGGACAACGTGAAAAGGAGAAGAGAATGAGGGTTTTGTTTTAAATTTTACTCCTTTCATTAAACCTTCTCGTTTTATAACATACAGGACCTCTATTCAGGCTTAATACTTTATCTAAAAATTATTCCAAAGACATATTCAAATTCCCAATAATATTCTCAACAGCCCTGACCAACGGCATCTCAATCGGAGATACTTGGTCCGACACCCATATTTTAATCGGGTATAATTTTAGTTCTTTAAGCCTTAATAACTTATAATTAATCCTTACAAATCTTGATTTAATTATTTCAATATTTCTAAAACACTTATTAACCCATTTATAATTATTTAATATTTTTTGTTCATATTTAATCATTTTTATAAAATTCAGGATGTTACAATCTCTCTCTCAGTTGCACATCTAGAAGAAAAAAATCATATAAATTACAACCCTTCTCTCCATAGAAAGATGACAAGAGAGAATATGAGAAGAAGCAAGTAAGAATGTGAGAGAAAATGAAGAGAAGAAATAAGAAATGAAAGTCGCATGATAAAAAGAAAGTTTATGAGTAAAAAGATCAAGAGAAAATAAAAAGAAACGAAAATGGCATACTTCAACAAAAGAAGGAATAAAATCAAAAAATGCCATTAGAGAAAAGGAAAGCTCACTATGTGCATATCAATCTCATATCTCAAAAGCCATACTACCCAAGTCAGATACATGCAATCAAACTTATCTCCTCTGAGAGATCATTGTCTTTGACTAAGTTTCAAACTTAGTATGTATCTCACTTCTCTTACATCATCTACTTGTACCAAGTTTTATGTAAAAATAAGCTTTTTTTCATCTATATAAATATGTTGACCAGACTCATCACTTGGCGCAGCTAAGTCAGAAGGCTTATTAATCTTGTTGTTCTAATTCTTTCAATTCTTTGTAAGTATAGGTCTGGTAGACCTGTTGAGAAACACTGTTGGCCTGAAGAAGCTTCGGAAAGAATACTTGGGTTTAAGCCAAGAGTGGTGATAAGTGCTTTATAGTATAATAAATTAGACCCAATTCGCTTAGGATTTTAATCATTATGCACTGTATTTCCTTTATTTATTGCGATTTTTGCTTTCTTTCCACTCTATTCTACTTGGGTATGTTATTTTGCAGGAATTAAGGTAATAAAGGGTCAAAAACAAGAGAAAAACGACCATAAAATGATAAAGAAACAAGAAGAACAAGCCCAAAGTAGAAAGAACTCTCTTTTTATGCTGAATTCTGACTCAGAATGCTGAAATCCGACTCAGAATGTTAAAATCCGACTCAGAAATGCTGAATTCCGACTCAAAATGACCAAATCCGAGTGGGATGACTGAGAAAGGACCAAATTCGAGTGGAATACTGCACTGTTGAAGCCAAATCCAAGTGGAAAGTTCCCTGTCAAAGCCATTCCGAGTGATAAATGGCTGAGGTTCAATGCTGAAATGGAATGAGTCTCGGTTGGAGGATATTCCGAGTGGAAGCTTCCCCGACTGCGTCCATTCCGAGTGAAAAAGAGGACTGACGTTGAATAGATGCTGTCTAAAGCTATTCTCCGAGTGAAAAGCTTACTGATTGAAGTGAATCCGAGTGGGAGCTTTCTGATTGCAACGAATCCGAGTGAAAAGCTGTTCTGAGTGAATGGATTCCGAGTAGAAGAGGCCACTGAAATGAATAAATGCTGACTAAGGAGGAATCCGAGTGGTCTCACTCAGAGAAAATGGCATTCTCAAGCAGAACAAAACATTTCCGAGTAATTCTTAGCAAGGAAGGAAAAATCCGACCGGAAATGAATCACACTCGGGTAGACTCTCAAGTTTCACACTGAGCCCGAGTGAGAAGTCTCCAAGGAAAGCACATCCGAGTGAGTTGGGTCAGAAAGATGCATTTCCAAGCAAAGCAAGGCTCGGACATAAGAAAAATTCAATCAGTCAAATTCCAACCCTTCAAGTGCAAGTTCCTGAGTAAAAAGTGAAGGCCATTCTGAGTGATTTGATTGACGACTGAAGTCAATTCCGAGTGGAAATCAACTCGGACTCCCGAATGAAGGTGTGATTTTACCATTTGAATGTGACCGAGTGTATTCCTGAGAAATCCGAGCAAGGTCTCTCTCCGAGTGGTTCAAATTACATAGACATAGCTGAGTGAAATAGTGAGTAGACTTCCCAATCCTGAGTGAGCCACTTTCCAGGCGGTTCCGAGTCACCTTTTAAACAGTTCTGAGTGAATCACTTTTCACTCGGTTCTGATTCACTCTGCAATCAGTTCCGAATGAACTCCATGAACCTGAAACTGAGTGAATGGTTTCAGTCGGTTCCGAGTCCTTCTGCATTCAATTCCGACTGAATGGCTCAATCAGAAGTTACTCTTCAGTCACTCTTCACTCGTCCTTTCATCCAGCTTCATCACCGATCGGTTCTCCTCCAAACACCATCCTTTTAAACCAATACCGACCGGCTTTCTCCTAACACCGTCCCATTCCCTCTCTTCTATCCGCTGTCCCTTTCCTCTCCATCACCCACACCGTATTCCTTCCTCACTTATCAACACAGCTCTCCACCTCACCTAAGACACCGTCTCCCTTTCTTCTTCTAATCCATACCACACACCGTCCTCTTCTTTCCATCCACAACACCGTCCAGCAATACTCTCCACACCGCCCAGCAACCCACTCAACATAACACCGCCCAGACTCTTCTCTCCAACCAACACCGCCCAGACTCTTCTCTCCAACCAACACCGTCCAGCAATACTCTCCACACCACCCAGCAACCCACTCAACACTTTCCTCTCCACACCGTACAGATCTCCATCCAACAGCAACTCCTCTCCACGCTGTCCAGTTTGCACCCACACCCTCCAGCACTCAGCAAACCACCCTCCAGCAAGCTTTCACTCGGATTTGTGGGAAAATAACATTTTTCCACTCGAAATTTCATCATTCTGCACCAATCATCACTAAAATCCAAGCACCGAATTATTGGAAATATTAAAATATGCAAATTGGAAACAAGTTGGCACAGCTGGAACTCACATGCATCGAAAGTTTCTTCCACTTGCAATTTGAACGCGTTTTCATAGCTGGAATCCTCCATCCATTTGCCTATAAAAGCAGCAGCAACCCATCAGCAAAATAAATCATCTCTTCCCATCAATTACCATCAGCTTCATTCTATTTTCTTTTCTTTTCTTCGTTACTTTCTCTCTTTTTCTCTTTAGTTTTCTTCTTTTCCATTTTTCTTTCTCTGTTCATTTTTCTTCTCTTTCTTTTTATTTTCTTTTCTTTCTTTTATTTTGTAAGAGTGTGAGGGCTGTAAAAGTGAGAATTTAAATTTGTAATTAGTGGAGAAATTATTGCAACAAGGAATTACAGTGGTAAATTATTCTGAGCTTTTGGAGAAACCCGTAAGTCTTTATTTTTACCATGTCTTGTATGTTTTATTTTTCCATTATATATATGAATTTGAATTATTTCATGAGTAGCTAAATTAATTATCTTGGGATAAAGGGGGTATGATAATATTTTATTTTAATGTTATTTTGACTTGGAATTAAATAAATTTCTGTTTTCCATTTAGTTTAAAAAATGCTCAATGCTTTTAGTGATTCCTAACAAGAACCTAAATGATAAAACTGTATACTTGCGGGTATATTAGTAAGTTTAGGTAATAAATAGAATCGAGAGATTTATTTTTACCGGAAAGCTTTGAACTAAACCTAAGATTTTTGAAATGCTTTTTGTGACCTCGGTAAAACCGTGAAAGTAATCAAAATTCTTTTGAGGAAATAAAAGGGATTTTCATAAAACGATAATGGGCCTTTCTGAGGATTAAGCAGCGCTTTCCATAGGTTAGGTACATTAATAGGATTCCGAGAGGAACATATTAATTAGCTTTTGGAAAATTCGCCTTGGAAAACTTAATTCGATTCTTATTTATGAAAAGTTAAAATTCATTAACATAAAATAGAGTCTTAATCCCCCGAAATCCCAAGATATTCTCAACTCTGATTTTTAAGTGTCAAGTAAATTTTATTTTTATATTTATTCGTATTCTGTGCAACTTTAATTTGTGCTTTATTTTATAAAAATCTTAAAAATCAATTGTGTGGATAATTAAATTTCAATATGCTGGTACTTTGAACACAGTCCCTGTGGAGAACGATAATCTTTTATATTACGCGACATAACCCGTGCGCTTGCGGGCCCTGTCAAGTGGCTTGTGAAAGAATACTTAGGTCTACCCCAGGAGCGGGTGCTACAAAAGAATACTCAGCTTGAGCCAGGAGTGGCTAGTGTCAAGAATACTCAAAGGCACATAAGGTGCTTAAGCAAGGAGGGGTTGGATTCAAGAATACTCAAGAGCACGACCTGTGCTGGTTATGTAAAGAAACAATATTATATAGTGGAAAACCCTTCAAGTCTGAAGGTACTGGATGTAGCTTCTGTATTGGAAGTGAACCAGTATAAATCTCTTGTGTACTTCTTCTTTCCTTATCTCTTACAAGAGTTCGATGCTCTCTCTCATTCATCTTGAATTGCAAAAGTCTACTCTGTTGTGTAAAAAGGCTCATTTATTTATACATATCTTTTTTGGTTTGAAAAAGTGAACAAACTTATTTAACCCCTCCCCCTTTTCTAAGTATGTTTTTCGAACCATCAAAATGGAGTAGCCCGATTTAGTTTACAACTAATTTAAAGTGGCGGTAAGTTAAAGAGATGGTTCAATTCCATAACTAAATGGGTTGCCTCTAAGATTGAGTCTTTCAAATCAAATAAAAAAGATTCACAGTTCCTAATCACTAGATTATCCTGGTCAACTGAGAGGTTATGAGTTTTAGAAAAATGTTGAAGTTTCTTTTGTACAAGAAACTTTGGTAGAACAGATATACCTTATATACAACGTATCAAATACAACATATGGTCACAACAATAATCGTACACACTGAAAGTAGAGGGGCACGCAGGCTCCCATAAATGCAAATAAAATTAACCTATTCTATTCGTCCTCAATCCAAGAAGAGCCTGGTTGATCCTTGATGCGAAGTCTATATCCATCCTCACAATGTTTGGAAAAATTTAGTGTAAGGGTATGTCTCCACCTCTACAGCAATCGGGAGGGTGTCTCATCGACACCTGTTCCACACACAACACAAACAATCTAGAATCGAGTCCCTCTCACTCTCTTGGGGTCCTAAGATACATTCTAAGTTATCTCACCATTTAGCTGACCATTCCCATTTTCAATTCACCTTTCGAGATCACTAAGATTATATAATCATACTTAAACAACAAATAGTCACAATCTCAGTACAATGATGCAATGCATGAATTAATTTATTTCCAATCTTATATTAGCCATCATGAGGCATATGGGCCCATCTCCTCCTCATCAATCCCAACACAATACATATCACAGTCCCGCCTTATCCTTCCTATCCACTAGAGCGACTGGAGCTCTCCTCGTTCCATTTTTCACAAATGGTTAAGGACCCGCGATCCTATCATCATAATGGCCAATCACACATCACATCAAAATGGGGAAACCCCTACCTCTCATCGAAGTATATCAGAGTTTGCCACGGTCATCCAGCATCAGGCGTGAATCCAAGTCATTGGAGGGCCAAATTTGATATACTCCCAAGACTACCCTCGGGGGTCGAGGCACAGTTTTTTCTTCAGTGTGCCCCTCACTGTTATGCTCTAGGGAGTTTCTCGTCCATCACCCTTATCCTCTATGTATGACGCACACAACACAATTTCTTTTCACTAGTCATCGGTAGGGTCCTTTCAATGACTCTATTTTATTTCTAACGTCGGATTTCTTTCTTTTTGTTAAATTTTAATTAATTCTTTCTTTGTTTCCTCAAAATTTCTTAATCCATAATGGTCTTACCCGACACTTAGAAGTGAAACGAGATTTTCACATTTTCCAGAAAACCACAGCGTATATTGGTGCTACAACGCCCATCACCACATTGGATCCGATCTAATCTCATCACATCATTTTCACAATTTATTCATCTCAAGATCCCTACCGAGACATTTCTTCATTCATTCTTTTCTTATTTATTTCAACATATTCATTCAATGCATCATACAAGTTCCATTTATTCATCACCCAATTCATTTCATCAACTCATGGTATTCTTTAAGTATTTATACCACATCATATTCCATATGCATGTCATCATACAATACCCATCATACATTTCATCACACATACTTATCACATATAAGTAACACACATTCATTCATGTACACAATTACATAGCAGTCGCCACACACAGCATTCATCATACAAGTATTATACAACAATCATTATATGTATTATTATAATGAGGGGATCACGCATACAGGTGTATTCATGGACGTCTCTTATAAGCGATTAAATTTTTGGTTCCTTATTGTATCTATCTGACTATTTAATTTGATTATCATTCCTAATCAATCTTATTACTAGTGAAGTCATATTCTTAGTATACTTTTCTTCATCCATAAATTATCCCTGGTTAGTAAGTGATCTTACAACTACAAAGTACATCATCTAGGCGAATTTAGTTTATTAAAGATCCACTTTAACCTTTAAATATTGTAGTATAGTCATACTTATCCCTCTAAAGTGTCCATTCAATTTATTTAAGATGTCTTTCATTGTCTCTAACTTGCTTTTACCGGGTTAATTCATCCTTGATCTATTCATATGTTATTTTTAAGCTGGTGCTTAAATCCTTCTAATAATGTTGGCGTCGGTATTTCTCCCTTTCTTAAACCTTTATTCTTAGTAACATTTTCTTTAGCTTGTTAAACTTCCTTATCTCATTAAATTTTCTAATGTCCAATCATTATTAAGCAGTCTCTATTGTCCACTTTCTTTTATTAATCTTAATCAAGTTCTATTAGTCAAATACTTATTTACTTGGTTGCTAAATAGGTCACTAATTACTTATGTATAATCATTAATTTAGTATTATTTTCTCTAAATTTCTAGTCACTAACTTTTGTACCTTTTCTTTACTCCACTATCTTTAGTTATATTAACGAATTAGTTTCCTTAGTTGTATTCTTTTAGTCAACTAGGGCTTACTTTATCTATGACATCAAATTATTGCTTAGAGATCTAGAATCCGCTCCAATATTATGAACTTAGTCAAATATTATTTAGCCACTAAAATTACTATTTAATTCATAAGTCATTTCTACTTCTTTTCATTACTTAGTTCAAGCCTAGATCCCTTTCTCTATTCTTTATCTTTACAAGTGATTAGTGCTCTATAACTTAAATATTTTATTTTATGTATATCATGCCCTAAAATTATGCATACTTAGTCAAATATTTATGTCATACGCTATATAAATATTCTCTAAGTTTCTTTTCACTTATTTCATTGATTACTAAAAATTTATCTCTTAACATTTATTTCTTTATTTGAACACTTAAGGATCTTGTTTATTTCCACTAGGCACCCTTCTCTTATCTTAACTTATTAAAGTCTTTTTTATAATTTGTTTCAATTGCACACTAATTTTAATCACTAAAATTAGTCACAAAAATTTTCTAAGTTCTAGTATTCATTTTTGTTACCTTTTAAAGAGTTTCCTTTACTTTAGTTTACAAAACTTAGTGGGCCTAACTTTGTCATTTGTTGATATAACCTCTTTCACGTAAAATTTTTCACTTTTCAAAAATCAATTTATTTATCTAATCATATTTCATAAAACTTTATAATATTAAGAGCAATTCCACTTCTTGAACTTAGTAAAATAAATGTCGTAACCGTTTGGTCGGTAAATTTTTCTTAAAAACGCAATGTCGCCAAAATACTCTCGGCGATACGTGATGATAAATTAATTCCTAATGGCGGAGATTACCGGAAATAAATTACAAATTACATATTAATACTATAAAACTAAAAAAACATAATACAACCACATCGAATTACATTAAGCCTGCCTAACGTTAATTTTTTCTACGTTTTCGTTCTAAAACCGATTATGATAAAACTCTCTCCCAAATACGCCATGATCGAGATGTGTTTATTAAATTTATTAAAAATCCTTTTTAGTGACATATTCTATTAAATTTAGTCACCGTCGATAAAAATTTACATACCTCAAAATCTAACCATTGGATCGTGGCGAAACTTAAAATGAAGGCTCTCGAACGTACAAGCAATATTAGGAAATGATTAAAAACAGGATTTAACAAGGTGAAACCCCCTTACCTTGCCAGAAAGTTGCTTCCCGGAGGAAACAAATGGCGAACTCGCCAAAAATTCATCGAACGTTCCAAAACATTTATCGATTTCTTCCGGGTCACTAAAAATTATCATGCATGAAATTTTTAAGTCATTAAGAGTCATGGACAGCAAATGAAGAGTCCTAAAACAGCCATGCATTTGGTAAAAATTTAAGAAATTAATTGAAGTTGTATATGTAAGTATGCAAAGTAGTTTTGATGAATGACAAAGTATTCATGATGATGATGGAATGGCAAAGGTTTTGAAACAAGAAGGTTCAAGCACAAGGACAATGGCTAAGAACAAAGAGATGAAGATGCCTCATAAAGAGTTAAGAAAACATGAGCTATGGAAGACAAGTTTGCTGACATGAACTAAATCATGAAGAACAAGCTCATAAGTTGAAGAAGAATCAAAAACAATTAAAGGTGTCACATAAATTCAGATGCAAGAAGAAAACGGTTTCACAAAGGTTCAAGAAATCAAGAAACCAATGAGCCAAGACAAAGGAAAGCAACCATGGATCACTAAATACAAATAGATGACGTACAGGCATGGAAAAACGTCAAATTGCAAAGCCTGAATCGATTCAAGTACGAGTGAATCGATTCACAGCCCTGGAAGTCACCAAAAACAGGAAACAGAATGTGTTGAATCGATTCACCATGACCCTGAATCGATTCGAACACCTGGAAGCCATTTTATTTGAAAACAGAAAGGCCTGAATCGATTCAGACAAAGCTCGAATCGATTCATACGAATTTGAAACTCCAAAATGCAGAAACAGAATGCTCTGAATCGATTCAGACAAAGCTCGAATCGATTCACACGAATTGGGAACTTAAAATTGCTTAAGTCAGAATGCTCTGAATCGATTTAAGGATCAACGAATCGATTCAAGAAGTGGGAAAATGCTTTTAAGTGAAACTCCAGCTCATTTCTTCACTCCCACTTTATGCCCACTTGAGGTATCCGTTGGAGATACTATGCAATGGCTGAAAACCCTAAAAATGGCTATAAAAGAAGCATGGATTCAAGCAAGAGGAGAGAGAGACCAAGGTACAACATAAGGCAATCAACATTCTTCTTCTAGAGGTCTTCTTATTTCATTTCTCTTGTATATTCCGCAACTCTTGTTTCTAAACTTGCATATTGCTTTAAGAGTTGTTAGATTGTGAGTTTCAATTTGCATATCCTCTCTTGTTGAGAGTTAGAATTTGTGAGAGCCTTTATTTGTGTATCTACTCTATTAAGAGAGTGTATTGATTGTAAACACAAACACCAAACACAAGTTATTCACTCTAGGTTGAGTGGTTATTCACTCTAGGTTGAGTGGTCACAAAGGTTGGGGTTCAACCTTTGGGTATTGAGAGATTGTGAGATTGGGTGGGTTTCCCTTTGCTTGTGAGGATTGAGTTCTTGAGTGTGGGACACTAGGAAGCTGCAATTGCTCAAAGCTTGTATCTCAAATCTTCAATAGTGGAATCCTTCAAGTGGGTTGCTTGAAGGCGAGACGTACACCGGGTTGGTGGAACTCGTTAAATTTGGTTTGCATTTCTCTCTACCTTGAACTCTTTATACAACTGCGCATATAAACTGTTTGTTGAAATGCTTGAGCTGAATGTGTGAATCAAAAGTTGTTGTTCAAGTAGAAAACTAACTTTGCATGCCAAGTGTTTGATAATTTGCTTGAATCAATATTTGGTGAAGTTCTTCAAAACTAGAAATTACTATAACTTACCAAATATCTAATACATTGTTTCCTATTAAGTCTTGTGTGATACTTACTTGATTGTTATTACCTCTCACATTCACAAGGTGTTTGATAACTTGAATGAGTTGAATCTTTATAGGAAACATCACATTATTGACAAATAAATTTGTGCACTCCAACTGTTTGATAAATTGTTTAAACCAATAACTTACCTTGTTTATCACACTTATAGCTAAATATTGTCATTGCACATTAAGTGTGTCATAGTGTGATATGTGCATAAAAGTTGTTGTCTCTTCATCATTGCATCATTTGTATATTACTAACCATTTCCAAGGGGATTCCGCGCGAAAATTTGAAACACTCAATTCACCCCCCTCTTGAGCGTTGAGGCCTTGGCTAACATTAATTACTGAAGGTTCACAATTTATCTGAAATCCTTCGCCATTCATCGCCCTTTTTCCATCGATCGCTCTACGGGGTCTAATAAATCAAACATGAAATCAACCAACAAGAAGAGGTTACGATTCTGGGATTTATGGAGAAAAATTCACTTTGGAGCCCTTCATGAAGTTTGTAGATCTTTTTTTTCTCTTTAACTTGATATATCAGTTGTGATGATCCAAGATTGGTAGCCTAAGATACACCTGATTTACGACAGGGTGCTCCAGAAGCTTCCCGGATCAGCTGTGGCTTCAAAAATAAATTCACCATTAATTCTCCTTTAAGAATTTGGTTTCATGCCCTTCATGAAAATTTTAGATCTCTTTGATACAGATCCATATGAAGAGATTCAAGCACCAGACAAAGGAAATACGTAAATTTTAATGAAGACTACCATCATGATGATGAAACAGCTAAAGGGTTGTAAAAATCTATTAAACTGTACCAATCTAGAATGATTTAGCCTTTTATGACTGCACAAAAAATGTAGATAATTTTGTTATGGAGATTTTGACACCAATTTTATATGAATCGAAGGTTGTATGAAAGAGTTATGAATTTTTTCTAAACCATGCGCAAGGAAAAAGTACAAACAGTGGAATTTCAAGGTGAACATACTTAATCTTCGATTTTGAGGTTGACAAAGTAACCAGAGTTTGGGGATAGAAACAGAGATTGAAGATATTTTCAAAACAAAGAGATGGAGACCAAAATCGTTTGATTCCAAGATTGTATACAAAATTTGGGTCCAAAATGTAACATCCCAAATTTTAAAATAAGGGAATTAAATAACAGAATAAATATTAGGAATTTGTATGTGAATTATTTAACAACCCAAATTATTGAAAATAATTAAATTATGAATTTGTAAGGATTTTTGGTGATTTATAGAGACCAGTTAAGCTGAAAATGAGCCTGGTTGCGATATGGGTGTCAGACCAAGTATCTCAGAATGAGATGATATTGGTCAGGGCTGTTGAGAATAATATTGGGAGTCCGAACATATGTTCGGAATAATTTTTAGATGAAGTATTGAGCCCGAACGATGAGCCTGTTGGTCATAAAACGATAAATCTTTAGTAAATGATTAAAATTAAAACACATGAGCCCAAATTCCCTTTCCTTTTCCACGTGAATGCTGAAGCAATTGGGAAAAATAATTCACTTCTTCTCTTCTTCATCTCTTCCTCATTTCTTCTCCCACTTTCTTCTTCTTCCAAAGCCCTAACTTTGAGTGGTGAGCTTCTTCTCCATTTTCGTTTTGAAGAAGCTTGGAAGAGAACCATTGGAGCTGAATTCCTCTTCCTCTTCTCCTCCATTTTCACAGCCCTCTTTTCTCCCCTTGGAACCCATTTCGTTTTGGGTGTGTGGTAAGCTTTTTTCATCATTTTTTTGATGGGTTAATGATGATATTAGGGAATGTTATGATTTAGAAGAGTAATGTGTGTACATGAGTAACTAATTAGAGCATTGAATGCTTATGCCCTAAGGTGGGTGGCAATAAATGTGGGTATTTATGAGAGGTTGATGGTGGTTGGTGCATTTATGATGGAAAGGAGATGAAAGATTGATGTATTAATGAATGTGGTTGGGTTTTAGAGAAAACCCTAACCTTGAGATTTGGGGGAAATAGTTAATGTTGATTTAAGAATAGGAGTTATGAAGAAATACATGACATTGAGAAATATGAATGTTGGTAGATGGAGTTTTGTGAAGATTGAGGCTAGGGTTATCTTGTAACCCTTGAATTTAATGGTGGTGGTTTAATGGGAAGGAATTCCCGAAGCCTGATAAAGAATAAAAATGGTATCTACAACATGTCTAGCACATGTTGTGAAATTATAAATATGAATATGACTAAATAGAATAAAATTGATGACTTGAGTAGTTGATTAATTAAGGTTTTACATGAATGTGAATGTAGGACCTATTCTGAACAACGAGGCGGGAGCGTCTTATCAATCAGAATTCTTCTCTTGAGGTAGGAGAGGAGTCTTATGTTCTAAATGCATGAATTTGAATGTTATTTGATTGTGGTGTGTATTGTCATGCATGTTAGCCTTGCTTGAATGTTGTGAAAAATAATGATGTGGCGTATAATGTAGATGATATGTTTGGCAACATGCTTTGAATGCATTTAGAAGAAATTTTGATGTGTGGTGTGGTGGCATGAACTGTTTGATGAATGTGTGGTTAGATAAATATATGTCCACCGAGAAAGCATAATGAATGCTGATGATTTTGATGGAGAATAAATTGTATCCTTGTATGATACTAAAGTTGAATGATGTGACTGATAATTATTGAGAACGCCACACAAAGATTCAAATTAATGAGAATAACCAACAAGATTGAATCCATTAAAAACCTTGTGGTGATGTTGGTGACGATGATGATGTATGTTGAGTGGCATATGTAGGATGCATAGAGTGAGGAATGCATATGATCTGTATTTGCATCCATGGCATACTGCATAGCCGTCGTTGTTGGAACATTAGGGGAGTTCCCTCGGCCGACCCAGTGGGAGGGTGGCTAGGTGCACGAGCAAGTTGTATTTTCCCCTGTGACTTGGTGTGAAGTCACGAAGCCGCCCATGTATTGCTTCGGGGAGCTACATGTGGCCGACCCTCGTGGGGGGTGGCTCTTTATGAGCAGGTGACCCCGGTGGTCCTTGAGATCACAGCCGCCATGATTTAATATCTGGCCGGCCCGCAACACCATATGTTGATATGTTGAGTACCACGGTCATGGTGAATATGACCAGGTGTTGCAAGATGGGCGATGTGGTTTGGTACCAGTAAAACGATTGGTGAATGCATACAATTTAAAGAATAAGTGTACACATTTTACTACTGCAGTAGGGGTATGGTTAGATGACCATGCTTGAATCCCACATTTGGTGATGTAATCCTACAGTCAGATCTGTAATTGTTGAAATATTCCTTTGTGCATATGCATTAGCTTAAGAGCATTTGCATATAGAAGGAGGTATGCCAAAGCGGTGAGATATGATGATGGTTGTGTTGAGGTTGTAAAAATATATTTTAAGACAACATAAAAGATATGAATACCAAATAATGGTTATGTGATAGTGCAATTGTTGAGAGACGTAATTATGTATGTGCTTGTGTACTTTGTTTGGAATTGTGTTGTTAGTTATGATAAATGTATGATGGAATTGTGAGGGTATATGACATGGTAAGTGTTATAGATGTGCAAAGTATACATGTGTAGATGCATATATGCATAATCACATGGTATTCATATTCATACCTTTAGAATGTGGACTCACTCTCCCATGTTGTCTATTTTTAGAATTGTGATGCAGGGCATTCATGGGAAGAGTTAGCATTTTGAAGTACATTTTGGCTGTGAAGGTAAATAGTTGTATAGGAAGCGCCTTGGCCAGCGATAACTAGATTTTGTATAGCATATGATGTAATGAATGCTTGTTTTGATAATTTTAGGTGATAGATGATTTTGGTGGTCATAGAGGAAAATTGGATCTTAGTGTATGATCAATTTTTATCTATGACCCAAGGGATGTAAATTGATGAATGATGATGCTTGTTAATAGTTGATCTTATGAATGAATGGACGTTTATATAAAAATTTATGCTTTGGTGGTTATATGAATTGGTATGTTGGATTCCTTATGTTTTCATGAATTAGAATGGATTTTAATGGTTAATGATGAGTGAGGCAAGTTTCAAAGGTGTCATATAATGTGTAAATCATGTAGGAATTAAATGAATTGCAGTAGATTGAGTTTTGGTATGGTGTATTGTGTGTTGGTATGCAATTTCACGTTTTCTGCATAAATTCTGCAGAACTCGCTCAAGCGAGTGAGAATCTCGCTCGAGCGAGATTGTTGTGAATCAGAGTTTTGGCCCCTGGCCTGATTTCGCCCGAGCGGGTGTATATTTCGCCCAAGCGAAATTGTCATAGAATCAAAGGTTAGCCTCTGGACAATTTTCGCTCAGGCGGAAGTGTGGTCGCTCAAGCGAGGAGAATGGGAATTCGACACTGGACGATTTTCGTCCAGGCAAGAGTTACCTCGCCCGAGCGAAAATCGACCAGAGAGCTACAATTGTTTCTGGAATAATCTCGCTTAAGCGAGACATGTCTCACTCGAGCGAGATTGGCATCTGATGCACCCTTCCTCCCTTCGCTCAAGCGTTTCGCTGACTCGCTCAAGGCTTCCTTTGCATCTCGCTCAAGCGAGATGGGGCTCGCTCAAGCGAGAGGAGCCCCTGATGCAAATTATTTATCTTCGCTCAGTCTCTCCTTGCCTCGCCCAAGCGTGCCTACGCTGGCTCGCTCAAGCGGATGGGACTCTCGCTTGAGCGAGTGGCCCACTGATGCTCATGATGGCTTATTTCAAATAAATTTTTTATTTCTATGCACTAGTTCTCCAATAAGCATTACCTTAGGAGTATCATTGATATATTAAGAATCATGGAACATTATAACTCTCTCCTCTTGAATTCATCCATACATCAATCAATTTAAATTAATTCTTCCGCTGTTTTTAATTGAACAATTATTACTAAATCATATTTTTAATTACCCTCTCGTATCTTTATATATGGGAGTGGTTTATCATAGATCCAGGTGTTGTGTTAAAAGCTTCACCACTTATTTCCTTTTCATCGAAGTATGATTTATAAAAACGCGAAAAATTTACCCTTATTTCTGGGGCGTCTCACAAAACACCGAAGGTATTCAAGTCGAGTTTGAAAACGATTTATCAAAAAACTGATTTATGGAAAAACGAGGGTGATAGAGTCTGAACCAAGTTTTGGCCTCTTCATGAAAAGTTCCTAAAACATCTAAACAAGTTGCCAGAGATTGACCGTGCCCCCATCAGATGTCCCGAAGCATATGAATGGTCAAACATAGGAGACGTTAAAGGTTCTTATTGGGCCGGTTAGGCCAAGTCAGACATCCTTGATTCATCACGGTGGGTCCTAACAGGACTAGTTTCCCTACTGGATCACTAGTCTCGGGTCAAACGGTCAGAGTCTGACCTCATGCTGGGTCCTATAGTTCAATATAGAGGAACTTGACAACATTTTATTATTAATTATAAATATAATGTAATTATCAAACAAATAATTTTAAATATATATTTTTAAAAATATGATTATAAATATTTATATATTTTTGAAATAATTAATTAAATATATTTCATTAATATTAATTTTAAATATTAATTATTAAGCATAAATTATTATTATATGTTAAACTAAATATAATTAGCCAGGAATAATTACTAACTAAATAATTATCAACTGAATAATTATCAATTAATTAATACTCAATTAAAATAATCGTTATTAAATAAATAATTATTATTAAATAATATTATAAAATTCCAAATTGAATAAATAAAAAAGATTCAACACTTAAAATTAAATAATTAGATATATTTCCAAAATAACTAATTATTGGTTGGAACTAGGTATTAATTACCAAGATAAAGTATTATCTATTAAATATTATTGGCAGGAAATAATTATCAACTAATATAATTATAAATTAAATAGTACTCAATTTGATGAAATAATCGTTATTAACGTATTATGAAACAATACTGTCGAACATTGCTATTATGATTTTCTTATCTCTGCTTCTCTAACTCATTGCATTCTCTCAACATTCTTATATTTCATGTTAAGCTCTGTTTATCACTATTGTTCTCATTCTAAACTATTCGGGGAACAGACTAAAGCTTTGAGCTTTCTATTGAAAGCTCAACAAATGATCCTCGGGAGTCCCGAGGGTCTGGTTTCCTATTCTCAAAAATTAGGGCTGTTACATTGAGACCTCCCTCCCAGGCAAGTCGAAAATAAACATTGACTCTTCTTGGAAGGGCCCTTCCTAAAGAGCAACTTCAGGGATTGTAATCAGAGACCACCTCTATAATACTATATATGGTCAATCTTCCTACTTCTTGGCTCTAAGTGTTCTTTAGATAAAAGGCCTTACAATGAGGGAAGCTATCATCCTAGCACATAATTTAGAAATGCAACACATTATTCTTGAATCAGATAACCTAAGCTTGATTAGGGCTTGTAGAAGTGAATATAAAATTAAAGAAATTGAAACTATAATCAAAGATATTTCCCACTTTCACAACTCGTTCCTTTCTTGTGGCTTCGTGTGGTCCAGAAGGGATGCTAATGTAGCGGCTCACACAGTTACTACTTTGGCTTCTCAGAATGCTTTAGGTAGGAATTGATGGGTTTCTCCATTATTGTTCCTAAGGATGACCTTGGCTTATGACAAGCGAGGCATTCATCCAGCTTCGAGTCTTCCTGGTGCCTTTTCCTTGTAAAGTTGTTGGTTTCTTCTCTTTTGTTGTGTTCCTGGTCGCTCCCTCAAGCTCTCCTTGAGTAGTGCCTTCTTCTCTTTAGAGGGTTCACTCTAAGCATTTTTGAGTCTCTTGGTAATGGGTGTTTCTTTCAGAAAGTATAAATGGGCCTGTGTTTTAACTTTTCATTTTCTAGCCATGTGTATTGTACTCTTGGGCTTTTAAGCCCATTTGCTTCTTTAAATGGAAGTTTAATTAAAAAAGAAGAAACAGAATAATCTGTATAAAAATACAACGTTCTTGTTTAAACATTAAATGAAACATTTTATTATATATTTATGTATTTAATTTGTACGTTGTGATTGATTGATTGGTATGCTAAAAAATCATTTATAATCCGACCAAATACAAATGTTGTTTCAAAAAATAAACGTTATAAAAATCTATTTCCTATCCATGACCTTTAATTGTTGAGTTTTGTCTAATATCAAATGTTTCCATCTATTTGTTTTTATATATCGAATTAGAGTTATTAAAATGTATCAATCTAATTCATTCAAGCTAGGTTTATTACAGGTTTAAAAAAATTCTAACCTAACCCAATTTGATTCATCTAAAAGATGAGATTTAAAATTTCAACTTAAACCTATAAGTAAACTGGATTGACTCATAAGTTGATTTGTTTAGATTGAAAAAAAATCTTTAAAAATTAAAAAATAATATAAAATTAAGATTTTTAAAAAAAACTATCATTATTCTCAATAAAAATACATCGAACATCACAAAAATAGCAAAAGATTAAATATGATATCCGAGATTAAAAAAATCAACTATAATATGTATTTCTTTTAATTTGTGGGCCGCCCTTGAACCTAATTCAAGGCGGCTATGGAATCCCAAAGGAAACCAGCATCGAATTTGTGTCTATCCAAAGGCCATCCTCCCATCTAGGTCGACATCACAGGCCTCATGTAGTCTTGTGTGCGTCCTTTTTATGCAATGTTATGTAATACAACCATCACAATGCATCAAGAACCACTTGATTACCATCATCAAGGGTCACCACATGGTTACCATCACCAAGGGTTCTCAATTCAATTCATTAATATGCATAGCAGGTAAGGATGGAAATGGGCCAGACCGTCCGTCGGGTATAACATCCTTAATTTTTAAAATAATTTCTAATAAATCAAATAAATTTTCAAAAACAGGAGTCGGATTCGGTGAATAACATGCTCGGTTTTTCATCAATCCGACCGGTTATTTAAAATGCAATTAATTTACTTAAATTTCAAACAGATGTTAAATTAAATAAAATTTTAATATCCATTTTACATAAGCCGATCGGCTATTTTGAAATATACAAATACATAATTTCGCTCGGTATTCTCATGAGCCGGCCAAGGCTTTCACTAAAATAAACTCCGAGCTGCTGAGTGTCTTCACATATCATGGTTGAGCCCTTCTTTCACTGAAAAATAAATGTAGAGGGTGAGCATAACATATCAAATAACAGTTATTGAATTGGAATAAAAATCCAATTAATAACTACAAAACCAATACTGATTACACTCGGTAAAAATTCATACTCGGTAAATATTTAAATTTCCACTCGGCAATTACAGCCATGTTACCACTCGGTAAATAAAACATCACTCGGTAATTCAATCATACTGCAGTCGGCGAGTAAAACATTTCACTCGGCAAAAACAGCACATCATACTCAGTAACATAATAATCCACTCGGCAGATAACAAATTATTCATTCTCAAAACTGAGACATATACATATACTCATCATAACAGCATGTTCTCACAATAACACATAAAACAATGTATGCATATGCTCAACCAAATGGATCCATTAAGTCACATACTTAATCAATGATCAACCAAAACGGGATCATTATTAAGTCTTTCAAATTTTGTGTTGCAACACTGGCTCCCCGTGCCATAATTCAGCTCCTCGCTGATTCGGCCGTTTTACAGGTACCAAACTGCTCTGCGCCCATAATGTAACACTGAGTACCACTCCCAGAGTGATAGCGGTCCTCTACCCAGTGCTACGGGCCGGCCTTGAGTCCCACTCAAAGGCGTCCGTGGTATATAGGAACCACACCATCACAGTTCATATTCAAACACCACACATACATATAAATATCATGAAAAGTTCATGAATCATTATCTATAACATCATCAACCCATATCATCCCATTCGGTATAATAACCAACATATAATAACTCAATATGAATGGAAAATATGAAACATAAAACATTATATAGTTGGGGTCTCATAACAATTCATACATATATCACATACAACATATCAACAACACCCCAAATCCATTCATAAACCATATATTTGACATGTACGCTCCCCCTACCTGGAAATAAAATCTTCCAGCAGCTTTAAAAGCTTATCCAAGTCACTGTCACTGTCCACAAACACCGACTGGAATGGCACTGCTACACCAGTCCAAGCTCTTCTTCGTAAAGAGGAAGAACAAAGATTTAATTATCTTTGTTGTCTAACAGCTCCCAATAGTGAATTAGAGTGAAAAGGATTATGACGATTTCACTTTCAACAACTTCTCTATTAATTCAATGGTAGAAGTATTTATATACCTCCCACATGAAAGAAACGTGAATAACTTGAAGTACTCTGCCACACGTTGCTTTAATAATTAATGAAAGGTTAAGATATTTAATGAAAGGAGTACAACACATCAAAATGGGTCCCAACACATCAAAATGGGTCCCAACACATCAAAAGGAATCTGCTAGAAGGTAGAAGAACATAATGACGTGGACAGCTTCCATCAGACCTGATTCCTCGCTTGAGCGAACCACTCTAGCTTGAGCGAGAATCACCCAGTAATTAATTTCCATACTTTCGCTCGAGCAAGATTCCCTCCTACTAGCTACTCGTTCGAGCGAGAATTATCCAGTAACGAATTCCACTGGTATTCGCTTGAGCGAGGCACCTACTCGCTTAGGCGAAATCCAACCAGAGGCTGTTCTTTGATTCTGCACTCGCCCACTCGGCAAAGCTTCCTAGCACTCAGGTTTCATTCGGCAGTTCAATAAAAACCGACTCATCTTGCTCGGAATCACTTACTCAGAAGACTTAATCAATCATAGTTGAAGTCTTTGTCCAGAAGCACCTTTTCTGGAAACGCTTACTCAGAATGTATCACTCGGAAGTATCTCTGTGACACTTCACCTGGAAAATTACTTCATTCAGCAACTTAATTGGAAACGTTCCTCTCGAAAACGTTTCACTCGGATTTGCTTTACTTAGACGTGTCTCAATCGGACACAGTGTCACTTCATTTGAAATAATTCTCTTAAATGATGTTTCACTCGGAAACATCTTATCTTCACTTAGAATTAACCTTCTATCTCATTTCACTTGGAGTCAGATCCTTTTCACTCGGAATCTGATCCTTTTCACTTGGAAAAATCTTATCTCTTCATTTTCTACTCGGAATTTCATTCAAAAATTCTTCTTTAATCATTTTTAAGTTATTTTTATAAAAATTATAAAAATCAGGATGTTACATCGGGGGCCTATGGCTCGGCTCGTTTAAAGCCTACATAGGCCAGGCTTGTCGGGCTAGAAGGCCAGGCTTAGGCTTTTAAAAAGGCCTTTTTAACTAACTAGGCCAGGCCACAGGATTTCTGAAAAGCCTTTGAAGCCCAACAGGCCGGCCTATTTAATTAAATTAATTGTTAATTAGTTATATATATATAATATTTATAACATTAACTAATATATATATATATATATTACATATTTACAATTATATAATATAAATTAATATTATAAGTTTACAATTTAAAAAATTAGGAGGGAATGGAACACAAATTTTTTTTAGGTTGGTTTTAGCATTTTAAAAGTTTCACTATAAACAGACTTTTTAAACAGGCTTTTAAACAGGCCAGGCCTTCAAACAGGCCATAACAGGCCTTAAAAAAAGGCCTATGACAGGCTAATAGGCCAAGCTCAGGCCTTAAAAATTTGATGTAGGCCAGGCTCAGGCCTTTCAAAGCCCGGCCTTGCCTGGCCCATTTCCATCCCTGATAGCAGGCAACAATTAATTAAAATCGATTTAGTTTCAATTCGAGCTACCCAAAGAGAATTAGTCATCATCAATACAACACAATTAACTATTTCATTCTCTTATTGTAACCTCATGTAATCAATAGTATAAGTATATATGAACGGAAGCCAAATTCACCAAAAAATTCACCAATTATAATAATAACAACAAAATGGGGTATATTGCTAATCACATGATCATTATCATCATCAATTCTCATTAAAAAAATTGCAATTCATCAAACATAGACATGTATATATACCCCTATCTGTCTATAATCTATTCATTTAAAATATAAATGTTCCCCCTACCTTGAATCGACGTTCCAAGGCTCTAAAATGCTTCATAATGCTGTAATTCTATTTTTGATTACTAGCTTCCAAAGCAAATAATTCCTAATAATTAAAAATAATTATCCTTAATATTCCACATGCTACCAAAATCACATTGTGGAGCTAAAAATTATCAGTTTATAAGAAATTCGGTAAGTTTCATCTTACCGATCAAAGTCGATATAGTTCTGACGCTACCCAACACTATCCACAGCTTCGGATAAATTCTGAAATGACCTAAAGCTATAAAAATAAAGGGGTTATGGCTAGAACTCAAAAATGGGAACTGACACCATAGTTTGATTACTCTGAAACGCACTGACAATGTAACATCAAGAAAGCCCAAGGTCCATCAAGCTGCCCACTTGCAAAGATAGATTTCATGTGCCCTAAAATTCAAGAATTTAAGAGAATTAAGAAGTGGGGTAGAAGAGACCAACCAGGCCAAAGTAGGGTTCTCGGGGCTTACCTTTCGAATAGAATTTTGAAGAACCCCAAGTTAATACATGTTGTCTGAGAGAAGACGAGAATAAGAGAAGTTTAGGCCTTGTCTTAATTTAACGGGAATTGAGGAAGAAGATGGGAATACATGGTGGCTGCCCCGGTGGAGGTGGAGAGCAATGGCACCCTTTTCTTTTCTCTAATTGCATGCATAGTAAGAAGAGAGAAAGAAAGTATTGGAACTAAGTCTAGTTTTTAAAGGATTTCAAAATCATTAATTACTATTTACCAGACCTCAAGATTTGTTAATAACACATATCAAGGCATTTAATTAGATAAAGTATGCCTACTTGTTATCTAACTTATTCAATTAAGTGTTTTAGGTTATAAATGAAAATGAGAGTCCACCAATTAAAAAGTCTGCCTTGAGCCATGCAAGTTAATTCAGAACAAGTCTGTATGGGATCAAAAATAGCTTGCGTACAAGCTCGTCCCAAGAAAAGTCTAATCCTAGAACAACGCTCAAGAAGAGTCTGATTCAAGTGCGCTCATCCAGACTTTTGAATTGCTAAGTGATACATTTTCTATTCTCTGAACTGAGCATGCGTACTTGCTTCATCAATTAGACCCCAGACTTATCAAGCAACAAGAACATTACTCCAAGGCTTACATCAAACAAAAAATCAAAAATGATTTTGAAGATGCTCTGAACCAAGTTCTTAGCAAGAGAAATTGCTCTTATCATCAAAAGAGGAAAGAAGATCAGTACTTGTGTCAAAAAGGTTTCAAAAGGTCAACCTTATATGCTCTGCACGTTTTAGTTGAAAGAAGAAAGCCAACAGAAGGTCTTTTGCTCTAAAGCACTTAAGGAACACCATTTTAGTGCAAGCTCTGAAGCTCCTTATTCTAGACCTTTTGTCCACATCTCATCTTCATGACCCAATGCTCACAACAGCTACATCCCTCCAATGAATTCACAACGGCTATCTCAAAGGCTTATATATATGAAGGGATCTCAGAACTTGAAGAAGTTAATGTCTCTGAGAATCAGAATCACGAAAGCTTCTGTCTGCTCTTTCAAGTTTTCAGTCTAAGCTTTGTTCTCTAAAGCAAAGACTTTCTTTGTTGTTCTGCTTCTAGTAAACCTTAGTCTTTGTTTTCTATACATAGTGTATCAGCTCTTTGTCTTGTATCTTTTGTATACACTAAGTTCTCAGAAACTCAAACATAAACACTCTTTCAAATCCTTATTTGTGTAAAAGTCTGGTGTGTTGTCAGCCTTAGTTTTTGTTGGGAAATAGTTATTGGCTTGAAGAGACTTTTGAAAGAATACTCGGGATTGAGCCAAGAGTAGCTTCTTAAAACAATACTTGGGTATAAGCTAGAAGTGGCTAGAGTCAGCAACACTTGTGGCACGGTCTATGTTGTTGTGTAAAATGTGTTTTTACACAGTGGAAATCCTTCAAGTTTGAAGGGACTAAATGTAGCTTCTGAGTTGGAAGTGAACCAATATAAATCATTTGTGTTAAATCTCTCTATCCCTAATCTTTTAAAATCTGGTTCAAAAGTCTACTAGATTCACGTTCTCAAAGTTTTTAAGTTTCGCACAAAAAGAGTCTAAGACTTATTTAACTTCCCTCTAAGTCTGATTATGAACCATCGGAAAGAATGAGGGAAACAAGGGAGTTGGAACTCATTAAGGGAAACTTATTCTTTTTACATGTTTAGTTAATTTTTAAAATCAATCAGGTAACTCTCGGCTACACAAAACGTATCCCGATAAATTTCAGAAATTAACATAACCGCTTCAATTTAATTTAACATTACCATTTTAACTAACGATTAGTAAAATCAACCAAAAAATTAAAATCAAGATGTTACATTGTGAGTCATTTAACACAAGTTTGATTCCTAACAAAATAAAGGTAGTTTATTGAAATAAGGTTTTTTTAACAAAACTAACTTTAAATTGTTTAAAACTAATTCAAAAGTATACAATATTATAATAAAATAAGAGGTTAATTATCTTCTAAAAATAAATTATTAAGGGTGAAATGAACTAAATTATTAATTAAGATTCTTATCACTTATCAAAAACTATAAATTATTTTGAAAACTATAAATTATTTTGAGTAGTTTTTAAAAAATTAAGTGTCTTTTTTATAATCAGTTGAGAAAACAGATTTATGAAAATGAAAAAATTTAATTTTTTATGTTGTTCAAGACAGTTAAAATTTTATTAAACCAACAAATATTTTTTTATTGGTCATGAAAACTTAATGTCTGTTTGATAATTAATTAGAGAAATAAAATTGCGAAAATAGAAAAATCTAATCTTTTACATTGTTTGAAAAATTAAAATTTTCTTAAACCAATAAATTTTTTTTCATTAATGAATCCTATCCAACCAAACCACCATTTAGTTTATCATGCAACTTTTCTAAGTTAAAAAAAGTCATAAATAAGTTAAGAAACTTTTTAGAAGTATTACATTTAGTATACTTTTTTGATTTTTCATATTATGTTTGTATTAATTTTAAAAACAAAAAATTACTACTAATTTAAACTTACCCACAGTTGAGGTAAACAAAAACTTTTATTTAATTAGACTTTTTTTTATTTCCATCAGTTCAACGATAAAAGGATATAAGTGTGTTACTAAAAAAAATACAAGTGTAAAGTAATACATATAAGAGTGTTTCTACTAAACCCTTCAGAAATAAGGGGTTTTGGAACCCTTAACATGCTGTCCATTTGATAAGTGCTTTATAATACAATAAATTAGGTCTAATTTGCTTAGGATTTTAATCATTATGCACTGTATTTCCTTTATTTATTATGATTTTTGCTTTCTTTCCACTATTTTCTACTTGGGTATGTTATTCTGCAGGAATTAAGGCAATAAAGGGTCAAAAACAAGAGAAAAACGACCATAAAATGATAAAGAAACAAGAAGAACAAGCACAAAGTGGAAAGAATTCTCTTTTTAAAGCTGAAATCTGACTCAGAAAGCTGAAATCCGACTCAGAACACTGAAATCCGACTCAGAATGGCCAAATCCGAGTGGGATAACTCAGAAATGACCAAATCCGAGTGGAAAGACTCAGAGTAAAACATTTCTGAGTGGAATACTACACTGTTGGAGGAAAATCCGAGTGAAATGTTCCCTGTCAAAGCCATTCCGAGTGATAAATGGCTGACTCGAGTGAAGGACCAATGCTGAAATGAATAAGTGCTGACTAAGGAGGAATCCGAGTGGTTTCACTCGAAGAAGATGGCATTCTCAAGCGGAACAAGGCATTTCCGAGTAATGCCTTAAGCAAGCAAGGAAAATCCGACCAGGAGTGGATCATACTCGGACAGATTCTCACAGTTTCACACTAAGTCCGAGTGAGATCTCTGCAACAAAGAATACCGAGTGAGTTGGGTCAGAAACCTATGTTTCTGAGCTAAGAGAGATACGGACCCAGAAAGAAATTCAATCAGTCAGATTCCAACCCTTCAAGTGCAAGTTTCTGAGTAAAAGTGGAGGCCATTCCGAGTGAGAAGTAAGAAGGGACTTCCGAGTGAATGTATCCAAATGAATTTGTCTGAGTGAATTCCAAAGCAAAATCCGAGCAAAGTTTTAACTGAGTGGTTCAAATTCAGAGACAGCCGAGTGAAAATGGTTGGGAACCGATTGAATAAATTCTGATCCTGAGTGAGTCTTCAATCAGTTCCGAATGAACTCCATAAACCTAAGCCGAGTGAATGGTTTCAGTCGGTTCCGAGTCCTTCTACAGTTAATTCCGACTGAATGGCTCAATCAGAAGTTACTCTTCAGTCACTCTTCACTCGTCCTTTCATCCAGCTTCATCACCGACCGGTTCTCCTCCAAACACCGACCCCCCAACAACACTGACTGGCTTTCACTCGGATTTGTGTCCAAAGTCACCTTTTCACTCGGTCTTTTGCACAAAAGGCCTCTTTTCCACTCGGATTCTAGAGAAAAGGTGAAAACCGACCCAATTCTTCACAATGCAACACCGGATCACTACCTCCATTAACACCGACTCTTTCCATCTCTTCACAGGCCCAACACCGGATCAATAGAACACCGGCCACAATCAACAACACTCCTCTCCACACCATCCAACAACTCTATTGTCCCTCAAGCCATAACATCGTCCCCTCTCCTTTCAAAACCGATCTACACTCTACAACTCCAAACATCGGATCACTCTACACCGTCCTCAATCCAGATCACCGTCCCATTCCCTCTCCCTTTCCGTTCTAACATAACACCGGCTCCAACACCTCTCTCCATACCGTCCAATACCAACTTTACACCGCCCAGACTCTTCTCTCCAACCAACACCGTCCAGCACTCAGCAATCCACCCTCCAGCAAGCTTTCACTCGGAATTATGGGGAAAACCACACTTTTCCACTCGGAATTTCTCCATCTGCACCAATCATCACTAAATCCAAGCACCGAATTATTAGAAATATTAAAATATGCAAATTGGAAACAAGTTGGCACAGCTGGAACTCACATGCACCGAAAGTTTCTTCCACTTGCAATTTTAACGCGTTTTCTTAGCTAGATTCATTCATTCATTCGCCTATAAAAGGGAGAGCAACACGGCGTCAAAATCCATCAAATTCCATCAGCGAATTCCCATCCTTTCTCTTCGTTCCTTTCTCTTTTTTTTCTCTTTTGTTTTCTTCTTTTTCCCTTTTTCCTTCTCTGTTCGTTTTTCTTCTCTTTCTTTTAATTTTTTTTTCTTTCTTTTATTTTGTAAGAGTTGTGAGGGCTGTAAAAGTGAGTATTTAAATTTTTAATTGGTGGAGGAATATTGCAACAAGGAAATACAGTGGTAAATTATTCTGAGCTTTTGGAGAAACCCGTAAGTCTTCATTTTTACCATGTCCTGTATGTTTTATTTTTCCATTATTTTTATGAATTCAAATTATTTCATGAGTAGCTAAATTAATTATCTTAGGATAAAGGGGGTATGATAAATTTTAATGTTATTTTGACTTGGAATTAAATAAATTTCTGTTTTCCATTCAGTTCAATTATGCTCAATGCTTTTAGTAATTCCTAACAAGAACCTAAATGATAAAACTGTATACTTGTGGGTATATTAGTAAGTTTAGGTAATAAATAGAATCGAGAGATTTATTTTTACCGGAAAGCTTTGAACTAAACCTAAGATTTTTAAGATGCTTTTTGTGACCTCGGTAAAACCGTGAAAGTAATCAAAATTCTTTTGAGGAAATAAAAGGGATTTTCATAAAACGATAATGGGCCTTTCTGAGGATTAAGCAACGCTTTCCATAGGTTAGGTACATTAATAGGATTCCGAGAAGAACATATTAATTAGCTTTTGGAAAATTCGCCTTAGAAAACTTAATTCGATTCTTATTTATGAAAAGTTAAAATTCATTAACATAAAATAGAGTCTTGATCCCCCGAAATCCCAAGATACTCTCAACTCTGATTTTTTTTAAGTGTCAAGTAAATTTTGTTTCTAAATTTAGATTTTTAAATTGTGTTTTATTTTACAAAAACCTTAAAAATCAATTGTGTGGATAATTAAATTTCAATATGCTGGTACTTTGAACACAGTCCCTATGGAGAACGATAATCTTTTATATTACGCGACATAACCCGTGCGCTTGCGGGCCCTATCAAGTTTTTGGCGCCGTTGCCGGGGACTGTTGTCCCTCAAATATCGGCAATATTGAAATTCGATTAGATCATACTTGTTAATATTTTTATTGTTATTTTTACTTTTTTTTTTATTTTCTTTGTAATTTTGTATTTTGTTCTATATTCTGTATATCTATTGTTGTTTTATTTGTCATTTATTTTCTATTTATGCGACGAAGCCGTAGTGTTGATCTAAACTTAGGATTTGACCCTGAGATAGAACGTACCCTTAGAGCTTTAAGAAAACAACAAAAACAACAAAAAGAACAAAAAGAAAAACAAATGGCAGACCAACATAGACCCTTAAGAGATTTTGCCGCTCCAAGTACAAATGGAAGAGGATCCAGCATCCTCAGACCCACAGTGGAGGCTAACAATTTTGAATTGAAGCCTTCACTACTCTCAATGGTTCAACAAAACCAATTCGGAGGTTTACCCTCTGAAGATCCAAACCTTCACCTTCAAATCTTTCTTGAATACTGTGACACCCTGAAGATGAACGGAGCAACCAATGATGCCATTCGCTTAAGACTTTTCCCTTTCTCCTTAAGAGATAAAGCGAGAGCGTGGTTATACTCTCTTCCTGAAGGATCCATCACAACTTGGGAACAATTATCTAGTGCTTTTATCAATAAATGGTACCCAAGGAACAAGACTGATGTGCTAAGAAAACAAATCATAAATTTTTCATAAAAAGATGATGAATCCTTATATGAAGCCTGGGAAAGATTCAGAGAGATGCTAAGAGAATATCCTCACCATGGGATAGAAAGGTGGTTGGCAATCCATATTTTCTATAATGGACTAACTTCCACACAAAAGATCTCTTTAGATGCTGCAGCTGGAGGAGCCTTCATGAGTAAAAATGTTGATGAAGCTGAGAACCTGATTGAGGAAATAGCTCAAAATACTCACCAGTGGAACTCTGAGAGAGGATTACCTGCTAAAACACCAGGTAAGTACTCTGTTGATTCTCTTTCCTTACTTTCTGCCAAAGTTGAAGCATTAACATTAAAACTTGATAAAATAGGGTCAACAGGTGCTACTAACATCGTTTGTGAAGTTTGTGGTGTTTCAGGACATGGAGCTACAAACTGCCATTTAGCAATGACCCCTAATCAAGAACAAGAAATGCATCAGGTGGATACTATTGGAAACTATGGTGGAAATTATCAAGGAAACTACAGACCTCCACAAGGTCCACCTGTCTTCCAAAATAGGCCACCTCAATTCCAAGGTAATCAAAGTAACTACAACCCTCAACAAGGACCATACAAATCAAAATTAGAGTCCTTAATGGAGACATTTGTAGCTACTCAACAGAAGCAGAATGATGAATTCTCTGATGCAATAAAGAACTTAGCTTCAAAGGTGGACTCCCTTACCACCCATAACAAAATATTGGAGACTCAAATTGCCCAACAAGCCTCCTACTCTCAAAGAGCGCCAGGAACATTTCCTGGGAAACCTGAGGCTGGACCTTCCAACCATGCCATGGCTATCACTCTTAGGAGTGGCACTCAATATGATGGTCCAGTTGGTAAGACTGAAGAGAAAAAGAAATTGGATGAGTCTCCATCTCACCCGATGAATAAGGAAGAAAAACCACAAGAAAAGAAAGAAGAGGTTAAGCCATATCAACCTCCTATTCCATTTCCTCAGCGCCTGGCTAGAGCAAAGTTGGAAAAATAATTTGGTAAGTTTCCTGATGTTTTAAAGAAATTGTATGTCAATATTCCCTTCATAGATGTTTTACAGCAAATGCCTATCTATGCGAAGTTCTTGAAGGATATTTTGTCCAACAAAAGAAAGCTTGAGGAAGATGGAACCGTGGCACTCACAAAGGGGTGCAGCGCTCTAATTCAGAAGAAAATGCCTCCAAAACTTCATGATCCAGGTAGTTTTTCTATTCCTTGTATGATTGGTGGCATAGCTATAGATAGAGCATTGTATGATTTGGGAGCGAGTGTGAGTTTAATGCCATTATCTGTTGCTGAAAAGTTAGGATTGGGAGAGCCAAAACCTACTAGGATATCTTTACAGTTGGCTGATAGATCTATCAAATATCCTGTAGGAATTTTAGAGGATGTTCCTATTAAGGTAGGAAAATTTTTTATACCTGCTGACTTTTTTGTGCTTGAAATGGATGAAGATTCTTTGATTCCTATTATTTTAGGCAGACCATTTTTAACAACTGCAGGTACTGTGATCGATGTCAAAAATGGTAAGTTGTCTCTAACTGTTGGAGACCAAAAGGTTGATTTTAACTTGAAAAATGTTTTAGAAAAACCTTTTAATGATGTTTGCTATGGAATTGAAATTGTTGACCAAGTGGTGAAGGATGAAACTCTTCTTAATGACCCACTTGAATCTATTTTTCTGAATAAGTTTGCAAAAACATCAAAAAGCAGTAAAGGTAACATACCACTGATACATGACACTGAGGTCATGGTGAGCCCAAATGTTAAACTTAAATCTTTACCTTCCATACTAAGGTATGAGTTTCTAGGCCCTAATCGATTCTTGACTGTGATTGAGGGACAGAGTCCGGCTGAAGACGTTAAACTTAGCACTTGTGGGGAGGTAACCCCATGTCTTTATTTTTATTTTTTTAAATAAAATAAAATAAATTAAAAAAAAACCAACTATGTCAGATGCTAGTTTGGGGTTACTACAGGTAAGCTTTCTTATACTTTTATCATCCATTTTAACATTGAGGACAATGTCAAATTCTGGTTTGGGGTGGTAGGTAAGAAAACTTAACTGTTTTGTTTACGTTGTGTGATTGTTATATTATTTTGCATGTGTGTTTTCCTTGATTTGTTTGTAATCTTGTAATTTACCATGATTGCATGATAAATTTACTTTGAACACAAGGCTGAAGTATCTAAGGACCCCAAAATTTTGAGTAAAATTTTCAAAATTTGATTATTTAAATGCCAAATCAATGTCTAAATGAACCTTATGTGATTAAAATTTTCTTTGAAAAGACTTTCCATTGTTAGACTTGAGCCTAAATGGGTAATTTATCTAGCAAATTTTCAAAACCCATATCTTCTTGATTGAGTGAATCTCATAGTCATTAATATTCTAGAACTTGTTTTTCAACCGATTCAAAATGGTTTTTGATTATATGTCTTAGGATGATAAAGGCACAATTAGGTCTTATTCTTAAGCCTCAGAAATTTTGCACAATTTGACCCCTAGTTGCCCCTTTTGAGCCTAAAAGTGAAAATTTTTCCTTGAAGCCTTTCATTGACTGATCTTCTCTTAATGGTGAAAAAGTTGGAAATTTAGTGGAGCAAAGAAATAAAAAAAGGACTTAAGAAAAATATGGTATTGAATGCAAAGAAAAGTAAAAAAAAAAGAAAATCAAAAGGATGATATTGAATGAATTCCAAAAAGTCCATAAAAGTCCAAAAATTTACTCTGTTAAATTTATGATGGTAATTTGAATCATTCATGACTATTAAAGCCCTTTTGTATTCCATTTTTCTTGAAATTCCTACCTTAACAATACAACCCAAGGCCACGTTACAACCTTTGAAAGACCTTTTAGACTTTGACATATTTTCTATCTAAACTGTGGAGTTTCTGGTTTATTAACAAGCTTATGGTAATATTTTTTGACTATGATGATTTGAGAGATACACAAACCTTGAAACACTTGAGTGAAAATTGTGAGAAGAGTATCTCAAGTCTTGACATTGAAATTTGATTCACATAAGAAAAATAAAATTGGCATTTGAATAAATTAGTTTCTCTGTTTTGGATCCCTTAGTTTATTAAGCTTAGTGTTTTCTGTATTTTATCTTGTGAATATGGTGATTGCTTGAGGACAAGCAATGTTTTGGTTTGGGGTATTTTGATAAGTGCTTTATAATACAATAAATTAGGTCTAATTTTCTTAGTATTTTAATCATTATGCACTGTATTTCCTTTATTTATTGTGATTTTTTCTTTCTTTCCACTATTTTCTACTTGGGTATGTTATTTTGTAGGAATTAAGGTAATAAAGGGTCAAAAACAAGAGAAAAACGACCATAAAATGATAAAGAAACAAGAAGAACAAGCCCAAAGTGGAAAGAATTCTCTTTTTAAAGCTAAAATCCGACTCAGAAAGCTGAAATCCGACTCAGAACACTGAAATCCGACTCAGAATGGCTAAATCCGAGTGGGATAACTTAGAAATGACCAAATCCGAGTGGAAAGACTCAGAGTAGAGCATTTCCGAGTGGAATACTACACTGTTGGAGGAAAATCCGAGTGAAATGTTCCCTGTCAAAGCCATTCCGAGTGATAAATGGCTGACTCGAGTGAAGGACTGTAACATCCCAGATTTTTTAATTAATTATAAATTCCAGATTAAGGTGATGGTTTTGTTAATTTAATGGTGGATTAAGGTTAATTGCCAATTAGGCAAATTATTGAGTGATAATAATAAGTTGAATGATAATAATAATAGTAATGCCTTGGTGGCATTAGAGAGAGTTTCGGTTCTCTCTCTCCTTTCCTTTCCTTTCCGCGTGGTCCCCACGTTGATGGCTTAGTTGGATGGGAGTAATCATTGCTGAGAGAGTTTGCATTAAATGCAGATGGGATTGCATTAATGAGGATGGAATGTTGATTGAAATGGGAGCAGACGCTGGCTGCATGGAGATAAATCTTCAGCTTCACGTTTTCTCTCCTCATCCTCTCCATTTTGCTTGGTGTATGTTCTTATGAGTGAGAGGAATGCTCTCCCTTCTCTCTAAAAACTCTCTGGAGACTCTTCTTCTCCTTCGTCTCCTTTGTCTCCTTTATCTTCATCTTCCTCCACTCAACGCTGTGTTGAGTTCGAGTGGAGCTGCATGATGGTGAGTGAAACAGCTTGTGTGTAAGCTGGGTTACACCTTGCTTTCTTGGTGCTTCTCCTTTTTCCTTTCCTTCTTCCTCCATGTGATGAGGCTGTTTGTGGCTCGGTTGGGAGCCTGTGCCAGCAGCGTGGAGTGCCTCGATTGTGGAAGTGGTCCACTGGGTGAGGCAGTGCTGTTGTGAAGAGGAAGGCATAGATGGTGCATAGAAGCTTGGTTGTCCTCCACTGATGGTGAGGACTAGCTCACGGTGCTGTAGGAAGTATGAAACAGCTTCATGTTGTGCTGGGAGGTTTCTCCACTGACTCGATGGCTTGAAGGCCTGAGTGGAGATAGCGTTTGGGGACCTCTACTGGGCCGAGTGAGGTTTGTGGTGCCTTGGAAGCTTGGCATGGTGTGCTTGGTAGCTGATCTGCTTCGAGAAGAAGCAGTGGCTGGTTCTCCAAGGCTGAGAATGTGTGCTGGGACGACTGGGAGCCATGTTGGCTCTTCCCACGATTGGAATGCCAAGCAGGGTGCTGCTGTGGCTGGACCGAGTGGCCCATATAACCCTTGGAAGCTTCATCCAGGTAAGGGGGCTTTGCATCTCAAATGCATGGATTTATGGACGGGTTCCGGGTGACACTCCCTCGTTATAATGCGTGACATTTGATGTGTGTTGTTTTTGTTGATTTCAGAGTGATCAGTGACCCGGATATGTATGATGTTTATGTTTGTATTGATGTGATTGATGTCCGTCCATGCAGTATATGTTGATGTTTATGATAATGAATTTGTTATGATGCTTGAGATGCATGTTACATTGATATTGAGTGCATGGTGTGGCCCTCTACTAATTCATGTGTGAAGTTATACATTTAGATGAATGTAATGCGTATTGATGCATATGTTTATGATGAATGGATGATTGGGGGCTGTTATGACTAATATCAAGAGAAATACTGGCATGGGATGACTATTAGAGTTGATTTCTGAGTGGAATTTCCTATACCATGGTGTGTGAGGCTTAGGAAATGCTAAGTCCGAGTGTATCCCATGAAACAGCCTATGAGGCTTGTGAATCGATGATAATCCGAGTGAATGGCATAGTGATTGCCGAGTGAATGGCATAGTGATTGCTGAGTGAATGGTATAGTGATTGCCGAGTGGATGGCATAGGATTGCCGAGTGGATGTGGTATAAACCGAGTCATCTGATTGTTGTTAAATTGCCGAGTGCACATGATGTTGAACGCAGATTCCGAGTAGGCAATCGAATGAATATGAGTTGAAGTTATATGCATACGTGTTATTGAGTTATTGAATATGAACACCTTGCGGGGTGCCACGAGGGTGTGATCCCGAGTGAAGAGGACGTGGTCCTAATGTTGAATATGATGAAAGACCCGGGTTGGACTCGGGCAGTGCTTGGGGCACTAAGCGTGAAATGAGACGCTTGATGAAATGCCGAGTGCATTGGCGTGGAAAGCCGAGTGAATGAAATCGTATGCATCCGATTCGCCACTGGAATGCGTTGGACTCCTATACTGATCGGCAATCAGATGACAACATATGGTGAATATGGCTAAGTCCTGGAGCTGGGTTCGGACAGACTCCTTAAGCATGGCTCGGAGTATGAATAATGTTGATATAGTCTCGGGGTTGAGAGAAATCCGAGTGAGCCAGTATACTTATACCGAGTGAATTGAGCTTTATAGCCGAGTGAAATGGGTGAAATCCCGATCGGAAGATGCTTATGATTGTTCATGTTGAATGGCAGTGTTTATATGCTGATTGATGTTGTGTGCTATGGCATGTTGTGGATTCTGTGATTAATCTGAGCCAATATCTGTCATTTAATATGTAATGCTCACCCCTACACCATTTTTTAGTGTATACAGGTCGGTTTGGATGATGTGGTGGCCTTAACCCGAGTGTTGGGTGTTATGATAATGGTTGTGTATATAATGTTATATCCCGAGTACGTTTGATGTACTAAAGCCTTAGCCGGCTCATAATATTAATGTTGTATAACGAATACCAATATATATGTATAGAATCCGAGTGGATGAACATAATTATGAATATGAAATATATGTATTGGGATCCGAGTGTATGTTTGCATATATGGACTTACATTGGAATCACGTACTTGTATCGGATTGTGAGTTTTGGTGAATGAATAATGATAAGTTGCAAATATCCGAGTGTATGCGTATGTGTGTTTATATGTGTTATATTGATAACAAGGTTGTGAATCGGTGGAAGAGTATTGCTGAGTGGATAGTCGGCTTTTGGGGAGCAGAGAGTGCATTTATGTATGAATTTTATGTTGATTTGATGCTTCCTACCGACTAGGAAATGTTGATGTATGAATATCTCTAAGTTGATGAATCCTGAGGGGAATATATGTGGCTTAGTTGCTTTTCCGAGTGAGTCTTATGAATGGGACTCCTTATCCGAGTGTAACCCATGTGTGAGCCTCTTTCTGTGTGTTAATGGCTCTTGTGGATTCCGAGTGAAGAATATATGGTGAACCCCGAGTGGGGAATGATTCGAGTAATCCGAGTGGAAATCCGAGTGATCCTCTTCCAAGAGGAGTGTTGTTGTAATGACTCAGATTGGTTATATTTTAAGTGTATGAATTATGAATATAACCCGAGTGAATATGGGAACCCATTTCGAGTGAATAGGGTAATGTGTATTCCGAGTGTTTAAGCATGGGATGAGTCCGAGTGGGACTTGACTTATTGGTTTCCCTGAGTGGTTAAGTAATTCATATGTCCGAGCGAAATACTTGGGAAATTCCTCTGAGTGTTGAGGGGTTTGGATTATTCCGAGTGGAATTGATTGTGTAGACTATTTCTGAGCAATGAATGGTTAAGGTATTATCCGAGTGAGAATAGGCATGAATGCCGAGCGTGTGGCTGAACGAGTATTGGTCGGCAATGATATTAGTTACCGAGTGGAATACCACTCTGATGATGAGTTGGCTAAGAATGCTTAAACTGAGTGATTTATGGCTGAGAGGAAGTCTATGTACTCTATGAGTAAGGGAGTTCTATTATGCCGAGTGCTAAATGGTTGATGTTTACCGAGTGACTCGAGGTTGAATTATACCGAGTGGCATTTGATTGGTAGATATTCCGAGTGAGGGTTTATGGAATCCGAGTGGGATAACCCTCCGTTACCGGGTGGATTGTGTGTGTGCCTTGGTGTATGAAATTTAACGACTAAGTTATGAAGTGTATGAGTGTTGAGGTTGTCTCCCGAGTGACGGAACCCCATTATGCTGAGTGGACTAAGATATTAAATTCCGAGAGGATTTAGGCATGAATTCTGACTAGACCTGATCGTTTACCGAGTGAGTGAATGTCTCGGTTTCCCGAGTGATTGAATGCCGAGTGGCTTCTCGCTTCAGCGAGTGATTCCTCGCTCAAGCGAGTATGTTGTTTGGGAAGGCTTTTGATATTGGTTTCGCTCAAGCGAAGGGGAATTCGCCCGAGCGAATTGTGCTGTCTCGCTCAAGCGGATTTGGATCTCGCTTGAGCGAATGCACGCTGTTTATGGGATCGCTCAGGCGTTGTTACTTTCCGCTGCAAAAGATTTCATTTGCATTTGTTTTCCTTTCCTTTTCTCCTTGGCCATGGGACCAGCTCTCATATCTTCATATATGAGAGTGGATTTTGATAGATCCGGGTATGTTTTGCGAAAAATTGACCCCTATTTTTAGGGTGTTACAAAGGTGGTATCAGAGCAAACAGAGAGGTCTATGGTCAAGGTATGCTTACCGAGTGTAAGCGTTTGGATGTATGATGATCAGTTGTCATTATTGCTGGTAGTATTTTATTGGTTGATGCATGCCTATGCATAGTTTGTATGGCTGTATGCCTATGTGCTTTGCTGGGACAGTAGTGAAAGATACTACTACTGTGAAGGTTGATTTGAGAAATGAAGTGACATAATGTTGTGTCCTTATATTTGTGGAAGTCGGATTAATTGACCTGGATTTATGTATATGGATTGATGGATAATTATTATGATACTCTTTTGTTGGGATGGAAATCCCCAATGAAAATATATAAGGATATTGATAGAAAAAAAGAAATATTATGACATTCTAGCGGTGGATACAAGTAGTTGACTTGTATGTGTGTAAGGCAATGATGATTGCCAAATATATAAATGGTGAATATGCCTCGAATGATTTTATGTGTGGATTGATATTATTATGTTTGCTATGCCTATGATATCCATGTGTGGATTATTATGAGTGGTGTTTGTGGCCATTGAATGCCAATTATTTGAATGATGTGCCTTGAGGGGCCTTGTGAATATTTATACGCCATTGATGATAAACTAAAATATATAATATACCCCTGATTGAGAGGGTGAGATATCCTTGCGAGGTTGTTGTTGAACATATGCATTGTTGCATCTTGCATTCATGGCATGGCATAGCATTGATATTATGTGGTTGCGATCACAATGATGAAAGATCCTGCGGGATTCTATGAAGGGAGTACCTCTTGCGAGACGGGAAACCAATGTGATGATGATATGATATGGTAATGGTGGTTGCGATCACCTGATTACAAAATGTGAAAGGCCCTGCGGGGACCATTGTATGATGATGAGCCAGTGGTTGCGATCACTTGGTATTTGATATGACAAAGGGCTTGCGAGCACCTATGATGCCCATGGTTGCGATCATGAGGCGGGAGTACCCCTTACGAGGTGGGAAACCTATGTGAATTATTGAAACGTGGTTGCGATCATGAGAAGCACCTTGCGAGGTTACCAGAGGGAGTACCCCTTGCGAGGTGGGAAACCCATGATTATGATTGATTGATTATGGTGGTTGCGATTACCCGTGATATGAAATTGGATCCGTTGCATATGCATTACACAGTTGACATATGCATTTGTTTAAAGACCATGGCATTTGAGATGGGATGACCATGAGTGTGGAGAAACCCCTTGCGAGGAGGTATTGAGTGAGACCTTAGTGAATTACTGATGATAATAATTATGAATGCTCTTGTGGATAAGTGGCAAAGTGACAGTGTTAGCAATTACGTATATGTTGTGCTTATTTATGATACGAATTGCGATTCGTGAAGCTGGTATGCCATTGTGATACTTTAATAATGAAATATGTGAAATGTTAATGAAGGAATTCCCTAGTGTGTTGAATTCGGATTATGAATGTTTGACTGTGCCATTTCTTAAATGATGATTTATACCTTTGGCTTGAGAACTCTGCTTGATTAATATATATATGATTAAGATGATTTATGGTAGATTCCTAATTCAAGAATTTGAATACGATCATGAATGTATAAATGTGAAATCAGGTATATGTTATGTTGGATTTGTGTCTCAGTTCTAATGTGCTAAAACCGAGTGATGGATTAATTAATGATAGTGAAGCTCTCATAAGTATTAAAACTGTGTTAATTGATTTAAATTCTGGTGTATGCCATGCTAATGATTCATGGCAGAGTCATGATTGTGAATGGATTCAAATTTACCTGCTAAGTTGGCTGGGTGAGTAATGTTGGGAAATCTCATGATATGAGGATTTTAATATGGGATAGGTGATTGAATGTAAAACCTGATGCCTGCTTGGCTGGAATTATATCTTGGTTTGAAGTGTGAAAACAGAGTAGATGATTGGATTAAGTACTGGGCCATAAAGTGTGGTATCCCAATTGGTTGAGCATAATTATGTGTGATTGGATGTTATGAGGTTTGATATGGTGATGTACCTGTTAGTTTGGGTACTGTCTCGGTTTTGTGATTGAAAAACCGAGTGAGTGGTTGGTTGAATTATGACTCATAAGGTGTAGTAACCCGATTGGATTCTGTATAATCTTATACTGTTAGACCTTATGAAACTAGACTCTGTGTTGATTTTGACTCGGTGATAATTGGATGTTGTGGGGGGTATTTAGTAACCCTTGGAATTCCGAGTCAGAGAATCTGATTGATCACGTGGATTGTTGAGATTTAAAGTGTCTTAAGGTTGAAATCCGAGTACACCTTGGTACTGGATATAGGGATAATGAAAATGATATTATGGTGATTGTATGTCCGACTAGTGGAATGTGTTTATACTCAGTGAAGAAAGTTGCCAATATAGAAACCTATTGTTATGATTGAGAATCATATTGAAAACCGAGTGGCATATCTAAGAGAATTTAATAAATTTCTAGGCTTAAATTAATTGATGGCTAGTGATGAATGATGAATTGAGGAATTGGTTGGCTGATTGACTATGATTTTGTGATAATTAAGATTAAATAAGAGGTATTTACTCAATTTGTGCTGGAAACCGATTGCCATTGTGCCATTTTATGGTAAGTGTGGTTGGTATTTGATGATTATTATAATGAGGATTGCACTAAAATAAGTATAGGGACTGGAAATATGCCTTGAACAAGTCAAAAATTTATTGATAAAATGCATTTTACTGTGATGATAACTGATGTTTACTGACTGAGGACATGAGATGCATCACTGTTGGTGCCTAAGAATGATGTTGATTCGGATGTATTGTTTATAAAATAGTAAGAACTGCCATTGATTTTCATGAAAATTGGTGTTAACCGAGTAAATTTGGTCGGTATGGGTGAAATAATTGTGAGGATGCTATTCCGAAAGGCTCTCCATGCCATAGGTATTGTGGCAGTGTGCGTTTTTGCTGTGACTCTATGTAACTGTTGTGACCCTATAGGAATGAGACACCATCCTATAAGTCAGATGCAGCAGTTCATGGGTCAGCAAGCGAGACTGTAGCTGCTTATGGAGATGGTTTGAGTCTATTGGACTACTCCGAGCAAAGATAAGAGTGGTACTGAGTGGAATTGTTATGATATTCCGAGTGAACTGAGACACTTCCGAGTAGGAATGTGGTGAGGCTAATGTTTCGGAATTCCGAATGGGCCAATCAGTGAATGCTTGAAAAGCATTGATATGTACTCAATGTGTGGTAAGTGGTGATATGCTGAGTGATTATTGTGACCGGTTCATGTTGAATTTCAGGGACGAAATTCCTTAAAGGTGGGGAGAGTGTAACATCCCATATTTTTTAATTAATTATAAATTCCAGATTAAGGTGATGGTTTTGTTAATTTAATGGTGTATTAAGGTTAATTGCCAATTAGGCAAATTATTGAGTGATAATAATAAGTTGAATGATAATAATAATAGTAATGCCTTGGTGGCATTAGAGAGAGTTTCGGTTCTCTCTCTCCTTTCCTTTCCTTTCCGCGTGGTCCCTACGTTGATGGCTTAGTTGGATGGGAGTAATCATTGCTGAGAGAGTTTACATTAAATGCAGATGGGATTGCATTAATGAGGATGGAATGTTGATTGAAATGGGAGCAGACGCTGGCTGCATGGAGATAAATCTTCAGCTTCACATTTTCTCTCCTCATCCTCTCCATTTTGCTTGGTGTATGTTCTTATGAGTGAGAGGAATGCTCTCCCTTCTCTCTAAAAACTCTCTGGAGACTCTTCTTCTCCTTCGTCTCCTTCGTCTCCTTTATCTTCATCTTCCTCCACTCAACGCTGTGTTGAGTTCGAGTGGAGCTGCATGATGGTGAGTGAAACAGCTTGTGTGTAAGCTGGGTTACACCTTGCTTTCTTGGTGCTTCTCCTTCTTCCTCTCCTTCTTCCTCCATGTGATGAGGCTATTTGTGGCTCAGTTGGGAGCCTGTGCCAGTAGCGTGGAGTGCCTCGGTTGTGGAAGTGGTCCACTGGGTGAGGCAGTGCTGTTGTGAAGAGGAAGGCATAGATGGTGCATGGAAGCTTGGTTGTCCTCCACTGATGGTGAGGACTAGCTCACGGTGCTGTGGGAAGTATAAAACAGCTTCATGTTGTGCTGGGAGGTTTCTCCACTGACTCGATGGCTTGAAGGCCTGAGTGGAGATAGCGTTTGGGGACCTCTACTGGGCCGAGTGAGGTTTGTGGTGCCTTTGAAGCTTGGCATGGTGTGCTTGGTAGCTGATCTGCTTCGAGAAGAAGCAGTGGCTGGTTCTCGAAGGCTAAGAATGTGTGCTGGGACGACTGGGAGCCATGTTGGCTCTTCCCACGATTGGAATGCCAAGCAGGGTGCTGCTGTGGCTGGACCGAGTGGCCCATGTAACCCTTGGAAGCTTCATCCAGGTAAGGGGGCTTTGCATCTCAAATGCATGGATTTATGGACGGGTTTCGGGTGACACTCCCTCACTATAATGCGTGACATTTGATGTGTGTTGTTTTTGTTGATTTCAGAGTGATCAGTGACCCGGATGTGTATGATGTTTATGTTTGTATTGATGTGATTGATGTCCGTCCATGCAGTATGTGTTGATGTTTATGATAATGAATTTGTTATGATGCTTGAGATGCATGTTACATTGATATTGAGTGCATGGTGTGGCCCTCTACTAATTCATGTGTGAAATTATACATTTAGATGAATGTAATGCGTATTGATGCACATGTTTATGATGAATGGATGATTGGGGGCTGTTATGACTAATATCAAGAGAAATACTGGCATGGGATGACTATTAGAGTTGATTTCCGAGTGGAATTTCCTATACCATGGTGTATGAGGCTTAGGAAATGCTAAGTCCGAGTGTATCCCATGAAACAGCCTATGAGGCTTGTGAATCGATGATAATCCGAGTGAATGGCATAGTGATTGCCGAGTGAATGGCATAGTGATTGCTGAGTGAATGGCATAGTGATTGCCGAGTGGATGGCATAGGATTGCCGAGTGGATGTGGTATAAGCCGAGTCATCTGATTGTTGTTAAATTGCCGAGTGCACATGATGTTGAACGCAGATTCCGAGTGGGCAATCGAATGAATATGAGTTGAAGTTATATGCATACGTGTTATTGAGTTATTGAATATGAACACCTTGCGGGGTGCCACGAGGGTGTGATCCCGAGTGAAGAGGACGTGGTCCTAATGTTGAATATGATGAAAGACCCAGGTTGGACTCGGGCAGTGCTTGGGGCACTAAGCGTGAAATGAGACGCTTGATGAAATGTCGAGTGCATTGGCGTGGAACGCCGAGTGAATGAAATCGTATGCATCCGATTCGCCACTGGAATGCGTTGGACTCCTATACTGATCGGCAATCAGATGACAACATATGGTGAATATGGCTAAGTCCTGGAGCTGGGTTCGGACAGACTCCTTAAGCATGGCTCGGAGTATGAATAATGTTGATATAGTCTCGGGGTTGAGAGAAATCCGAGTGAGCCAGTATACTTGTACCGAGTGAATTGAGCTTTATAGCCGAGTGAAATGGGTGAAATCCCGATCGGAAGATGCTTATGATTGTTCATGTTGAATGGCAGTGTTTATATGCTGATTGATGTTGTGTGCTATGGCATGTTGTGGATTCTGTGATTAATCCGAGCCAATATCTGTCATTTAATATGTAATGCTCACCCCTACACCATTTTTCAGTGTATGCAGGTCGGTTTGGATGATGTGGTGGCCTTAACCCGAGTGTTGGGTGTTATGATAATGGTTGTGTATATAATGTTATATCCCGAGTACGTTTGATGTACTAAAGCCTTAGCCGGCTCATAATATTAATGTTGTATAACGAATACCAATATATATGTATAGAATCCGAGTGGATGAACATAATTATGAATATGAAATATATGTATTGGGATCCGAGTGTATGTTTGCATATATGGACTTACATTGGAATCACGTACTTGTATCGGATTGTGAGTTTTGGTGAATGAATAACGATAAGTTGCAAATATCTGAGTGTATGCGTATGTGTGTTTATATGTGTTATATTGATAACAAGGTTGTGAATCGGTGGAAGAGTATTACTGAGTGGATAGTCGGCTTTGGGGAGCAGAGAGTGCATTTATGTATGAATTTTATGTTGATTTGATGCTTCCTACCGACTAGGAAATGTTGATGTATGAATATCTCTAAGTTGATGAATCCTGAGGGGAATATATGTGGCTTAGTTGCTTTTCCGAGTGAGTCTTATGAATGGGACTCCTTATCCGAGTGTAACCCATGTGTGAGCCTCTTTCTATGTGTTAATGGCTCTTGTGGATTCCGAGTGAAGAATATATGGTGAACCCCAAGTGGGGAATGATTCGAGTAATCCAAGTGGAAATCCGAGTGATCCTCTTCCCAGAGGAGTGTTGTTGTAATAACTCAGATTGGTTATATTTTAAGTGTATGAATTATGAATGTAACCCGAGTGAATATGGGGACCCATTCCGAGTGAATAGGGTAATATGTATTCCGAGTGTTTAAGCATGGGATGAGTCCGAGTGGGACTTGACTTATTGGTTTCCCTGAGTGGTTAAGTAATTCATATGTTCGAGCGAAATACTTGGGAAATTCCTCTGAGTGTTGAGGGGTTTGGATCATTCCGAGTGGAATTGATTGTGTAGACTATTTTTGAGCAATGAATGGTTAAGGTATTATCGGAGTGAGAATAGGCATGAATGCCGAGCGTGTGGCCGAACGAGTATTGGTCGGCAATGATATTAGTTACCGAGTGGAATACCACTCTGATGATGAGTTGGTTAAGAATGCTTAAACTGAGTGATTTATGGCTGAGAGGAAGTCTATGTACTCTCTGAGTAAGGGAGTTCTATTATGCCGAGTGCTAAATGGTTGATGTTTACCGAGTGACTCGAGGTTGAATTATACCGAGTGGCATTTGATTGGTAGATATTTCGAGTGAGGGTTTATGGAATCCGAGTGGGATAACCCTCAGTTACCGGGTGGATTGTGTGTGTGCCTTGGTGTATGAAATTTAACGACTAAGTTATGAAGTGTATGAGTGTTGAGGTTGTTTCCCGAGTGACGGAACCCCATTATGCTGAGTGGACTAAGATATTAAATTCCGAGAGGATTTAGGCATGAATTCCGACTAGACCTGATCGTTTACAGAGTGAGTGAATGTCTCGGTTTCCCGAGTGATTGAATGCCGAGTGGCTTCTCGCTTCAGCGAGTGATTCCTCGCTCAAGCGAGTATGTTGTTTGGGAAGGCTTTTGATATTGGTTTCGCTCAAGCGAAGGGGAATTCTCCCGAGCGAATTGTGCTGTCTCGCTCAAGCGGATTTGGATCTCGCTTGAGCGAATGCACGCTGTTTATGGGATCGCTCAGGCGTTGTTACTTTCCGCTGCAAAAGATTTCATTTGCATTTGTTTTCCTTTCCTTTTCTCCTTGGCCATGGGACCAGCTCTCATATCTTCATATATGAGAGTGGATTTTGATAGATCCGGGTATGTTTTGCGAAAAATTGACCCCTATTTTTAGGGTGTTACAAGGACCAATGTTGAAATGAATAAGTGCAGACTAAGGAGGAATCCGAGTGGTTTCACTCGGAGAAGATGGCATTCTCAAGCGGAACAAGGCATTTCCGAGTAATGCCTTAAGCAAGCAAGGAATATCCGACCAGGAGTGGATCATACTCGGACAGATTCTCACAGTTTCACACTAAGTCCGAGTGAGATCTATGCAACGAAGAATACCGAGTGAGTTGGGTCAGAAACCTATGTGTCCGAGCTAAGAGAGATACGGACCCGGAAAGAAATTCAATCAGTCAGATTCCAACCCTTCAAGTGCAAGTTTCTGAGTGAAAGTGGAGGCTATTCCGAGTGAGAAGTAAGAAGGCACTTCCGAGTGAATGTATCCAAATGAATTTGTCCGAGTGAATTCCAAAGCAAAATCCGAACAAAGTTTTAACCGAGTGGTTCAAATTCAGAGACAGTCAAGTGAAAATGGTTAGGAACCGATTAAATAAATTCTGATCCTGAGTGAGTCTTCAATCAGTTCCGAATGAACTCCATGAACCTAAGCTGAGTGAATGGTTTCAGTTGGTTCCGAGTCCTTCTGTAGTCAATTCCGACTGAATGGCTCAATCAGAAGTTACTCTTCAGTCACTCTTCACTCGTCCTTTCATCCAGCTTCATCACCGACTGGTTCTCCTCCAAACACCGACCCCCCAACAACGCTGACTGGCTTTCACTCGGATTTGTGTCCAAAGTCACATTTTCACTCGGTCTTTTGCACAAAAGGCCTCTTTTCCACTCGGATTCTAGAGAAAAGGTGAAAACCGACCCAATTCTTCACAATGCAACACCGGATCACTACCTCCATTAACACCGACTCTTTCCATCTCTTCACAGGCCCAACACCGGATCAATAGAACACCGGCCACAATCAACAACACTCCTCTCCACACCATCCAGCAACTCTACTGTCCCTCAAGCCATAACACCGTCCCCTCTCCTTTCAAAACCGACCTACACTCTACAACTCAAAACATCGGATCACTCTACACCGTCCTCAATCCAGATCATCGTCCCATTCCCTCTCCCTTTCCGTTCTAACATAACACCGGCTCCAACACCTCTCTCCATACCGTCCAATACTAACTTTACACCGCCCAGACTCTTCTCTCCAACCAACACCGTCCAGCACTCAGCAAACCACCCTCCAGCAAGCTTTCACTCGGAATTATGGGGAAAACAACACTTTTCCACTCGGAATTTCTCCATCTGCACCAATCATCACTAAATCCAAGCACCGAATTATTGGTAATATTAAAATATGCAAATTGGAAACAAGTTGGCACAGCTGGAACTCACATGCACCGAAAGTTTCTTCCACTTGCAATTTTAACGCGTTTTCTTAGCTGGATTCATTCATTCATTCGCCTATAAAAGGGAGAGCAACACGGCGTCAAAATCCATCAAATTCCATCAGCGAATTCCCATCCTTTCTCTTCGTTCCTTTCTCTTTTTTTTTTCTCTTTTGTTTTCTTCTTTTTCCCTTTTTCCTTCTCTGTTCGTTTTTCTTCTCTTTCTTTTTATTTTCTTTTCTTTCTTTTATTTTGTAAGAGTTGTGAGGGCTGTAAAAGTGAGTATTTAAATTTTTAATTGGTGGAGGAATATTGCAACAAGGAAATACAGTGGTAAATTATTCTGAGCTTTTGGAGAAACCCGTAAGTCTTCATTTTTACCATGTCCTGTATGTTTTATTTTTCCATTATTTTTATGAATTCGAATTATTTCATGAGTAGCTAAATTAATTATCTTGGGATAAAGGGGGTATGATAATATTTTATTTTAATGTTATTTTGACTTGGAATTAAATAAATTTCTGTTTTCCATTTAGTTCAATTATGCTCAATGTTTTTAGTAATTCCTAACAAGAACCTAAATGATAAAACTGTATACTTGCGGGTATATTAGTAAGTTTAGGTAATAAATAGAATCGAGAGATTTATTTTTACCGGAAAGCTTTGAACTAAACCTAAGATTTTTGAGATGTTTTTTGTGACCTCGGTAAAACCGTGAAAGTAATCAAAATTCTTTTGAGGAAATAAAAGGGATTTTCATAAAACGATAATGTGCCTTTCTGAGGATTAAGCAGCGCTTTCCATAGGTTAGGTACATTAATAGGATTCCGAGAGGAACATATTAATTAGCTTTTGAAAAATTCGCCTTGGAAAACGTAATTCAATTCTTATTTATGAAAAGTTAAAATTCATTAACATAAAATAGAGTCTTGATCCCCCGAAATCCCAAGATACTCTCAACTCTGATTTTTTTTAAGTGTCAAGTAAATTTTGTTTCTAAATTTAGATTTTTAAATTGTGTTTTATTTTAAAAAAACCTTAAAAATCAATTGTGTGGATAATTAAATTTCAATATGTTGGTACTTTGAACACAGTCCCTGTGGAGAACGATAATCTTTTATATTACGCGACATAACCCGTGCGCTTGCGGGCCATGTCACCATTTCATTACTGACACGTGGAACATATATACACATAATATTTTATATATTTTAATAATTCTAACTTTTTAAAATTGCAAGTTAACCCCTTCTCTTTTCTTTATCATTTCATCTTCTAAAATTTCTTTATCATGTAATGAAAACCTCAACCTTTCCTCTTCTTAAACTTTCCCATTTCTGAAGCATTGAGGAGGTTATGGAAACCCTCGAGCCTTCCCTCTTCTAATTTCCCTCACAAAGACCCCACCACAGCCTCCAAATCACGACTTTGAAGTGCCTCCGTCTGACTCTGTCGGAGCTTCCCCTCTTTTATTTTCGCTGAATTTCATTGTGTGGTTCTTCTTCTTTGGTCTCTTTGTCGTTCCCCATGCTCCTGTGGCCAAGAACATCACCGCGCCTGTCAAAGTCTCCTCGTCACAGACTCCATTAGGTATTGCGCGGCTCTGTTACAGACTCATACTTTTCTCTTCTAACTCTCAAACCATCAGTACCTTCCAATATCATCGAGATCTCCTATCTCTGCAATTTGTTTAGCCGTTTGGAGTCGTTGTAAGGTAGCTACCTTTTCCCTTGTCTTTATTTCCATTTTTATTCCAATCACTTACTCAGTCGCTCGGTTTTGGTTCTCTGCTACCGCCTTTGTAGGAATAGCTCTGAAACACTTCCTCCCATCATCCGAGATCCTTCCATAACTACTATAGCTGGCGTTTTGGGTGGAAAAAATCGGGTCTCTTCTTTGCCTTCGCTATTTTTTTAGAGTCTCATTTTTTAATACACTCAACTTTGCATAAGAATTAAATGGTGACTTCTTGTTTAAATTAAAATCAGATGAATAATATGATTTATGCTCTGCCTACTGCATACTCTAATTATTATTATATATGATGGGTCTGTTTATATATCGAAGCAATTTACACTCATGTGGATCATGTTGAGGTTTAAGAGAATAAAATTCATGTTTGATTACACTAAAGTTTCAACTGGTTTTAAGAAAGAAGAGTACTTACTAATTTTTTTTTGCAAATTAAGCTATATTAATATATAGGTTGAATTTGTACAAGAATGTGGAAGAGAGATATATAGTTATAGTCTTTGTGGAATGTGGAATACTTATTCTAAAGTATGAATTCCCAATTTATAGTTATATTTTCCTGAGTATGTTTTTTCTACAATAAGACAGGCTTAAATGTGTGATATTTCTTCCTTTCTATGATCTGTTTTTAGGAAAATTGAACTAGGATCACCATAAACAAAGTCCCTATACAACAAGAGTGACATTTTTTATTATATGAACTCCTCTGCCTCTTAAGTTGTTGTTGAAGATTGTGTTGATGAAATTGATGCTCAACAATTCTTTGACTATGCTCTTTATAAGGAATGGAAAAAACACCAAGCTTTCACACTGGCCGTTTCACTCACAGGATATGTGATAAATTTTAGAGTCTTCTGAACCACAACCTTAGGGTAGTTATTTTGTTTTAGAAACAACAAACGCCTGCTAAAAAGAATGTCTCATTATATGAATTTGAATTTAAATGAATATTTTATATTAAACCATTCTTTCTTTTGCAGTGTCACATTAAAAGAAGGAATTGTTGCATCTATGCTGGAAGAAAATAGAACCGTGATAGGGGTGTATTATAAAACCAACAGAAAACGATACAATTATGTTTGCAGATTGATGTGCCATCACATTTTGTTGGTCTGGTCCTAGAGAACTACAAATCACAGCCATTCAACTAGCGGCTATGTTTTATCCAACCAGTGGAATTGGGACTAGTTGATCTTATAGAGGAAAATAGGACACTTTTGGAGTTCACAGCAAATGGCTCTTCTATCTCTGAACCATTAGTTCATGGAATCGTATAGCATATTGGGCTAACCCAAATCCAGAAAATGAATTATAGAGTGGTAGTGTGATGTAAACACGTTGTTTCCTGACCCTCGAACCTATCACAGATATAATTTAAATTCTTTGATCATGTAAACATGGAATGTAAGGTCTGGTACAAACCCTGAATGTTAAAGGCCATGCCTATATATCATAACTTCAAACTTGTGTGAAAATTGAATTGCAAATGTTTGTTTTCTGATTAGCTAGGTACTTCCTCTACAATTTGTTTTCTGATTAGCTAGGTAGTCTCACCACTATGTTCGGTTCACATACTATTGAGTGGGTGAAAACTTCAAGAAGAAAATATTGGTATGCAATTAACAAAAAAATTACATGTCATATCTAAACCATTCTAAAATAATGTAATCTATTAAATCAACTAACAATTTTAGATGATGAAAATATTAATGCAAGGATGTATTTGAGATAGTTTGGTTAATCACATATCATGTTTTAAACGGTAAATGAAAACAAATACATACTGAAGCCTTCTGTTTTCATCACTAAAAGCACTACATTGGCCAACATTCACCCTGTGTCTAAGGGTTTCACCCTAATCATCCAATTTCCTGTTAGTAGGGTATGAAATATTACATCAATTTCTGTTCTGCATTGTTAGAAACCGTCAGAAAAGATTCTGATTTAACTAACTACTTTAGTATATACTCAAGAGTTAACACACTTGTGTCTATACTCAATAAAGATAGAAAAATTAATAAAACATCATCATTAACCAACATATCCAAGTAACAAGTTGTACATATTAAATGTCATAAGTAACAGTCTGTCTAACAGCAACAACTTGTCCAGCAAAATACCCAAAAATAAAATAGTATGTAAAGCTTTAGTATATGACGCCATCCCCTTAAAAAACCCCATATATTTGCAATCTATTTCCTGATTAGATTTCTCTTCCTATCTTCCAGCATTTTCCAGTTGTCAAATGCTTGCTGGATGACCGAATCTCTCAATGAATTGTATGGTTTTAATACCAAATCAAGTGCAATACGCATCATTCACCTGTACAGGTACTCATAATTAGAAATTTTATTTCTTCATAAAATGTACACAACTTGATAATAAAATAAGTTATCAAAACTACTTACATGGATCCTATAACTGGTAGATAGCATGCAGTCAAGCATCCATTGACAAACCTAAACCCCGCAATCATTGCTAATAAGTCATTAAAAAATCAATTAAACAGGATAATTATGTAACAAGAATCACATCATGTATTTGTAATTAACTTTTTAATAACACATAAATAGCATATGAAGTATGTCGCTGTTCCCCGATGTCAGAAGGCACCTAATCTTGAAATTTGCCACCAATGGTCTTACAGTCTGTTGTGACTCATAAAATGAATCATCTTTTAGCATCTCCTTAATACATATTGCCTGAGTCAAATCAAACGTTAGTATATACATATGGAGCAGTTATATCCACTCTAATCATCCTTTAGGATCTCCTCAAGTCGTTAAAAGGATTTGCTGTTATTTAAGTTTTATGTCATAAACAGATCAACTATTTTTTTGTTATAATGTAATTAGTTATCTGCAGATATGTCATAAACAAGTCAACTCTAGTCAATTAAACAAAATTGTATAATGTTAACAGAGCTCACCAATTTCATGATGCTTAGTTCCCTCCACCTCGAGCTCAACTTGCATGGTTTAGAATCCAGCCAGATCAACTGTTCCTCTTTCAGATCAACGACAAGCAAAAACCAGTGCATGTTGCTTTCATTTATAGGCACAAATATCTACAGATTAAAAAAACATCAAAACAAAATCACACTGTTAATTGACTTTTTTCAACTAGTTTGTGGATAAAAGGTATACCTTGTTCAAGGTCTCAACCTGACCCATATGTGAGTTTTGATAGAATTCCATAAGAGAAGAAGGTGACCGTCTGCCCTCCAATGCATATTGCTGAGAAATGCTTAGAAGATATTAGTGAAAATTACTACACCAGTAACATTTAATATTTATAAATGGAGTAGCTATTACCGTAAATGTTGTAGGTAAAAACCAACAGGAAGAGTACCCACACAATGTTTTTTCTTGGTATATTATTGAGCCTACAACAAGGTTTATTACCTATATACAGGACCAAATATAATTTTGCATAAGAATATGGCAACTTTTAGATTCAAAATGATATATGAGGAAGAAAATAATATGTGGAATACCTCTTGATCAACACACATCTTTGGCATTAATGTTATCAGTGTTTTTCTATCACCTAAAGTTGTTCCTCTTTTGATTAAAACTTCATTGCTATATAAAAAAAGTAAGAGATATAAGTTACAGGCTACAAAGGCAAATGATAGAAGTCGTGCTTCAATACACTCTAACCTGTGGGATATCCCATCCTTATTTGCACCAAATATGTATACAGCTACAACCACCTCTATCTCATCCAGAAGCATTTATGATGGAGGTATGAATAAGACGGGAATCCATTAAAAGAGAAAATATTCATAGAGTGTATATTGCCCTTGGAAAGTTTGAATATTAAAAACCTAAATAACATGTTGAAGAAAGGTTTACACAGTTACCTCTGGTACAATCACACTAGTATTCCTAACATATCTTGAAGCATGTAGTGGTTGATTATTCATAAAGTATCCAGGCTTTGGCATTTCTTTAGGTGTTGTGAACAACTTCCTCGAAACTTTCTCAACTGGCTTTGGTTGGTGTGTATTAATATTCGACGGTGTGAAACCAGCTTCAGCAGGGGCATTTGGTTCTTTTATTCCAGTCTTGAACAGTTCTGGTGGAGATTGAACTGGGACAAAAAATAGAGGAAATACTATTGGGGTGTAGTTAGATGGCATCATGGTATTTATTGTATTTGTGGTATTTGGAATTGGCAAACCAATTGGAGATTGAACTGGGACAAACAACGAGGAAGGCGCTTGCGTCGGATGGTTAGATGCACCAACCAAGTATTGTTTACAAACATCCATTTGTGAAAGTTATTCATTGCATCCATGTAACTTACAAACGCCTAGTAAACATGTAAGCAAAGGCATCAGGTATTAGCAACCACAATTGTAAGAGAAGACTTATGAACAAAATAACATTAAAGCAATTATAAGTTTAGAATCCCATTAAGAAATATGGTTAACCTGATCTCTGATGGCATCATGACGTGAAGGAGAATTATGAGCATTATCAGGTGCACGGGAATTATAAGCATCATGACGTGAAGGAGAATTATGAGCATTATCAGGTGCACGGGAATTATGAGCATCATTACGTGCAGGAGAAGTATAAGAGGAAGATTCCTTGTTTGGGTTTGAAATCACCAAAGGGGTGCTATTACACACAGAAATAATCAAAATACAACATCAATAAGGTCACGTTATAATGTTGCTATATTCAGAATCACAATATACCAAACATGTATTCTGTTACCCATACATGGAAGAAATGTCAATGAGATCGACTATCTTCTTCTTTTTTGGTCTCCCAGGTGGTCGTCCTACGGTTGACAGTGGAACCTTGTTGTCTTCCTTGACTTTTTTCGCTTGAGGTTTTTTCATGTTTAGGTGTGACATTAGAGCCAACAAATTTGGGTTGAGGGTTATATTATGATTCAGAACTGGAAAATATGAAAGATGAGAAATTGAAATAGGGCTTACCTGATTTATCATATAATATATACGCAGACTACGTGACTGGAGGTGTAATCCCCAGAAGCGAAAAGAATGCATGTGCAATGCCTCGTCTTCCTTGCTGTGGTAAGTTTGTATGGGTGTCCATTGAAGAAATCCAGGCACGCTACAAGCTGCAGGCACCATGCTCCATTTACCCTAATTAATGTCACGTGTGGTGTATTGATAGCAATCCTAACCATGCTTCAAAATCCCTTTATTATGTCATAAGATGATACTTTCAAAAAATTAGTAATATATAAATATTATTTTAGAATGATTATAATTTTTTAATCCTATAAAATATGTGATGTGATCCTTAATAAACTTAGATTTTATATAATTTATTGTTAATAAACCAAGAATTATGTTATATTATATTAAAAATATAATTTTATTATCACCGGTGCGACCATGGTCGAGAAGCATGTTATGAACATGATACAAACCAAGTTAAGATGATACAACAAGGTTGTAAAGTCGTATGAGATAAAGTGTGATGCAATAAGGCTGTAGGGTACGAGTGGTATATTGATGGGTGTCAGCCCATTGATCCGGTACATCGACCCCATAGGTTGTAGAGTCCAAGTGGTGTGTAACGTGTTTTAGCTGTAAGGTTGTAGGGGTATGAGTGGTGTACTGATAGGGTTGGGCTGTAAGTTCGTGGGGTACGAACCATCGTAACAATAATAAGGTTGTGGGGTACATCCATGTGCCATCAGGTACATCGACCCCATAGGTTGTAGGGTCCAAGTGGTGTGTAACGTGTCTTAGCTGTAAGGTTGTAGGGGTATGAGTGGTGTACTGATAGGGTTTCACGCAAAAAATAATCCGATCCGATCAAACTTCATTGGATTAGATTTGTCTAAATTTTTTTTGAAATCCAATCCAATCCGATCAGATCTAAATTAGTTTGGATTGGCCTGGATAATTGGATATCCGATTAAAGAAAATTTGTTATATTTTTTATGAAACCATAATATAAAAAAACTTCTAACATCTTAAAGTCGATGATCACAACATAGTACTTACTAGTGTTTAATAACACATATAATCAATAGAAATATAAATCAAATCCATTTTAACAATACATTTAAATTTAAAATAAAATAACAACAATAGCAAGGTAGCTATGCCATATTTTTTTTATTAACGTGGGTGTGGATTGCATGTTTCTATTTTTTTAACCTTGGATTGGATAATCGGATTAAACGAGTAAATCTGACCCGCTGCTCAGCCCTAGTTGTAGGGTCCAAGTGGTGTGAAACGTGTCTTAACTGTAACGTTGTAGGGTATGAGTGGTGTACTGATAGGGTTGGGCTGTAAGTTCGTGGGGTACAATAGTAATTAAAATAGTAATAATAAAATAATAGACATACTAAACCTAATAATTAGTATTATTATCCCAAATAATTAAAATGGTTATAATAAAATAATAATTATACTAAAGCCAATAAATAGTACTAATATGCCAAATAATTAAAATACTTATAATAAAATAATAATTATACTAAGGCTAATAGTTAATACTATTGTGCCAAATAATATTATTAAAAGAAACAAAATGCCCTCTCTTTAAGTACGATTTATTTTAATCACAATTTTTTGAACTTTATTTTTTGCATTTTTGAATTTGCATTAAAAATTAAAGTGAAAGGGTGCCTGGAGAAAGTACCAACTGAACATATTGTCTGAACAGACACTTCGCATACATAACCTTTCAACTTCCAAACCATTAAATAGAGCATAGTACATGCGTGAATGAATAGACTTTCCCTCCATAACCAGACCCTCAATAACCTTTTGGCTTCTTGTCTACTATATCTGTCCTCCACCCCTGTCTTCCACCCCAGACCATCCCAAACAACATTCAGTTCTAACACTCTCCCCGAAACCCACATGGCCAACTCCCATTCATCCGGACCCGATTACGCATCCCTGACGACAGCAGAACTCATCACCGTACTTTGCAGTGCATATTAAATGCATGTGTTCAATCAGGTTGAACAGGAGTTACTAGCGAGGGACGCCAGAAAAGTTGAAGAGATGGAGAGGTTAAGAGAGGATGTTGACATGCAGAAGATAGGAAAGGACGTGGCGGAATTGAAGTTGAAACAACAGGAAAACAAGTATGCGGCCGTTTGTCAGGCAAAGCAAAACCTGCTCTACATAATTAAAAGGACTGGGCGGTGGACGCTGACTTGGTTCCCTCGTTGGTGAAGCGTAACGAGGAACTTGAACTTGAAAATGCATCCCTTAGAAAGGAAAACATTCGGATGTGAAAGGCAGTCAACCACTACACTGAATTGGTCGAGTATTACAAGGCCGAGAACAGCAGGCTGAATAACGAACTGGATGATGAGGACGTTTCATCATCATATACGTCAAATACCATCTGAGCTCTGTTTTTTTTAATATTTTAGGATTACAATGTATTTATTTAACACTTATAGGTTGTTTTAATGTATTGTGCCCTGGATGGTCAGGAACCCTTCCTTCTACTAACCTTGTTAACAGTAATAGTGGTGACGTTTATTGTTATATGAATATGGTTGTTTTTTTTAACACTCTGTTTTCATTATATTTGATTATGTTTTTTTTTCTTTCATACTGCTATTTCTGATTTATGCGAACCTATATTAGTAACTCTGTTCTTTGAAGTTTGCAGTTTCATTACAGTTTTTCTCTGTTTATGCGAACCTATTTTAGTGAAATTGGCTTTATTTGGTACTTTAGACCCCCTATGTAGATTCCTTTTTTGGCTGAACTGGTATACAATTTCCCTAAATTGATTTAATGATTGGTAACACAAACACTCATTTTGGTCACCATCCTGTTAAAGGGGTTGAATTTATATGAAATTGGTTAATTGACAATAAGGGTCTGCTGTGATTTTGAATAAAGGTTGATTTCACAGTTCAAATTGGGGAACAATGTTGTTTGATTCATAATGGGCCATGCCTTTATTAACCAACCATAACCAGTTCAACTTTGAACACTTATATTATCAAATATACCAACACTGTTGGAGTGTGGACTGCATAATGATAATAAGAGAGCTAAATCATTATGCAGATGAAGTTGATTACAATTTTGCTCTGTTTACTCCAGGCTGATACTGCAAATATGTGCTATGAAAAATTTGTCTTTAATATCATATGTTAGCATACTTGAATTTTTAGTGAAATTGGCTTTATTTAGTACTTTGGACCCCCCATGCAGATTCCTTTTTTGGCTGAACTAGTATGCAATTTCAATAAACTGATTTAATGATTGATAATACAAACACTCATTCTGGTCACCATCCTGTTAAAGGGGTTGAATTTATATAAAATTGGTTAATTGACAATAAGGGTTTGCTGTGATTTTGAATGAAGGTTGATTTCACAGTTCAAATGAAGGGAACAATGTTGTTTGATTCGTAATGGGCCATGCCTTTATTAACCAACCATAACCGGTTCAACTTTGAACACTTATATTATCAAATATACCAACACTGTTGGAGTGTGGACTGCATAATGATAATAAGATAGCTAAATCATTGTGCAAATGAAGTTGATAGAAAATTTACTTAACAATGAGTAAAACCTCTTTATTGCATATGGAACATTTTGTTGTCACATAAGATACATCAGCCACTCTTTACAACATTGTTCTATAGAATCTGACCCTAATCTTTATTGTCATACTAGCAGTGATTGGAGTAGTATCTAGCAGGAAGCACTATCAACTAAACCTACTGCATTCCCCCTTCCAGACACTGCTTATAGAATATTGTTTGACATCAACATGTACCAAATATATAACAGATATTGATAAACCATGGGTAAACAAAAACCATGGCATACAAGCAAATAATGAAAAAAATACAGCCCCAACACCCACATAAGCCCCATAGCTTGTATTCTTGTAGATGGACCTCCCTCTTCAAATGGCTCATATGCTTTTGTTTCATCATCTTGTTATAATGTTGAAGAACTTGAACTCAAGGCGGCAATCCCAATCACTTGGTTGTATGTGAACCTTTGTAACTGAATCATGCAACCATGGATCAATACTTCATATTGGCGAGTAACAGTATCCTCCAAGTATCATACACCTACATTGAATATCAAAGAAAAACTATTGATGTAGTAAAACTATTGATATACTAACTTTATAAAAAAAACATGTGAATTAACTTGAATGACGACATTGCCTATTTGCAATTGATGACCAACCTTAACCCCTGCTAACACACCCAAAAAGCTCAGCCAAATATGCAGGGGAACACAGTTTTGAATTACAGTGTTAAACCATTGTTTGCAGTAGTGAGAAAACTTAAATACTAATTATAGATAACATGTTATGATCACTTCTGTGGGTCACTTCTGCGGGTCATTGTGAATTGCTAACATAGATAACAACAGAACAAATGTTAAACACTAGTAATTAAATACTTCAACAGAAATGATCATTGGACAAACTTACAAGAGTTAACTCCATCTTGTGATCCTTGGTTCAAGACATTATTGTATGTAGCAGTCTTATAGCTACCATCTACTGATCCGGTTGGAAATATCTGCATTTCACAAGATCATGCTTCAAAACTATAAATATAAATAAAACTGAAAACACATACAGCATCCTAATTTATCGATCTAGTTTATCTCATGTTTGTCATTTTACCTGTGGCCATTGGGCAAAGGACGGTGGCACATTTGGTCCTTGATACATATGAACTCCTGTTAACTGCGGATACCACGGCACTCCATAGTTAAAAGGTGGATACATGTATGGAAACTTATGAGGTTGTGGAGGAAAATATTGTCCCGGATGAAGCTGAGTATTCCCAGTGTTCACAGAAGGGACAAGTTTCACATTCTGCCAAATAAATACAAAAATATCATTGCTAAATATGAATCTTTAGCATATGAGTTCACAACAATTAATTATATTCACAGCAAAACCAAAAATTACATACACTGGTTCCAAGGAGCTCTTGTTTTACTTTGATTTTTTTCAGCCCAGGTGTTTTTGTCTTCTGAGGGGCATTATTAGCCTCTGTGTCCTTCTTAATTGCTTTGCTACTTCTCTGCTTAGATACCTTTCTCTTACCTTTAAGACAATCACCACCATCTCTCTCCTGAAACATATAATTATAGTAAACTTTAACAGAAGGCATAATATATACACATTCTATCAGCCATGTCAATCATATCAAAACCATATTATTACCAAATAAGAACTACATTCACAGCAATTAAATATATTCACAGCAATTAATTATATTCACAGCAATTACTCATATTCACAGTAATTAATTATATTCACAGCAATATCATAATTACATAAACTAGTTCCAGGCCCCACTATGTTCTGCTAAGATACCTTTTTCAGTCCAATTGCTATTGTTTTCTTAGGGGCATCATTAGCATCTGCGTCTTTCTTAATTGCTTTGCCACTTCTCTGTTTAGATACTGTCCTCCTACCTTCAGTACAATCCCTGCTGTCTCTCTCCTGAAACATATATTTAGATTCAGTTAAATAAATCTACAAAATAAGTTTATCATTATGTTCCAACTTAAATTATGCAAAGTCCTTACATCACCAGGTTCAATCTTCTCAGTGTTAATGTCAGACACTGTACATGTATTCTTAGCTTGTGAACTTTTATATAACTTTGCCCACCTTTTTCTCCTTCTAAAGGTTTTTTTCTTTGTTGGTGCACCTTTAGTCTTCATTACAGAGGGATCACCAATTCCATCAGTAGAAATATTCTGTCTACCATGTGAGTCATACCGTTTCTGTACATCATAAATGAGCTTAAGAATTTCTTCCCTTACATACTTAAATGCATCAGTACTTTTTCTACCAATATCACAAAGCATGTTACAAGTAGCAGATAAAGACCCATGCCTAGCACATTCCATTGTATCAGATTGCAACTCATCAAAAGGGGTTGAGGATATTACCTCACTCTTAGCATGCTTTGACCACCGTTTATAAATTAAACTACTAAGTATATGGTCAATATTCTCATTTTTAATCACACAAATAATATGTGAACAAGGGTTACCCCGAGACTCAAATAATTTGCAATCACAGAGAAATGATGACTTTAGGGTATCAAAAACAACCTCAACATCACTACCAGCCTTGCAATATTCAGTCAACCTAAAACATACTTCATGATTATGTACTACACGATGAATCACATTCAATGCAATAGATCCTTCAATCTGATCCCTCACTTCTAAAAAAATCTCTTGTGTGTAAAGCTAGGCAGCTTCACGTTCAATCCTATGAAGAGAAGTGGTCATCACAGGTTCTATAAATAGTGACTTGAAATCTGCGCACAGTTCGTTGTTCCTATACTCCCGTAAAACTTCCTCAAACTTCTGTAAGAACTCAAAAATACTATGTTTCCTCCTAACGTATACCTTTATCATGGCATTCACAGCTTCACACTGAGATGTCATCCTTATACAGCCAAAAAACATATCACGCAGGTATGCAGTTGCCCAACTCCGTTTCATATCATAAGTTCTTAAGACCCATTGATTCTCATCAACTCCATGTTTACTAACCATACTGTGCCAAAATTCTTCAAACTCATCTGGGGTAAAATTAGAGTACATTGCTTTCTGAAAATCCTGTAAAAAAACAAAATTTTTTACTTTATTGGATGCATTCTTGTACAGGTGCCATGTACAAAGACGATGGGGGGAATTTGGAAAAATAGCACGTATTGCCTCCCTCATAGCACCATCTCCATCAGTTACCACAGCTTTAGGGTGCCTCAACCGATTCACATGAAACCAAGGCGGCACCAAATATTACAATTTAAGAGTGAAGATTACAACCAAAAAAGATCACTAGAGGTCTGTTATATTTGTTCCTCTTGTAAGTGGTATCAAAGGCAAGAACATCACCAAAACATTCATAATCAGAAATGCATCGGCCGTTGGCCCAAAAAAGGTCCTTCAGTTTACCATCTTCAGTGGTTAAACATGTGCAACTCATTAGCGGGTCGTTATCAGCCTTCCCTTGCAGGTAGCTCAATGCAGCTTTCACATCACCATTCTTAATCTTTAGGTTTTTTCTCCCGTCAAGGTAGTTGTATAAATCTTTTTTACAAAACCCAAGTTTGTTGTATCCCCCTTTCTGTGCCAATAAGTACCCAATTATGTGACAGGTTCTAACACCGGTCGAGTGCAAACTATCAACTTGAGCTTTATCGGCGTCACCCATGACACGATAAGCAGGAATTAGGTGCGCATATTGGGCTGGATACAATACATGATTATGACCTTCAGTAAAAGAACTCACTTTCCACCTTGAAGTATTGACATCATAGTGTATACGTAACTTAGCACCACATCTGGTGCGAGTAATTGCTCTGTGTGGCCTTTTCCTATCAAGTCTCCTAAAGTGCTTTTTATTTCTTAGTCCTTCTCTGTTACACACAAACTGTCGCATTACAACATTACCATGTTCATCCTTTGTGACATCGTCTCTTCTAATAACAAAGCCATGGCACTTGGTATAACTTTCATAAAAAGTATAGGCCTTCTCTTCACTACCAAATTGAATGCCACGAATCTGATCAGCACTGAGGTCCATTATATCATTGTACTTATCAGGATTTGCCACAAGATCTGCACTTCATTTTCTAGTCTCGTCGTCAAGCACCTTTTCTTCCTTAAGCTTACTCCCATTGTCATAGAATTCTTCACTTTCAACATCGACATTCTCATCACCATTGTCTTCTGTAACACCCCAAATTTTGTAAAATGAGTAATTGATGAGAATGGCAAATGGTTAAACATGAGTTGAATGGAAATTGTTGTGCATGAACACTGGAGACAAGTTTTAAATAATTATTGTAAGGTATATGAAGTATGGAATTGAGTTAAATTGGCTTTGGATGGATTCTGTTATGTGTGATATTGGGAGCTCACGTTTCTGCCCAGGTCCTGATACTTCTTGCCCAAGCGAGAGGGATTCTCGCTCAAGCGAGAATCCTTTGTGTTAATTACAAGGGCTCTGGCCCAATCTCGCCCAGGCAAATCAGGGATCAGCGTGAGCGGGCGAGAGAAGAAATGGATTCTGAGTGTTGGTCGCTCAAGCGAACTTGGGACACCCGAGCGAGGGCGAAAGGAATCAGTTGCTGGATGGAACCCGCCTGAGCGAAAGATCTTGAAGGATGGAATTCGCTCAGGCGAGGCAATTGATTATTGAGGGACCACTGGTGCTCTTGGACCATTGTAGGGCCCAGTTTCCCCTTTTCTCTTTTCTTCTCCTGTGTGGTCCCCATATTGTTGACTCATGTGCCTTGATGGTCAAATGGGTCCGGTTTTCTCTCCCTTCTTGTCCACATGGTGTTTGTGTAATCATTGCTGAGAGAATTGGCATTAAATGTTGATGGACTTGCATTAAATGAGGATGGGATGTTGTGATGAGTGGGATGCTGATGAGGCTGAGATGATAAGGCCTTGGTTGCATGTTTTTCTTCTCACTCTCTCTCTTCATTCCTTGGGAGTGCATGTTCTAATGAGAGAAGTGTTAGGAAATCCCTAAGCATGAGCAGCGGAAAAATAAAAGGGATTCCATAGGATTTGCAAGGTTCTGTGTTTCAAAGCACAAAAACAATTTCAAAATTCATTTTGGATTACCTCTTGAAGAACTCTGAAGCAGTCGTAGCCTCGTCCTTTAGGAGTCCACACGAGCACTCCCACCAGAATCGCAACCCTTGCCAACTGCTAGTTTGACGGCGTGTAGCTCTTGCAACTTTTGCGAATTTGTGTCTCACTTGAGTGAACGGCCTATGAGCATCTTATGCTCTATTTATAGGCTTAGGTTTGACCTAATTTGTTCTCTCTAAAAGTGGGCTCCTTACTCATTCCAAATGAGTTAGGCCCAAAAGCTTTATTTTAGTTCAACTAAAATAAGACAACATTTTCTGATGGGCTTACTCTTTGTGTGTGACCCTATAGGTAAAATACCCGGTCATATTAATAATAAATTATTTTATTATTAATATAAAATAAGAGCGGCATCTAGCAATGCATCATTATGTCCGAATATTATCAACATAACCTATAAGTGATAATTATTTAATATGTTTATTCCTTTTGTCACGATATCCTAATTGGGCCCAAGGAATGGTCGCGTCATCCTTGTACGGCCCAATTTATTTTACTTGATACCGGAGTAGACTGGATCCGAATAAATATCTAATATTTATTCTTTCTAGCATGGCCATGCGTTTTCTTAGTCTTACTCCATCAAGTGGCCTATGGATATCACTCCTGTCACATAGGAGAGACAAATCCCATCTACATCACTCACATCCCTCTGCATAATTTGTTCATTGCCTAATCATAATCTTTATAGTCCTCTTGTTACAGAAGACGTTTAATTGTATTAAAACAATAAACTCATCATGTAGGAATCGTAGTGACTTCAGGTCGAAGGACTACATATACCGTTATCACATTGAGAATCGTTTATGACAATCATGTAACGATCCATGCAACGTTCTCATGGTGGGTCTGTCCAGTACATCATTACTCTTAATGTGTACCCGTGTGAAGACTCGATATCATCTATATCTATGATCTGTGAGATCAGGTCATCAGTACACTCACACACTAGTCTCAATGTATTTACATGTCCCCATGTAAATACTTAACTAGGGACATTTTAGGAATAATTTTTATATGACCTATTACTCCAAGGATAAATATGTTTTAAAACAATTTTAAACTGAAATATTTATTCTATTGATAAGTAGAAAAATGATACAAATGAAAAAGTATAAAAGCTCATAGTGCATACACCAACAATCTCCCACTTGCACTAGAGCCAATCAGACATTTGCCTAATGCCTAATGATCTAGTGTGCCCCTCATGTTTTTGTTGTGTAAGAGGTTTTGTGAGTGGGTCAGCAATATTCTCATCAGTATGCACCTTACATATCTTTACATCTCCTCGGTCAAGGATCTCTCGAATGAGATGAGATCGCCTAAGTATATGCTTGGATCGTTGATGTGATCTAGGTTCCTTAGCTTGTGCGATTGCTCCACTATTGTCACAGTAGAGACTTATAGGGTCCACAATGCTAGGAACAATCCCAAGTTCTATTATGAACTTCTTGATCCATACTGCCTCTTTTGCAGCATTTGAGGCAGTAATATACTCAGACTCTGTAGTAGAATCAGCAACTGTCTCTTGCTTTGAACTCTTCCAGCTTACAGCGCCACCATTTAGACAAAACACGTACCCAGATTGCGATCTTGAGTCATCCTTATCAATTTGGAAGCTAGCATCAGTGTAACCTTTTACAATGAGCTCTTCTTCCCCTCCATATATCAAGAATGAATCCTTAGTTTTTCTTAAGTACTTCAGGATATTCTTGACAGCAGTCCAATGACTTTCACCGGGATCAGACTGGTATCTGCTCGTCATGCTTAAAGCGTACGAGACATCTGGTCGGGTACATATCATGGCATACATGATTGATCTAATAGCAGATGCATATGGAATCTTATTCATCCGTTCTCTTTCTTCTTTAGTGGAAGGAGATTGAGCTTTTGATAAGCTTATGCCATGAGCCATAGGCAAAGTTCCTTTCTTGGAATCTTGCATGTTAAACCTTTTTAACACTTTGTCTATGTATGTATTCTGACTTAGGCCAAGAAGTTTTCTTGATCTATCTCTATAGATCTTAATTCCCAACACGTAGGTTGCTTCACCTAAGTCTTTCATAGAAAAACAGCTTCCCAACCAACTCTTCACAGACTGAAGAGTAGGAACGTCATTTCCAATAAGTAGTATGTCATCAACATACAGGACTAGAAAAACAATTGTGCAGTCACTAACCTTCTTGTAGACACAAGGTTCATCCTCATTTTTAGTAAAGCCAAATTGTTTAACAGCTTCATCAAAACGAAGATTCCAGCTTCTGGAAGCTTGCTTAAGTCCATATATAGAACGTTGTAGCTTGCACACCTTCCTGGATGCTTCAGGCTTAACAAAGCCTTTAGGTTGTGTCATGTACACTTCCTCAAGAAGATTTCCATTAAGGAAAGCAGTCTTGACATCTATTTGCCATATCTCATAATCATGGTATGCAGCAATAGCAAGCAGAGTCCGAACAGACTTTAGCATAGTAACTGGGGAAAAAGTTTCATCATAGTCTATACCATGTATTTGCTTGAAAACCTTTAGCCACCAACCTTGCTTTAAAGGTACTTATATTACCATCCATGTTAGTTTTCTTTTTGAAAACCCACTTGCATCCTATAGGTTTTACCCCTTCAGGCGCATCAACCAAGTTCCAAACTTGATTAGTGTACATGGAGTCCATTTCAGATTTCATGGCTTCTAGCCATTTCTCAGATTCTGAACTTGCAATGGCCTCTTCATAAGATGTTGGCTCATTTTGATCCATTAGGAATACATCTCCTTCCTGAGTTACAAGAAATCCATATCTTTCAGGTTGTTGACGTATTCTACCTGATCTACGCAAGTCTTGTGCTACTGGAGTTGGTGTTATCATAACATTTTGTGGGTCCTGCTCCACTTCCACCATTGGCTCTTCAATGCCTTGTGAGTCTTGAATTTCTTCAAGTTCTACTTTCCTCCCACTGATTCTTGTAGAGATGAATTCCCTTTCTAAGAATACAGCATTCCGAACAACAACCACTTTGCCCTCAGTAGGATTGTAAAAATAATAACCCTTAGTTTCTTTTGGGTATCCCACAAAAAGACATTTATCTGACTTGGGCCCAATTTTATCAGAACTTTGGCGTTTAACATAAGCTTCACAGCCCCAAATCTTAAGAAAAGACATACTAGGTCGTTTCCCAGTCCATATCTCATATGGTGTCTTTATGACAGCCTTTGATGGAACACGGTTAAGTGTGAAAGTTGCTGTCAACAAAGCATGTCCCCAGAATGAGTTAGGGAGGTCAGTTTGACTCATCATTGATTGAACCATGTCCAACAAGGTTCTATTTCTCTGCTCAGAAACCCCATTCCATTCTGGTGTTCCAGGGGGAGTAAGTTGAGATATAATCCCACACTCTTTAAGATATTCATCAAACTCTAGGCTCAAATATTCACCGCCTCGATCGGATTGAAATGCTTTAATTGTCTTGCCAAGTTGGTTCTCTACTTCATGTTTAAACTCCTTGAACTTTTCAAAGGATTCTGATTTATGTTTCATGAGAAACACAAATCCATATCTATTGAAATCATCAGTAAAAGTGATGAAGTAACTAAAACCTCCCCTAGCCATTGTCCCTATGGGCCCACATACATCACTATGTATCAAGCCAAGAAGATCACTCGCCCTTTCACCTTTTCCAGTAAAAGGGGTCTTAGTCATCTTCCCTAATAAACAAGATTCACATGTATCTATTGATTCAAAATCAAAAGATTCTAAATATCCATCTTGATGGAGTTTAGAAATGCGTTTCTCATTTATATGTCCTAGGCGACAATGCCAAAGATAAGTTGGGTTTAAATCATTTGTTTTAACCCTTTTAGTATTAATGTTATAGATAGGGGTTTCGAGATCTAGAACATAAAGTCCATTACTCAAATTTGCACAATAATAAAACATGTCTTTTAAATAAACAGAACAACTATTGTTCTTTATTGTAAAGGAAAACCCTTTCTTATCAAGACAAGAAACAAAAATAATGTTTCTCCTTATTGCCGGAACAAAATAACAATTGTCCAATTCAAGGACTAACCCTGAAGGCAAGGATAAAAAATAAGTCCCTACAGCTAATGCAGCAACTCTTGCTCCATTTCCAACGCGTAGGTCTACCTCGCCCTTCATCAACTGCCTACTCCTTCTTAGATCCTGCACATTGAGACAAATGTGAGATCCACATCCAGTATCTAATACCTATGATGTTGAAGTTGACATGTTAATTTCTATAACAAAAATACCTGAAGTGGAAGTCTCACTTCCCTTCTTCTTAAGCTCTTCTAGGTACTTTGGACAGTTTCTCTTCCAGTGTCCCTTTTGTCCACAATGGTGACATTTACCTTCCTTAGCCACCCCGCCCACAGGTTTTAAGGCTGATGTACTTGGCTTATCCTTGCCTTTCCAAATCTTCTTGCCATTTCCTACAATAGCCTTTCCTTTACCTTTATACATGCCCTTTCCTTTACCTTTGCCAGAATTGACCATCATTATGGCCTTGCCCTTTCCTTTAGAAATATTGGGCTCAGCAGTCCTCAACATATTGAGTAGCTCTGGCAATGTTTTGTCCAATGCATTCATGTTGTAATTCATGATGACTGGCTTAAAACTGTCAGGTAATGATTTCAAAATGAGATCGGTAGCCAACTTCTGAGGGAAGGGGAATCGTAGCCTAGCTAGATTCTCTAAGTACCCAATCATTTTGAGCACATGAGGTCCTACAGAACCTCCCTCTTCAAGTCTGCAGCTAAATAGGGCTGAAGAAACTTCATATCTTTCTTGGTCAGCTTGACCTTGATATAGTTTTCTTAGGTTTTCGATCATATCGAAAGCCTCCATATGCTCATGTTGCTTCTGAAGCTCAGGAGACATGGTTGCCAGCATAAGGCATTGGACATCTAAAGCGTCATCCTGATGCTTCTTCTAAGCATCCTTGTCAGCTTTAGAGGCATTGTTCACGGGCGGTTCCGGAATCGGACCTTCCAGGACATACTGCTTTTTCTCTTGTTTGAGGACAATCCTCAAGTTTCTATACCAGTCAAGGAAGTTAGAACCAGACAATTTTTCTTTGTCTAGGATTGATCGCAACGAAAGGTTTGAAGGTGTGTTTGACGTCATGGTTATCTAAAACAGAAAATATGTAGTAAGTATCATTTTCAAAACATATTTAAATTATGGTCATTTAAATTAAATATATCTCCCACTATTTCGATTCAAAACAAAATACCCTCCACGAATCAGAAAATCCCGTTGGAAGATTTTCTAGTGGGCTAAAATCCATATTTTGCCAAGTGTTAAGTCAGCTTTGGCTGATCACCTAATACTTGGTTATTTAGGTAGGAAACGTTTTCCAATTGTATCTTTATACAACTCTTAGTCATTGGGTTAAGTAACCATTACTAATTATTCATCTTATGAATATTTAGCCCCATGTTTACGCCTCTAAGAATTATTCAATCCAATTGAAAACTTAGTTAAGTTAAAGCCCAATAAAACAGTTTGGATATTACCATTATCCCATCGCGTCTTACTAATATAAATAATAGTGCCCTGCTTTGGCAGACCCACTATTTATTGACATTAGTGTTGACGAGTGTACTTATTGGAAGGCGTTTATAACTTAATATTATTTTGAGGGATTTTAATTTATTTTAAAATTACCGTCTTTGTTAAACGCTTTAACGCAATAAAATTATCCCGCAAAGCATGCAAACAAAATTGTGAGATGGTTATGGTCTTCCTAGAAGAATAGATAAATAAACCTAAAGGAACTATATGTCAAGGCTTCATGAAGTCCTACTTCTTGAACCCACCATCCTCTTGGAGTCACCACTCCTTGGTTCCTTTCAAAGACAAAAGCGCTTAGAGTCACCACTCTAGTTTTCTTCTAAATCTCTACTTTGTTGCCTCGATCAAGATTACAAGATTTTTAAAGAAACTCGCTTTACATACGAGTGAAGGGTTGAGAAAAGAAATACAACAGAATAAAGAGAGGCACAGCACGCAGGCTGTATTTAAATAAAATAACTAAGACCATAACCATTCACCATGCAACGTGTTAATTAATTAATTATAACCCATTTGAAATAATTTAAAAAAAAATTTTTTAAACGGGCCATTAAACACGTGGGTCGGTAATAAGGCGCTACGCAGAGAATGTATGGTGTGACCGCTTAAGTATCAAATCTTTCCTAGCCAGAACGTCCCACTGACCATTAACAGCTCTAAAATTTCGGCTAGGGTTTCAACCACTTTGAAACCCTAATTCCTTGTTGCGAACACTTCACAACACAGCCGTCAAGGCACATGGAGGCAGCGCCGTCTAGGGTTTCAAAACCTAGAATTCAATTTGCACTAATGCCAACATGCAATGCCTTTCCATGACGGCCGTCTAGGTTTCAACTCTTGAACCCTAGATTAAGGAACGGCCATGGTTTAACACTTAAACCTTATCACTTAACGCCCCATAACATGAACCATTCATGTTCGAAGATCAACTCAATTGATTCAAAGTTTGTACGATGACTATCATATGAGTAAAACATATATCAAATATAAAAATTGCATAAACTCATACATCATACAAATTTAAACGGCAACAACATACATACTAAAATTGAGAAACTCTATAACATGCATCATATACAATTTATAAAGAATAATTCAAAATTATATGTATCATGCCAAAACAGAGGTCATACCATATACATGATTAATCCTTGTAATAATATGCATCATATGCGATAACTCAAAATAGAAACATAATCATGCATGTTCATTTTCGAATCCTAGTTTCACAAAACATTTTCACAAAACAAAATTGTAAAGCTTTAAACAACGAAACGATTTCGCAAATCATATTTTCCAAAAGCTCTTGCAAACGAAAACATATCATCATAAAATATAAACAAATGCCCAAAACACGGTTTTGCAACCTGGCTCTGATACCACTGTTAGGAAATCCCTAAGCATGAGCAGCGGAAAAATAAAAGGGATTCCATAGGATTTGCAAGGTTCCGTGTTTCAAAGCACAAAAACAATTTTGAAATTCATTTTGGATTACCTCTTGAAGAACTCCGAAGCAGTCGTAGCCTTGTCCTTTAGGAGTCCACACGAGCACTCCCACCAGAATCGCAACCCTTGCCAACTGCTAGTTTGACGGCGTGTAGCTCTTGCAACTTTTGCGAATTTGTGTCTCACTTGAGTGAACGGCCTATGAGCATCTTATGCTCTATTTATAGGCTTAGGTTTGACCTAATTTGTTCTCTCTAAAAGTGGGCTCCTTACTCATTCCAAATGAGTTAGGCCCAATAGCTTTATTTTAGTTCAACTAAAATAAGACAACATTTTCTGATGGGCTTACTCTTTGTGTGTGACCCTATAGGTAAAATACCCGGTCATATTAATAATAAATTATTTTATTATTAATATAAAATAAGAGAGGCATCTAGCAATGCATCATTATGTCTGAATATTATCAACATAACTTATAAGTGATAATTATTTAATATGTTTATTCCTTTTGTCACGATATCCTAATTGGGCCCAAGGCATGGTCGCGTCATCCTTGTACGGCCCAATTTATTTTACTTGATACCGGAGTAGACTGGATCCGAATAAATATCTAATATTTATTCTTTCTAGCATGGCCATGTGTTTTCTTAGTCTTACTCCATCAAGTGGCCTATGGATATCACTCCTGTCACATAGGAGAGACAAATCCCATCTACATCACTCCCATCCCTCTGCATAATTTGTTCATTGCCTAATCACAATCTTTATAGTCCTCTTGTTACAGAAGACGTTTAATTGTATTAAAACAATAAACTCCTCATGTAGGAATCGTAGTGACTTCAGGTCGAAGGACTACATATACCATTATCACATTGAGAATCGTTTATGACAATCATGTAACGATCCATGCAACGTTCTCATGGTGGGTCTGTCCAATACATCATTACTCTTAATGTGTACCCATGTGAAGACTCAATATCATCTATATCTATGATCTGTGAGATCAGGTCATCAGTACACTCACACACTAGTCTCAGTGTATTTACATGTCCCCATGTAAATACTTGACTAGGGACATTTTAGGAATAATTTTTATATGACCTATTACTCCAAGGATAAATATGTTTTAAAACAATTTTAAACTGAAATATTTATTCTATTGATAAGTAGAAAAATGATACAAATGAAAAAGTATAAAAGCTCATAGTGCATACACCAACAAGAAGTGCTCATTCTTCTCCCTAGAACTTGTTGGAGCTTCTGCTTCATCTTCTTCCTCCTTTTATCTTCTACTTCTACTCATGTATGGTATAGAATTCTAGTGGAACTGTGTGGTGTTGAGGAACAGATATGGCTGTGTGTGGAGGCCGGGTTTAGGTCCCTTTTATCCTTCCCTGTTCCCTGGTGCTTCCTCTTCATCTTTCTCTATGTGATGGGCTGGTTATGCCTTGGTTGGAAGCTGTAGCAGTCTCTGGGTGCCTCAGTTGTGGATGCAAGATGGTCCACTGTGTTGTGAAGATGAAGACATGCATGTTGCATGGAGGCATGGTGGTCCTTCACTATTGTTGAAGGTGTATGGTGCTGTTGTGAAGAAGAGGGCATGCATGAAAGTTGGTTGTCCTCCATGGTGGTGAGGACAATGCTGATCGAGAGTATGGTACAGTTTGTGTTGAGCTTGGGAGCTTCTCCACTCACTTGGTGGCTTTGAGGCTTGTGTGGAAATTATATTGGCTCTTCCCACGTTCAGAAAGTCGAGCAGAGTGCTGCTGTGGCTGGGCCGAGTGTCCATGTGACTCTTAGAAGCTTCATCCAGGTAAGGGGAGTTATTGCATCTTAAGTGCATAGTTTATGGATGGGTTTTCCGGGTGAAACTCTTGTATCGTGATGTGTGTGGTATTCAATATGTGTTGTTTGATTGATTTCTGAGTGAGTAGTAGCCCGGATATGTATGATGATTATATATTGCTTGATGTTGTTGAATTCCGTCCATATAGGTGTTGTTGTTTATAGTGATGACTATGTTAAGATGCTTGGGATGTATGTCATGATAATGCTGAGTGCATTGTGTGATTTGTTACTGGTCCCTACGTGAGTAATGGTGTGATTGTATGTATGAGATGCATGTTATTGATGTATATGTGTATGCTGAATGCATGAATGGGGACTGTTATGATGAATGCCGAGTAGGCTTATAAATAAAAGCATGAAATGCTTACTGGAAAGGATAAATCCGAGTAAATAGAGGATAAATCCGAGTGATAGATGATAATCCGAGTGGATGGCATAGGATTGCCGAGTGAATGTGGTATAAGCCGAGTCATCTGACTGTTTTTGAGTTGCCGAATGAATTTAATGTTGAACGCAGATTTTCGAGTGGGCAATCGAATGAATATGAGTTGAATTTTATATGCATACGTGTTATTGTGTTATTGAATATGAACACCTTGCGGGGTGCCACGGGGGTGTTATCCCGAGTGAAGAGGACGTGGTCCTAATGTTGAGTGTGATGAAAGACCCAGATTGGATTTGGGCAGTGCCTGGGGCACTAAGCGTGAAATGAGACGCTTGATGAAATGCTGAGTGCATCGGCGTTGAACGCCGAGTGAATGAAACCGTATGCATCCGATTCGCCACTGGAATGCGTTGGACTTCTATTACCGATCGGCAACCAAAAGATGAAACATATGATGAATATGATTAAGTCCTGGAGCTGGGCTCAGGCAGACTCCGTGAGTGTGGCTCGGAGTGTGGATATTGTTTGATATAGAGCTGGAATAAATATGAGGTGAAATCTGATTGGATGAGTAGCTGTTTGTTAAGAGGTTAGGCTTTATAGCCGAGTGAAATGGGTAAGAACCCGATTGGAGATGTTTGTGTTTGTTTATATTTAAATAGCAGTGTGTATATTTGATTGATTGATGATATATATTTGTATGTTATGGATTCTATGATTAATCCGAGCCAATATCTGTCATTTAATATGTAATGCTCACCCCTACACCATTTTTCAGTGCTTGCAAGTCGGTTTGGAATGTTATGATGGCCTTAAACTCGAGCGATGGGTATTTATGATAAAGCTGTATGAATGATGTAATGTACCGAGTGCAATTAATGTATTAAAGCATTGGTTGGCTCATATAACCTGTTGTATAATGAATACAAACATATGTATTAGACCCGAGTGTGTGTATATGTAGGATTTCCATGGAAATCATGTAAATGTATCGGATAATGGATGCTAGTGAATGAATAAAGTTAAGTTGGCATTACCCGAGTGTAAATTCCTATTAGCGTATATATATATATACATATATTTTATTTGGGCATTATATATTGGAGTTGGCTTAGGATTGCTCATGATAAATCATGTTAAGATGATGGATAATCCGAGTGTTTGTATGTATACATATGTTTTAAGGATAATATGAATATATTTTAGTGTTGAGCATTGCTGAGTGGGTAGTCGGCTTTGGGAAGCAGAGAGTACGTTTATGTATGAGGTTTATGTTGATTTGATGCTTCTTACCGACTGAAATATAATGGTGTTGAAGGAGTGAAATATAAGAGGTTTAGTGCTTTTCCGAGTGTAACTTATGTGTAAGCCTTTTTCTGAATGGTGGTAGCCTTAATGAATTTTGAGTGAGAAACATTATTGGGATATGGAATAAAAAGGTGGAAGTCTGTTCTGGTAGAACCATATGATTTGAGTTTCGAGTGAATAAATGGATATGTATGTATATAAGTATTTATGTTGATTTGATACCTCTCACTGACTAGGGAATGATATGGTATGAATGATGTTAAGTTAATAAATTCCGAGTGGAATATTATTGTAAGAGTTGGTCTGAATATTGAGGCTTAAGCATATGAACTTCCCGAACGTGTAGGCTTGATTTCTTTCTGAGTAAGGCTATGTATGTGGCCCTTCCCTGAGTGGGAAATATGGGTAAACCCAAGTGGGGAATGGTTTGTGTTTCCTGAGTGGAATACGAGTGAATCTCTTAAGGGAAGACTGGTTGTACTAACTTAGTTTGGAGATGTATTCTAAGTATGAAATATATGTAAGCTGAGCGTTAAGTGCGGAATGAGCCCAAGCGGAACCTGATTTAATGGTTTCCCGAGTGGTTAAGTATTTTATATGTCCAAGTGACTTAACCTGGTGAAATCCTCTAAGTATTGAGGAGTTCGGATAATTCCGAGTGGAATTGTTTAGGAAGTTATTTCCTAGTGATGGATGTTAAGGTGTTCTCCGTGTAAGAAATGAGGAATATTTCAAGTGGAGTATGGTTGTGGAGATCCCTTATAAGTGAAGGAAAATCCATATATTCTCTGAGTGAAAATAGGCTTGAATGCCGAGTGTGGGGCTGAATGAGTATTGGTCGGTAATGATATCAGATACCGAGTGGAATACCACTCAGAAGATGAGATGGTTTTTAAATGATGTGCCGAGGGATGAGTGTGAAGTACATTCCCGACTGAACTGTGGTGGATCCTACTGAGTAGTATTTGGTTGGACAACAACCCGAGTGAGGTGGTTTTATGGAATCCGAGTGAGATACCCCTCATTGTCCGAGTGGTTTATTGTGTATGGTCTCAGTGGATAAAATATGAAACTAAGTTGTGGGGTGTGCTTATGGGGAGTCATTATTGAATAATTGAAACCCCAGACTCCGAGTGATGTAGTCATCTCGGATCCCGAGTGATGGGATTACCGAGTGAGTGATTGTCTCTAGATACCGAGTGGTGGTTTAGCCGAGTGTGGCTTCTCGCTTTAGCGAGTGAGTTCTCGCTCCAGCGGGTATGTTGCTGGGAAGGCTTTTGTGTGGCTTCGCCCAAGCGAGGGTGTGCTCGCCTGAGCGAGTTTGGCTATTTCGCTCAAGCGGAGTCGGGTCTCGCTTGAGCGGATGAGCGCTGTTCTGTGGTTTTGCTTGAGCGCTGACTGTGTTCCGCTGAATGGTTTTGGGTTGGCTTTTACTTCTTTTGCCTTCCATTGCCTTCTTTTCCTTTCTATTCTTGGTCATTGGACCGAGCTCTCATATCTTCATATATGAGAGTGGATTTGATAGATCCAGGTATGTTTTTGCGAAAAAAAAATTGACCCCTATTTTTAGGGTGTTACAGGGTGGTATCAGAGTAGACTGAGAGGCCCATGGCCAAGATATGCTTACCGAGTGTAAGCGGTTGAATGTATGATGACCAGTTGTCATTACTGCTGGTAGTATTTTATTGGTTGATGCATGCTTATGCATGGTTTGTGTGGCTGTATGCCTATGTGTTTTACTGGGACAGTAGTGAAAGATACTACTGTTGTGAAGGTTGATTTGAGAAATAAAGTGATATAATGTTGTGTCCTTATATTTGTGGAAGTCGGATTAACTTACTAGGATTCATGTATATGGATTGATGGAAAATTATTATGATACTTTTATGTTAGGTTGGAAATCCCCAATGAATATATATATAAGGATATTGATAGATAAAATGAAATATTATGACATTCTAGCGGTGGATACAAGTAGTTGACTTGTATGTGTGTAAGGCAATGATGATTGCCAAGTATGTGAATGGTGAATATGCCTCGAATGATTTTATGTGTGGATTGATATTATTATGTTTGTTATGCCTTTGATATCCATGTGTGGATTGTTATGAGTGGTGTTTGTGGCCATTGAATGCTAATTATTTGAATGATGTGCCTTGAGGGCCTTGTGAATATTTATACGCCATTGATGATAAAACTAAAATATATAATATACCCCTAACTGAGAGGGTGAGATATCCTTGTGAGGTTGTTATTGAGCATATGCATTGTTGCATCTTGCATGCATGGCATGGCATAGCATTGATATTATGTGGTTGCGATCACAATGATGAAAGATCATGCGGGATTCGATGAAGGGAGTACCCCTTGCGAGGCGGGAAACCAATGTGATGATGATATGATATGGTAATGGTGGTTGTGATCACCTGATTATGGAATGTGAAAGGCCCTGCGGGGACCATTGAATGATGATGAGCCAGTGGTTGCGATCACTTGGTATTTGATATGATAAAGGGCTTGCGAGCACCTATGATGCCCATGGTTGCGATCATGAGGCGGGAGTACCCCTTGCGAGGAGGGAAACCTATATGAAATATTGAACGTGGTTGCGATCACGAGAAGCACCTTGTGAGGTTGCCAGAGGGAGTACCCCTTGCGAGGTGGGAAACCAATGATTATGATTGATTGATTATGGTGGTTGCGATCACCCGAGAAAAATGAAATCGGATCCGTTGCATATGCATTACACAGTTGACATATGCATTTGTTTAAAGACCATGGCATTTGAGATGGGATGACCACGAGTGTTGAGAAACCCCTTGCGAGGAGGTATTGAGTGAGACCTTAGTAAATTAATGATGATAATAATTATGAATGCCCTTGTTGATAAGTGGCAAAGTGACAGTGTTAGTGATTATGTATATGTTGTGCTTATTTATGATATGAATTGCGATTCATGAAGCATGATATATTGTGATACTTTAATAATGAAATATGTGAAAATGTTAATGAAGGAATTTTCTAGTGTGTTGAATTCGGATTATGGATATTTGATTGTGCCATTTCTTAAATGATGATTTATACCCTTGGCATGAGAACTCTGCTTGATTAATATATATATATGATTAAGTTGATTTATGGCAGATTCCTAATTTAAGAATTTGAATATGATCATGAATGTATAAATGTGAAATCAGGTATATGTTATGTTGGAATTGCGTCTTGGTTTTAATGTGTTAAAACCGAGTGATGGATTAATTGATGATAGTGAAGTTCTTATAAGTATTAAGACTGTGTTAATTGATTTAAATTCTGGTGTATGCCATGCTAATGATTCATGGCCGAGTCATGATTGTGAATGGATTCAAATTCACATGCTAAGTTGGCTGGGTGAGTAATGTTGGGAAATCTCATGATGTGAGGATTTTAATATGTGATAGGTGATTGAATGTAAAACCTGATGCATGCTTGGTTGGGATTTTTGTTTCGATTTGAAGTATGGTAACCCAATTGATTAGGCATAATTATGTGTGATTGGATGATTGAGAATTAATACGGTTGGATACCTGATAGTTTGGGTACTGTCTCGGTTTTGTGATTGAAAATCGAGTAAGTGGTTGATCGAATTATGACCCATAAGGTGTAGTAATCCGATTGGATTCTGTATGATCTTATACTGTTAGACCTTGTAGAATTGGACTCTATGTTGATATGACTCGGTAGTAATTGGATGTTGTGGGGGGTGTTTAGTAACCCTTAAAATTCCGAGTCAGAGAATTTGATTGATCATGTGGATTGTTGAGTTAAGTAATGGTATAACAAATTGTGGAGGTTTGAAGCGTCTTAAGGTTGAAATCTCAGTACACCTTGGTACTGGATATGGTGAAAATGGAAAATGATTGTGTATCTGACTGGTAGACGGTGTTTATGCTCAGCGAGGAAAGTTACCAATGTAGGACCCTATTGTTATGATTGAGAATCATATTGAAAACCGAGTGGTATATCTAAGAGAATTTGATGAATTCCTTAGGCTTTAATTAACTGATGACTAGTGATGAATGATGAATTGAGGGATTGATTGGCTAATTGACTATGATTTTGTGATAAATAAGATTAAATAAGAGGTATTTACTCAGTTTGTACTGGAAACCGATTGCCATTGTGCCATTTTATGGTAAGTGTGGTTGGTATATGATGATTATTATCATAAGGATTACACTAGAGTAAGTATAGGGACTGGAAATATGCCTTGAATGAGTTGAAAATTTATTAATAAAATGCATTTTACTGTGATGATAACTGATGTTTGCTGACTGAGGGCATGAGATGCATCACTGTTGGTGCCTAATAATGATGTTGATTCGGATGTATTGCTTATAAAATGGTAAGAATTGCCATTGATTTTCAGGAAAATTGGTTGGTATGAGTGAAATAATTGTAAGGATGCTGTTTCGATATGACTCTACATGCCATAGGTATTGTGGCAGGCTGCATTTTGCAATGACTCTATGCACTTGTTGTGACCCTATAGGAATAAGACGTCACCCTATAAGTTGGATGCAACAGTTCATAGGTCAGCAAATGAGACTGTAGCTGCTTATGGAGATGGCTTGAGTCTATTGGACTGCTCCGAGCAAGGTGAGGATTTGAATCTGAATAGATGAGTATGTGGTTAGTAACTACCTAAGAAGTGAGATTGTGCTGACTGGAATTGGCAGTCGGTGAATACTTGGAAAGTATTGGTATGTAAATGGTTTTGTTTAGCATATAGTGAATGCCAAGTTGTTTAGTGAGGTAGGTTCATAATTGAATTTCGAGGACAAAATTCCTTGAAGATGGGGAGAATTGTAACACCCCGAATTTTGTAAAATGAGTAATTGATGAGAATGGCAAATGGTTGAATATGAGTTGAATGGAAATTGTTGTGCACGAACACTGGAGACAAGTTTTAAATGATTATTGTAAGGTATATGAAGTATGGAATTGAGTTAAATTGGCTTTGGATGGATTTTGTTATGTGTGATATTGGGAGCTCACGTTTCTGCCCAGGTCCTGATACTTCTCACCCAAGCGAGAGGGATTCTCACTCAAGCGAGAATCCTTTGTGTTGATTACAAGGGCTCTGGCCCAATCTCGCCCAGGCGAATCAGGGATCAGCGTGAGTGGGCGAGAGAAGAAATGGATTCTGAGTGTTGGTCGCTCAAGCGAGCTTGGGACGTCCGAGCGAGGGCGAAAGGAATCAGTTACTGGATGGAACCCGCCTGAGCGAAAGATCTTGAAGGATGGAATTCGCTCAGGCAAGGTAATTGATTATTGAGGGACCACTGGTGCTCTTGGACCATTGTAGGGCCTAGTTTCCCCTTTTCTCTTTTCTTCTCCTGTGTGGTCCCCATATTGTTGACTCATGTGCCTTGATGGTCAAATGGGTCCGGTTTTCTCTCCCTCCTTGTCCACGTGGTGTTTGTGTAATCATTGCTGAGAGAATTGGCATTAAATGTTGATGGACTTGCATTAAATGAGGATGGGATGTTGTGATGAGTGGGATGCTGATGAGGCTGAGATGATAAGGCCTTGGTTGCATTTTTTCTTCTCACTCTCTCCCTTCATTCCTTGGGAGTGCATGTTCTGATGAGAGAAGTGCTCCTTCTTCTCCCTAGAACTTGTTGGAGCTTCTGCTTCATCTTCTTCCTCCTTTTATCTTCTACTTCCACTCATGTATGGTATAGAATTCTAGTGGAACTGTATGGTGTTGAGGAACAGATATGGCTGTGTGTGGAGGCTGGGTTTAGGTCCCTTTTATCCTTCCCTGTTCCCTGGTGCTTCCTCTTCATCTTTCTCTATGTGATGGGCTGGTTATGCCTTGGTTGGAAGCTGTAGCAGTCTCTGGGTGCCTCAGTTGTGGATGCAAGATGGTCCACTATGTTGTGAAGATGAAGACATGCATGTTGCATGGAGGCATGGTGGTCCTTCACTATTGTTGAAGGTGTATAGTGCTGTTATGAAGAAGAGGGCATGCATGAAAGTTGGTTGTCCTCCATGGTGGTGAGGACAGTGCTGATCGAGAGTATGGTACAGTTTGTGTTGAGCTTGGGAGCTTCTCCACTGACTTGGTGGCTTTGAGGCTTGTGTGGAAATTATATTGGCTCTTCCCACGTTCAGAAAGCCGAGTAGAGTGCTGCTGTGGCTGGGCCGAGTGTCCATGTGACTCTTAGAAGCTTCATCCAGTTAAGGGGAGTTATTGCATCTTAAGTGCATAGTTTATGGACGGGTTTTCCGGGTGAAACTCTTGTATCATGATGTGTGTGGTATTCAATATGTGTTGTTTGATTGATTTCCGAGTGAGTAGTAGCCCGGATATGTATGATGATTATATATTGCTTGATGTTGTTGAATTCCGTCCATATAGGTGTTGTTGTTTATAGTGATGACTATGTTAAGATGCTTGGGATGTATGTCATGATAATGCTGAGTGCATTGTGTGATTTGTTACTAGTCCCTACGTGAGTAATAGTGTGATTGTATGTATGAGATGCATGTTATTGATGTATATGTGTATGCTGAATGCATGAATGGGGACTGTTATAATGAATGCCGAGTAGGCTTATAAATAAAAGCATGAAATGCTTACTGGAAAGGATAAATCCGAGTAAATAGAGGATAAATCCGAGTGATAGATGATAATCCGAGTGGATGGCATAGGATTGCCGAGTGAATGTGGTATAAGCCGAGTCATCTGACTGTTGTTGAGTTGCCAAATGAATTTAATGTTGAACGCAGATTTCTGAGTGGGCAATCGAATGAATATGAGTTGAATTTTATATGCATACGTGTTATTGTGTTATTGAATATGAACACCTTGCGGGGTGCCACGAGGGTGTTATCCCGAGTGAAGAGGACGTGGTCCTAATGTTGAGTGTGATGAAAGACCCGGATTGGATTCGGGCAGTGCCTGGGGCACTAAGCGTGAAATGAGACGCTTGATGAAATGCTGAGTACATCGGCGTTGAACGCCGAGTGAATGAAACCGTATGCATCCGATTCGCCACTGGAATGCGTTGGACTTCTATTACCGATCGGCAACCAAAAGATGAAACATATGATGAATATGATTAAGTCCTGGAGCTGGGCTCAGGCAGACTCTGTGAGTGTGGCTCGGAGTGTGGATATTGTTTGATATAGAGCTGGAATAAATATGAGGTGGAATCCGATTGGATGAGTAGCTGTTTGTTAAGAGGTTAGGCTTTATAGCCGAGTAAAATGGGTAAGAACCCGATTGGAGATGTTTGTGTTTGTTCATATGTAAATGGCAGTGTGTATATTTGATTGATTGATGATATATATTTGTATGTTATGGATTCTATGATTAATCTGAGCCAATATCTGTCATTTAATATGTAATGCTCACCCCTACACCATTTTTCAGTGCTTGCAGGTCGGTTTGGAATGTTATGATGGCCTTAAACCCGAGCGATGGGTATTTATGATGAGGCTGTATGAATGATGTAATGTACCGAGTGCAATTAATGTATTAAAGCCTTGGTTGGCTCATATAACCTGTTGTATAATGAATACGAACATATGTATTAGACCCGAGTGTGTGTGTATATGTAGGATTTCCATGGAAATCATGTAAATGTATCGGATAATGGATGCTAGTGAATGAATAAAGTTAAGTTGGCATTACCCGAGTGTAAATTCCTATTGGTGTATATATATATATATACATATATTTTATTTGGGCATTATATATTGGAGTTGGCTTAGGATTGCTCATGATAAATCATGTTAAGATGATGGATAATCCGAGTGTTTGTATGTATACATATGTTTCAAGGATAATATGAATATATTTTAATGTTGAGCATTGCTGAGTGGGTAGTCGGCTTTGGGAAGCAGAGAGTACGTTTATGTATGAGGTTTATATTGATTTGATGCTTCTTACCGACTGAAATATAATGGTGTTGAAGGAGTGAAATATAAGAGGTTTAGTACTTTTCCGAGTGTAACTTATGTGTAAGCCTTTTTCTGAATGGTGGTAGCCTTAGTGAATTTTGAGTGAGAAACATTATTGGGATATGGAATAAAAAGGTGGAAGTCTGTTCTGGTAGAACCATATGATTTGAGTTCCGAGTGAATAAATGGATATGTATGTATATAAGTATTTATGTTGATTTGATGCCTCTCACTGACTAGGGAATGATATGGTATGAATGATGTTAAGTTAATAAATTCCGAGTGGAATATTATTGTAAGAGTTGGTCTGAATATTGAGGCTTAAGCATATGAACTTCCCGAACGTGTAGGCTTGATTTCTTTCTGAGTGAGGCTATGTATGTGGCCCTTCCCTGAGTGGGAAATATGGGTAAACCCAAGTGGGGAATGGTTTGTGTTTCCTGAGTGGAATACGAGTGAATCTCTTAAGGGAAGACTGGTTGTACTAACTTAGTTTAGAGATGTATTCTAAGTATGAAATATATGTAAGCTGAGCGTTAAGTGTGGAATGAGCCCGAGCGGAACCTGATTTAATGGTTTCCCGAGTGGTTAAGTATTTTATATGTCCAAGTGACTTAACCTGGTGAAATCCTCTAAGTATTGAGGAGTTCGGATAATTCCGAGTGGAATTGTTTAGGAAGTTATTTCCTAGTGATGGATGTTAAGGTGTTCTCCATGTGAGAAATAAGGAATATTCCGAGTGGAGTATGGTTGTGGAGATCCCTTATAAGTGAAGGAAAATCCATATATTCTCTGAGTGAAAATAGGCTTGAATGCCGAGTATGGGGCCGAATGAGTATTGGTCGGTAATGATATCAGATACCGAGTGGAATACCACTCAGAAGATGAGATGGTTTTTAAATGATGTGCCGAGGGATGAGTGTGAAGTACATTCCCGACTGAACTGTGGTGGATCCTACTGAGTAGTATTTGGTTGGACAACAACCCGAGTGAAGTGGTTTTATGGAATCCGAGTGAGATACCCCTCATTGTCCGAGTGGTTTATTGTGTATGGTCTCAGTGGATAAAATATGAAACTAAGTTGTGGGGTCTGCGTATGGGGAGTCATTATTGAACAATTGAAACCCCAGACTCCGAGTGATGTAGTTTTCTCGGATCCCGAGTGATGGGATTACCGAGTGAGTGATTGCCTCTAGATACCGAGTGGTGGTTTAGCCGAGTGTGGCTTCTCGCTTCAGCGAGTGAGTTCTCGCTCCAGCGGGTATGTTGCTGGGAAGGCTTTTGTGTGGCTTCGCCCAAGCGAGGGTGTGCTCGCCCGAGCGAGTTTGGCTATTTCGCTCAAGCGGAGTCGGGTCTCGCTTGAGCGGATGAGCGTTGTTCTGTGGTTTTGCTTGAGTGCTGACTGTGTTCCGCTGAATGGTTTTGGGTTGGCTTTTACTTCTTTTGCCTTCCATTGCCTTCTTTTCCTTTCTATTCTTGGTCATTGGACCGAGCTCTCATATCTTCATATATGAGAGTGGATTTGATAGATCCAGGTATGTTTTTGCGAAAAAAAAATTGACCCCTATTTTTAGGGTGTTACATCTTCAGTAGTGCTAAAACTATCTGTCTCATTGAAATCAGAATCATCATCCGAATGCATAAACGAACCACGAAGATAATCATCTATCTTCAGGACTCTGTGGCGAGGTCAGTTTGAGAGTAGAGAGAGAACGACTGTTAGCCCGACGGCGACTCAGCGGTCCTTTCCCACCGCCGGGTTTTTGTCAATTGGCAAGCGCACCAATCGTTTGTAGTTTTCGAAATTTAGATATCGTTCCACTGGGATTGAAAGTCCAATAACAACAGTAATCTTCTACTTACTATGGTAAATGTGAAGGAAATTATAGACAAAAGAATGATTCATATACAGTTTATACAATATTCACAAGATAGCATGGTTGAGTGATTCATAGGATAAAAGAAAATAAAAATCTATCTAAAAAGTCGAGTTGCAATCTAGAATAGGAAAGATACTTGAGATAAACACAGATAAACAAATTATGTTGGAAATTGGATCCCTAATCTAGAATAACAATGAGGAACTCAAGACATGCATATTTAATCATCAAGTTTCATGTCATTGCAGCTTAAAATCATTATAACCGATCCCTCGTGATATAAATTCTAAGAATTCACCGTAAAGTCCGATCCCTCGTGAGCTTTCTCAGTAAAAACTTGCATTAAGACCTGGCCTTATGGCAACAATGGTTAACAACCCCTATAGAATTGAGATACCAAGGGTATTCCAACTTTTTACTTTCGTCAAAACAAGTTTCAATACGACATAAATAATCATTCTCCCATTTGACATTTATACTAATAAAACCAGTTTCGATACACATGAAAATCATTCTCCCGTTTGACGTTCATATTAATAAAAGGTTGAGATACTAACATGGACTTGAATCATAAACATGCAGAGGTCGAATTCACAACATTATACTCAATAGATTAGTTCACCAATTCCAACATAAACAAATTAGTTACACATGGTAAAAGTAAAGACAACACTTACAGAGTTTGACATTACGAAGACGATGGAAAACTTCACGATACAACGATCACAATACACCGAAACACACTCAAGTATCTAGAAAACTATTCTAGAACTACAACTCACAAAAGAAGTACTCAAAGTCGAGCACAAGAGAGAAGAGAAGAGAAGTGTATGGAATGGGATGCTATGAATGGTGTTGGATGGCCCTATTTATAGGGCTGAGCAAGGGTGCTGACGCTACGCGTCCCTGTGACGCTACGCGTCAGACCCCTGACTCAGCTCCCATTAAGCAGCTGATAATGGCCACTTCAAATAATTAAAATCAATCATGCTTGGCCACTTGGACGTGTCTCCACTGTATTTTGGCCATTTGTGATGAGTGGGGTGGCCCTTGTGCTGAGTGGAGTGCCCATTATTGGGTCCAAGTGGAGTGGTTGGCCAAAGTGGGAGTGGAGACTGCGCAGCACTGACGCTACGCATGGCTGTGATGCGTAGCGTCAGCATCAAAAATAGCACTTGATGCTACGCGTGGGGTGAGGCTACGCGTCAGATCCTCCAGTGTAATTTTCTCTTGATTTCTTAACTTTTTCACTGCAAAACTAGAGAAAATTGATCAAGGGCAGATTATTTCCAACAACATCCATTTATTGAATTTAAATCCTAATTTTCTAACAAATTAAACTAATTTTTATAATTTTTATGAAATTTTTATTCAAACTTTTATTGAAAATTTGAGGACTAACAAATACCCCCAACTTGAGACATTGCTCGTCCTCGAGCAAGAGAGAAAAATAAGAAAATAAAAATTTGAAATCAAATTTTTAAGTTAGTCCGAAAATTTATCACAAAAAATAATTACACAATTCTAACTATTTTGTAATAATCAAAACCTAATGTCAAATATAACAAAGGTTTAATGATAAAATTATTTACAATATTCTATTAACAATCAAGAAGAATTTCAGGCTTACCTCACAAGTGTTTATCTCTATGCAATTGGTAACCTGTTTCACTCAATCAATCATAAAATCAAACGAATTTAACTTTGTTTGTCATCTAATCAATGGTTATTTATACAGAGTTAATTTGAAAATCACAAGGTCTTTTCACGGGTTGTAATGAGGCTTGGTTTACAAGAATCAATGGTTTTTCTTGGAATTCAAAAACTTGAAATCATAAAAGAGCATTTTCATAATTTTTAGGCTTTTCTCTTGATCCAAACTCTCATTTATTTTTATTGATGAAAAATAAATACCCCCAACTTGATTCTTTTCACTATTTTTGACTTTTCTTTTCCATATTCTATTTTTTTTTTTTTGAAAAGAATCAAGTTGCTCATTTTCACTCCCCATTTTTGTAAGAACACTCAAAATATTTTTCATTTATTTCAACTGCTCTTTTAATCAATCAAGTATAGGGAATGGTTAAAACAAAATTAGGTTTCAAGGGTACCAAAGAATTTTATTTTAGGCTCAAATTGGCTTGCAAGGGATAAAAGACTTTTTACCAAGGTAAGCTGTTTGGCCCAAGGTTTCGTTTCACCAATAAATGTGCCTTGATCATTTTCCGAATTCTCTGTACAACAACACAAATCACAGATTAAAGCAAAATCAATTCGAATTGAAAATATGTCGATTAAACCCTCAAGTGTTTAAAAAGATCTCTCAACTCACCGGGTTTTTGAAATTTGCTTGATGGTTAATAAACTTATTGTAATTAAATTTATCAAAATTCCTAAGTTATAAAGAAATTGATAATTGATTTTAACAAAATTGGTTTTGTTGTGTAAAAACTTTAAGTGTATAAACTAACTTACTAACAAAAATTTTGATTTATGAAAAATAAGCAAAAACGAAAAAATAAACATACCACACAATAATAAAATACCATAATATAAAATGTAAATGTGAATGTAAATGTAAATATCAACTAAAAGCAAATGTACTCAAAATAAGATAAAGATGGCATCCTCAGTCCTCCATCTGATCATCATCCTGCTCCTCCTCCTCATCATCACCATCACCATCAGAGTCAATCTGTGCGCCAGAAGATCCACCAGTCTCAGGGTAGGTGGGTAAATCTCCGGGCCAAGCTACATGTGCTGCAAACTCGGCCGGGGTAACATAAGGTGCTCCCTCTCCCTGTAACCTGTATTGGTAAAATTCATCGTGAAGATGAATATAAGCTCTATGAGTGGCAGCCATCATCTGCATCATATGCTGATGCTCCAATGATATCCGGGCAAAGCCCTGTGTGACAGCATCAGTAGATGAAGGCTGCACTGGTGGTCTCCTCCTCCTAGGTCGGGGCTGAGCCTCCTGCTCTAGTGGTGGAAGCTCGCACTGCTGCACAAAATAATCTCTGTTCACTAGAACTCTAGGGACTCTCCCTGAAGAACTAGTAAACTCTGGTGAAGGTACCATGACTCCCTGCCTCCTCAGTAAGGCAGATATGATGAGAGGAAAGGGTATGGGGCGATTCACTTTATACCCAAGGGCATAAAAGTGAATCTGCTCGGATATAAGCTCAGCAATATCAATGTTGTGGCCCTGGAGGATAGAGTAGAGAAGGCAACAACGATCAACTGGAAGGGAAGAAAGGTGGGTGACAGGAGTGATATTATGAAGCATGAGGTGGGACCATGCCTGGGCTATGGGGGTCAACTGGGTCTTTAGGAGGTTAGACGGACTCCTTCCAACCCTACTCAGGTTGAAAAAGATTCCATCCTTGCTCAAGAAATGAGCAACCTCCTCGAGGGAGTATCCTAACTCTCCCTCAGCAGCAATCTTGTTTCTGTTTTCTTTCCAGAAACAAGTGTCATCCTCGGGAGTAGGCCCCCAAGGGTTACCCAATAGGGTACTGATGGTGTCCCGGTCATAAGAGATATGCCAGCCTCTCACCCAACTCGTCCGCTGCTACCCTATGTTCGGTGCGTCCTGGCGGGTCCTGAAAGCATTTGCATAAAATTCCATCACTAAGATGGGGTCCCCCTCAGTAGGTAGGGAGAATAGAGGTCCCCATCTCCTCTGCTGCACTCTATCCTGCAGCTCAGGATAGTCTCCTGCACTCAAGTCAAGGACCCTCTCCCAGATAAGTCTCTGGCCCTTGATCTGATGAAACCGTGCCCACTTCGCATCAGTGCGAAATCTGGTGGGATCCCTCGGTCCTAACACCTCCTGTCCCTGAAGATCAGGATCCTCAGAAGTGGTGTCAGTATCTGTGGTCTTCCTCTGTCTTTTAGAGGGACCAGCTGTGGGAATGGATTTCCTAGGTGCCATCTGCAAAAAGTAAAAATTTTAAATTTAAACACACATTAAATAAATCAAACATAAATTATACACAAGCAGACAATTATTTGTAAAATTTGTAAAATATTTTTGGATTTTTAAATATTTAACACAACATGCATAAAATATATACAAGAGATATTTTTATGTATTTTTAATGCAAGAAAGTATAACAAATACAAACGAAGAAAATTTATTAATTTCAAAAGAAAACAGCAAACAACAAAAATTAAAAACAGAGGCTGACGCTACGCGTGGTGTGACGCTACGCATCAGCCTGTTCTGCCCACGCTACGCGTCTGTGGGACGCTACGCGTGGGCTCACAGTTCATCCTCACGCTACGCGTCCCTGGGACGCTACGCGTGGGATGCGCAGTTTTGAAAAATTAACAGGGGTTGCATAGCAGCAACCCCTTTTCAAACCACATTATATCCATTCATTTTCTAATTCCTAACAGCAATCAATCCCAATGGTCTTCTAATCCTAATCCTAACCACATTTATTTCTAAAAATTGAAAATTAAAATAAAACTAAAGAGAACGGATTAGAACACTTACTTGTAGTTCCTTGAGCAATTAGGATTGAAGAGGGCTTGAGAAGAGAGAAAAGGGAGTTTCTAAACTTTAGGGTTTTGAAAAACTAAAGTGAAGCAGAGAGGGAATTTTAGGTTTTAAAACCTAAGATGGGCCTCTCTGGTTCAGTTTTAAAAACTGAACGTGGGCTCTGACGCTACGCGTGTTGGGACGCTACGCGTGAGACCCAAAATTCAGAGTCCACGCTACGCGTCACAGGGGCGCTACGCGTGGGCTTCTGTTTTTGATTTTTCAAAATTTTGATTTTCAAAAACCTTTTCTTTTCAATTTTAAACTCAGTTTCTTTTCAAAATAAAATTCTATCTAATTATTTTTGAAATATATTTTTTTTTTATTTTTTTTTAAAAAAAACATTAAAAATAACGAGAAAAGAATGGGTTGCCTCCCATTGAGTGCTAGATTTAATGTCTCCAGCCAGACATTACCTTTGATTAATCAGGTGGTCTCCCAATATTCATTGAGGAATCACCTGTCTTCTTCTTCCTTCTTCTTCTTTTCCGATGCTTACTTACCTGTTTTTCATCTTTTAAAGCATCGGTTAATTTAAAACAATTTAATTGATTGGGAAGAGATATACCTGGTTCGGTTGAAAGGCAAACTTTTGCCTCATTACTTATCCTGAGGTGTTCATGAGCACTGAAGCTTACCTCTTCTTCATAAACTTTGACTGCAACCGTACTTAAATCAACATCTACTCTGATTCTTGCGGTCTTCATGAAAGGTCTTCCTAGGATCAGGGGGATCTCAGTATCCTCCTTCATATCCAGTACCACAAAGTCAACTTTGAAGTGGTACTTGTCAACCTTTACTAACACATCTTCCACAATCCCATAAGGCTTTTTGACAGAGCGATCCGCAAACTGTAATTCTGTCTTTGCTTCTTTTAGCTCATATTTACCAATGCGTTTTATTAAATCTAAGGGCATCAAGTTAATGTTAGCCCCTAAATCTAATAACGCATTCCTGATGTTGATATTTCCGATTGTTACAGGAATGGTGAAACTCCCCGGATCTTTACATTTTTTCGGGGTTATACAGTTTGTTTCTTGCTCTGTATCTCTTTGCACATTTTTTTTTCATTTTTTTCATTTTTTTCTATTTTTTCACTTTCTTTTTCTTCTTCTTTCTTTTTCTCACTCTTTTCTTTACAATCAATTTTTACAATATCAGAAGAAACAGCATTACATTGTTCCCTTGGGTTTTGAGTGTTTGCAGAAAACCCAGAACTCTTTAATTCGGCTATCTCTTTTGCAAGCTTACCCATTTGTATATCTGATGCTTTCCGGGCAGCTTCATTTGTCTCCACAAACTGCAATAACTGCTGAATAGCTTCCTCTATTCTTGTCAATCTTGCATTGTCAGTTTGTTATTGCTTGAATTGATTGTTAGGAGGTCTGTTGGAAGGTCCAGTGTCCTGTCTCCAGCCAATATTCTGATTTTGCCAACCCTGCAGGTAATTGTTAGGAAAAGAATTTCCATGATTAAATGAAAAATTACCTAAGGGTGCTCTTTGATGGTTCATGAAATTGGCTTGCTCTTGCTCATTTCCACAGTAACCACATGGTTGTTCTCCCATGCAGTGCGTACATGCTTTAAGTTGAGCAGGGGGTGGTGATGCTACTTGAGCAATTTGAAGTTTTTCCAATTGCTTGCTCATAACTTCAATTTGTTGGGTCAGTAATTTTTGCTGAGCCAACACTGCATCATTTACTCCCAATCGAGCATTCCTGGCTTCCTTTGCATATTACCTTTTTCATGCTTTGCTTGTCGGTCACTAATAGCCATTGATTCCAATATTTCTATGGCTTCTTCCACAGTCTTGTTCATTAAAGAACCACCTGCACAAGCATCTAACATCATCTTGAACTGAGGCAATAAACCATGGTAAACGATTCTTACCGTTTTGGCATCATTCAGGTTGTGGTTTGGGCATTTTCTCAAGAGTGCCTTGAATCGTTCCCATGTTTCTCCTAATGATTCATCATTATTTTGAGAAAAAGAGTGTATGGCTGTCATTGCTTCAAAATATTTCGAAGGAGAATAAAATCTTTCCAAAAATTTTCTTTCAACATCGGACCAGTTTGCAAAACTACCCGGTGGACAAGATTTAAACCATTCTTTTGCTTTCCCAATCAATGAAAAAGGAAAGAGTCTCATGTAAACAGACTCTTCTTGATTGGGTTCAAAACCAATTGTGCTGCATAATTCATAAAAAACAGTTAAATGTTCATATGGTTCTTCATGATTTAAACCAGCAAATTGGTTGTTTTGAATAATGTTTAAAGTGGCAGGTTTAATTTCCACTGGTAAAACTGGTCCTTGAAACATTCCCGAAACTCGGGGTGGACCATTTATAGCAGCAAACTGTCCCAATGTTCTCCTTTCAGCAGCCATATTTGAATTTTCAAAAATTTTTGAAGTAGAAGAAGAATTAGTTTGTGTTTTAGATTTCAAAGACTTGATTTTCTTTACAAACTTTTCTATCTCAGGATCAAAATAAATTTTACCTGTGGTAGATCGAGTTTGCATACACAAACTAGACAAAGAAAGTTAGTGTAACAATGATAAGAAATAAATAAATAAAAAAATTATCTAAGGTAAAAAAAAATATTTACCACGGTAATTAAAATTTTACTATTTTACTGAAACAATTCAATCCCCGGCAACGGCGCCAGAAAACTTGTTAGCCCGACGGCGACTCAGCGGTCCTTTCCCACCGCCGGGTTTTTGTCAATTGGCAAGCGCACCAATCGTTTGTAGTTTTCGAAATTTAGATATCGTTCCACTGGGATTGAAAGTCCAATAACAACAGTAATCTTCTACTTACTATGGTAAATGTGAAGGAAATTATAGACAAAAGAATGATTCATATACAGTTTATACAATATTCACAAGATAGCATGGTTGAGTGATTCATAGGATAAAAGAAAATAAAAATCTATCTAAAAAGTCGAGTTGCAATCTAGAATAGGAAAGATACTTGAGATAAACACAGATAAACAAATTATGTTGGAAATTGGATCCCTAATCTAGAATAACAATGAGGAACTCAAGACATGCATATTTAATCATCAAGTTTCATGTCATTGCAGCTTAAAATCATTATAACCGATCCCTCGTGATATAAATTCTAAGAATTCACCGTAAAGTCCGATCCCTCGTGAGCTTTCTCAGTAAAAACTTGCATTAAGACCTGGCCTTATGGCAACAATGGTTAACAACCCCTATAGAATTGAGATACCAAGGGTATTCCAACTTTTTACTTTCGTCAAAACAAGTTTCAATACGACATAAATAATCATTCTCCCATTTGACATTTATACTAATAAAACCAGTTTCGATACACATGAAAATCATTCTCCCGTTTGACGTTCATATTAATAAAAGGTTGAGATACTAACATGGACTTGAATCATAAACATGCAGAGGTCGAATTCACAACATTATACTCAATAGATTAGTTCACCAATTCCAACATAAACAAATTAGTTACACATGGTAAAAGTAAAGACAACACTTACAGAGTTTGACATTACGAAGACGATGGAAAACTTCACGATACAACGATCACAATACACCGAAACACACTCAAGTATCTAGAAAACTATTCTAGAACTACAACTCACAAAAGAAGTACTCAAAGTCGAGCACAAGAGAGAAGAGAAGAGAAGTGTATGGAATGGGATGCTATGAATGGTGTTGGATGGCCCTATTTATAGGGCTGAGCAAGGGTGCTGACGCTACGCGTCCCTGTGACGCTACGCGTCAGACCCCTGACTCAGCTCCCATTAAGCAGCTGATAATGGCCACTTCAAATAATTAAAATCAATCATGCTTGGCCACTTGGACGTGTCTCCACTGTATTTTGGCCATTTGTGATGAGTGGGGTGGCCCTTGTGCTGAGTGGAGTGCCCATTATTGGGTCCAAGTGGAGTGGTTGGCCAAAGTGGGAGTGGAGACTGCGCAGCACTGACGCTACGCGTGGCTGTGATGCGTAGCGTCAGCATCAAAAATAGCACTTGATGCTACGCGTGGGGTGAGGCTACGCGTCAGATCCTCCAGTGTAATTTTCTCTTGATTTCTTAACTTTTTCACTGTAAAACTAGAGAAAATTGATCAAGGGCAGATTATTTCCAACAACATCCATTTATTGAATTTAAATCCTAATTTTCTAACAAATTAAACTAATTTTTATAATTTTTATGAAATTTTTATTCAAACTTTTATTGAAAATTTGAGGACTAACAACGACAGAGACACCAAAGAAGAAGAACCAAAGTCAAATTTAACGAAAAAGCAAATGACGATACAGAACAGTGATATAATGGACCTAATTCAAGAAGAGTACAGAACAGTACCTAGTGAGAAACGGAGTAGGAAATACAAGAGGGAAGGCTCCGAGGGCTTCCAATCAGCTCCTAAAGACTTCAAGCACTCCAACAGGCTTTTGTGTTTCCGCATTTTGGTGACACTGGAGAGGAAGATAGAACAGGGTAGGGGGAACGGCCAACGGATTATTGGATACAGAGGAAACAAAAATAGAATAGGGTGGGACGAACGACGAATGGAGTATGAGAAAGGGTGTGATAATCTTTCAGAGACGGCTTTGAGGTTCTGAGACAGCTTTGAAGACTCAAGAGGATTTAGGTGTGGAGTCTTTGTGAGATAGGGAAATTTTAGAAGATGAAATGATAAAAAAAAAGAAGGGGTTATAAAATATATAAAATATTATGTGTATATATGTTCCACGTGTCTGTTAATAAAATGGACAGCATGTTAAGGGTTTCAAAACTCCTTAATTCTGAAGGGTTTAGTAGAAACACTCTACATATAATATACTTTTCATTAACAACAAAATGTGTTATTTATTTAAACAATTTTGTTCAAAACAAAAATATCATATGATAATGTACTAATTCCCCAACTATAAATATCTTTCCGATCTGTAAGATTGTAGGTCAAGATCTTATTTATGAAAATTAAACATATAATACTTAAATTAATTAAATTATAGATATGTTAAAAAATTAATTCAATTGATTAAACAGATACAAGTTGGGAAGATGGTCAAGGTAGCTTGCTTCCAAGTCACAACACTAGATGATGCGCATGTGGTCGTAATAGTCGGTTCAGAATGCCTCTGTTCTATACTAAAATACAATGGGTCGTTCTTAGAGTTATTGTAACATGAAAAATATATATATATATTGTACGTATAATATTATTTTAAACTACTGCATCAAACATTAATAGATAAAAAGAATCAGAGTTTATTTTCTTTGGCCGGATAGATAAATACGAGTGGAAGTTGTATGATAAGAGCAAAGGCCTAAACCTCAAGAATGAACTCCACTGCATAGAGATATAAATCTGAATAACAGTGTGCACCTTGTGTTTGTAGTTGCTTGGAGAAAATATCAGAAATATCTATTATTAGGATCGATCATGAATTCCCAAACAGCTAATTTCCATGTTCCTGTTGTTGACTTCACTGATGAGGAGTTGAAACCCGGTTCAGAAAAGTGGTATTCAGCATGTCAATTGATCCGTGGTGCACTTGAGGAACATGGTGTTTTTTATGCCTTGTGTGACAAAGTTCCTATGGAGCTTTACAACTCTGTTTTCACTTTGATGGAAGAACTATTTGATCTTCCAATGGAGACAAAAATGCAGAAGACCAGTGATAAACCTTATCATGGTTATTATGGACACAGTGCTCTTCACCCTCTGTATGAATCCCTAGGGATCAATGATGCATCCACCATGGAAGGAGTTAAAAAATTCACCAACCTTATGTGGCCAGCAGGATATAATCATTTTTGGTACTTCTTTTCAAAATTATTTGTTTTTTATAGTTTACTTGCATTATATTATTTCCTTCTTCTTGTGCTATATATTGAAATAACGAAAAGAAATACGTGTTCAGATCAAGATTCAAATCTTGATTATGACAATTTATGTCCACTTCAAATACTAATTATGTTTCTCTTCTAGGACACCAATGTTTCAGACACTTAATATCCATACTAATTAAACATTGACAGTGTTAAACACAGACTGTGTTGGCTTTTCATGACTTCTAATCTTTCATGTGTTGTTAAGTGTTTTTGTTTCTAATTAACTTTTTATATGTTGTAAACAGTGAGATTCTGAGTCTCTATGCAAAGCTGCTAGTAGAATTGGACCATATCAGTAAAAGAATGGTGTTTGATAGCTATGGTTTGGATCAAAGGCACTGTGATTCCTTGCTTGAATCAACCGATTACATGCTTCGGAGCTTCAAGTACAGATTGCCTCGGAAGGATGAAACTAATTTGGGATTGCATGCTCACACTGACACTTCCTTCTTTACCATTTTGCATCAGAATAATGTAAATGGCTTGCAGGTAAAATTGAAAAATGGAGAGTGGATTGATAGTGATCCCTCTCCCTTCATGTTTCTGATCCTGGCAGGTGATGCATTTAAGGTGGGTCAATATTCTTCACTTGTGCATCTTGGAGTCATGAGTTATGCATAAATCTTCATGGTATCTTAATCGGTTAAAATATTTCTCTAGCTAGCTATAACCTTCATCTAGATTAATAATTGATAGGCTCTGATATATACCAAACCATGATAGAAAATGAATAGAAACTCTTAATTTAAAACTTAAGTTAAAATGTGTTTGTTATTTATATTTATTTAAGGTTTTAATTTAGTTTTAAACATTTTTTTATATTTTGAAACTGTTTTAAAATGGTTTCTCAATTTTTAAAAAAAAAGTTAAGGTAAATTAAACGTTTTAACAATCAATTTAGAATATGTTTTTTAAATAGAGTTTTATTGAGAACCAATTTAAAAGTATATTTTAAATTGATTTTATAGTAACTGATTTATAAAGGTAAACATCTAGTAGCTTTTTTAACGAAAAATGATTATTTTAAATCGTTTTAAGATGTTAAAGAATAAATCAAAGTAAAAAAAAAAGTATATTTTAACTAAAAACTTTGTTAACGAGAAAAATTATACAAACTAATAAATTTAATCATTGTCGCACATCTACAGAAAAAATGAGAGGAACAGTCATTATATTAAATTGATTAAGAAAAAGTTTGATGTATTAGGTGTGGAGTAACGACAGGATAAAGGGATGTGAACATCGAGTAATTATAAGTGAAAAGAAGGAAAGGTACTCGATGGGACTATTTTCACTTGGCGGCAAGATTGTTGAAACACAACAAGAGTTTATTGATGAAGAGCATCCAAGATGTTATAAGCCATTTGACCATTATGAGTATCTACGTTTCTATCCCACAGAAAAGGCCATAAAATCCCATTCTCGAATCAAAGCATTCTGCGGCATTCATGATGAATGTTAGGAATATAGAGATTAGTTGTTTAGTCTTCCATTTCATATAAATAATTGTATCATTTCTTTATGTCATTTTATCTTTTCAAAATGAATGAACACAATTTAGTGTTTGGCTCTCTCCCCTCTTTCTTTCAGTCTCAAAGTTTTGTTAATGAAAACAAAAAATTATGATCACTCAAGTTTCCTGTATTCATAAGCATAACAAAACGTACCTTTAATCAAAAGGGGCAAGTAATGGTGTTTTTTTAGGTGTTTGATGAGAAAGATAGAATGAAAAGAGAAAAAAAATTGTGAGAATCAGATATTAAAAAATAATTTAAATAATGTTTGGTGTGATTAAATGTATGAATATAAGTGTTGTGATACTGAACATATAATGTCAATGCAACAACATGAATGTATTGACAGGGATAAAAAATAAAAAGTTTTCAACAACTCATATTTTCTGTCTAAACAATTCAATTAGACCTTTTGACATTTATATCTTCTTTGAATGTGGATTTAAAATTCAAATTATCAGTAAACTTTTGGGGAAAACATGTGTATTTTACATTCGTTATCCAGACACAATGATCTTGTACTATTTTGCATCAGAGTTTTTCCCATGTTATGCAAAAAAAAAAAAATGTCTGATGCAACATAATATATTTAAAATTCAAATTATCATTAGATTTTTTCTATACAAACAATTCGAATCAAATTCTTTGGAAAAATACGCGCATTTTGTATATACTTTTCCCAATACAATGAACTCACTCTACACTGCATCGAAATGTTTCCACGCTCCCAAAAAAAGAAAAAAAGTCACCGATGTTACATTACAACTCTAAGATGACATTTTACTTGTAATGATAGTAATGATACATGCTGTTAAAATATTAATTGGTTATGAAATCAATACATGCACGTTTTCCGTGAAAACTAACTTAAATAATGTATAACCCTCGGTTAATTAGAACAATCTCTTCCACTAAATTGTTTTACTTAACTGAGAGGTTACAAATTTATAAAAAGAAAAGAAAAATATGGAAGTAAAAAAAAATTACAATAATAAAAACATACTCATGGTGGAAACGAAACATGAATATATACAATATATCCCAATTAGGTACAGTACACAGTTTCATCAATCCATACCTACTAGAACTAAAGGGGCACCCAAGCTCCCATCCATACATATATCCAAAATAAAACAACCAAGAAACAGAAAACTCCCAACCCTCATCGTTCAAAGGTGAGTCAGATCGATCTGCTCCAAAGGTGGGTCGTGATGGTGAGAATGGTGAAGAAACATGTAATGGAGCCAAGCTGGTAGAAGGCTAGCAGGTGGTGGGGGGAAATCTGCTCATAATGATCATTATATGCATCAAAAGCCTCTCTCATCAAGTCTTGAGCTGCTGGGGATATCTCAATGAGCTGTTTAGTCCCACCGTACATATAGGTCCTAAAGATATGGCGTAAGAACCTCCGGGACACGTCCCACTGACGTCGCTCCAAGAAGATATCTATCTGGGTCTGCCTAAGAGCTACAGGAGGAACGGGGTCCTCATCGCCAACTCTGGTACATACACGCTCACTGGCTCCGCAGCTAGAGCGGGAGGAGGGGCGAATGCTGCAACTAAGTCAAGAAACTCCGACGGAGGTAGGTAGACTAGCAGTGGTGGAAGATCAGACGGATCAGACATCTCCACGTCTGCCGAAACCTGGTCCGGAGCCTCTGGAGGGTCTTCCACTGGGTCTTCGTCATCATCACTGTCTCCTCCAGGTGACAAGGGAATAAACTCAGGAGTCAGAGACCTAGGTGGATGTTAGGGTGGCTCAGGTAGGGGATGAGGCCCCAAGGTACACATCCATGGCGGCTCGACGTCCGACAAGCTCCTCTAAATCTGCAACACTAGTAGGGAAGGGTGGATATCCATATCGTCTGACGGTGCTCTTAATAACCTCCATGTCCTTCTCAAAGGGACATTCCTACTCCTGGAGTGGAACCTCCGCTAGTGGCTGATCCTCGAGAATGTCCTCATGTAGTTCCTGGATGACTGGTAATCTGCTAGGTCTCAAGCCGCCCTCAGCTAAAATCCTCGCTCGATCACCCCTGGTATGGGAGCGGAGACGAATTGGAGGTTTGCAACAGAATGTAAGGGTGAACTCTTTCTTCCAAATAATCAAAGGATTGTCATCTCTGACGTCCTACCACAACACCTGATCAATCACACATACAGTTCCTTCTATTCTCAAGGGGCCTAATTCCTCTAAGTTATCTCACATCATTTAGTCATGTATAACGCTTCTCATTCCCAATTCCTTACTCCCCTTTCATAATCTAGAAATTTCAGAATAATCTACACATTTAATTGTCAACCACAGTCACAATTTATCAATGCCATATGATGTAATGCATGAGTTCCATTACTTGCAAAAAAAAAATTTCATTACTCAACATGAATGCATGTGGCCCCAATTCCACCTTATCAATTATTATCTTCAAAATTTGTCCTGCTCAGGCTGTCCCTGAACACAACGTTTCTGTACTAGAGCGACCAGTGTAACGCCCTCTGTTACATCTTAATAAATTCTAAAAAAATTCATAAATTTTTTTTACTAAAAATATGATTGTTAAGAAGAAACTATCGGAATAAATTACATACAACATTTTTGAAATACCTCATAAATATTATTAAAATTTAATAAAGTAATTTTACATTCATCCGAAGAAAATGACTATTAAACATTATAAGAAAGAGAGGAAACTCCATGTCGCAGAAGTAGTTACTTAATAACATTATTTATTCATTGGACCACGATATTCATACCAAGCTTCCTTTTTAGAACGTGCTATATTTACTGCCGAGATTTTTCAATCCTCCCCTCTGAACCATCAATTTAAAACATATGAAACAAAAACACAGAGAAATGAGTGAGAAATAGAATATAATATTCCCAAATAGGGCATAAGCAATAAAGGGTTTTCACAAACTAATATAAAATAATATCAATTACAATCACATACACAATCAATTATGAATGCATGAATGTTATGCAATATCTTCATCATAACTTACCTATATATGCAGGCCCTTAAATTTTAATTTACACTAGTTCAACCAAGAGTTTACACTGTTCCATAAGTCCGGATAATAATAGCATAAACAACTCAACTGACATGGAAACACTTAGAGAATAGTCAAATTGAGAAGGTTTTTATTGTGAAAGTACCCGACACTAGGGAGCTACCCCAGGTTCCCTGAAGCAGCATTTCACACCCTCTTATCCCAAGGCTCGCAATTAAGCCTCCTCTAATGTATCCTCAATTTCTGTAATCTGTCCCCAGACAATATCATTTTGTTTCACTTTAATGATTCATGATGCATGAACTACTCGCGTATTTAGTTGGTTAAGGCTTTTAGAAACTCAATTATTAAATACCATAAAGGTTTACAATATCATCTTAATAAACTGTACATTTCCTTAATTTCTTCTCTGAATTTCTATCATACAGAAATAAATTTGGTATAGTTTTCAAAACTATATCTCACCAAAATTAAGTTTTCAAGCCTTAAATATCTCAAAACTCTCTCATATAAAACTTTACATAATCTTTCTCAAATTAAATCTTAGCAAGATCAAATTTAGAAATCTCAATTATTTCCAAATATCTTTAGTTATTAAGTTGGAAAGAAAACAAAATAATTTACTTTTGAAAATTTTATTTTATTAAACAAAAAATAATAATTCTTAATTCAATAACTAAAAATACTTAAAATTATAAAATTTTTCTTTAATTCAAGAATTAATTATCTCAACCTTTTTATAAATTATTTTTCATAAAATGGCTTCTTTTTGAAATAAATACTAGATTTTTTATTCTAAAGATTAAAAGTAAAATTAATGAAAATAATTTCTAAGAAGAAATAAAAGACTAAAATGATTATAAAATACTTTCTCTTAGAATAAAAATTTAAAGAGTTACTGAGTTTTAGCTTTCCGTCATGCTTGCTATATGCTCAAACTCCACATCACAAGATCATCAATCACAATCAATTATTATCAATCACAGTTAAATATTATCAATCAAATATTATCGATCACAATTAGATATCATTAATCAGAATCAAATATTATCAATCACAATTAGATATCATCAATCAAAATCAAATATTATCAATTATAATCAGATCAAATCAATTAAATATCACTCGTAAATTTAATTGAACTTTTAATGGTTATTTAAATTAATAAAATTGATTTTGAGTCCTTATAGTCCATTCCTCGCATAGGTCTATATAAGTCCACATCATCTAGTCCTTGCATAGGTTTAGTTCAGTCCATATAGGTCATAATAGTCTAAGTTCTTGCATTGGTTTACTCTTGTTTGCATAGGTTATCCAGGTCTTTGCATAGGTATTTCATATCAAGTTACCCAAGATACTCAATTTAAAATTTATTATAAATTTTTAAGTTAAATAGTTATTATTTTAAAATAATAATATTATTACTAAAGTTAAAAGGAGTGGGGGACTCCTCCCATTATTCTTATGTCTTTTCATATAATATTCCTATCTCACTCCCATTTACCTTGAATTATTACCAAAAGAGTTCGCTTTGTGTCTTCGATTTCTATAAATATTAATACTAATTTATTTTAGTATAGGCATAAGATGAAAATTAAGATTACTACTTAAAACAGAAATGGTAAATTTTGAATAGTGAATAGTAATTTAGGGGGTGCAAATAGCAATTTTTTATTTTTTAAAAAAAATAATTTTTTTAAAAATAAATTCTGAAAAAATATACTGATCAAAAACTTCTAAAGGTCTATGGTCAAATTCCATCAGGATTTTAATATAAAATTTTCTGTAATAAATTAAAATAAAAATAGGGGTGTTACAACTCTACTCCCCTTAGAAAAATTTTGTCCTTGAAATTTACATTATTCAGTAAAATAAATGGGGATGAGACTCTTTCATCTCAGTTTCTAGCTCCCATGTAGCATCTTCTCCTCTTGTTTCGCTCCAAATGACCTTTACGAGTGAAATTGCCTTGTCTCTTAGCTTTTTTATTCTTCTGTCAGCTATTCTGACAGGTGGTGCATCATATGTAAGATTATTTTTAACTTATATGACATCAGGTTTAATAATATGTGTAGGATTAGATATATACTTTCGTAAATTTGACACATGAAAAACGTTATGGATATTAGAAAGAAAAGGTGGTAATGCTATTTGGTAAGCAAGGGGACTAACTTTATGAATTATTTGATATGGACCAATGAATCTAGGAGTTAGTTTTCAAGATTTCATTGCCCGACCGACCCCAGTCGTAGGTGTGACTTTCAAGAATACATGATCGCCTTCTTGAAATTCAAGCGACTTCCTTCTTTTGTCATAGTAACTTTTCTGCCTACTTTGTGCTGCCTTCATCTTTTCCTGAACCATTTTGATTTTATCCATGGTTTGTTATACCAACTCTGGTCCTAGCATCAAGTTTTCACCAGTCTCAAACCAATATAGTGGAGTCCTACATTTTCTTCCATATAATGCTTCAAAAGGTGTCATGCCAATGTTAGCATGAAAACTGTTGTTGTAGGTGAACTCCACATATGGTAAGAATTGATTCCAACTTTCTTTATGCTCTAACACACAAGCTCGTAACAAGTCCTCTAAAGATTGAATTGTTCTTTCTGATTGTCCATCTGTCTAAGGATGATATGCTGAACTCAGACGTAGTCTTATTCCCAAAGCTTTATATAAGCTCTTCCAGAATTGTAATGTAAAACGAGGGTCTCGATCAGAAATGATACTTGAAGGACTTCCATGCAATCTCACAATCTCCTCGATGTATAATTTCGCCAGCTTCTCCATAAAGTAACGAATATTGATGGGAATAAAGTGAGCAGACTTGGTTAATTTATCAACTATTACCCATATTGAATCATGTCCTAATGGAGTTTTAGGTAAAGAAGTCACAAAATCCATGGTAATGCTATCCCATTTCCATTCTGGTATTTCCATTGATTGTAGCATTCCAGGGGTTTTTGGTGTTCCACTTTAACCTTCTGGCAAATTAGACATGCAGCCACGTACTATGCCACCGCTTTCTTCATTCCAGGCCACCAAAATAACTTTTTCAAATCTTGATACATTTTAGTAGCTCCAGGATGAATGCTCATATAAATTTTATGGCCTTCTTCCAGAATTGCTTTCCTCAACTCCTCTTGGTCAAGGATACACACTCGATCCTTATACCTCAGCAATTGGTCGTTTCTCACATTAAACTCAACTTCTTTTCCTTGTTTTAAGAGCTCTTTCTTTTCTTGCAGGAATTCGTCCTCTCGTTAAGCCTCTAACACTTGCCTCAAGAATTCATTTGTCACTTGCAATGCTCCTAATCTGTAGGCAGAAGTACTTCCGCACGACACTGGCTAAAAACAACTTCTACATTGATCAAAATGAGCGCGAAAAATACTTTTTTTTGTTATTATTTATTATGAACCAGGATAAAAGAAAATTCAACAATAGAACAAATTCAAACAAGAGAACAGACTTAACAAAAATGACAGGTTTGGTAAAAGAACAAATAGTGTAAAACAAACTAATAAAAAAAATAGTAGAGAAGAGAAGAAAAGATTGTAACCGGTGTGGCATGGGCACTCGAAAGAGCCAGACTGTAGGTACAGGCCGGTGTGGGTTGGAACAGCAACAAATGGAGTGATTGCAAAAGACGTTGCGAGGACCAGTATAGAGTTCAGTGGGGAACCGGTATAGAGTTCAATGTTGATCCGATGTAGGGCCGATGAGTACGACGTCACTTGGAAAAGGGGATGGGTGTTTTACTAAATTGCAGAACAAAAGTTCTATAGGGATTTTGACGGAGCCTGGGTGATAAGTTCGAACAGAGTCCGGACCAGTGCTTTTTGGAATCAATCTGGGTTAATTTCTCTAGATCAATTCTCAAAGGGGAGCTCTGAGATTTCAAAATTTGAATCAGTTTTTCTCAGGGATTCCAGATTCAAGAAGCGGACCCTTGGACCTCTTTAATTGAGGTATTTATAGAGGCTCCTTGAAGTCTCTCCTACATGCTGAGTGCTTAGACAGCTCAGGCTTCCACTCGACCCATACGCATAGTGGAGGGGCAGCCAGGCCACTAGCAGTTGTGTGGAGCAGCGGCGGCTGGAGAGTTTTTCTTAGTTTTTATCTCTTATTCCTTGTCTGCCATTTCCTGGATTTCAGGATCGAATCTGGTATTGTGTTTCCAGGTCATTGTATAGGTAACCGGACTCTGTAGACGGTGTTACAAGGGACGGTCTAAGTGTCCGATGTTGGACTCATTAAACCTTTAATATTGGAAAGTATGGGACACCGGTCCAACTAATTGTATTGCTTTGACACCGGATTTTCTGAATGACAATGTCCCATTCAATAGCACGTCACCTATGTTAGTGACGATGTCTATCTTACTACTTTATCACACTTTGACATCGGATCTAGAGTGGGATGGCATTTCATTCGTGGAATGGGACGGTGTTAGGGACGATGTCCCTTTTTTATGGACCGTACCAGCTGTAGAGTTCATGTTGTTAGCCGCTGGCGGTGTTCATTTGTCATAGAAACTGGATGGACCGAAATAGGTGTTCACAGATGCCTCTCTTTACTTTCTTTTCGCGAGAGAAACATGAAGTTCCTTTGTGTTTTTGAAGTGAAAAGGAAGTAAAGACGTGAACACCGATGTCGGGGTCAAGTGAAGAGCTGCTTATAGGGAACCAACCGATATGACAAACGACGATGTGTAGGTAGGTTTTTAGCTGGAGTGATCTTATGAATGGGTGGTGTCCACTTGAAATGACGCAAGAACCCCTACACGTGTCACCACCTGATTCGTCAGTCAATTTTACCCTTTTCACGCCTTCTGGCTGGAATGTGGACCATCGCGGCTAATGGGCCTCTTTCATGGGCTTGGGCCGGAATGTGGAATGTTCTAGATTTGACCCCCCCCCACTCCCTATAAAAGCAAGCACGGGGGTCAGTCATTTTTACTCCATTCCTTGCATCAAAATTCTGCTGCTCCGACGTTCAACTCCTCCGGTGTCTACATAGAAATCTGGCTCGCAATCGTAAAACAGCCTGTATCGTCTCAGCAGGTACCTCCATACCTTCTTCTTTTACTTTTCAAATCTAGATAGGGCATGAGGGACAACGACTCAAGTAGTGACTCCGTCGAGGTTCTATCCGGACCTTCAGTCCAATCCCGGCGTCAGTCGGGAGGAGTCATGAGCCAGGGTCAGTATCGCCAAGGTGAAGCTACCTTTGAGGTTTCCCATCGGCCAAGACTTTCGGGACCTAATCGTTTCTCCATGTTGCCTTTGTGGGAAACGAGGTTGCCAGACACATCATCTGGCACCAACACATTGTCCTCATTTTTTAACTTGCGCTCTGCTAGTGAGCGTGGCAGCAGTGCCGATCTCTATTTATCTGATGATATGGCATTTTACAGCTGTATTCCATTTCTCCACCACACTGTCCATATGGCTTCTGGTGGACTCCGCCACCGGCATCCCCGTTATTGTAACCGACACCATCGAGACCAATGTCATCACACATCGGATCAACTAGCTCGCTGAAAAGGCCAAAGACCCTTACTTCTAGGTTCATGATGAGCCAAGGAACATCGTCTCCCCTTACGCTGAAGATGCTGATGACGTGATCATCGAAGACGTCGTCGTCTACGCCGACGAGGAGTACGAAGACCATTTTACTGTTCTTTGTCAGTTGACCTCGGAGAGAATCTGCCATCAACCGGGGTCCAGATATCTCTTCATGCATAAGATATTATTCTCGAAAGTCGGCATTCACTTCCATTTAACGGAGTTCGAGATGGGCGTACTCCGGTTCTTGGATTGCTCACCTAGCCAATTGCATCCCAACGACTGGGGTTTGGTTAAAGCTTTAGAAGTTCTGGGGGAATACTTCCACTTTGTCCCCACTGTGGCACTCTTCTTCACTTACTGCAGGGTGATGCGCAGGGGTAACCCAGGTGGTGGCCTTGATTTCATCAACCTCGGGTGTGACGCCAAGGTGGTGAACTTTGAGAGCTTCACCAAATCGTCCAAGACAGACGGAGTAAGCTTCAGACACTCTTATGTCAAGGTCGAAGTTAATTCAGGCAGGCCAGTGTTCTGGGAGAATTCTAATTTTTCCAAGAAGTTCTACACCGGCTGGACTCATGAGCACTTTCTCCTGGCCAGTAATCCTTACTCCGTCAGCGAGAATGTTTTATCAACGGAGTCCAAGAAGGTGTTGGACGCTCTAAAGGCTTACTCCACCTACTCCAAGATCTCCTACAAAATCCTTCTTGGGGAGAAGTCTTGCCGGGATGGCTATCTAAGTAGGTTTTTTTCATTTTTTTTGTGACATCATCCTTTTACCGATGTGAACAAGTTTTCTCTCTCTTTTTCTCAGGCGAAATGGCTCAGATCGACATTTTGAAGAAACTCCGGGAGCAAGCCGAGGCAAGAAACGCTGCTGCAGCCGATGCAGAGAACAGGGTCACTCTAAAGTGGACAGCGGCTAAAGTTGTTAGCATCCCGGTTGACAAAGTTGGTAACTTGGCCCTGGCTCCGAAGGATGGGGCCCATAAGGGGAAGAAACGTCACCAGTTTGGGCAAAGTTCCAAATGCAAGAAACACAAGGCCCAAGGGACAGAAGCCGAGGTGGAGGCTCAGAGTCAGGAGGAGGAGGATGGGGCCGATGTACATAATGTCCTTGACTAGACCCAGCCTACCGACGAGAACGTCCCTCACTGTAACTTCAGCATTTAAGAGTTTTTGGACTGCATTGGGGAGATTCTGGCGAGGTTTCGACTCCTCTTCATGCTCAAGAAGGATCTTCCTGCTTCCGAGGTGAGGAGTGCTGCCAAAGGAGTTATCTTCAACTTGATCGAGGCTGTCAGGGTCCTTCACTCTTTGGGGCAGTTTTGCTATTCCGGTGTCGAGGCTAAATAATGCCTAGACCGAATAAAGGAGGTTGAAGCCCTCAGAGTGAAGGCCCAAGTTGCTTTGGCCAAGAGGGAGGAAGATTTGACCGCACACACAGCAGCGTACACTTCGGCTACTAACAGGGCGAATGAGGCTGAGGTCAAGCAAAAGGCTACGAAGAACGCTCTTAAAGTTCTTCAAGCAAAATTGGATGAGGCTCTTGCTAGACGAGTCAATGTAGAGAAAAAGAACGAGGAGCTTGTAGCCGAAGTTGCGTCTATGAAGGAGGCTCGTCTTTAGGAGCAGCAGGAGAGGGAAGAGGAGATGGCAGAATTCTCAGCATTGGCTGACATCGCCTTTAGCACCGCCATTCGTCAGGTGGTACATCAGAATTCCACTATATAGCTCAACTTGAACGGTATAGGTGTTTACTATAAATTTCATTGTGGACACTGACGTGACTATTTTTACAATCGTGATTCCGTCAAATTAGTACATTAAAATTAATTAATGTAGTACTAGGGTGTCAACCTAGGTCGTTCTCTCAAGGATCAACACAAAAATTTAGGAAAATCAAGTCTTAAACTAATTTTAAGAAACTAAAATCCAACAAACAAAATTTACTCTTACAAACAACAGTTCAACAAACATACAATGGGGGGGTTTGTTTGATTGTCACAGAAATTTAATATAGAATACAAGAATATAGAATAAATGTGAAACAAATAACTAACAAGCGATTGATTTTCTTGGAGTATTGCAATTTATTTTATCCTTGGATTTGAAAAGAATTCTATACATTTTCCTTATTATCGATCTCTTAGTTCAATTTGAATTAATCAACTAAGCATCTTTTAATTCATAATTCCTTTACTTTCATTCAATTAAAAATGAAGATTTTAATCAAGCATCCTAATTAAGCAAAAGGAGTCAAGATTTTAAATTCTAGGAATTATTGAACATACATAGAACATCGCCTACATACATAATCTAACTTCAACGTTATGGAATTAAGCAAACCACAACTATCAAGATTGATTTTGAAACATTCATTAAGCATGTATATTTCTTAATCTATCTTAATATAATTTTTATTCAATTCTAACTGTATAATTAAATTGATTAAGCATACAACTTAATTAAACAATATAGATATTAAATAATTGAGCTAGAATTATGAAGATATTAATAACAAGGAAATGTATTGAAAATCAAAACCTCAAAAATAACATTACATTAACCTCCAAGAAAATCAATCTAAGGGTTTTAGCCCTCCATAACTAAAACAAACTAAAAACAAGAAAGATCAAACCCGGAATAGGAGAGAAGAATTTCCTCCTAGAGGCTTTGTACCTCTGTTACTCCGAATGAATATGCTGGAGGAATGGTGTGTTTAAAGCCTTTGGCATTGGTCCTATTTATAGTGAAAGCAAAGGTAAAGGTCTCCTGCTGACGCTGGTCCTATTACTCAGAATACATTATTTTCTCCAATAATTCTTCAATAATGCTTAGACACTTGTGCTGCATGTTCCCCACTGAGATAGTGCCGTATGTCTGTAATGGATTGGCCAATATGTGTTTAATATAAATAACTCCCCCACTTTTGAAGTTGCGCACAGCCTGTTAATGGGATCCTCGTCACTGTTGACGCTACGCGTAGGCTTGACGCTACGCGTCAGCTCTTGAGGTCTTATGCTACGCGTGGTACTGGCGCTACGCGTCAGCCCTGATGCTCAATTTCATAATTTCCCAATTGCAACCTCAATTATTCACTACAATATAAGGGAAATCAAGTAAGATTTGTTATTTCCATTTAAAGATTATCGCCTAATTCATTTAATATTAAATAAAGCTTGAATTATAAAAATATGTTAAAATGCATAATATTACACAATTAGCAATGGCAAATTATACACATTTAAACCAAGGAATTAAGGATAAATCATGCATCATCAAATACTCCCACACTTATTCTTTTGCACTCCCGGGCAAAATCAAAATAAAAACAAGTATCACAATTTATTGAAAACATTAAGTTGAAAATAACAATACACAGAATTGGCATGAAATCCTAGGAATATACAGAGAAACAAGAGTTATTCAACATGCAAGATACAGAGCATCAAGATATATATAAAAATCATTCAAACACTTAGGCATGTGAAAATTAAATCAAACTGAAAGGAAAATCATAAGTGACATAACCTCACAAGACATACTCTCAACTCTCAATTGTTTTGGGTTTGTGTATACTCTCAAAACATTTCCTGAAAAATAGACAGTCCAAAAATTTGGCAAGTTTCTCAATTCCACAATCAACACAAATGCATGTATAGATCAACAGGACTTTCCAAGGTTGTAATGTGGCCAAGGTTAAAATGGATGGTAAAATTTTTAGGATTATGGCAAGTACCAAAAAGAATAAGGAGCAAATAATTTTACAGGTAAGCATGAGGATATAGCACTTTGTGTTCCAATTTCTTTTGGTCGCAATCATCAAAATATTTCTTTTTATTTATTCATCATTTTTTTTATCTTTTCTTATGTGATTGCATAACACTCGAAAGAAGAGTTGCGACTCCTTTTTGCACACCCCTAGACTTATTTGAATGCCTGTTTTTGACTTGATTCCAAAGCTCTAATATATTCCTTAAGGTAGGTATATTTTTGGTTTTTCATCCATGGCTTATTTGAGCTGCAATCAAGGAAACAGTTAAATAGGCTCAAAATGGCTAGCAAGAGATAATTTATTCATGGTAGGTTTATCTGGCTTAGTGGCTCAATTGAACAAAATGCCTGTATCATTTCAAATACATTCATATGAGTTTCAAGTATCATCAAGAAACAAGACAAAAATTAGGATGTAAGCTTTCAGGAATTAATCACACATGAAAGAATTCAGATGGCGTAAAGTGATCCATCAAATTTTAAGGCTCAAAAATCTCACAAGGTATAATTCTATCATATATGATCATCTCTCAATTATCATGTCATTCTCAACATACCAAAAAAATGTTTGAGTTTAAATCATAACATATCATTAAGCTTATATCAGACATAAGAGAATTTACCTGTTACTCATGCATATCTTAAAATTCCAATAAAACATGCTTCTTTTTTTAAAAAAAACAAAAACACACACCAAATCTTTTATTTAAAATTTTTTTTATTTTTTTTATTTTTTTAGCTAAATAGTCACACAAAATTAATCACACAATATATGAATGATCCCACCCCCACACTTAAATCATACATTGTCCTCAATGTAAGACAGAGCATACAAAATAGACAATAGAATGAAAAAGTAAAAAGATGGGTAAGAAAAACTCCCTCAAGGGGGATCAAGAAGTGGTTCCCCCAAAACATGTTCCTCCATTGTAACATCCACAAGTGAAGGATTTTCATGAAATGGCTTCAAACGTTGTCCATTAACCTTGAAGCTTTTATTGGAGTTTTCACTTTTTATTTCCACAGCTCCATGAGGAAATACATTAGTAACAATGAAAGGTCCTTCCTATTTGGAGCGTAATTTTTCGGCCATCAGCTTCCACCGGGAATTAAATAGTAGCACTTTCTGTCCAGCAGTAAAATCCTTTCTAGCTATTGAGCTATCATGGAATCTCTTTGTTTTCTCCTTATAGAACCTCGAGTTCTCATAAGCTGCCAAACGGATCTCATCAAGCTCACTCAGTTGTAATTTTCTTTCTTTACCTGCTTGATCAAGTGCTAAGTTGTAAGATTTTACAGCCCAATAAGCACGATGCTCAATCTCCACTGGAAGATGACATGCTTTACCAAAAATAATTCTATAGGGAGACATTCCTATAGGTGCCTTAAAAGCTGTTCAATGTGCCCAAAGAGCATCATCCAGTTTCCTGCTCCAATCCTTTTTATTAGGCTGTACTATCTTTTCCAGGATTCTTTTGATTTCTCTGTTAGAGACTTCTGCTTGTCCATTGGTTTGGGGGTGATATGGAGTAGAGACTCTATGAACAACCCCATACTTCCTGAGCATAGCTTGCATGGTCCTGTTACAGAAGTGTGTTCCTTGATCACTAATGATTGCTCTCGGGATGCCAAACCTGTAAAAAATTTGAGATCTAACAAAATCCACAACAACTCGAGCATCATTAGTTCTAGTGGCTTTAGCTTCCACCCATTTAGAAACATAATCTACAGCCAATAAAATGTAAGTAAAACCAAAGGATGGAGGAAATGGACCCATAAAATCAATGCCCCAAACATCAAATACTTCACAAAACAACATAGGTTGCTGAGGCATCTGTTGTCTCCATGTGGTAGCATTACTAGCTCTTTGGCATTTTTCACAGGTGTTACAAATTCTCCATGCATCCTTAAAAATTATGGGCCAATATAAACCAGAATCCAACACCTTCCTTGCTGTTCTTTGTGGACCAAAATGTCCACCAACTGGTGAAGCATGGCAGAATCGAAGAACTGATTCTATTTCATGATCGGGAATGCATCTTCGAATCACCTGATCATTACACAATTTCCACAAATACGGGTCATCCCAAATATAATACTTTGCATCACTTTTTAATTTTGAAATTTGGTTTCTGGATGCATATGGTGGAAAAACAGAAGCAACAAGATAATTTACAATGTTAGCAAACCAAGGTGTATCAAAAGAGTTAGAAATACTCATGAGGTGTTCATCGGGAAATGGTCCCGAATAGGTGCCGAATCAGGAGCATTCTCAATTCTGCTTAAATGGTCTGCCACAAGGTTTTGTGTTCCACTTCTGTCATGAATTTCCAAGTTAAACTCTTGGAGCAAGAGCATCCAATGAATTAATCTTGGCTTGGACTCACCTTTCTTCAACAAGTACTTCAGAGCTGCATGGTCAGTAAAGACAACTACTCGAGAACCGAGTAGGTAAGATCTGAACTTATCTAATGCAAAAACAATGGCCAAGAGCTCTTTTTCAGTGGTGGTGTAATTTACCTGGGCAGCATCTAAAGTTTTAGATGCATAGTAGATGACCCTAGGTTGCTTGTCAATCTTTTGACCAAGGACAGCTCCCAATGCATAATTAGAGGCATCACACATCAATTCAAATGGGGTTGTCCAATCAGGTGCTTGGATTATTGGGGTGGTGGTCAATGCTTGCTTGAGGCAATTAAAAGCCTCCTGACACTTTTCATCAAACTCAAATGCCACATCCTTTTGAAGCAGACTGGATAGTGGCCTAGCCTTCTTGCTAAAATCCTTTATGAATCTCCTGTAGAAACCTGCATGACCAAGAAAAGAACGAACCTCTCGAACACAAGAGTGTTAGCCAAGGCCTCGATACTCAAGAGGGGGGGTGAATTGAGTATTTCAAATTTTTGCGCGGAATCCCTTTCAAATCGGTTAGTAATATACAAATGATGCAATATAAAGGATGTAACAATTATGAAGCACATTTCATACTAAAACATATTGAGTTGAATGGACTATATTCAAGAATTGATTTGATGAACAAAGCAAGTTATTGGCTTAGACAATTCTTGAAGTTCTTGGCATGCTATAATTAATTTCAATATAAGTATAACTTCAACAACTCAAATTAATTAAGCATGATGATTTACCAAGTTGTTAACACCAATATATTACTTCCTCAATAACTAAATCCAACAATGTTTAAGACATTTGATTCATGGATTTAATTTAATCTAACTTCAACAATGTTAACCAATATAGTTTGCAACTTATAGCATGCACTTAGTCCAATTTAATTACGAATGATATAATAAATCAAGTGAGCAATTTAAGTGCACAAATTAAATGAGTTTAGGGAAGAGAGAATTTGCAAACCGATATAACGAGTTCCACCACCCTGGTGTACGTCTCGCCTTCAAGCAACCCACTTGAAGGATTTCCACTATTGGAGATTAGAGATACAACTTTGAGCAATCGCGGCTTCCTAGTGTCCTACACTCAAGAACCCAATCCTCACAAGTACAAGGGCACCCCACCCAATCTCTCAATCTCACAATTACAAGGTTGAACCCTCAACCCAAACCTCTAAGGAATTTTGGTGTTTTAGTGATTACAATGATAACTCTCTCACTAGAGTAGATTTACAATTTGATGCTTCTCAAAAATAATAACTCTCAAAGAGAGGATATACAAATTTAGCTCACTCAAAATATTTTCTCTCTAACTCTTAAATAAACTATCAAGAGGAATATGCCAAATAATTAACCAAAGAGAGAATTGCAATGTTAAGAGAAGGAGGAGGAGAAAACCAATGGAAATGCTTCACTGGTTTGGGACAATTTGAAGTGTGCAGCTCTCCTTCCTATTTATAGCCTTCAATGAGCATAATATTTGCATTTAAAAAAATCTTCAGCTTGTTCCCATTTGCATTTTTAATTCCAACGTGAGATGGTGCAACATGAAGTGTCCAATTGATTTAATTTCTTTGAAGTAGTGCACCATGAATTATGGGACTTGTGTCTATGTAGTGCGATTTGTGCTTTCCATATGCGATTCCAGGTTGTCCAGCGTTCAGCTTCAATTTCAAATAGAATGAATCTATTCATTTTCTAAATGAATCAATTCATTTAGTGTTATCTGTGCCTTGATCAGCGTGTGAATCGATTCAGCCTTGGTGGGAATTGATTCAAGCTACTTAAAATGCAATCCTGGACATAATTAATCGAATGAATCGATTCAACTAATATAGGAATCAATTCAAGCTTCAATTTTAAGCTTCCTGGACCCTTTGAGAACGCATGAATCGATTCAATGTGGTGTGAATCGATTCAATCAACTTAAAAATGCATCCTGACCATATTTCCTTCGCATGAATCGATTCAATGGAGGAGGGAATCGATTCAATCATTTGTTTTGCACATCCTGGAGCATTCTGAACCGTATGAATCGATTCAATACAAGGAGGAATCGATTCAACATGCTGTTCCTTCATTTTTGCATATTTGTTTCATCCTTTTGGCATGTACTTGCATATGTCTTTTGTTTTCTTGGTCCTTAGGCACTTTGTTGATCATTTGCACTTGTTGTGAACTTCTTTAAATGCCTTTAAACATTTCTTTGAAATTCATCAATTTTCCATCATCAACCATAATTAATTCGTCCATAAATATATATGTTTGATCTTGATCCTTCATTTGTTGTGTCATTATCAAAACCTACATCAACATAAAAATACATTCTCCCCCTTTTTGATGATGACAACAAATGCTTGTCTCTTGGGGTGTTAGTATCATAACAATTCATACATATTGCAAGAAAGACTCCCCCTATCATATATAATTTGATACCACATGTTGATGAAATCATAGACACAAGAAATCAAGAAAGTATTTAAGAAACAAAGGTCTCTCCCCCTTAATATATGTTCTCTCCTTCTTAATCATCTCCCTTTAATCATACAATAGATATCAATCATACAATAGATACCACAAAATAGTTCATCTAATTTAGAGCATAGTGGTAGTGTATATCTTCTCCCCCTTTCTTATATATATCTCTCTTTATATCTCTCCCCCTTTGTAAAAGACTATATCTTCCTATAACCTTCTCCCCCTTTGGCATCATCAAAAACTTTCCTTATGATAAAACAATAGTCATAGTAATTCTCCTCTTTTTGGCATAAATAACATTTTACTAATCCTTTCACTAATCTCTCCCCCTTTGGCATCATCAAAAAGATTATCATCTTAATTATATTCTATGCCATCAAGATATAAACTCATGTATTTGAATAAGAGAGATTTAGAGCAAATATTTCATGAAAAGGATTTCAAATCAAAGCTCATATCATGATCAAGGATATATACCAATTTGATGCATTTAGAGTCAATAATCACTCACATAATTCATTCATCAAGTAAGCATATAATTGATTACTAACTCATTTTCAATCATGTAATTGATATTACTTTCATGTATGGTAAGCGTCACATGATTCTTTCCAAATAAGCATACATATCATTTCAAGTAAGCACATATATCATTTCAAATAAGCACATAATCTTTTCCTTTTTGGCATTATCAAACACACAAGGATTTTTCCAAGTAGGCATATAGGAGAATAAAATTGTAAGCATAAATGCCATAAACATAATCATAGAGAGGTAAAATGATGGATATTCATTCATGTGTATACTCCCCCTTACTATTGTAATTGATGTCACTTGTAAAAACATATACCACTTATTAACATGTGAAATCAACTTGATGAAGTTTGATACCAATTATTGAACACATGTCATGCATTTAATAGATACTAATTGTTGAAGGATATACCAATTTGTTAGAAGATCATAATGTATCATGCAAGATAATATTTCCTCCTTAGTCATTTAATAGATACTAAGATGTCATGATATATTCTCCCCTTTTCACATATATTGATACCAATTGTTATGAACCCAATTACACTAATTTGATCAAGTCTAATACCAAATGTTATTAACACATGTAATTGAATACCAATTGTAATTGAATACCAATTGTTAAGCTAATTGATGTAATTCTTAAGCATATGATCAACTTCTTTCAATAGATGCTACTTATTCAACCAATAGAAATAACAATATGAATAGATATCACTCAAAAGTTAGATACCAATTGTATATAAAATTCATTGGTCAATCATCAATCAAAGTGGTAATCATAGAAGAATTTTCAACAATATGCACTCAAATGTAGGTATCATAGCAATGGTGGAATGAATAATACAACTTGTTGGCTTACTCATGCATTTATATTATAACACATGCCAATATATCTATGACCCTTTTTATGTCAAGTATTCTTTTCTTGATCAACACCATTTATTACTAATTCATTGTCCATGCCACTTGTTGCTAGTATCTAGTCATGATATCACTAGATGGATTTGCCAATTTAAGCTCTTGATATCAATTATAAACATTTAAGTGTATTAGCATAAGATTGTTGACATTCAAGCATACATCATAATGTTGTTCAAACATTCTTTTCAATCTCAATGATGCATATATTCAAGTTTCTTTTCTCATTCAAGATCATGCATCATCAAACATATATGTCACTTAAGATAGATGCCAATTTACTCAAGCATGGTGTATCAAGGAAGGTCATGTCATGTATTATAATGCATTGTCCTTTAATATACCAAGTATTATCACATTATCATACATTGTCATTTACATGTCACCAAAATCATGCATTGTCATATACATGTTACTAGTCATGAAATTAAAGTCTAGGCATAGAGCATACATACTTTCTCCTTAGGCATTATCAAAACCAACATATAATTGCATATAAAATATTTTGCCTAAGATTGTCAACTTTGTAAAACATGTAAGCATAACATAGTCCTAACTTAAAGCAACTTTAAGGTTTGTCATAATCAACTAGTCATAACATTTTCTTAATATGAAGTTCAATGCCACTTGTTATGAAAAGATACTTGCTTGTTAAGAAAATGACATACCACTTGTTAAAACAAATTATGCATAAATTATCAAAGCATGAATACCACTTGTATACAACATATGTATTTATCATCAAAGCATAGTGTCAAGTATCTAATCAAGAATATGTCCTCATGATCTCTTCCTCTTACTAATTCAATTGATACCATTGTTAAAGGAAGATATTTGTTATTTAGATACCACTAGCTAACCAACATATTTCTTAAACAATACATTATCAAGAATTCATATTCAATCAAGAGTTCATGCATCATTAGGAATTCATATGTTACCAAGGATTCATACATGCTTCATTCAAGAATTCATACATCATATATCATTAAGAGTTTATGCATCATTTGGGACTTTGAATCTAAGCAACAAGATTTAGTATTTCAACATTTTCATGTCTCAATCTAACACACATGGATGCAAACAACTTTAATCTCAAGTTTGTTTTTTTTTTTTTTTTTATGAAATTAAAACATGTTATTTAAGCAATCATGCACCAATCATCAAAAATCATAAGGATATACATCATTGATCCTAAGATTTCAATTACTCATTTCAAAACTTTACACCTTTCATGTTCAAACTCAAATATATCAAATCAAAGTTTGATTTTCACACATCAAAATTCATTATGAACAAATATAGAATTATTTAGATATTTCTAAAAATTCTTAATAAAATATCAACCAAGTTCATATATTGTTCAACATAATTAAGCATACAAAACATATAGTCAACATGATATTTAATTAACTAGAGTAAGGATCCGATCGTACCTTGGAGTTTTACAAAATTTATGTCCTTGTCTTTTTCATCCTTTGTTCTTTGGAGTGAAGATCATGAATCTTGATTCTTTTGGCCATTCGTCAATGAGAGATTGTCGATTTAAAGTGTTCCTACAAAAATGTCAAGTTTTATGGTACCCTTTAAGAGTTGGGTCCTTTGTTGTTAGTTTAGGATTTCAAATTTGTTTTTGGAATCCATACCTTTCTTGTACACTTTTGACGGGATTTCTTTATAAAACAATTAGAAGATATATGACCATATATTCCACAATGAAAACATGTTGCATTCAAAGAGTAAGTCATTTTAGAATTATAATGGTTCATACAACAATTAGACATAGAGTTTCTTTTTCTTTCATGGTTTGTGCATCTTAGAGAGGATTTGGATTTTTCTTTGTAGGATGCAAAATGGTTCTTGTAATGATCTATTTTTCTTCTATCAAGTGTATGCCTTTGATCTTTAATGGGTGCACTTAGATTCTTTTGACTACTTGTAAGCTTACTAAGTGCTTCTTTTAATTCTTTATTCTCATTTTCAAGAAGCATACATTTATCAATAAGCATACAATCATTATTATCATTACAAGTTCTAAGAGATACATTTGAAGCTACTAATTCATCATTTTGAACTCTAAGATATTCTTTTTCTATGTGAACATCATGCAATTCTTTTTCAAGAGTCAAAATGGTTTGTTTAGAGCATGCATATTTCTTTGATAACAAGACAAATTTTTCATGCAATTCTTCAAATGCTTCTAATAATTCATCCTTATCAATTTCATCATCATTATCATCACTAAAAGCATTTAAAGAGCATACCTCATCATCTTGAGAGTGCTTTGTCATTAGGCATGCAATTTCTTCTTCCTTCTCGTTGGTCTCTTTTTCAATGCTGCTTTCGAATTCTTCATCTTGACTAGAAAGAGTACTAATTCTTGCATCTTTATCATCATTAGTATTTCCATAAATTGTTTCAAGAGTTTCCCACATTTCTTTAGCATTGTTACAAGTAATAACTCTAGAAACATCATTAGGTTCTAATGCTAATGTGATAAGAATTTTAGCTCTTAAATTAAATTGTACCTTTCTTTCTTCTTCTTTAGTCCATAAGTTCATGGGCTTCATACATTCTATATTATCAACAATGTATTTGGGAATGAAAGGACCAAATTTAATAGCATTCCATACCTTGAGGTCATAGGCTTGGATAAAGATTTTCAACCTTTCTTTCCAAATAACAAAGTCTTTACCATTGAAGATTGGTGGTCTATTTATTATTTCACCTTGTGGAAATGCATCATAAGAAGTAGAGGCCATCTTGATCTCTTGAAGCGGTTAAGCTTGATCTTCCAAGAGTCAAGCTCTGATACCAATTGTTAGCCAAGGCCTCGATACTCAAGAGGGGGGGTGAATTGAGTATTTCAAATTTTTGCGCGGAATCCCTTTCAAATCGGTTAGTAATATACAAATGATGCAATATAAAGGATGTAACAATTATGAAGCACATTTCATACTAAAACATATTGAGTTGAATGGACTATATTCAAGAATTGATTTGATGAACAAAGCAAGTTATTGGCTTAGACAATTCTTGAAGTTCTTGGCATGCTATAATTAATTTCAATATAAGTATAACTTCAACAACTCAAATTAATTAAGCATGATGATTTACCAAGTTGTTAACACCAATATATTACTTCCTCAATAACTAAATCCAACAATGTTTAAGACATTTGATTCATGGATTTAATTTAATCTAACTTCAACAATGTTAACCAATATAGTTTGCAACTTATAGCATGCACTTAGTCCAATTTAATTACGAATGATATAATAAATCAAGTGAGCAATTTAAGTGCACAAATTAAATGAGTTTAGGGAAGAGAGAATTTGCAAACCGATATAACGAGTTCCACCACCCTGGTGTACGTCTCGCCTTCAAGCAACCCACTTGAAGGATTTCCACTATTGGAGATTAGAGATACAACTTTGAGCAATCGCGGCTTCCTAGTGTCCCACACTCAAGAACCCAATCCTCACAAGTACAAGGGCACCCCACCCAATCTCTCAATCTCACAATTACAAGGTTGAACCCTCAACCCAAACCTCTAAGGAATTTTGGTGTTTTAGTGATTACAATGATAACTCTCTCACTAGAGTAGATTTACAATTTGATGCTTCTCAAAAATAATAACTCTCAAAGAGAGGATATACAAATTTAGCTCACTCAAAATATTTTCTCTCTAACTCTTAAATAAACTATCAAGAGGAATATGCCAAATAATTAACCAAAGAGAGAATTGCAATGTTAAGAGAAGGAGGAGGAGAAAACCAATGGAAATGCTTCACTGGTTTGGGACAATTTGAAGTGTGCAGCTCTCCTTCCTATTTATAGCCTTCAATGAGCATAATATTTGCATTTAAAAAATCTTCAGCTTGTTCCCATTTGCATTTTTAATTCCAACGTGAGATGGTGCAACATGAAGTGTCCAATTGATTTAATTTCTTTGAAGTAGTGCACCATGAATTATGGGACTTGTGTCTATGTAGTGCGATTTGTGCTTTCCATATGCGATTCCAGGTTGTCCAGCGTTCAGCTTCAATTTCAAATAGAATGAATCTATTCATTTTCTAAATGAATCAATTCATTTAGTGTTATCTGTGCCTTGATCAGCGTGTGAATCGATTCAGCCTTGGTGGGAATTGATTCAAGCTACTTAAAATGCAATCCTGGACATAATTAATCGAATGAATCGATTCAACTAATATAGGAATCAATTCAAGCTTCAATTTTAAGCTTCGTGGACCCTTTGAGAACGCATGAATCGATTCAATGTGGTGTGAATCGATTCAATCAACTTAAAAATGCATCCTGACCATATTTCCTTCGCATGAATCGATTCAATGGAGGAGGGAATCGATTCAATCATTTGTTTTGCACATCCTGGAGCATTCTGAACCGTATGAATCGATTCAATACAAGGAGGAATCGATTCAACATGCTGTTCCTTCATTTTTGCATATTTGTTTCATCCTTTTGGCATGTACTTGCATATGTCTTTTGTTTTCTTGGTCCTTAGGCACTTTGTTGATCATTTGCACTTGTTGTGAACTTCTTTAAATGCCTTTAAACATTTCTTTGAAATTCATCAATTTTCCATCATCAACCATAATTAATTCGTCCATAAATATATATGTTTGATCTTGATCCTTCATTTGTTGTGTCATTATCAAAACCTACATCAACATAAAAATACAAAGAGGGGTAAGGCAAATATGATATAACTTTTATTTTGGCAGGATCTACCTCAATTCCTTTCTCAGAGATTACATGCCCTAAAACTATTCCTTGTTTTACCATAAAATGACATTTTTCATAGTTCAAGACAAGGTTAGTTTCAATACATCTATTCAAAACTTTATCCAAACTATCAAGGCATGCATTAAATGAAGATCCATAGACAGTAAAATCATCCATAAACACCTCTATGCAATTTTCAATGAAATCATGAAAAATACTTATCATGCATCTTTGGAAAGTTCCAGGAGCATTGCATAGGCCAAATGGCATTCTCCTATAAGCAAATGTGCCAAAGGGACATGTGAATGTGGTCTTTTCTTGATTCTCAGGTGCAATGTGAATCTGAAAATATCCAGAGAATCCATCAGGAAAACAGTAGTGAGACTTACCTGCAAGACGCTCAAGCATTTGATCAATGAAGGGTAAAGGGAAATGGTCCTTCTTTGTTGCCTGGTAAAAGTCTCCTGTAATCAATACAGACTCTCCAACTATTTTGCACTCTAGTTGGAATCAATTCATCCTTTTCATTTTTCACAACTGTGATCCCTGTTTTCTTAGGAACCACTTGAATCAGACTCACCCATCGGCTATCAGAGATAGGATAAATGATTCCTGCTTGTAGAAGCTTGGTAATCTTCTTCTTAACCACATCAAGGATTACAGGGTTGAGTCTCCTCTGGGGCTGTCTTACTGCTTTTGTATTTTCCTCTAGAAATATTCTATGCATGCACATGGATGGACTAATTCCAGGAATGTCTGCCAATGTCCATCCTATAGCCTTCTTATGTCTTTTCAATACCTGCAATAATTTTTCTTCTTGATTTTCATTAAGAGAAGTGGAAATTATCACCGGGAGCTGTTCATTATCCCCTAAGTATACATACTTTAGGTTCTTAGGTAGGGGTTTCAATTCTAACTTAGGTGCCTACAAAACAGATGGAACTAACAAAGTAGATTTTGATTCTGCTGCTTGCACCTCAAAAATTTTGTTAGAATTTTCTTGAAATCTTGCATTCAGCTCCTTATGGTTAACAGGTATATCTAAAGACTCTGAATCAGAAATTATGTATTTATCAATTTCAGCACAAATATCACAACTTCCAGAATCATTGCATGCAAAACATTTGTTTGAATCATCCATGTATTCCAAATCAACATTAGAAAAATGTTCAAAAACTAGTTCATCAATAATGTCAATTTGGAAAATAGAATGATTTTCAGATGGGTATTTCATGGCATCAAGAATATTAAATTGAACTCTCGTGTCACCAAATTCCATAGAGAGAGTTCCAGAATGAACATCTATTTTGGTTCGAGCTGTTTTCAAAAATGGTCTTCCCAAAATGATAGGAACAGGAATATGAGGCATACCTTCTTCCATATCAAGTATGAAAAAGTCAGCAGGGAAAACAAGTTATTCTACCTGAACCAAAACATCCTCTATAACTCCAGCAGGGTAAGCAGTGCTCCTATTGGCTAGCTGAATTACTACACCAGTAGGTTGTAAATTTCCAAGAGACAATGATTTGAAAACAGACATAGGCATAACATTTATTGAAGCTCCTAAATCTAACATGCAATTTTCAAATTTGTTATTGCCTATGATACAAGGTATAGAAAACGTACCTGGATCTTTGCATTTCTCAGGAATATTTGAAATTTCCTTACCAAGCAGTGCAGATACATTCCTTCCCATGCTTATCCTTTCATTCCCTTTGAGTCTTCTCTTGTGAGTACACAACTCCTTCAGAAATTTGGCATACTTGGGAATTTGCTTGATTGCATCAAGAAGAGGTATATTCATTTCCACTTTCCTGAAAGTATCCAAAATTTCTTTGTCCACTTCTTCCATCTTCTTACTTGGAATTGCTTTTGGTGGGAAAGGAAGAGGGATATGAGGTGGAATTTGGGGTGGTTGTATCTTAGATTTGCTTGAATAGGGTACATCATTCTCAACTATTTCAGGCTCAGTTGTTTGTTTTTCAGGTTCCCTGGGTATAGGTACTTCAAGGTTCTTACCTGATCTTAACTGAATTGCACTCACATTTCTTGGATTTGCAGCTGGTTGAGATGGTAATTTGTCAGAGTTTTGAGATTGTAACTGGCTTAATGATGAAGCCAATTGCCCAATTTGGTTGCTTAAACTCTGGATGGTAGCATCATTCCTCTATTGATACTCTAAGTTCTGTGTAGCCATTTGTTTCACCAGATCCTCCAAAGAAGGGCCATTTGTGGATGGTTGAGATGTAGGTCTTTGGAAGGTTGGTGCATTATTTTGAAATGGGGGTTGGGGATTTTGGTTACCCCATCTCAAATTTGGATGGTTCCTCCAACCTGGATTGTATCTGTTGGTGGAAAGGTCATGGTTTTGTTATTGTTGTGGTGGTGGAGGTCTATCATGGTAGATGTTAGCTGCATAGGCTTGGGGACTACTATTATCCTTTTCTTGTAGAGAAGGACAACAATCAGTGGGGTGCTCTTGTGAAGAGCAAATGCCACATACTTTAGCAGTCATGGATTTTTGATTTACTGCCAATTGTGTGACCAGAGTGGTGAGAGCATCAAGTTTGCTCTCCAATTTAATTCCAGATGAACTAGAATTGGAATCAAACATGGGTTTGAAAGAATCATTTCTCACACCAAATTGTTGAGAGTTAGATGCCATCTTCTCAATCAGATTTCTTGCTTTAGTAGTAGTCATATCTCCTAAAGCTCCTCCACTTGCCGCATCAATCATGTTGCGATCAACGTGGTGCAGACCTTCATAGAAGTACTGAAGAAGAAGTTGTTCAGAAATTTGGTGGTGAGGGCAACTTGCACAGAGTTTCTTGAATCTCTCCCAATACTCATAAAGACTTTCTCCAGAGAGTTGCCTAATGCCAGATATGTCTTTACAGATTGCAGTTGTTCTAGAGGCAGGAAAGAATTTTTCCAAGAACATTTTCTTTAAGTCATTCCAACTTGTGATTGATCTTGGAGCAAGGTAGTACAACCAATCCTTAGCAACACCCTCTAAAGAATAAGGAAACGCTTTAAGATAGACATGGTCTTCTTGAACGTTTTGGGGTTTCATTGTGGAGCACACAATGTGGAATTCTTTGAGGTGTTTGTGCGGATCTTCACCCGTAAGACCATGAAACTTAGGCAACAAGTGTATAAGTCCGGTCTTAAGAATAAAAGGGACATCCTCGTCAGGATATTGAATACACAAACTTTCGTATGTGAATTCAGGTGCAGCTAGTTCTCTAAGAGTTCTTTCACGAGGTTCAGCCATATCAGAAAAACTAGCAGTAGTACTTTTAGCAGATTCAGAAAAGATACTATCACTATCAATGTCAACAAAGTTATTATTAAATCTAGCTTCTCTAATTAACCTATGAAAAGTTCTTTCAATTTCAGGATCAAATGAATATAAATGCTCAAAAGTTCTTCTAGTCATACATAGCATACAACAAGATATTTGATCATCATGAGCAATAAATCATCAGAATCCTAAATCATGCAAAAGAAATAAAATAAAACAAACAAGCTAAATTTTTTTTTCAATTTATACAAAAAAAAATTAATCTAAAACAAGAATTTTTCCTAAAGATCGTTGATCCCCGGCTGCGGCGCCAAAATTTGACGTGAATATTTTTATAGTCGTGATTCCGTCAAATTAGTACATTAAAATTAATTAATGTAGTACTAGGGTGTCAACCTAGGTCGTTCTCTCAAGGATCAACACAAAAATTTAGGAAAATCAAGTCTTAAACTAATTTTAAGAAACTAAAATCTAACAAACAAAATTTACTCTTACAAACAACAGTTCAACAAACATACAATGGGGGGGTTTGTTTGATTGTCACAGAAATTTAATATAGAATACAAGAATATAGAATAAATGTGAAACAAATAACTAACAAGCGATTGATTTTCTTGGAGTATTGCAATTTATTTTATCCTTGGATTTGAAAAGAATTCTATACATTTTCCTTATTATCGATCTCTTAGTTCAATTTGAATTAATCAACTAAGCGTCTTTTAATTCATAATTCCTTTACTTTCATTCAATTAAAAATGAAGATTTTAATCAAGCATCCTAATTAAGCAAAAGGAGTCAAGATTTTAAATTCTAGGAATTATTGAACATACATAGAACATCGCCTACATACATAATCTAACTTCAACGTTATGGAATTAAGCAAACCACAACTATCAAGATTGATTTTGAAACATTCATTAAGCATGTATATTTCTTAATCTATCTTAATATAATTTTTATTCAATTCTAACTGTATAATTAAATTGATTAAGCATACAACTTAATTAAACAATATAGATATTAAATAATTGAGCTAGAATTATGAAGATATTAATAACAAGGAAATGTATTGAAAATCAAAACCTCAAAAATAACATTACATTAACCTCCAAGAAAATCAATCTAAGGGTTTTAGCCCTCCATAACTAAAACAAACTAAAAACAAGAAAGATCAAACCCAGAATAAGAGAGAAGAATTTCCTCCTAGAGGCTTTGTACCTCTGTTACTCCGAATGAATATGCTGGAGGAATGGTGTGTTTGAAGCCTTTGGCATTGGTCCTATTTATAGTGAAAGCAAAGGTAAAGGTCTCCTGCTGACGCTGGTCCTATTACTCAGAATACATTATTTTCTCCAATAATTCTTCAATAATGCTTAGACACTTGTGCTGCATGTTCCCCACTGAGATAGTGCCGTATGTCTGTAATGGATTGGCCAATATGTGTTTAATATAAATAACTCCCCCACTTTTGAAGTTGCGCACAGCCTGTTAATGGGATCCTCGTCACTGTTGACGCTACGCCTAGGCTTGACGCTACGCGTCAGCTCTTGAGGTCTTATGCTACGCGTGGTACTGGCGCTACGCGTCAGCCCTGATGCTCAATTTCATAATTTCCCAATTGCAACCTCAATTATTCACTACAATATAAGGGAAATCAAGTAAGATTTATTATTTCCATTTAAAGATTATCGCCTAATTCATTTAATATTAAATAAATCTTGAATTATAAAAATATGTTAAAATGCATAATATTACACAATTAGCAATGGCAAATTATACACATTTAAACCAAGGAATTAAGGATAAATCATGCATCATCAGACACCTATATGCTATGGACCAGGGTCAGGCAGTGGAACTTGAGGATGTTCCTTACGAACCTATGCCTCTCTTCGAGGGCCAAAGTATGAAGCTAAGGACGGTGTCAGAGGATTCTGAGAGGACAGCCACCGTCGCCGGAGCAGACTCCCCCACCCTCAGTGTTTAGATTAGTTTCCTCTTTTTGTTTGCCTTGTTCCGGGATAGGCTCCAGATTTTTAACAATTTTGTAAGGCCGCAGTGCCCCCCTTTTTTGAATAAAGTAACTTTTACACACCTGCCTCTACCTTTTTTCAAGAATGCAAGTTAAACTGAACTCTGAACCAATGTGTAATTAATGAAGCAACTTGAAATAACATCGTCCATTGTAATTAAAGCTGGCAATTGAACTCTGAACTGATGTATAATTGATGAAGCAACTTGAAACAACATTGTCCATTGTAACATCTTTACCCGTTCCAAGATCAAACTAAACGAAGTAAATTAAATTCTTGACTGGTGTAATAAGGGTAACATCGTTCTTTGTTCTTTTACATCGTCCAATGAAGCCTGTTGAATTTGTTAGTCGGTGTAAAATAAATTATCAACATCGACTTGCATCTTTGAACTTTGGCTCACTTCGACTTTTCAAAACGATGTTTGATCCTTGCTTGATTCGGAAGGTGTTTGAGAGGCCTTGTTTTCCTGCTTCTTCCGTGACCCCAGCATTACCTCCTTCAGTGAATTCACTTCGACAAAAAGTACTCATATCGGTTGAAATCCTTCTTCAGACTGGTGTCAACATCAGATCCAATAAACTTTTTTTGGCCCATGGGTACGTGGACTTAAAGTTCTAAACCTGGGAAAAGAATCAGGGTGATGCCTTAGTTTCAGGAAACAACTAATTGGGTATTGCTCTTTGGTCGACAGGAAGTGAAAAGGTTGGGGGTGTTGCCCCTCGGCTTACAGGAAGATAAAACATTGGGGGTGTTGCCCCTTGGTTGACAGGAAAATAAAAGCTTAGGGGTGTTGCCCCTCGGTTGATAGGAAAGTAAAAGGTTAAGGGTGTTGCCCCTCGGTTGACAGGAAAGTAAAAGGTTAGGGGTGTTGCCCCTCGGTTGACAGGAAAGTAAAAGGTTGGGGGTGTTGCCCCTTGGTTGACAAGAAAGTAAAAGGTTGGGAGTGTTTCCCCTCAGTTGACAGGAAAGTAAAAGGTTGGGGGTGTTGCCCCTCGGTTGATAGGAAAGTAAGAGGTTGGGAGTGTTGCCCCTCGATTGATGGGAAAGTAAAAGGTTGGGGTGTTGCCCCTCGGTTGACAGGAAATGGAAGAATTGGGGGTGTTGCCCCTCGGTTGACAGGAAATGAAAGAATCGGGAGTGTTGCCCCTCGGCTAACAGGAAGATAAAATGTTGGGGGTGTTGCCCCTCAGTTGAAAGGAAACTAAAGGTTGGGGTGTTGCCCCTCGATTGAAAAGGAGTGTATATCGTTTGGGGTACTGCCCCGGGTTTGAAAAACTTGGAGTGATGCCCCGGGTTTTAAGAAGGAACGTAGAGAGTTTGGGGTGATGCCCCGGGTTTTGAGAAAGAATGTAGAGACTCGGGGTAATGCCTCAGGTTTTAAGAGACTTGGGGTGATGCCCCAGGTTTTGAGAGACTTAGGGTGATGCCCTAGGTTTTGAGAAGGAATGTGAAGGACTTGGGGTAATGCCCCAATGTTTTGAAAAGAATGAGAGGCTTGCGGTAATGCCCCATGTTTGGAAAGGAGGATAGAGCTTGGGGTGCTGCCCCAAATTTGGACTATTTGCTGGCGGGGAGGATTTGGTGGAGGAATGCAAATGCCAGTAGAGGATTTTGTGATTGGCGCCATTTTTATGGCCATTGTAATCTCACTGGGGGAGGGAAGCTAACTGGAGTCTATTTCTGGATTATGGTTCCACTGGGGAAGAAAGGTTTGGTTGGTCCCTATTTAGTGGTAACTATGGTTTTACTGGGGAGAGGATTTGGTGATTCCCCTTGGGGAGAAGTGTAACATCCCTGTTTTTAGAAACAATTTTATCCTTGTAAATTTTAATTATGGAGGGTTTGTAAGCAAGAATAAGTCAATATATACCTTGTTGATGGTCTGTAGTACCTCAAAAATGTCATTTTTGCACATAATAATAGAGTTTATATGGAATATTGGTGAAATTATGCAAAAACCGAGTGAAAAGGGCTCTTTTCCGAGTGACAGAGAAGAATTCCGAGTGAAAGATTAGAAATTCCGAGTGAAGGAGAGAATTCTGAGTCAGTATCATGTTTTCCGAGTAAAACATGACTGAGAAGGCTACCACCGAGTGGAGTCCTGACTTGAGAAGCAATTCTGAGTGAAGAGTGGTCAAAAGAATCAATTCTGGGTGAAAATCCGAGTGAAAACACCCTAGAAAGGCTCGGTTCCGAGTTAAATGTTTCCTTTCTGAAGGAAATTACTATGGTTGGAGCATTCCGAGTGAAAGAATGTGAGAAAGCTTTTATTTATGTGGATCGATTAACAATGACCGCTCACTTCATTCCTGCTAATATGAAGTATTCTCTAGAGAAACTCACCCAGATCTATATCAAGGAGATTGTACGATTACATGGAACTCCCACTGCGATTGTGTCCGATCGAGATCCTCGTTTCACATCACAGTTTTGGAAGAGTCTGCAACAAGCTCTAGGAACTCGTCTAAAGTTAAGTTCCGCATACCACCCGCAGACAGACGGACAATCAGAAAGAACAATCAAGACTCTTGAAGATTTGTTGCGTCTTTGTGTCCTAGAACATAGAGGAAGTTGGCAAGAATACCTTCCACTCATTGAATTCACTTACAACAACAGCTATCATGCAAGCATCGGAATGGCCCCTTATGAAGCTTTGTATGGAAGAAAGTGCCGTACACCTTTATGTTGGTATGAAACTGGTGAAAAGACAATAATTGGACCAGAGATCGTTCAGAAGACAACAGAACAAGTTCAGAGGATTCAAATGGCAATGAAAGCTTCGCAAGATAGACAAAAGAGTTACTATGACAAGCGACGGAAGCCATTAGAATTTGAAGAAGGTGACCATGTATTTCTCAAAGTTACCCCTACCACTGGAGTAGGAAGAGCTTTGAAGGCCAAGAAGTTAAGCCCTGGATACGTAGGACCCTATCAGATTCTGCAAAAGATAGGAACTCATGCGTACCGCATTGCTCTGCCATCCGAGCTGACAAACCTTCACAATGTATTTCATGTCTCTCAACTCCGCAAATATGTACCAAGCCCTGATCATGTTCTAAGTCCTAATCAATTTGTTCTGAAAGAAAACCTTACCTTTGAAGCATCGCCAGTTAAGATTGCTGACCGACGTCTCAAACAGCTAAGAGGCAAAGAAATCCCTTTGGTCAAGGTAGTTTGGAGTCAGACAGATGATGGGGATGCTACTTGGGAAATTGAGGAGAAAATGAGAGAATTGTACCCTCAATTGTTTTAACTTTAAATTTCGGGACAAAATTTCTAAAAGGAGGGGAGAATGTAACATCCCTGTTTTTAGAAACAATTTTATCCTTGTAAATTTTAATTATGGAGGGTTTGTAAGCAAGAATAAGTCAATATATACCTTGTTGATGGTCTGTAGTACCTCAAAAATGTTATTTTTGCACATAATAATAGAGTTTATATGGAATATTGGTGAAATTATGCAAAAACCGAGTGAAAAGGGCTCTTTTCCAAGTGACAGAGAAGAATTCTAAGTGAAAGATTAGAAATTCCGAGTGAATGAGAGAATTCTGAGTCAGTATCATGTTTTCTGAGTAAAACATGACTGAGAAGGCTACCACCGAGTGGAGTCCTGACTTGAGAAGCAATTCTGAGTGAAGAGTGGTCAAAAGAATCAATTCTGGGTGAAAATCCGAGTGAAAACACCCTAGAAAGGCTCGGTTCCGAGTTGAATGTTTTCTTTCTGAAGGAAATTACTATAGTTGGAGCATTCCGAGTGAAAGAATGTGAGAAAGCTTCTATTTATGTTGATTTGATGCTTCCTTTCTGATTGAAGTATGTTGTAGAAATAATTAGTAAGGTTTCTGAATGGTTTTGCTTAGGAAACCGAGTGGAAATGATGGAGGGAGCCAATTCCGAGTGAGATACACTCCACTGGACCAAAACCGAGTGAGAGAAGTACGAGTGGGTATTGGTCCGAGAGGTAATGGTCTAAACCGAGTGAATTGAGTGAAGGAAGACTCGGATTTCCGAGTGAAGATTCTGAGAAAGGGAGGACTCGGTCTAAAAAGGTTTTACCGAGTGAGAAACCGAGTGAAGAATTGCAATTTAGACTCGGAAGTGGGAATTCCAGTCGGAATTCACTGTCAGAAGTGTTAACCGAGTGTAATTTCACTCGGTATTCACTGACAGAAGTGCGTTTTGACTTTAATTTTGTCTTTTCATGATATTTAAATCCAATCGTGCGCATTAAGGATGGTGGACGACTAGGAATGGACACTGACTCAGCATATATAATTGTTTAATCTCCACTGACCCTTCTGACTCAGCTTATCACTCACAAATGGGAACTGACTCAGCTTATCACTCAGAAATGGGCACTGACTCAGCAGCCCACTCGGAAAAGGCTGTCTCCCACTTGTCTTCCACTCACTTCCTCCCTATTTAAACGAGTTCAAGGTCCTCAGACCTCACACCACACACACGAACCAAACACTTCATCACTCTTCTTCCCAGCAAGCTCTTTCCCTCTCCTTTCCCCTCTGTTTCACTCGGAATTGAAGCAGGACAGTGAAGGGAGCCTCTTTCTTCTCCTCCAGGAGCTTCATTTGAGGTAAGGGGGTATATTCTTGGGTGCCTTGTGGGAAAACCGAGTGGAGGACTGATTCAATGTGTATGAAATGCTTTAAATTATTATCTGTATATGCATGTATATATATATATATCTGTTACCGAGTGATGAATTGTGATATGACATGTATTTATGGGACTGAAAATACTAAGAAACATGGGTACCGTGTGATTTCCAGTGAAACAAATATGATAATAGGTTATTTTACTCGGTTTTATGATAATCCGACCGGTTTTACACTTATTTTACTCGGTTTTGCTTATTTATACTCGGATAATATCTTTCCATTTAATTTCACTCGAAAAACATAGTATTTCACTCGGTAAACACTCTATTTCTCTCGGACAGCATCTTACAAGTCTTGTTTTACTCGAAAATTTCCTTCTTATATTATTTTACTCGGTTTTGACTTAATTTCACTCAGAAAGTATATTTATCTTTTACTCAGAACCCCTTTTTAGTAAATGCACTCGGAAAACATCATATTTAACTCGGACAGAAGTTTCCCAACCTTATTTCACTCGGTAAACATACTGTTCCACTCGGAAAGTATCTTATTTTTACTCAGGAAACTCTTTTCCTATTGATTCCACTCGGAATCATAATTAATTTCATTCAGAAACTCATTTTCACTCAGAATTTAAGTAGCTTCACTCATGAAAACCCTTCCCAGTGATTTTTAACTCGGTAAACCTTTATTTTACTCAGAAAACTCCCTTTAGTTTATTTTCACTCGGAATACATAGTTAAAATAACTTAGAAATCTCTTATCAACCTGATTCCACTCGGAATCAGGATTATTTCACTCGGATTGATGCCTATTTTATTCAGAAACTCACTTCAACCTGAATTTACTCGGTATTTAAACTTATTTCACCCAGAAAATTTATTTTTCACTCGGAACGGATTTATTTATCTCGGATGATTCAGTTTCACTCGATATTCAACCCATTCCACTTGGCAAACTCAATTTCTCACTCAGTATTAAACCTTTCTTTCTCAAAAAGTTTAGAAATCAACATTTTTACTCGGATATAATTTATTTCCACTCGGATTCAAGCTGTCCCAGTCGGAAAACAGCATTCCACTTCATTTCACTCGGATTTAAATTTATTTCAGTCGGAAAATAGCTTTTCCAGTGTCATTTCACTCAGATTTTTAGCCAGATCGCTTGGAGAACCCTTCTCTGTATGATTCCACTCGGAATCATACTCATTTCACTCGGATTTTCCTCTGTTCCACTCGAAAAACTCTATTTTTAGTGTTTTTCACTTGAATTTTTAATTGGAAACTAATCTTTACTACTATTTAAGTTATTAGTAAGTTATAATTATCATTCTTATTCTATTTATTGTCAAAATTAATATTGTTATCATTATTATTAGTTTTATTATTATTATACATTGTTAATATCCAAATTATGCATATTTACATAAAGAATATATTATTTTACTCTTTATAAAAGAATATATATAATAGATATATTTCTTTAAATAATAAACGAATATCTTACAAGGTTTAAAAGATTGAGGAAATTCAAAGAAACTTGAGAATGTTATAATGAGACTGGAAACACATAAGATATCCAGGAATCAATTGATAAGATAAATGCATTTCGCATCATGAAAATATTTTTGAAGAGGAAAAACCTCTAGAGCATACACTTGGTACAGTGGAGGACACTCACGTTCGATCTCCATGAAGAATCTTAGGAGTACAACTGGAACGGCAACCCAATGGCATCAGAGTCGCGCCTGATAGCCGGGTGAGACGATGCAATTCTAGTGTACTTTGACTAAATGACGGAGTGTAACTATGATCGTAGGGATCCAAGTTCCAAAAATATTTAAATCAATGATGAGAACCAATGAGTTCATTTGTACCACATGGAACTTGGGCAGACCCTGATCGCTCTAGATGATTGGAATGGTGATATTCCACAGAATGAGAAGGAGATGAAATGATTTATTGGGCCCACATGCATCATGAGACTTAACCAAAGATAAATCATAATAAATCCGAACTCATGCATTCATTACAGCATATTTGATTGTTATAATTATGAATATGTTATATGTACGATTTATTTCATGATAATATGCTTGATTGCTATAATTATGAACATGCTAAATATACGATTATGTGATGACAACATGCTTGATTGTTATAAATATGCTAAATGTATGATCTATGTGACATTGTATGTTAACTGGATTATGTCCGCATCGGATGAACCAATCAGGGTCTTGGGTTATACTCACCCTTACTGTTGAACATTTTTCAGAGGAATTAGAAACTCAAGAACCCGAGTGTGAAGATCAGCAATACGCTGAACCCATTGAGAATAATCATTAAGGATAGATTATTTATAATCAGACACCGGATGACTGTATAATATTTAAGGGTGCCTGCGTGCCCCATTCTGTTAAGAGTACAATTATTTACAGTTTGTGAATGACTATGTGATATATACAATATTACTTCCGCTGATTTGCCACATATTTATTTTAAAAAAAAAATATTCACTTTTTTTAAAAACTGTTAACACTCTCAGTTAAATGGGATGAACCTACAGAAGGATTTGTCTTATCTAACCGAGGGTGTTACAAGAAGGGCATGCATAAGGCTGATTTCTGGACCGTGTTTTGCTAGGGATAGGGATATGCTTGATTGCTGAATCCTATTTTCACTGAGGAGGAAGGGTTTGATTGATTTTGTCACATGGCGGGGTGGTTGCACCTGAGAAGAGAATTTTGATGAAGTTCTCTTTTCTATGTTTAGACCCAGTTAAGAAAGAGGGGTTCAATTAAAGACTTCTCCAGGGTTGTAGTTTCACTGGGAGAACGGACTCATCCTAAGCCTGATTAGGGAGGTGATTGCGCTGGGGAAATAGATCTGACTCAGATTGTATGTTCACTTAGGAGGAGATCTTGATTTGTGCCATTTTGTGATGAATTGTGGCTCCGCTAGGGAGATAGCTTAGCGAATATTCACTTCTGGATCGAGGATCTTGGCCAACCTTTTAAAAGAAGGTGAATAGTACAAAATAAACAAATTGACATTTTTAGGGGAACTTCCTTGGAGACGGGCCCTGAGATAACTCATGGATGAAATAGAAGCAACTTCCAACTTCGGTAAGCACGCCTAGCAGAGTTGGTTATGCTTGCCTAAAGCAAGGTCAGGTGCTGGGAGCATTTTGTTCTTCACGACTCTATGTTTTACCATTTCCATTTTCAAACATTTTAGGAAAATTCGTTTGTTTATAAGACTTGGTCATGAACACGTATAGAAAGAAGGGTAAATTTATTTATGGATATCAAGCATGTACAGCGGTAAGGAAAGCAAGGTAAAACAAATGGAACGAATGGAATAAAGTGCAAGAGATTGAAGACAAGTGGAAAAGGGGAGGCTCATGGATCCTCCAGTGACTTCCTGAGAGCGATGAGAATCTTGACCCACTATCACGATTTCATGTTCACCTTCTGACTCTGCCTCTGAGAATGTAATTCGACAATGATCCATATGCCCCAGTTAGGTCTCACATTTTATGCTTGGGAAGTCTAAGTCCTAGTGCCAGGATTTTAGACTATGACTTTGCCTGAGCCGTCATTTCAGGTTTTCGACTAGCCGAGTTGCTCTAATTTTTACCTAGGCCGCCCTTTCGGGGCCTAGCGAGCACCTTTTTTTTTAGGCATAGTACTTTTTCACTGTGTCTGCATTTACAGGAATTGGCAGATCCTCTTCATCCATGTTGGTGAGGGTTAAAGCTCCTCCAGAGTAGGCCTTTTTCACAACATAGGGTCCTTCGTAATTAGGTGTCTATTTACCCTGCTCGTCTCTTTGGATTGGCAAAATCTTCTTGAGGACCAGGTCTCTTTCCCAGAACTGTTGGGGTCGCACTTTCTTTTCGTACGCCCGCTTCATATGTTTTTGGAACAACTGCCCACGGCAGTGAGCAGTTAACCTCTTTCCATCAATTAGGTTCAACTGGTCGTACTTGGCCTGGGTCTATTCAACTTCTTCCAATTTTACCTCCATTATTACCCGGAGGGATAGGATATCCACTTCAAAAGGCAGTACTGCTTCCATTCCGTAGACCAAGGAGAATAGGGTTGCCCTAGTTGAGGTTTGAACCGAGGTCCGGTATCCGTGCAAAGCAAAGGGAAGCACTTCATTCTAATCTTTGTAAGTCACCACCATCTTTTGCACTATCTTCTTGATGTTCTTGTTAGCCTCTTCAACTGCTCCATTCATTTTTGGCCGATACAAGGAGGAATTATGGTGAGAGACTTTAAAGCTTCTGCAGAGTTCCTTCATCAACTTATTGTTCAAATTTATACCATTGTCAGTAATGATCTAGCTCGGTAGGCCGTATCAACATATCAGTTCTCGCTTGATGAATTTGACCACAACATTCCTTGTTACATTGGCATATGAAGCTGCTTCCACCCACTTGGTGAAATAATCGATGGCGACCAAGATGAAACGATGACCGTTTGAGGCTTTTGGCTCAATAGGCCCAATAACGTCCATGCCCCATATTGGAAAGAGCCATGGTGCCGATAAGATGTTTAGGGATGAAGGGGATGCATGAATGTGATCAGCATATATCTGACATTTATGACACCTCCGTACATAAGCAAAACAGTCTGCTTCCATGGTCATCCAATAATATCCGGCCTTTAAGATCTTTCTTGACATGGCGTGCCCGTTTGTGTAAGTTCTGAAAGATCCTTCATGGATATCTCTCATGATTTGATTTGCCTCAACGGTGTCAACATACTGGAGGAGGATAGAATCATAGTTTCGCTTGTATAATACGTTGCCACTTAAGAGATAACCCATAGCAAGCCTTCACAAGGTTCGTTTGTCATTATCTGTGACATCCTCAGGATAGTCTTAGTATTGGAGGTATCTTTTGATGTCATGATACCAAGGCTTACCGTCGAGCTCTCTTTCTATGACTTGGCAATGTGCAGTTTCTTGTCGTTTCTTCACTTCAATGAGAGGCACCTCATACTCACTGTTGACCTCGAACATTGAAGCTAGAGTGGCAGGCATTAGCCATTTGGTTGTCATCCCAGAGAATGTGATGGAAGGTAATTTCATTGAATTCTTTGATCATCTCTTTGATGTGAGCGTGATAGGGAACTAGTTTATTGTCTCTAGTTTCCCACTCACCTCTCAATTGATGGATAACTAAAGCAGAGTCTCCATAAACTTCCAAGGATTTTATTCCTTTATTCAGAGCCGCTTGTATCCCCAAAGAGCATGCCTCATACTTAGCAACATTGTTGGTACAATCAAAACATAGCCGAGCACAAATGGGAATGAACTCCTTGTCAGGTGAGATTAAGATGACCCCAATTCCATGCCCCAGTGTGTTAGAAGCTCCATCAAATCTCATAGTCCACTTGCTTTCATGACCATCTTCTTCTTTGAAAAGGGCTAAAATATCTTCATCCGGGAAGTCATGCTGCATCGGTTGGTAACTGCTAACGGGTTGATGTGCCAAGTAGTCTGCCAGCACACTCCCTTTTATGGCCTTTTGGGTGACATATGTTATGTCATATTCCGTTAGTAGCACTTGCCAACGAGCGATCCTTCCGGTCAAAGATGTATTTGATGGGGTCCATTTGGACACTAACCATGTAGTGTGACAGAGCATGTATTACCGTAAACGTCGGGCAACCCAAGCTAATGCATAACATGTCCTTTCGAGGGAGGAATATCTCATCTCGCATTCGGTGAATTTCTTGCTCAAGTAATAAATGGCACGCTCCTTCTTCCTAGTTTCATCATGTTGACCTAACACGCATCCAATGGATTCGTTTAACACGGTCAAATACAAGATCAGTGGTCTCCCAGGAATTGGTTGCACCAAGATTGGCGGCTCTAACAAGTACTGCTTTATTTTTTTGAATGCTATTTGGCAATCCTCATTCCATTGCCCGGGTTGGTTTTTACGAAGCAACTTGAAAATTGGCCCATAGGTTGCTGTCATTTGGGAAATGAATCGGGCTATATAGTTCAACCTTCCTAGGAACCCTCAGACTTCCTTTTCTGTATAAGGAGGAGGCATTTCCAGGATTGCCTTGACCTTGTCAGGATCAACCTCTATCCCTTTTTTGCTTATAATGAATCCTAACAGTTTATCGAATTTTACACCAAAGGTGCACTTGGCCGGATTCAATCTAAGCTTGAATTTCCTTAGCCGTTCAAAGAGCTTTCTCAGATCAATAATGTGTCCTTCCTCTGACCTAGACTTAGCAATGATATTGTCCACGTAGACTTTTATCTCTTTGTGTATCATGTCGTGGAAGAGAGTTACCATTGCCCTTTGATAGGTTGCTCCAGCATTCAATCTGAAGGATATCACTTTGTAGAAAAAGGTTCCCCATAGAGTGATAAACGTGGTCTTCTCCATATCTTCAGGTGCCATCTTAATCTGATTATATCCTAAGAATCCATCCATGAATGAGAAGATTGAGTGTTGAGTCGTATTGTCGACCAATACGTCGATCTATGGTAGAGGAAAGTCATCCTTAGGGCTGCCCGATTCAAGTCTCGGTAGTCCACACACATCCTCACTTTCCCGTCTTTCTTTGGAACGGGAACTATGTTTGCTACCCATTGAGGATATTTAGCTACGGCTAGGAAACCATCATCAAATTGCTTCTTAACTTCGTCTTTAATCTTAAGGAGCATTTCTGGTTTCATTCGTCGCAACTTCTGTTTGATCGGTGGACATTCTGGCTTTAAAGGGAACCTGTGTTCCACAATGCTGTTATCCCACCCCAGCATGTCTTGGTACGACTATGCAAAAATATCTTGAAACTCCCTGAGCAGCTTAATCAATCCTTCTTGCTGCTCTTTGCTTAGGAAGGTGCCAATCATAACCTCCTTAACCTCTCCTTTGTTCCCTAGGTTAATGGTTTCAACCTTTTCCTGATGGGGTTGAATTTCCTTATCCTCTTGCTCCACTAACCTTGTCAACTCGGGCAAAGGTTCAAAATCTTCCTTACTTTCTTTGTTGGCGTAATTGTTTCGATAATCAAAATCGTGAAACAAAACCGAGTTCTCGTTACTTTCAGAGGAATCGCTTTCGGATCTGCATTTTATTGTATTATAGCAAATGAAAAAGAAAACAAGCAAGTGAAAGGCTTAAGTAAAAGGATATCAAGCAAAATGAGATATGGGAATCTGACAGTGTTCATTAACCAAACAAATAAATAAGTTTTTGCCTTTATTATAAAAAGAGGTCCCAAAGCCTTAAGCATAGAAAAAGGGGCTAACAAGCCATAAAAATATTATTACTTTGACAAAACGTTTAGAGTCATGGGGAACTCCATGATCTCCCAGTTACTCAGCTTCTGATTCAGCAGGCAAGCATACACAAACCCAGCATTACTGTTGAGATCATCTTTGATCATGGCCACTTGATCGGGAGGTATTATCCATGTGCTCCGGAAGCTCTGGTAAAGGTCACAAATGGGGATCCCTGCAATGTTTTCTTGTCCAGTAAGATGAGCAATCCTTCTTTCTCTTCTTTCTTCCCCTACCTTTTTTCTATCAGCGGCCGTGGGTCGGTATCCCAGACCATATCTGTCCTTGTTTTCTGGGAGGCACACAGGTTAGACTCTTCCTTCTAATTCTTAACCCAGTTCTTTTCCTGGCTTGTATCATTCCCGTAACATTGTTCTTGCCATTGTTAGAGGCACATTTGGGAAAGATGTCTTTACGACGCTTTTCCCTACGTGCATCACATTAGCTATCTTCAAAGCCTGGAATGAGGTCTCGAGAGCTTCCTCAGCTGCTTCAATGTATGGGGTAGTGACAGGCTTGCCGACCAAAAGGTCCTCTTCCCCAGAAACAATCACCAGTTTGCTATTGATGACGAATTTCAATTTATGATACAGCGTGGACGGGATAACCCCAGCCGAATGAATCCACGGCCGTCCTAGCAAACAACTGTAGGTGGGTGTGATATCCATGACTTGAAAGAGAACTTGAAAAGTGTATGGTCCAACCTGTATTGGCAGTTTAATCTCCCCCATGACCTCCCGGCGAGTTCCGTCAAAAGCCCACACCACCATGGAACTTAGTCTTATGTGCGTCCCATCAAAAGGAAACTTTGCCAACGTTGATTTTGGCATGACATTAAGGGACGATCCATTGTCGATAAGTACTTTTGTCAGGATGTAGTCTTGACACTTTACAGAAATATGAAGGGCTTTGTTCTGCCCTCTTCCTTCCGCGGGTACCTCGTCATCCGTAAAGGTCAAATAATTACTAGCAACTACGTGTCCTACTATGCCTTCAAATTTATCAACGGGCAAGTCATGCTTGACATGTGCCTCACCTAACACTTTTATTAATGTGTTCCCGTGTGGTTCGGAACTTATCAATAAGGACAACAAAGAAATTTTGGCCGGGGTGTGGTTTAATTGATCCAACACCTGATACTCACTGTGGCGAGTGAATTTCAAAAAATCTTGGGCTTGTTCCTCAGTTACATCCCTTTTTGCCTCGCTGGTGGTTCCTTCCTTCCCTGCTTTGATCTCCCCAGCAATTTTGTCAAGTTTTGACTCTGGAGGAGCATATACCCTTCCACTCTGAGTCATGCCTCTCACCCCGGCAATATTCGTAACAGAGGATGATGATGTAGAATCAACCGCCTCGGAACTGGTAACGATTACATCTGTACCGTACTTCCATGGTATAGCTCGAGAATCCTTGAAAGGGAACGAGGTTGGTGCTTGCACTGTAATGACAGTTTTGGCAGGAGCTGGAGCTGCCGACGTGTTTTTGTTGTAGAATATGACCAGGGGCTTTGGAGCTTGTACCCCGGTCTGTTCTTATATCATGTTTATTCTGCCTCCACGGCGCCTGCAAACCTCTATAGTATGACTGTCCATAAGTTCTTGAAGGGTTTTTCAGAAGCCTTGTCACTTCACAGATTGGTCATCATTGCATTCCTCATCCCATGAGCCTTCTATCAACCCCTTCTCAAGCAGGTGGGAGTGAATTATTTCCAAAGGAATTTTTATGTCACCAACCTCTAAATACATTCTTCATCTTCCTCAACAATATTGACCCCTGGCCCTCCGTGGTTGGGCAAAGGGTTTGTTGACACATTCGGGCTCTCCTCGCAAAAACTTATCCAGTTGTCCCTGATCAGATCCCTTACTTTAAACTTCAAAGCAAGGCAATTCTCTGTGGAATGCCCCGATGCACCAGCGTGGTAATCACGCGGCGCCTTCGGATCATATCCTCTAGGGTGAGGCGGCTGAATTGGTCTCAGAGGGCAAGGCACTACCAAAGTATTTTTTATGAGGTAAAGTAAGAGCCTGGTATAGGTCATGGGGATAGGATCGAATTGTTCTTAAGTACGGTCATTATTCAGTCTTCTTGAGTTTAGGTTTGGTGGTTGGTTTACTTATGGCGGTTGGTATGGTACTTGCGGTGGTGTTGGTGGTCGTATAACAGGTGGTCGGAAGTGAGGTGGATTTGGATTTTGAACTGCAGCTACGTATGGGTATGACGTGTGAGGGTGGGCTGGTGGAAATGTGACAGGGGTAAACGGCCTTGTTTGGTTTCTTCTTTGGTCATAAGAGACGGTATTGGTTTCTCCATCTCTTCTTCTGCCTTCCCCCGTCGTTGGTCACTTTATCGTGCCTGCCCCAGACGGGCCTCAGATAATCTTTCTAGTTCTTATCCCATTCTTTATTCTTTCTCTGATAGTGATGATATCAGAGAAATGAGATAAAACACTCCCAATCATCCTATCATTGAAAGGAGATAAGAGCGTGTCGATGAACATGGAAACTACTTCTTTTTCCGATAAGGGGGGTCTACCTGTACGGCAACTATGCGACAACGTTGCGCGTATTCTTTGAACATCTCGGTCTCCTTTTTCGTCATGTTTTGCAATTGCACCTTGTCTGGTGCCATATCTAAGTTGTATTTGTATTGCTTCATGAAAGCATCATCCAGGTCTTTCCAGCAATGTATACGAGACCGTTCGAGGTGGGTGTACCATGTAAGGGCGGCCCCAGCCAAGCTGTCTTGGAAGCAATGGATCAGCAATGGGTCATTGGATGCGTGCGATGCCATCTTCCAACAATACATGGTGAGATGATTCCTTGGGCAAGTTAACCCTCGGTATTTGTCGAATTCTAGCACCTTGAATTTAGGAGGGATGATGACGTACGGGATTAAGCAAAGTTCCGTGGCACTTCCCAACCCGAAACCTTCCGATCCTTTCATTGCCCTTAATCTCCTTTCAAGGACCTTTATCCTTCCTTCTTGTATAGCTGTAATGCCACTGGGACCAGTGGCAGCATAAGGATTTGTGTGCCCATAAGGTTGTTGTACATGCGTAGTTATATAAGAGGGGTTTACTGGATCTATAAAGACCTGTGGTCGGGTGGTGGTTTGGGTTGCATAGGCAGGTTGTGTAACGTGGGCTTGGATAGGTTGTGTTTGGCCTTGGGTCATACAGAATTCATAACAGGGTGGTATGTTTGGTTGAACAGGGTGAGGATCTTGGTGGTTCGGGTCTGTTTGTGGGTTGGCGTGGAGAGGAGGAAAATACACCAGCGGCAAGCCATATAATGGGTAGGGGATAGCATTGCCATCCGTATCTATGAAGGTATGTTGCTGGGTATGAACGGGGTTCGACCTTCTAATATGAACGGTGAGGGGAGGTGCCGTAGGATTAGGGCCCGGTTCCCCAACTGGACCAGGAGAGTGTCATGGAGTAGGCGGTTGATGTCTGGCGTCTTCAACACCGGCGGATGAACCCCCTTTTGTGACCCTTTTTTCCAAAAGCTTGGCTATCTCAGCCATTTATTCCTTTAGTTGACTGAGCTTGGCTCTCAAACTCTCGTTTTCTTGTTCTATTTCTGCCATGAGTTTCTTTCTGAGCCTGGTCTCTTAAGGATGTTTACCCGTAATTTCTAAAGGAACATGGAGATTTGTTAGCAAAAAGAAGATAAACGGTTAATAGAAATGATAAAAGAAAGAAAGATGTTATGCGGGACGCGATTCAAGATTCAACGCGTGCCCTCTAATCGTTCCTCAGAACGTCACGTTCAAAAGTACTAGGTAAAGCAGTAAAACGAAAAGGAGACAATTGTGGTGGCAAAATACTTCATTATTTCATACTCCCATAAAGATACAATGTCACCATAGAGGTTCGATTACAACGTTTTAGCCGTTCCTGGCTTAGGCAATCATAGCCCTCATTTTACAAATTCTTTCGTGATAATAATTCAGAAATGTTGAAATCTCCTTCGGAGTAGTGAGAGGATTGGCCATCCCTTCGGCTTGTTTCAGTAATAGTAGAAGATCTTCCAGAACTCCATTGGCCAAGTATGCCAGATTGGTGAAGCGATCCATCCATGAACGAATGATCTCATCTTGTCGAGCTAATTCAGCTTCTAAAAGGTGTGTGGCCTCTTGACAATGTTCCTCTGTATCTATGGCATTTCTTCGTTCATCATTTATCTCCTGCTCACAGGCTCTCATTACCTCGTCAAGCTGATGCTCCAATCTATGGACCAAAGCCTTGGGATTGTAGCAACTCCTTCTGTACCAAAGCCTCCCTTTCATTTTCCTTTGATTGCATCAGTAGATCTTTTAAAAAATGCTTCTTAGCTACGATGGTGTCACTTTGCTTACTTTTTATTTTCAGTTTAGAATTGGCTGCCTCAAGACACTGATCTTGCTTCACCCTATAGTCTTCTTCAATCTTCCATTTTTTTTGAATCTTATCCATGGCCTGCTTATTCTCCAAATTTTCCCTCTTTTGGAGTGTGCATTCTTGTTGATATTTCAATAGGTCTTCTTCCAGCCTTTGATTCTTAGCTGTCAACTCTTCTATCTTATCCTTCAAAGCCTGGGTTGCTTTGTCTTCCACAATAAATGGTGGAGCGGGAGTACTTATAGATTAATACGGGGACTCCTGAAGGGTAATTTGACAATGGAGACCCTATTCAGGACCCATTCATGATACGTTTCTCCTACAGCATGGCTTCGTGCCCCCAATTCTTTACCCATCTTGGAAACTCTTTTCCATGCATTCACTATATCCCAAACAGTAGACATATAGTTCCCCTTCGCATAGTATAAAATGAGAGGAGTGAGCAACTCTTCATCCGGTGGCCCCAGCAAAGGATAAGCCAACTATCATTTGGCTATAACAGGGTTATAGTTGATACACCCTTGTGTGCCAATGAGAGGAACATTAGGATAACTTCCACAACGATAGATGATCGACTCGACCTCTAACCATTGGGATACCATCTGACTCTCTCGGCTGTGAGCCCTATAAGATGATTCTCCCATTCGCGTCCATTCTTTATTGCCAATTGACACAGTTTTAAATCAGAAGTAGGACATTTAGCCTTGCAAATTTAATGGAAAGCATGAGACGCGAACCATACATATAGGACAGGTAGACAACAAATAATCCTTTTCCCCCCTTACGTATGGCAGAAATCCATGGTGTAGTACACATTGGCCAATACGGTTGTGACCGGATTCTCAAGCCTGTGTTTGCGAGCTAGGAAGACGACGATGGCATCATAATCCACGTAATTATCTAGATTAGGGAACAAGACAACTCTGTAGATAGTAAGGGCTAAAGTGTCTATGAAGGCCTCCCACTCTTCTTTATCTGCCAAGATCTGCATGTGTCTCTCGAGAAATTCTCGAGTGAACCCAGGAATTTGATTTCTATTCATCTGCATATTTAATATCTCAGGATGGATTCTCAAAATATAGGCGACTGAAGCGATGGTTGTGTGATGATCGAGATGGCGGTAGGGAATTTGTCCCTCCAAAGGCATCCCCAATATTTGTTCAAATTCCTCTATGGACGGGGCCAACTGAAAGTCTCTGAATGTAAAACATCTGAGAGGTGGGTCATAGAACTACGCCAAGGCTAGGATCGGCTCAGTTTGTACTTCAACTTCCAAGAGCTTTAAAATCTTTCCATACTTTCTTGTAAAGGCCATCTTTTGAGTCAGGTTTAATTTCTTCCCCATTGCCTGTAGACTACCAATATCAATCTTCTTGCCTTAACATGAAGTATTTTCCTTAATTCTGTCACATCTGTACCACGATTTTCATGTCCCATGTTAATTTCCATACTTCCTCAGAGGTGTACGCTAAATCCCGAATAGCTTCCTGTGAAAACAAAGAAAAAGAAATCAGTTACAGCCATGTTTTGGCAAACTGCTACTTCCTTATCGTTTTACTGAAAAACATTTTCGCTTCAAGAAGTAGCGGTAGGTAAAACTCGTGCCAAACTAAAGTCATTAGGTCCTAGATTTTCCAATCACCGCTATTGCCCCATTTGAAGGGAAACAGAACCATATTTCACTTTTTCATTTTTGCCTCGACGATCTGGAAAACCTAAGACTCAGAGTTGCACGATGACGAAGGAACTACCTATCCGTTAAAAGATTACTAGTCCTTTCCAACAAAGTGAATTATTTTGAAATAAAGTAATCCTTTGACGGGTAGGTGGTTCATCAATTTGGATTCAAAAAAGGGAAGCAAGAATGGCGTAAGGTAAAGTAAACTCTGCCTTTTCGTGACCTAAACCAGGTTTTTTCTGAAAGTCTTTTCTGGGCCCTATGGCTTGTCTAAAAGTGACTCCTCACATTGGGTGGCTTGCACTAGACTTCTAAAAGGTCACTAGAGCCAAGATCCTAATCATGACGTGTTCACAACAGTAGGGAATCCACTAGGTGTGTACATCATGAAAGGTCGAACTCTAGTTAGGGTTCTTACGATCGCCGGATGGGAAGTACATCCCAAACGACACCGCTACCAACCCCTCCTAACTTAAATTTCATTTGGGGCCCGGGTATAGGGCGCCACTCTTAAGTGTGTGCAAAAATGTGAGTGTAGTGTGTGAAAGGCCATTCAATACATGTACCTTACCCTATCCTACACAGTGAACAAACACAAAACAACAACACTAGAATCGTCTACCCTAGGGTTCAATAATTATACAGAAAAATAACACAGAGTCACCCACCCTAGCGTTTAATAATTATGCGAAAATATCAACAGTGCATAAACAACAAAACAAAGATTGAAATCCAGAGTAAGCATATACAGTATAAACAAAAGAAAATAAAATAAAAGAAGAAATTAAAACAGGCTAAAGGCTATATAAGAAAAACATACGCTTTCAATCTAAATGGCCTGACTCTCAAGATTTTTCCCCAGTGGAGTCGCCATCTGTCGCGACCGGGATCTTGGCGATGGTGAAAGGTAGGTAGAAACCTGGAACGGTGCAGGGAGTCGCCACCAACATTTTTATCCATAGGAGAAACATTGGAAAAAAAACTTTAACAAGGCATTGGTTAGGAAAAGTGAGATTCGAGTTCGGGAGTCGGTTACGAGTGGGGAAGGTATTAGCACCCCACATCGCTTGTTAAAAAAAGTACCAAAGTTGAAAATATGCATCATGAATAGCCTTAAAAATTGTTTTTATTTCCTTTTTTCTTGAGAATGAAGGAAATAGACGAAATAAAAAAAAGCTCAGAGTAAGATCAACAGGATGTCTCGTCTAAATTAATCTTGGCTTTAACGGGGGGGAAAACAGGAAAAAGAGGAAAGGAAGTTAACAAGACATTTCGTCTAAAATGGTCATCCTTTTGTCAAGCTACCAGATCGGGACAGAAAAAAGGAGGGGTTAACAGGATGTCACGTCCAAGTTAATCCGGGCTTTTAATGGAGGTACGTATGGAAAGGGAGAGAACGCTAACAGGACATCTCGTCCGAACTAGTCATTCTCCATCTAGATGCAGGGTCGAACGGTGGAAGGAGCTAATAGGACGTCGCCTCCAAATTAACTCAATTTTCATGAAGGGTGATAACGGCCAGGGAAAAAGGAGAAAATCAACAAGATGTCACGTCTAAATTGATTTTCATGAAGATGAAATTAATTTTAAAAGAAGAATGGAAATGAAAGAGAAATGGGCCCGACAGGAGTCAAGTCCTGCTCCTACGTATTCTCGAACTTCCAAGAAATCAGGGTTAAGTAGTTCTTGAAAGAGGTATCCCTTTTTAAAATGAAGTTATAAATTGGGCGGTGGTGTAAATCGGTGGAAAGGAAACATACAAAGCGAATGTTCTTCGCACGTGTATGGGCCCAGAAGGAGGTGTAGGCAGAAGTACTTCCGCACGACACTGGTTGAAAACAACTTCTACATTGATCAAAATGAACACAAAAAATACTTGTTTTTGTTATCATTTATTATGAACCAGGATAAAAGAAAATTCAACAGAACAAATTCAAACAAGAGAACAGACTTAACAAAAATGACAGATTTGGTAAAAGAACAAACAGTGTAAAATAAACTAATAAAAAAATAGTAGAGGAGAGAAGAAAAGATTGTAACTGGTGTGGCGTAGGCACTAGAAAGAGCCAGACTGCAGGTACAGGCCGGTGTAGGCTGGAACAGCAACAAACAGAGTGATTACAAAAGACTGGGCCGAACAGTTGTGAGGACCAGTATAGAGTTTAGTGGGGAACCGGTAGAGTTCAGTGGGGAACCGGTGTAGAGTTCAGTGGGGAACTAGTATAGAGTTCAGTGTTGATCCGGTGTAGGGTCGATGAGTACGATGTCACTTAGAAAAGGGGATGGGTGTTTCACTAAATTGCAGAACAAAAGTTCTATAGGGATTCTGACGGAGCCTGGATGACAAGTTCAAACAGAGTCCGGATCAGTGCTTTTTGGAATCAATCTGGGTTAATTTCTCTGGATCAATTCTCAAAGGGGAGCTCTGAGATTTCAAAATTCGGATCAGTTTTTCTCAGGGATTCCAGATTCAAGAAGCGGACCCCTGGACCTCTTCAATTGAGGTATTTATAGAGGCTCCCTGGAGTCTCTCCTACGTGCTGAGTTCTTGGACAGCTTAGGCTTCCACTCGACCTATGCGCGTAGTGGAGAGTGGAGGGACAGCTTGGCCACTAGCAGTTTTGGGGAGCAGCAGCGGGTGGAGAGTTTTTTTTAGTTTTTATCTCTTATTCCCTGTCTGTCATTTTCTGGATTTTAGGATCGAATTTGGTAGTGTTTCCAGGTCATGGCATGGGCAACCGAACTCTGTAGACGGTGTTATAAGGGACGGTCTAAGTGTCCGATGTTGCTCATTAAACCTTCAACTTTAGAAAGTATGGGACACCGGTCCAACTGATTGTATTGCTTCGACACCGGATTTTCTAAATGACGATGTCCCCTTTAGTAGCATGTCACTTGTGTTAGTGACGATGTCTATCTTACTACTTCGTCACACTTCGACATCGGATCTGGAGTGGGATGGCATTTTATTCGTGGAATGGGACGGTGTTAGGGACAATGTCCCCTTTTTATGGACCGTACCAGCTGTAGAGTTCATGTTGTTAGCCGCTGGCGGTGTTCATTTATCATAGAAACTGGCCGGACCGAAATAGGTGTTCACAATAACATTATTTATTCATTGGACCACGGTATTCATACTGAGCTCCCTTTTTAGAACGTGTTATATTTACTGCCGAGATTCTTCGATCCTCCCCTCTGAATTATCAATTTAAAACATATGAAACAAAAACACGGAGAAAGGAGTGAGAAACAGAATATAATATTCCCAAATGAGGTATAAGCAATAAAGGGTTTTCACAAACTACTATATAATAATATCAATCACAATCACATACACAATCAATTATGAATGCATGAATGTTATGCAATATCTTCATCATAACTTACCTATATATATGGGCCCTTAAATTTTAATTTGTACTAGGCCAACTAGGAGTTTACGTTGTTCCATAAGTCCAGATAATAATAACATGAACAGCTCAACTGGCATGGAAACACTTAGAGACTAGTCAGATTGAGAAGGTTTTTATTGTGAAAGTACCCGACACTAGGGAGCTACTCCAGGTCCCCTAAAGCACCCTCTCATCCCAACGCTCGCAATTAAGCCTCCTCTAATGTATCCTCGATTTCTGTAATCCGTCCCTAGACAATATCATTTTGTTTCACTTTAATGATTCATGATGCATGAACTACTCACGTATTTAGTTGGTTAAGGCTTTTAGAAACTCAATTATTAAATACCATAAAGGTTTACAATATCATCTTAATAAACTGTACATTTCTTCAATTTCTTCTCTGAATTTGTCATATAGAAATAAATTTGGTACAGTTTTCAAATTCAAATCTCACCAAAATTGAGTTTCCAAGCTTTAAATATCTCAAAACTTTCTCATATAAAACTTTACATAATCTTTCTCAAATTAAATCTTAGCAAGATCAAATTTAGAAATCTCAATTATTTCTAAATATCTTTAATTATTAAGTTGGAAAGAAAACAAAATAATTTACTTTTGAAAATTTTATTTTATTAAGCAAAAAAAATAATTCTTAATTCAATAACTAAAAATACTTAAAATTATAAAATTTTTCTTTAATTCAAGAATTAATTATCTCAACTTTTTATAAATTAATTTTTAGAAAATAGCTTCTTTCTGAAATAAATACTAGATTTTTTTATTCTAAAGATTAAAAGTAAAATTAATGAAAATAATTTCTAAGAAGAAATAAAAGACTAAAATAATTATAAAATACTTTCTCTTAGAATAAAAATTTAAAGAGTAAGGTAAGAAAATTCTTACTGAGTTTTAGCTTTCCGTCATGCTTGCTATATGCTCAAACTCCACATCACAAGATCATCAATCACAATCAATTATTATCAATCACAGTTAAATATTATCAATCAAATATTATTGATCACAATTAGATATCATTAATTAGAATCAAATATTATCAATCACAAGTAGATATCATCAATCAAAATCAAATATTATCAATTATAATCAAATCAAATCAATTAAATATCACTCATAAATTTAATTCAACTTTTAATGGTTATTTAAATTAATAAAATTGATTTTGAGTCCTTATAGTCCATTCCTCGCATAGGTCTATATAAGTCCATATCATCCAGTCCTTGCATAGGTTTAGTTCAGTCCATATAGGTCATAATAGTCTAAGTCCTTGCATAGGTTTACTCCAGTTCGCATAGGTTATCTAGGTCTTTGCATAGGTATTTCAGATCAAGTTACCCAAGATACTCAATTTAAAATTTATTATAAATTTTTAAGTTAAATAGTTATTATTTTAAAATAATAATATTATTACTAAAGTTAAAAGGAGTAGGGGACTCCTCCCATTATTCTTATGTCTTTTCATATAATATTCCTATCTCACTCCCCCTTACCTTGAATTGTTACCAAAAGAGAGTTCGCTTTACGTCTCTGATTTCTAAAAATATTAATACCAATTTATTTCAGTATAGGCATAAGATGAAAATTAAGATTACTACTTAAAACAGAATAGGTAAATTTTGAATAATGAATAGTAAATAGTAAATAGTAAATCGTAAATAGTAATGGTAAATAGTAAATCATGAATAGTAATGATAAATAGTAAATTGTAAATAGTAATGGTAAATAGTAATAGTAAATAGTAATAATAAATAATAATTTACTATTTGAATAGTAATTTACTATTCAGAATAGTAACTTAGAATAATATTATATCCAGTATAATAATAAATTTCTAAAACGATATGAAAATAACCCTAAAATATATAAAAGAGATGTATTTTTACCTTATTATTTTGGCAGAACCTCTTTTCTTCGGAAAATATCTTCCTCTTTTCACTTAGAACTCTCCTTCCAACATTACTAAGTTTTTAATTTTCAATGAGCAACTCGGTGCCTCGCCCCTCTATTTATGGCAAAATAAGTTACTATACATTTGAATATTTTATTATAAAAGTACTGTGCAAGAATCAAAAATTTCATATAGATTACTGTGCAAAGTTTAAAAATTTTAGAAATGCACAGTAAATTTTCCCGTGAAGGCGGCTGAATTATAGGGGGTACGAATAGTAATTTATGGGGTACAAATAGCAATTTTTTGTTTTTTTTAAACTAATTTTTTTAAAAAATAAATTCTAAAAAATATACTGATCAAAAACTTCTAAAGGTCTATGGTCAAATTCCATCAGGATTTAATATAAAATTTTCTGTTATAAATTAAAATAAAAATAGGGGTGTTACAATCGGAGCTCACCAAGTCCCTCATGTTACAAGGTACTAAAGACTCTTAGGTCTTGTTTATTATTTTTTGGGGGGAATCTGTTTTATATCAAAAGGGGACTTGGCTCTCCACAGTCATAGATACATCCCGTCATTTAGTCAAAGTACACCAGGCTTGCATCGTCTCACCCAGCTCAGGCGCGACTCTGATGCCATTGGGTTTCCGTCCTGGTTGTACTCCCAAGGTTCTCCTTGGAGACTGAACTTGTATGTCCTCCAGCATACCCACAGTGTATGCTCTAGTTTGTACACTGGCTATGCACATGATGCATGTATTATACTTTCTCTTTTCTTACTTATGGTACTTGTCATCGGTAGAGTTCCCTCAGTGATCCATTTTAATCTTTAACACCGGTCACATCTCATTCTCACTGGCTACCAGTAAGAAAAGATAATGAACTAGTCATTTGGGTATTGGTTTTTAGTATAGAATGTTCCTTGGAGGGTTTGGGCATTAGGTTTATAGGATCAAGTTACTTCCCACCATTTCCTATCTTTTTCCTTTACCACTTGGTAATTAAGGATGAAATGGTCAAGCATTAACCCCTTATATTCACTGGGTACTTTTCATTATCTCGTTTTTCTCTTACAGTCAGCATATCATCCTGTTCTTCACTGTGTTGGGGTCCTCTACTGAGACCCTTCCCTTTTCTTTTCATTAACTTTTCTCTCTTATATCATGCATCGTATTGAACATATCATCATGCTTGTTTCATACATCACATTTATATTTTGGACAATGATTCACATTACAATTAACTAATAATTCATATTAATCAATCATCATGCTAAATTCAATCAAATAATGCATTTATTAGGCATACCTCAATTACCTCTTAGCTAGTCGAATTCCTAGTACCATCTAAGTTAAGTTGTTTTTATTAATATAAAAAAATAGGGTTATTGCTTTTTATGATTATATCATTTATGCCTTGGAGTATTATTATTAATTCCCTCTAATAGGTATACATAACAGTCGTGACGATCTAGACATACCATTATAGTTATTGGTGTGGTGAAGGGATACTTGTAGGTATAGTTGTTCTTGTACCCAGATACTATAATCTTTAGTTAAGTTACTAACCCCGTTAATTATATACTAGTCCTCTTAGTATACTAATTTACTTAGGCTTTCTTGTCATTTACTCATTCTTACCAGTTAGGTTTAGCGAACCCAACTCTCTCATTTAGTCAGATACTTAGTTATGATATACTATTCTTTTCTAATCCTTGATATAGTCTAGTCTTTATTTCAGGATGTATTTAGGTTCCTACTTCTAAATGTACTACAACTCATTTAATCAAACTTTGTTTTCCCTTAGATATTCTTAGCCCAATTTTATCATCGTACTAAGTAGTTAACTCGTTTTAAGTCTAACTTTCTTCTTTATCTAATTGACACTAGTTACTAAAAGTGCACCCTTTTTACTATTTTCTTATCAATCCCTTACGGATAGCATAACTTAGTTCCTTCTTAACCATATCATCTCAATCAATTTCCTATTATAACCTCAATTCTACCCTTTTTTCCTATAGAGCGCATTTAGTATTCCAAAAGTCTCGTTACTATTCAAATTTCAAGGTCTTGAGATTAATTCGAGATATAAAAACTTCATCTTAGAAATACTTCTTAACTTATATACTATACTAATTTCCTTAGTCACTTATTCTGGTTTTTAGTCTCTAAGACCCTTTTTATGACTTTTATTATAAATTGTTACTAGAAATGTTTTAATCTCCTATTATTTACTTTTTACCTTAATTCCTTTCCTTTTATTTATTGCATTTTATATTCTTATTAAATCTTTAAAATTCTTTACAATGGGGCAAGGATGGATACGGTTTTTGGGCTCCCAAAATAGAGAAAAAGCTTCAAAATTTTTAAAGATACAAACTAACTTTTGGTCCAAGAATTTCAAGGATAAGATCAAGAGCTAAAGTGTAAAAATCCTCACCTTGGTGGCTTAGAAGGGCTCACAGTTTTTGGAGGCTAAAGCAAGGAGGGTCCAACTCAGTTTTGAGAGTCCTTTACTTGAAGAAAATAAGGAGAAAGTGGTTGTTTAGTAAGGGGGAGGCCGCGGGTTGGTGAAGGAAGAGGAAAGGAAAAGAAGAATTTTGGTGGTGTGGTTTGGTGTGGCCATGAGAAAAGAGTGATTGTGGTGGTTTTTATGGTGGCGTGAGGTGGTTGGGAGGGAGGTGATGGAGGCTGTTTGGTGGAGAAACAAGGAGGATATAGATGGCTTTGTGGTTCTGGCTGTGAGGTGAACAGAAGTGGAGCGAAGAAATGAATAAAAAATGGTTGGAATAATGGTGATGTAAAGTGAATTTAATGAGAGTTGTTGGTGGCTGGTGGAGTGAGGAGGGAAAGTGAGTGGGCTGAGTGAGATAGGTGGTGATACCTGCCCAGGTGAGTGGCGTGAGGTGGTGGTGTGGCTGGAAACTGGTGGCTAGAAAATTAACTTGTTACACCATGATTTAAAGTGTGCAGAATTTTTAGGAACCAGAAATTAAAGAGGTTAAAAACAAATAGGGATTAATTCGTGGGATAGGAATCTCAGAAAATGACCAATATAAAGTTTGTAGAGCTTCTTTTTCTCTTCGATTTGATATATCATTTGCAATGATCTAAGATTGGTAGCCCGAGATATGCCCAAATTAAGACAAGGTGCTCCTGAAGCTCCAAATCAGTTAGGGCTGTAGAAATAAATTCATGGTTATTTTTTCTTTACGAATTGGTTTTTATGTCCTGCATAAAACTTGTAGGTTTCTTTAATACGGATTCATAGAAAAATGAACAAAGCATTTCTAGTACAGGAAGAAAGAGATATGTGAATTTTATCAGAAGCAGTCAGCATGGTGACGAGGCAATCAGGGGTCAAGGAAGATTCTCAAAAATGTACCAATCTAGAGGGATTCGGCTCTCAATGTCTTCACAAAAAATAGAGAATTTTGTTATAGAGATTTTGACACTGGGTTTGCACGAATCAGAGGTTGTATGAGGAAGTCATAAATTTTTGAATGAACTATGCGCAGGATAAAAACGTGAATAATGAAATTTTGAAATGAATTTGCTTAATCCTTGATTTTGGGGATGACAGAGCAGGAATTGGGATTCGAGGCAAGAAATAGATATTAAAGATCTCTTCGAACGAAGTGAACAAGACCAGAATCATTCTATTCTAGTCTTGTTTGAGAAAGTTAGGTCCATAACATCGGAAGTGTTCGGTCGAGTTTTAAGGTTATCTCTAAAGAAATTGAGTTGCATAAGAACGGGGTTGACAGAGTCCGAATCAAGCCTCAGTCCCTTCAGGAAAAGTTCTTAAAACGCCAAAACGAGTCACCAGAGACTGACCGTACTATCATCGGGTATCCTGAGGTATATGTACGACCAAACATATGTGACATTGAAGGTCCTGATTGGTCCAGTTAAACCAAATCAGTTACCCTCGATCCATTACAATGGAACCCTACTGAGATTAGTTTTCTTATAGGGTCATTAGTCTCAAGTCTAGTTATCGTAACTAAATCACTGGTTGGGTCCCACAGTTCAATACCGAGGAACCCATTAATATTTTATTATTTAAATATCAAAATTAATAATTAATTAAATAAAAAGCTTTATAGAATTTTATTATAATTATATATGTATATATATTTTTTTTTGAATTTAATATTTATTAAATATAATTATACTAATTAAATGTTCATTAATTATTCTACATCAATTAATTAATTCATTCGAACATAGAAATATTATAAGGATTGCTAACTACTTAATGTAAATTTAAAATAAAATAGTCATCATCAATTATTTACTAACACATGATATTTTATGTTTTAATCTTATTGTGTCATTAATCGCTCATCTTTTTATTCTTTTCTCATTGTCAATCTTTCCTACTAACCACTACACACCTCAATCTTTCTGATAACCTTTGTTCCTCCTCTAATCTCTATCTCTTACTCATGCTAAGCACTTCTTGTATCCCTAATTTAATATTCTATTGACTATCTTTTTCGCCATCTATTCGTACTCCAAGTAAATTGGGGATCAAGCCGAAGCCTTAACTTTCTCTAGAAGGCTTATTAGTGTATTCTCAGGGGTCCTGAGAGTTTAGGTCCCTATTCTGAAAACCAAGACTGTTACAAATAATATCCAACAAATCTTTTAAACATACTTCAATGTTTTTAGTATGCATGATTCTCATCAAATAAAATTCTTAAACATGATTCTTAGGAATTTAAAAATATTACATATATACTCATGAACACCGCCTAAGGACTTGATTCAATTAAAAGCAACTTTAACCAGTTAAAGGGAAATTCACACCTTGAATAAATCTTTTGCAAACCTATTTGTTTACTAATCTTTGTAAGAAAAAAAAATGTGATGAAAAACCCTCATTCATTATCACTAATTCCTATTGCTGTTATATTAGTGTCATAAATTATAAATTTTTCATTATTAATATAAAAATTAGTCACAACTTTGTTAGAAAATATACATTTTCTTGTATATGGTTTGGTCTAGAAAAACTTTAGTTTATAATAAAATATTTAAACATATCTACAAGTTTAGCTTGTATTTGCATGTGATAACAGGTTTTGATAATGACAAAGGAAACATGCAATGCGAAGTCTTCGAAGAATCAAAAACAATTAGAGACATCATATAAAAGAAGAAAACCGTTTCACAAAGGTTCAAGAAATCAAGAAACCAATGAATCAAGCAAAAGGAAAGCAACCATGCATCACTAGATTCAAATGGATGACCAACAGGCATGAGAAAATGTCAAAATGAAAAGCCTGAATCGATTCAAGCACGAGTGAATCGATTCAAAGCCCTGGAAGTCACTAAAATTGCAAACAGTATGTCCTGAATCGATTCACCATGACCCTGAATCGATTCACACGATGCTGACAGTCCAGGAACCCCAAACAGAATGCTCTGAATCGATTCAACAAAGCTCGAATCGATTCACACGAATCTGAAACTTAAATCTGTACACATCAGAATGCTTCGAATCGATTCAAGGCACTACGAATCGATTCGAGAAGTGGGAAACACCACTAAAAGGACAGATTTAAGTGGGAAACATGGACCCAATTTTATAATACACAGAGACAAGCTGGAGCCATCATCTTGCAACGGCTAGGAACCCTCAACACTGCACAAATGAGTCTATATAATGAAGAGGAACTCAAGCACAACATGCAGAACCAAGAAGCAACAAATCCTTAGCTCTATCTTGTGCTTTGTAAGCCTATTTCTTGTATCTTGAAATACATTTGTATACCCTCTCATCTTGAGAGTTAGAATTTGGGAGAGCTTTTCATTTGTATATCTACTCTATTGAGAGAGTGTATTGATTGTAAACAAACACCAAACACAAGTTATTCACTCTAGGTTGAGTGGTTGTTCACTCTAGGTTGAGTGGTTACAAAGGTTGAGGATTCAACCTTTGGGTATTGAGAGATTGTGAGATTGGGTGGGTTGCCCTTTGCTTGTGAGGATTGGGTTCTTGAGTGTGGGACACTAGGAAGCTGCAATTGCTCAAAGCTTGTATCTCAAATCTTCAATAGTGAAATCCTCTAAGTGGGTTGCTTAGAGGCGAGACGTACACCGGATTGGGTGGAACTCGTTACATCGGTTTGCAAGCTTCTCTTCCTTACTCTTTTACTTTCATATACTGCATATTTGTTGATTGGTATTGTTTGGTTGAGAAGAGCATACTTGAACTTGCTTAATTTGTTATACCTTAGATATTGCACACCAAGTGTTTGGTAAATTGCTTCAGCAATATTTCTCATTGTAGTGCATTGCTTGTTATCCTCCATTCTATCTCACTTGCATAATCTCATAAACTTGGTGATAAAAATCAGTTTCAAAGGCATTCCACTCAAAAGTTTTAAATCTCAATTCACCCCCCCCCCCTCTTGAGTATTGAGGCCACTTGAACAACAAGTGGTATCAGAGCTTGACTCTTGGTAGATCAAGCTTAACAGCTTCAAGAGATTAAATGGCCTCAAGTTCTCAAAATGTTTTTCCCGAGGGTGGTGCGATAAATAGACCTCCCGCTTTTAATGGGGAAGGGTATGCGTTTTGGAAAGAAAGAATGAAAATCTTCATTCAATCAATTGACTTGAGAATATGGAATGCCATTGAAAATGGTCCTTATATACCTATGCATACTATAGATAGTAAGAATGTTGAAAAACCTATAGATGAATGGACAAGCGAGGAAGAAAAGAAAGTCCAATATGGCTACAAGGCCAAAAATCTCATTACTATGGCTTTAGGTCAAGATGAATTTTTTAGAATAATGACATGCCAAACTGCTAAAGAAATGTGGGATACTCTTCAAGTAACCCATGAAGGTACAAATGATGTTAAGGACTCTAAGATTAGCACACTAACTAGTCAATATGAGTGCTTTAGATTAAACTCTCATGAATCAATTGTTGATATGCAAAAAAGATTCACTCTCATCATTAATCAACTCATTACACTTGGAAAGACTTACACTAACAAAGAGCTCATTCATAAAGTGTTGAAAAGTCTTAACAGAGAATGGCAACCGCTAGTTACCGCCATCAAACAATCTCCTAGCATAAACGAAATGTCTCTTGCCACACTATTTGGTAAGTTGCAGGAACAGGAACAAGAGCTGAAAGAATTAAAGATGGCGGAAGAGGAAGAAAAATCTTCCAAGAAAAAGGGTCTCGCTCTCAAGGCTACTTCCACAAATGAAGAAGAAGAATCCGGAAGTGAACTTGATGAAGAAGAAGAATTCAGACTATTTGTGAAATGCTTCGGGAAATTCATGAAAGGCAAACGCCTTCAAAGAAGCTTCAAAAACCCAGGTAAGAAACCTATCACTAAAGAAAATTCTTCCTCACCCAATTGTTTTGAATGTGGCAAGGAAGGGCACTTCAAAGCGGATTGCCCAAATCTTAAGAAGAAGGGAAAAGAGAAAAGAGGAAGAAGGAGAGCATACATAGCATGGGATGAGAATGAGGTAAGCAGCTCGGATGACTCAGAGAATGAAGAAGCAAACCTTTGCCTCATGGCCAATCACCATGAAGAAGATGATGAGGTAAACTTCCATGACTTAGATCAAGATGAATTACTTGATGCTCTAGAGGAACTATATGATAAATTTACAAAAGTTTCCAATAGACTTAAGGTGTCTAGAAAAACTAGTGACACTCTAGAGATGCACCTTATGGAGGTTTGCAAAGAGAATGAATGCTTAAAAGAAGAATTGAAAAACGCTCAAACATGTTCCAATAGTAAACCATGTGATTTTGCAAAGAAGTGCATTGTGTTAGAAACCAAGGTTGAAGACCTAAATAGGACACTAGAGAAGTTCACTAATGGAAGAGATAATTTGAATATCCTACTTGGGCAACAAAAATGCATGTTTAGTAAAACCGGTTTAGGATATGACAAAGAACATAGTAATCACAAAATGGAGAAGCACTATAAAAACTTCTTTGCACCACCAAGCAAATCCTCCTCACCTTTTATGAAATGCAATCATTGTGGTTCCAAAGGACATAGTGCTTATAAGTGTAGTGTTAGGAAACTAGGACCAAAGGTCTTAAGAAAGGTGTGGGTTCCCAAAGGGACATTACCACAAACTAACCTTAAAGGACCCAACATAAAATGGGTACCTAGTTCTCTAAACTGATTTTGTTTTGTAGGTATGCTTCAAGACAAGCAACACCCATTGGTACTTGGATAATGGGTGTTCAAAGCATATGACGGGAGACATAAGCAAATTCATATCATTCACTCCCAAATGAAAAGGAAGTGTCACCTATGGAGACAACACTAAAGGAAGAATCCTAGGCATTGGAAATATTGGTAAGAATTCTTCCACATCCATAAATGACGTATTGTATATTGAAGGCCTCAAGCATAATCTACTTAGCATAAGTCAATTATGTGACAAAGGATATAGAGTCTTATTTGAATCCAATTGTTGCATAATTGAGAATAAGCTAAATAAAGAGGTCAAATTTGTTGGAAAAAGAATTGATAACATTTACATGATTGATGTGGATAGTTTGTCTACAAATGATGAACAATGCTTCATTTCAAAAAGAGGATGAAACATGGCTATGGCATAGAAGAATAGCTCATATACATGTAGACCACTTGAACAAACTTGTTTCTAAGGATTTAGTAATTGGTCTACCAAAGCTTAAATTTGAAAATAGATTTTGTGATGCATGTCAAAAAGGAAAACAAGTAAAGGCATCTTTTCAATCCAAAAACATTGTTTCTACTCAAAAGCCTTTACAACTTTTGCACATGGACTTATTTGGACCATCCAAAATCAAAAGCTTTGGAGGTAATTACTATGGTCTAGTTATAGTAGATGACTATTCAAGATATACATGGACATTGTTTCTTGCTCATAAAAATGAAGCATATCATGCATTCAAGAAACTTGCAAAGGTTATCCAAAATGAGCAAAATTCAAAAATTGCATCCATTAGAACCGATCATGGGGGAGAGTTTGAAAATCAATCTTTCGAAAAGTTTTGCGAAAAACATGGTATCAATCACAATTTTTCAGCTCCTAGAACTCCACAACAAAATGGAGTAGTTGAAAGAAAGAATAGATCTTTAGTGGAGCTTGCTAGAACCATGCTAAATGAAAACAATATTGCAAAACACTTTTGGGCCGACGCGGTAAACACCGCATGCTATGTTATGAATAGATGTTTAATAAGGCCTATTTTAAAGAAAACTCCCTATGAGCTTTACAAGGGTAGAAAAACCAACATTGCATACTTTCATATTTTTGGATGTAAATGTTTTGTGCTCAACAATGGAAAGGATAATCTAGGAAAGTTTGATGCAAAATCTGATGAGGCAATATTCCTAGGATATTCTCAATCAAGTAAATCTTATAGAATTTTCAACAAACGAACAAATACCATCGAAGAATCTATTCATGTTAAGTTTGATGAAAATAGCCATAACCCTCCGAGAAAGGAAGATGTTGATGATCTTGTAGGTACTTTCCAAGAAATGAACTTGGAAGACAAAGAAGAAATCAAAAATGACGGAGGTGCAACACAAATTGAGAGACAACAAGATTGGGTAACCTTGAAGGATCATCCCTTGGACAAAATCATTGGAGAAATAACCAAAGGGGTAAGTACTCGAAACGCCATTAGAAATGCATGCAATCACTTGGCTTTTGTATCCCAAATTAAACCCAAAAATATTGATGAAGCCATTATTGATGAGCATTGGATGTTGGCCATGCAAGAAGAGTTAAACCAATTTGAAAGAAACGAAGTTTGGGAACTTGTGCCAAGACCCAATGACCATCTAATAATAGGCACCAAATGGGTTTTTAGGAATAAGTTAGATGAAAATGGCATAATAACAAGAAACAAAGCTAGACTAGTTGCAAAGGGATACAATCAAGAAGAGGGAATAGATTATGAAGAAACGTATGCTCCCGTAGCTAGGTTAGAAGCCATTAGGTTATTGCTAGCTTTTGCATGCTGTATGGATTTCAAACTTTATCAAATGGATGTCAAAAGTGCGTTTTTAAACGGCTTCATTCAAGAAGAAGTTTATGTAGATCAACCTCCCGGTTTTGAAAATCATAAATTTCCAAACCATGTCTTTAAATTGAGAAAAGCTTTATATGCTTTGAAACAAGCTCCAAGAGCTTGGTATGAAAGACTAAGCAAATTCCTTTTAGAACACAATTTTGAAAGAGGAAAGGTTGATACTACACTGTTTATAAAACGCAAAAATAATGACATTCTTTTGGTACAAATTTATGTTGATGACATAATATTTGGTGCTACTAATGAGAATCTTTGTCAAGAGTTTGCCAAGATCATGCAGAATGAATTTGAAATGTCCTTGATGGGAGAACTCACCTTCTTCCTCGGATTGCAAATAAAACAAGCGAATGATGGAACATTCATTAGCCAAACTAAGTACTGTAAGGAACTACTTAAAAGGTTTGGAATGGATAAGGCAAACGAGATAGCTACACCCATGAGCACATCCTGCTATCTAGACAAAGATGAAAAGGGTAAGGACATCGAAATCACCAAATATCGAGGTATGATTGGATCCTTACTATATTTGACTGCTAGTAGGCCCGATATTATGTTTGCGGTATGCATGTGTGCTAGATATCAAGCATGTCCTAAAGAATCACATTTAACTGCCGTAAAAAGAATTTTGAAATATCTTGTGGGTACTCAAAATGTTGGTTTGTGGTATCCCAAAGGCGTTGAATGTAATCTTTTAGGATATTCCGACTCTGACTTTGCTAGCTGTAAACTTGATAGAAAAAGCACTAGTGGCACATGTCATTTACTTGGTAGCTCCCTTGTTTCTTGGCATAGCAAGAAGCAAGTAAGTGTTGCATTATCGACGGTTGAGGCAGAATATGTAGCCGCCGGTAGTTGTTGTGCTCAAATTCTTTGGATGAGACAACAACTTCTTGATTTTGGCATCGTTTTAAACAAAGTACCCATCAAATGTGATAATACTAGTGCCATTAACATCTCCAAGAATCCAGTAATGCACTCTAGAACCAAACACATTGAGATTAGGCATCACTTTATTAGAGATCATGTGTTAAAAGGGGATTGTGTACTTGAACATGTAGAAACTTCTAAGCAACTAGCTGATATTTTCACAAAACCCTTGGCTAGAGAGCAATTTATTCACATTAGAAGAGAATTAGGCATTCTTGATATGACAAATTGTGTTTGAATGATCTCTTAATATTATGTATTGATTGCTTGATAACTTCTATTAATTAGTAATGAAGAAAAAGAACCCCTTGGAAATGTAGACTTGATGATCCTATATGAAATTCCTCATGCCTTGAACACATTGGAATGGATAGAAATGAATTTTGAAGTAAAACAGCCCTTCGAATCGATTCAGCATCCCCTCGAATCGATTCAAAGACCTGTTGGTTCATATTCCCGCAAACAGAAACGTTCGAATCGATTTACACCATCCTTGAATCGATTCACGCACCTGATTCTCCCATTTCTCTCAAGTCAGTAACGCTCGAATCGATTCACCCATCCCTCGAATCGATTCACGCGACAGTTTTTGAATATTAACGCTAATTCAAGCCTCCCAATCACTCACTTCCTCATTTTACTCTCCCACTATCTCCCAATATCTCTTTTCCAACTTCTCAACTTCTTCTCCAAACCTTCCACTCAATCCTCCATCTCCAATGGCTTCCTCCTCTCAACCTCGCAAGAAGCAACGTGCAAACACTGCTGCAGCCTCCATGCCCCAAAACTCTGATTTATCCAGATTATTTACTACTCAAAAGGAACTAGAAAGGTACAAATCTTCCTTCTCTGAGAAAAATCTCATTTCTCCTCATTGGCTTGATCTTCTATTTTTTGAGACGTCTGGACTTCCTCTACTTACCACCTTACATCAACAAGAGCTTGTTGGCTTCATGGCTCTTGAGGAAATAGCAATCTACCCCGAATTGATTCGTGTATTCTACTCCACTCTACGCCTTCAAGATGCTCGCTACATTGCCAGAGTGAAAGGTAAAACTATCATTCTTGATAATGAAGTCATGAATCAAGTTGGCTTACTCCCTCTTAGCAATGCTTCCTTCCATGGCAAAGAACCTCCTCTTGCATGGAATTATAATCCATTGGAGGCAAGATCTTTCTTTAATCTTGCAGGTCCATCAAGCACAGTTGGCACTTTAAGTCTCCAACACCGCCTCTTACATTTTGTCCTTGTCAAAATTCTCCTCCCTTCCGGTGGAAATTATGCAAGACTAAATGAGGCCCAAATCTTGCTGCTCTGGGCAATTGTCAACGAAAAGGACATCAATTGGATCGACTTAATCAGGCATCACATGATTGAAGCCCAAAACCTCGCTCATCTTCCATATGCCATCTTGATTACCAAATTGCTCCACCACTTTAAAGTGGATTTGAAAAATGAAATCAAAGAGATGGTTGGTCCCAAAGCACCTATTGGCAAATCTCATCTCACTAAGATGAATATTGTGGAATACCATGGCAGGTGGCAATTTCTTAGACGTCCCCGTCACAAAGTTGAAGATGACGCCCCTCCTCCTCCTCCACCCGCTTCTTCTGATGATCTGTTCACCAGACTCACTGCCCACCTGGACCAGCGCCTCAACTCCATGGAAGCAAACATTCACGCTCGACTGGACAAAATTGAAGCGAATATGGAAGAGCGATACACGGAGCTAGCCACCCAGATATCCAGCATCCACTTCCCACAATCCTGATTGATCTTTACTTTCTTTGTTTCAATTTCACATTAAGACTTGGTTGTTTACTTTGGTTTATATTTTGGTTAATTACTTTGATTTATGACTATTTCGGTTAATTATTTACACAATTATCTCGTTTGGTTAATTACTTTGGTTTATGACTATTTCAACTGCGTTGCCTGCGATTATTACTCGATTTACTGCATATTCCCAACTTTTGTTTTTGATAATGACAAAGGGGGAGAGATATACAGGTTATTAGATATATAGGTTATTCTCTAAGAAATAGATAATGACAAAGAAATAATTGTGTATGTGTGCGATAGATGTGTATGTGTGCATTCTTTCAACGCTTAAAATTTTGACGATTTTATTGAAAAACAAAGGGGGAGACATATTAGTTTTCATAACTTGCTATTGGCTAATAAACACCCCAAGAGATGGCCATTGGTTGTCATCATCAAAAAGGGGGAGAATGTATTTGCATGTGATAACAGGTTTTGATAATGACAAAGGAAACATGCAATGCGAAGTCTTCGAAGAATCAAAAACAATTAGAGACATCATATAAAAGAAGAAAACCGTTTCACAAAGGTTCAAGAAATCAAGAAACCAATGAATCAAGCAAAAGGAAAGCAACCATGCATCACTAGATTCAAATGGATGACCAACAGGCATGAGAAAATGTCAAAATGAAAAGCCTGAATCGATTCAAGCACGAGTGAATCGATTCAAAGCCCTGGAAGTCACTAAAATTGCAAACAGTATGTCCTGAATCGATTCACCATGACCCTGAATCGATTCACACGATGCTGACAGTCCAGGAACCCCAAACAGAATGCTCTGAATCGATTCAACAAAGCTCGAATCGATTCACACGAATCTGAAACTTAAATATGTACACATCAGAATGCTTCGAATCGATTCAAGGCACTACGAATCGATTCGAGAAGTGGGAAACACCACTAAAAGGACAGATTTAAGTGGGAAACATGGACCCAATCTTATAATACGCAGAGACAAGCTGGAGCCATCATCTTGCAACGGCTAGGAACCCTCAACACTGCACAAATGAGTCTATATAATGAAGAGGAACTCAAGCACAACATGCAGAACCAAGAAGCAACAAATCCTTAGCTCTATCTTGTGCTTTGTAAGCCTATTTCTTGTATCTTGAAATACATTTGTATACCCTCTCATCTTGAGAGTTAGAATTTGGGAGAGCTTTTCATTTGTATATCTACTCTATTGAGAGAGTGTATTGATTGTAAACAAACACCAAACACAAGTTATTCACTCTAGGTTGAGTGGTTGTTCACTCTAGGTTGAGTGGTTACAAAGGTTGAGGATTCAACCTTTGGGTATTGAGAGATTGTGAGATTGGGTGGGTTGCCCTTTGCTTGTGAGGATTGGGTTCTTGAGTGTGGGACACTAGGAAGCTGCAATTGCTCAAAGCTTGTATCTCAAATCTTCAATAGTAAAATCCTCTAAGTGGGTTGCTTAGAGGCGAGACGTACACCGGATTGGGTGGAACTCGTTACATCGGTTTGCAAGCTTCTCTTCCTTACTCTTTTACTTTCATATACTGCATATTTGTTGATTGGTATTGTTTGGTTGAGAAGAGCATACTTGAACTTGCTTAATTTGTTATACCTTAGATATTGCACACCAAGTGTTTGGTAAATTGCTTCAGCAATATTTCTCATTGTAGTGCATTGCTTGTTATCCTCCATTCTATCTCACTTGCATAATCTCATAAACTTGGTGATAAAAATCAGTTTCAAAGGCATTCCACTCAAAAGTTTTAAATCTCAATTCACCCCCCCTCTTGAGTATTGAGGCCACTTGAACAACATAGCTCAGGTTCGTTAGTCTATGCCTTTACATGGGACAATGTGTTTCAGCTTTTAAAAAGGTTATCAAGTAAATAACTTTGCCAAGAAAAATTATCCAATTAGTTAATAATTAAACTTGTATGTTTGAGAATTTGGATTTAATTGATGGACCACTGTACGATGTATATTCTATAGGCAAGTTAAGTTACCTAAGCAAGTGCTACAATATGACAAAAAAAGTGGTAGGTACAAATATGCAAGCAAAAATTAGTTTGAAAATACAAAAAGATCATTCATTTTTGCACAAAAAAACAACTTAATCTATCGCCTTTGGAAGTTAAAGGCCTTGATTGAGATAGCAAAAATGAAAACAAATAGCACTGCAAAGCCAGAAACCATAATTGCACAAACTCCTATGAAATCATGTTTGATACCATAATAACTTCTTATGAACTCTTGCACTGACTCATTTTCTGATTTCATCACAGTGGTTATATCTCCAAATTGTGAGGCAACTAATCCATATATGGTCCAAGCCACAGGACATGCCCAGTAGTACCATCTCCACCACACAGGAATGCTCTGTTATAAAAAAGGTAACAAATGGTAAATAACAATAAGAACCCATATAATGACATCCATATTGAATCCATTCATAGATATTATTTAATGCATTCAAATTTCAAGGGTTTGCAATACTTACAGGTCTTGGAATGACAAATCCTGAAAAGAGGTTCCAAATTCCATAAAATGCAGCTGCTACAATTGAAGCAACATGGTGATTTGGTGTCACTGCCACAGCCATCATGCCATAGAAGGTGAAGTAGCACAATGTGAAGTACATGAAAAACATGTACCAAAAGAACTTCTCTATAGTCCATTCAAATCCTATCATGGCATAAACTATAACACCATATGAAGCAGCTTGGACAAAAATATAAGGTAGCTCTATTATAACCTGTGACAAAAAAAGTGAGTTGTGCTAAACATAGGCATGTAAATTATAGTACAAACTTTTTTTTGTTATTTTAATGAAAAAGTGATCTTAATTATTACTTGTGCAATTGCATAAGGTAAGGCGGAATACATTCCAGCAGCTCTCTCTCTATAAAATACAGTTCTTTCAATGGCCACCACTGGTTGTACAGAGGCAGCATTTTGGATGCCAAGGAAAAGAATGGCATTATACATTGAACCAATGGCATTAAATAGATCCTGTCTACTTGAGCTGAAAGTCAAAAAAAAAAAGATTCACAATTCAAATAAAAATAGAGAAATTTACTAAATCCAATTTATCATTTCTAAAATTCTGAATTTTGACTTACTATTTGCATCCAAGGTCCCAAAACATTGTTCCAAACAGCAAGGCTGTGAAAGTTGTGGAAAGAAACCTCACAGCAGTGTATGGTGGATTGCGCCAATATGACCAATGTTGTTTCCGTAAGCAGGCTAGACATTGGACCCAAAGTGATTGTGCATATTGAGTAGGGAAGTGAAGATCCTTTGAAGCAGGAGCAGGGTTACCCAATTCTTTTATAAGTTGCTTGTTTCTCCTAATGAACACAGTATCAAAACTAAGCCTTTGTTGAATATGATCATAAGTACATATCCATGCATATTAGCTTACCTGTATAGCTCAGAATTTTTGTATATCTCATGAAAATCAACACCTAAAGTAAGTTCTTGTGATGGAGTTGTGACTTCCAACATCCAAGTTGCTGGGTTGTAGCCATCTTTGATTTTATTAACCCCTTCAATGCTCTGACCAATAAAGAATATTGCAAAAGAAGTGATTACTAGCAAGAGATATGCCAATCCACTTCAAATGTTATTGAATTTAAGTTGCATCTAACCTCAAAATACTTGATCAACTGATTAGAATGACGACCTAATGGCCCAACATATATTTCTTGTCCTCCACGCTTCATTAGGAATAACTACAATCATACGTTGAGTAAGTTAGTTTCAACCATCAAGTCCAATGGAGATAAGAACCATAAAGCACAACTTTATTTTATCATACAATCTCTCACCTCATCAAAAGCTTCAAATATGTCAATGCTTGGCTGATGTATTGTGCAAACAACTGTTCTTCCTGTGTCAACTGTGTTCCTAACAGTTCTCATAACAATTGCAGCTGCTCTAGCATCCAACCCTGAAGTAGGCTCGTCCATGAAAATTATAGATGGATTAGCCACTAATTCAACTGCTATTGTTAGCCTCTTTCGCTGTTCAGTTGAAAGACCATTCACATCTGGCAAACCAACTAGTGAGTTCCTTAATGGTTGCAGCTCCACAAGTTCCATGACTTCCTCAATGAACATCTGTAACCATATCAATGACATATCCGAAAGTAACAACAATGAGTCTCTAAGCTCATAAGGCAAATTCTATTAACTAGTGGAGAGAAAAACATTAAGTGACCGCTTAGTTTGAGGAAATGTTTCTGTTTTTATTTTCTGTTTTCACTTCTAATTATAAAACCATCACATTGTTTTTGGTTTTCAAAAGTTTTAACAAGAAACAATAAAAACAGAAAAAAAAAATTGTTTTCAGTAGAAACTTCGCCAAATCCTTTGGACCAGGATCATAATGTCGTAAATAGAAAGAAAAACCAAAGGGTATTTTGACTTGTTACTGCTAACCTTTCTAGTGTTAGGTTCAACTTCTGGTGGTAAACGAAGCCATGCTGAGTAAACCAACGATTCAAAGATGGTAACATGAGGAGAGTGGATATCATTCTGCTCACAGTAACCAGAAATACGAGCAAATGTTTCTTGCTTTTTGGGGTAGCCAGAAACTTTTATGCTTCCATCAATATAACCACCAGTTTTCCTACCAGCTAAAACATCCATCAATGTAGTTTTACCAGCACCACTTACACCCATCAAGGCTGTGAGAACACCAGGCCTAAAGGCACCACTAACACCTTTCAAAAGCACTAACTTGTCCTCCCTTACACCTTGATCCTTCATTTCCTGCCAAGTGAAATCCCAAGGATTTTGTTTATTTTTGGACTAAAAGAAAATTAAACTAGAAACTGTCCTAGAAATTCAAATGCTATTTATTACTTTACAGTGACTTACTTGTGGCATATCTACTGAGTATACTATTTGATCAAAGGTGACAGAAAATGGTTCAAAAGGAAGAACCATTCCTTTTTTCTTTACATGGCTAGAACCCACTACACCAATAGCTCGCTTAGAGCTTCCTGCATGATAGTTGAAAAGATATTCAACTAAGTACATATTCTTAAATTGAAAGTAGAGTGCATGCATTGAGTGTTCATTAGAGATATAAATAAGATAGATCACCTAGGCGCGGCAATTCAACTTCTTGGGCTATATAATTAGGTGCATTTCCTTCTGGTTCTTCATTTATTGTTGCCTGTGGCTTCTCAAATGCTACAAAATTCATGCATATTTGTCAATAAATTTTTGCATCACCGCAAGATCTTAAATAACCAAAAGGAAAGATACTCACGGTTGAGGTAAGTGAGAGCCATAGTGTATATAATATTGAAAAGAAACATAAACCCAACCAATGCCCCAATTCCTATCCAATACCAATATGCCTGTGTGAAGAATCCACGGGACTCCAAAATTTGAATTCCCAGTGTCTTGTTTGAATTTGGGGTGAACTGTAATTGAACAGAAAATGAATTAGGCTGCACTTAGTTACAAAAAATTATTCTAGTTTTCTGGGAATATTTTTCTGCTTGTTTTCTAAAATTTGCATTTCCTAGAATAGTTAGAAAAATTCTTGAAAATTTTTTCTCACTTTTTAGTTGTTTTAAAAAACTTCTTTAAAGACTTCTCTGTTTTTCTTAAAAAAAATAGAAAACCCGACTTTTAGTTTTATTTGAATATTTTGTAAACAAACACCTTTTCTATTTTTTTAATTTTTCAAGAAAAATTTTTCATTTTTCTTAAAAAACTTCCAACTAAACACAACCTTATCCTTTCAAATTTCTAAGTTTCTAGTAAATTATTCTAAAGTTGCGAGTTTAAGAAATTACATGGTTCCAACTATTTCCAAGGAATTCATTCACCACTATTGCATTTTGTCCATACATTAAAGGTGAAATCCAATAACCCCAAATCCACCATCTCTTGATATCCTCTGTTTGATTGCCAATGGGAAAACAAGGAAGCATTAATGTCAACTTCCATTTTGTGATAAATGCAAAAATTTGTTACATTTTTTAATTGAACTCACCTCTTGACAAAACGAAGCCACCCAATGTAAAAAGAACAAGAAGTGCAAAGGATCCAAATGTGTTAGCCACAACCATGTTTCTACTAAGTGCTGCAATAGCTCGGAACAATCCAGAAGCCATTTGGTTTATAAGGAATAACAGAAGGTACTGCTTTAACAATCTACATAAAGAATGAGACTTCACACCATAAGTAACCTCTACAAATAAACAAACATAACTAATCTTCACTTCTTCCAAATATATAAAGAAAGCTTCTTTACCTTTCAACATTTGGATCAAAACCAATTACATAATAGGTAAGAAATACCCAAACAGCAGCTTCTATAGAGGTAACAGGGATCCTCAGGATCCATGAAGGAATGGCATAAGCCCATGAAGGATAAAATAGAAGGTCTCGTTGCTTATGGAAAATAGGAAGTTTTACAATGGTCATTGAAATCTCGGCCATTCCATTGAACATAAGCACGACAACTGCAAAAAATAGAGCACCAGCAAAAACACCTCCATCATCCAAGGAATCCCGGTGCATCTCAGTTCGTAGAAAAAGTGTCATTGTCAACATTGCCATGATAGTAAGCTATGAAAAAACAGAGGAAAATCAAAAGTAAGAACCATGTATGAAAAATGATTATAAATTCAAAAATGTATTACCAAACAATTCTAAATGAAAAAAAAAACATTTATTCATGTGATACAGCTATAACCAACCTGGCACAGCTTGAAGATGTAAAAAAATGAGTTCCTTTTCATAAGCAAATACTCTCTTGAGAAGTTAGCCTTTAACAATTCCGTCTTGTTAATGCCATACTTTTTAGTGGTTAATGCAGCTGGGTGATTCTTAGACTTGTCAAAAGGAGTTGCAAGTTCTTCTCCGATTCTCCTCCCATCATGGAATGAGTGAAATGCCTCAGCAAATTGAGTAACAGTTACAAAGCTATATGGCTCATCTCTACGTACCCAATACTGCTCTTGGTCCTTTCTTGAAGTTACCTATGACAAGATATAAACTTTATGAGCAAAGTTTTCATTCACAAACTTCAAATGAGGGACACAAAAAGATAAACTTTGACTTACTTCCTGAAGAAAATCAGCAACACCTTTCCTCTCAGGACATTTAAATCCCATGGATTCAAAAAAATCAAGAACATATTCACGGGGTCCTTGGTAGACAATTTGACCATCAGAGATAAGAATGATGTCATCAAAAAGTTCATAAGTCTCTGGTGCTGGTTGGAGTAGGGAGATAACTGCAGTTCCATTGAGAATGTGAACATATTGCCTTAGAGACCTCACAATTTGGAAAGTTGTGGAACTGTCTAAACCAGTTGATATTTCATCCATGAATAGAGCATTTGCTGGTCCAACCAACATCTCCCCCGTAGTCACTCTCTTCCTTTGTCCTCCAGATATACCCCTCAACATTTGATCCCCTACCATAGTATCAGCACATATATCCAACCCCAAAATCTACAAAATTTTTTAGTAAATATACCTTCTGGCTTCACTTCATAATGGATAATCTTAAGAAACTTTAAATTCAATGCATGAGAGAACCTTATTTTAGAATTACCTTTAGGACATAATCTGTTACTAGACTTGCCTCCTGGCCTCCAGTTGTAGCTGCCTAGTGTATCACAAGATAGTGAAATGTAGAGACTTTAAACACATAGGTAAGGAACTAGCCTAATTTAATGCAATAAGAATTGATGCCGGCTTCTTTATTACCTTCATGTAGACATCAATGTCAGGATCAGGCTTGATTTTTGCTTCTTTTTCTCTTCTAGACAACTCAGATAACAAGTCTATGGATCATAAAATTTCACAAACAATACCCCCGAATTAGATATGAAGAAATTGGTATGGTGTAAGAAAAATCATGTCCTGGATAAAAAATGAGAGTAAACCATCAAGTTAATCCTTGAAATTGTATCACTTTAGTTTCTGAGATTTTAAAAATCTCAATTTAGTTTCCGACTTTATGAAACGACTTTCAATATAGTCCTTTTTAATACAAAAGGATGGTAAAAAATAAGGACTAATATGAATAACTTTTTTGTAGTGTCTGAGATTAACTTGAGATTTTTAAAGTCTTGGTGACTAAAATGTATGATTTACACAATCTTAAGCAGTAACACGTGGGTTTGCTCTAAAAAAACAACGGCTAAGGCTAACCATAACGTGTTCCAACCCCTTGGCACCTTGCTGAGAATGCCAAGGTTTCCCTCACGGTCATCTCTCCAATATGAACATCATGTTGGCTAATGTATGCAGCAGTTCTTTGGGGAACAAACTCGTTCATTTCGTGCCCATTATAAATCACTCTCCCTGAGACCTAGAGGACAATACACACAAGGGCATCCAAGATTGTAAATTAAACAAAAAGTACCACTTGCTAATAGAAAACAATTAAAATAAAACAAGCAAACATGAAGGGAAATTGCTTTTCACCTTGAGACTTGGATCAAGTTTTCCTGACAAGGCCAAAAGGAGTGTGGTCTTTCCTGAACTTGGAGGGCCTAGAAGCAGTGTCATCCTGCGAGGTTTGACTATTCCACTAACATCTTTTAAGATAGTCAAATGTTTCTTTTTTCCTGAGAGAATGTGGAGAGAAGTAAAGAAACTCTAGAAGAGCAAAGAGAAAAGGATTATAAGAGTGGGAATCTAACTCCAGAAGAAAAACACAAAAATATTGCTAGAATATGTCGAATATACCTCCACTATATTACTAATGAAGTTTATGAAAGTTGGCAAAGCTCTGCTTCCCACGTAAGCCTCTGCCTCAACATTTAGGTGCTCATATCTTACTTCAATTGTTGGAATATCAATCCCTACTCTGAAAAAGAAAATCATGAGTGAGCTTATTACGCTATGATGTTATATTATCATTAACAAATAAATGAAAAAAAAATTGAAAAGTTAAAACTAAAAGAATTCCAAAGAATGAAAACAGAGGAGAGAGGTAAGACTAGTAAAGCAATAGCAGTACTTAATAACGAGACTTATTAAGTGGCAATTTTCCTATTAAGTGCCGGATTTATAACTAGTTGTAAAAATATAGAATTCACTATTAAAGATATCATCTAACTTCATTTGAGTAATTTCAAATTGGAAAATAAATGAATACTAAGTTAAATGCAATCATTCAATCACACAAAAACAAAATAAAACCCTAATAAATATATTCATTTCAAATAAAAAACGTTACTAGTCTTTGCTCAAAAAAAAAAAATTACCATTTGAATGAATAAAATTCGATCCATAGAACTGAGGTTATTAAAACTCATTGATAATCGTTGATATTTATTCCTTACCTATCAATTCGTTCCCTGAGCTTCAACAGAAACTTCTCATTGTCTTCATCAGCGTTATTGATCAGCTTGTTCAACAGATTCTGTCTTTCTTGAAATCCAAGTTCAGTTATATCAATCTCATTGGCCACTCCACGAGAAGTTGTCAACAACCCTTTCCTCAAACGGTTGTAAGTAGGAAGTTTCTCAAGTGCAGCCCATCTCAGAGCCTCTTCATCATCGCCTTCTTCATGCCTCGAGGACCTCGAAAATGCTTCCATTATGCTGTTTCTCCAAACTCTGGAACTGTTTGATCGTAAACTGTTACCTGCCCTGTATATATCACTTCCCTCCATCATAGCCTCCACCGAAAACAATTGCAAAAGATTTCAACTTTCACAATTTGAGCTCAACCCCACCAAAACCCAGGAGCCTTTTTCTTCTAATGCAGTCACAAACACCGGAGAGAGAACCCTGCTATTCCTTGCAGTGCTTTTCTAAGCAACATGAAAGAAGATTGAAAAGGGAATAAAAAGCAAAAAATGGGTTCTTTCAGATGTGTATAATATTCTGTTTTGCTTAAGATGAGAATGGTGAGGGAATGCATCAATGCATATATATATGTTAATGCAGAAACAGAAACTGGTGTGAACTGTTTAGCAATAACTGTTGGCTATTACGTGCAATTTTTGTATTTAACTTAAAATTATTTATTTTCCTAGGTATCACACCATTCAGTAGGGCCGGCCCGGTGAATAAAAAGAGATTTGTTATAATATGAATAAAAAAAATCATAAAATTAGGAGTCTTGAGAGACATATAAATAATATTTATTATGTGAGAATAGGTTAAACTATTTATTTGGAGTATAATATCTGATTTATTTAATATATAATTTTATTAATAAGATTATGTTAGGATTTTTTGAAAAGTCTTTTGAATTAAAGAAACTGAGTTAGGGGTTTAAAAAAAATTTGGCCATTTTTTTCTTAACTCTTAAATGATTTTATAAAACAAATTATAATTTATTATATACTATAATTTATAAATATATATGATATTTTCTGTACATAAATTAAATATAAAATTGATAATTAAATTTATATATATATATATATATATATATATTGTATAGGCTGTTAAGCTTTTAGAAACCTGTTTGTTTATTTAAGATGAATTCATTCACATTTAATATTTATTTGTTGGCATTTTTTATACAAACTACCAAGATAATTCAAGTTTCTAAATAAGATAGACCAAACATAAAAATATAGTTTGTGTCAAATAACGAGACAAACTCAAGTCTTACAATTAATTATCAATAAAAAAATTATTTTGTTAACACTATTTCATCGTCCTGTCCTTGCCCTATCTTCTTAATGTTATTAGTGAATAATTGAATTAAAGTTAATCTTGTAATATATTACTATGGTTGAATTATAGATATGAAAAGTATTTTAATTTTTATTGTTATAGTTGATTTTTAAATTTCAAATAACATAAAATTTGTTACGTAAAATATGAAACTCTTTTATTTAACAATAAAAAAATATTTATTTATTTTATAAATCTCTTATACTTACTAGGTCAGGTCTCAATAAATTGAAAACGTCCTAATTATCATCAGACCAATCTCACATCCAAACTATCCGTCTTTGAAATGAGAGTCTGGTTATGAAATGTTTTTGATTTACAAGAGTTAAAACTTTCTACCACTAAAGTACGAGGTATTAAAAAATTGAGTTCTCACATGCAACGTACGTAAAGTTAAACAAAATAGGGTACGTGGAAGGCATATAAGAGGGTGCCTTAAGTCATGCCGTTATATTAATGCTTGCTGCTATGTTGGTTCTGTGGACATAATTCTTCTACTTTTTAAAGGGTCGGTAACACATGTTACCAAACTTGGGTTATAGATTAGTGGATGTTGTTGAGAGTTGAAAGATGACATTAATTTAAAATGTTTCCCAACAAATTGCAGTGATAAATTTTCAAAATGTGAAGACTTCTGTTTTTAGTTGAAATAGAAACGTGTATTGTTTGTTTCACATTGTTTTATTTTAAGAATTGTCTTATTCTATTTAAAATGAAATAATGTACATGATTTCTATTATATGTGTATATGAATATCAATAAGATTTATAATATTTTTATTAGTGTCCAATTAATAAAAGTATGTAGGACCTCCAACAAACTACTCAAACTTCAACCACTCATGCAATTGAACTAAGATGTATAATCCTAAAAGACATAAATCAAAAAAGTTTGATTTTTTAATTTAAGAGACATCTCTTAAAGTTGTGTTACTCTTGACAAAATAACACCAATTAAATAAAGAAAATATTTAAACAAAAAAGTATTTGAAATTGTAGGATAAGTATTATTAAGTAGGATCTTAAAAATATGTCAAAAAAGGAAAATTAAATTTATAAAATTAAAGAATATTTTAAAGAATCACGTTATTTTATGGAAGAAAAAACAGCATATCATTCTCTATATAACTCTTAGTTTAATATACATCAATTACCTTTCACTGTTGACCAAATAATATATTTAGTTTCACCTAAAAACGATATTACTCGTATGTAATATAAAAGTGAGAAATTAATTTGATTATTCACCGACAAATTAGCAAAGGAATTAGTCATTATAATCAATAGTAGATACCAAGAATCTCACCTTAAAAAAATATACTTGGCTCATCTCTATCACTTAAAAGAAATAGGTATTTGACTATTGGTTTTATTAAGAGACTTTTGATGCACAAAATAAATTCAATGACACAAATTGTTAAGATTTTAAAAAAGGTACGAAATACATTTAATTAAATTTGAAAGTGTAAAAGAATAATATTTAAGAAATATAGATGTAAATGGACAAGGCAGAGAAGTGCTTCTTCCATCATGGCTCATGGGCTCATGGCTTGCCAGCCCAAAGTTTGATAAATGCGCAGGTTTGAAAAATATTTATTGTTGACAAAAAAAAAAAGAAAAATATTTATTGTAGTGTAATATAATATAAATAGATATATTTTCTTATGATTAATATTATATATATATATATATATATATATATATATATATGTATATAAAGAACTTAATATGGGTTGCATCAGTGCATGTGGCCAAATATAGAAAAAAAAAGTCCAGATATTGTTGTAACGTGGACTGGAAACACACTTCCTAGGATATAAAGGCATTATAAAAACACTTAAGTTGCTACAAACACAATAAATCACATTGAAGTGCGTGATGTTAAGCTATCTAGCATATCAACCATAAGGGTATGCAGTAAAAGAATAAGCACAATAATAGCAATAAAACAAGACATGATTAATGTGCAGCACCACAACCCAAATCATTTAAAGAGACAAAAGTCTATCCAGCTATATAAGATATTAAAAGGGATAGTTTTGTATGTTGACAAAATTTTTATCCAAAAAATGCAATAAGTCCTAGCATTTCTAACATTACACATGATATTCTGCTTGTTTATACTTTATGCAAATTTTATTTGATTAAACTTCCTAACCCTTCTTGTATCAAATTCATTAGACAACTAAACACCTCAGACCTATGATGACATTCTTTTTAAGTACAGTAAGGAAGGAATTGGTACAACAGTAGTTGCTAACTCATAACTAAGCAGTGATAATTGGAGCATGAGAAATTAGAAGTTGAAGAGCAAAAAACCACAATTAACTTGATTATTCTGCATGAGTCAACCTCATAATACATCCACTCAAACTCTTGCCTACTTGTATGTGTGTACAACCGTTGTTGTCAGTGACTCTAAAGTGTCTACATCATTCTACATCAACTTGATCTTTCTCTATTGCAGCAGCACCATTGGTACCAGGAACTAGTTCAGATTCACACGACCTAGAGGACAACCTCTCATATCTGAAACTTCGGAGAAGCTTATACTGCCTAAATGACAGAACCTGGTTCAACTTCTCATAGCCCAATCTTTGTTGAACATAGACCAGAAGTGCAAGAATAACAGCAATCACAGGAATGGTAATGTCCCCAAATTTTGAGTAAAAATCCAGATTTGGATTGACAAATTCAGAGTCCTCAGAGAAGTAAGGATTCGGAATTGGAGCTCGAATGTAGTCATAGATATGAGGAAGAAGTCTCACCAGAGTGATTCCAATGAAATAAAGTTTTCTGAGTGGTTTACAATTAATATGCCAGATTAAGTTCCCAACAACTTGAGGAAACAAGAAAAAGTCTTCAACAAGGCCTACATATTCTTCCATTTCTGTTGCCCAACCCGACATAGGATGAGAATTTACTCTATCAACCAAGTATTTGTTGAGAGCCTTCTGACTGGTCTTTGTGCCATGAATGATTAGAACAAGAACATACCCTATAACATGTATAGTGAAGATACAAAGAAGTACCCATTTATCACTAGGGACACAATGTGGCTCAACAGGGGTACGTGTCTGCAATCTGAGGCGAGACTTCCACACTTTCTGAAAAAGTCGAAGAGTCATTAGCAATGATACAATCAACAGCAGTTTCACAGTGTAATCAATGACATGGAGCCACTCACTACTCTCCAATTCACTAGATAGATCATCATAAGATTCAGAAACCATTTTCTTAAAAAGAGCCTCTGCACCTGTGACCAGAGGAATGCTATACCCAAGGGCTTGGATGCCAAGCACAACAAGTGACATATAGGGAAGAGAATCCACATTATGCTTTATATAGAACAGCTGGCTTAAAATACATCCGATCGCAAATGAGAGTGTCAAGATTCGGAGAATCCCTTCAACACCTCTGTGTGAGAGGACATCCTCACGTTGCTTCCGGTATATAATTGGAAAAGTTTGGAGCTTTATTGGATTGAATCGAAGGGGGTCATCATCAGTCCTTTGACTTTCTATCGAAATCGTAGCTGTGGGATGGACTAGCCATCGAGTTGTAGTTGGTGGATATGACACAACCACCTCAATCAAACAGTCCATTCCAGCCTCAAGATCATAGCTCTGAAACAAAACCTTCCATGATGCTCGCACATCTCTGCAGCCAATTAGATACATCTTTCCAACATGCGGATCATAAAGACCCTCCAGAAAAAGCACAGAGAAATTACTGTAACCTTTTCCAGTAAGACTGAGTTGTGCAGACACATTTATAAGAAGCTGTTTTTCAGTCAACTCTGCAGCATCAGTATGATATGGTGTTTCCTGTTCAGATGTTGAGCCATTTTGAGCATACCAATAACGTCCAAACAACGGACCAACAGAGAGAATCTCCATCTGAATGTCAACTCGTGGGGCCATGACATTAGGCATAGGGTCAGGAAAACCAGGGACATGAAAAGTGAGATCTTCTGAAAGAAGAGAAAGGCTATCTAGGAATGCCTCATTATCTTCGAGTTTGGGGAATGTTAGCAATGATTTCTTAATGACAGTTGTAAAACTGAAGGGCTCATTTTTTTCTAGGACAGTGCCAGCCAAATTAGTTTTAGAGTAACTGTAATTTGGACGGGTGACCTTTAAATAATTCCAGAGTTCTGAAGGTAGCACAAGTTGCTCAAATGATAAGGGAAAGAAGGCACTACTGTTATCAATAGGAGACAAAGTTCCTAAAATAATACTACGTTGCTTTAAGGAAAATGTGGTAGGAATATACATACAGATACGAGTATTACAGTTACTCCTTTTGGCATCAGAAAGTCCAAGGCAGCCAACCATGCAAAGCTGTCCACTGGAAGACTTCCAGATCCCTTCGGTTGCAAGAGACATGTTGCTCGACCCAGATCTCTTTGCTGCAGTATACTGATTCTCTGATGGAGAAACTGCTCTAAAAACTGTTGATACTTTAGCAGAACCAGCATTATTACTATTAGTACCTGCTTGCTCACAGATGACATCCTGCATATAAAGTTTAACATCTTGAAAGCCTCCATCTGTCAATTTGACCTCCTTATCCGACAAAAAAGGGCCTAACTTACTGCAGAAATCATCTGTGCCATTGCATCTCCAGTTCGGCACAACATACAAAGGTTTTTCTCTAGTAATTTCTTCAAGAATTTCACAAAATCTTGCCCCTTTGTAGGCGTTAATGCCATCACTCATCAGGTTATCTTTATATGGGTATGGATTGCAAGCTTTGGATACAATTTGTTGCGAGCCAAATGTGTACTTCACTGACTTTCCCAACTGTGACGATATGTGAACCACATCAAAGTATTTAGGATTGGCTTCCCGGTTCAAACTTCTTAGCTCTCCACTGATCATCCTGTTTGTTAAAGTGAATGACAAGGGATAGTGAAGAACAAGCAGAATCTGATCATCTTCAGACAAAGGTATGTCACCAGGATTCTTCATCCATTCCCATGGATTGGCAGGATTGGCCTCGCGAGTTGGTAGCACGGTGTCACCTAACAAACACAACACCCTTTCCCCACCATTTTTCTTTGATTCAGTGTAAACCCCTTGAAAGAGAATTGAGAGCTGAGAATGGCTAGGCCATAGCTGAAATCCGGAATTTCCAACATTTGCATTGTCCACAAGGTTACCATCTCGAGTAATTCCCATCACCATGAAGCCATTGATGGGAACAGACTTCTTCAACCTATGGTCATGATCAACATCTGTGACCCAAAAAGAGACCAAGCTCATCGGAGTTCGATTTTCAGACAAGGTCCCGGGAGATTTCTGAGGATCAAATGGCATTATGGGAAACTTCCCTCCATCATCCTGCATCCAATCTCCATTCACAAAAGAAAGCTCTCCTTTCATACCAGTAACCCCACTGTACTCATATCTCAATTCAGATGAAGCAGATAACACAGAGACACATTGTTTCTGAACTTCACCCATGCGATCATACTTATATGTCACATGAGAGTTCCTATCAAAACTATACATTTCCTCAGGGAACTGTGGATTCGCCAGAACAAGGACCAACATGTCACAGACAACCCAAAGAGCAACAATTGCTAAAAATAGAAACTTCATGGTTCAAAGTGACAAAAGTTAACAACTTTTCTTGAGAAATCCAACAAACTAGAATATCCAAATGCTTTTCTCGTCCAATTTCAACGAGAAATTGAGTTTCATTACATCCACAACTACTACCATTAGGTATGAACAATCATGTATGTATGTACCCAGCACACAAATCGACCACAGATCACACTCTCAAAGACGATCTAAAGAGAAAAAACAAAATCAAAACTAGTCAAAACTCAAAGTCCATTCAGAGAGCATGGAGGGGAAAAAAACAAGTGAGGAAACGAACCTGATTAAGACACAGATCGAAGTACCAGTTTTTACAGCAATTGATGTTTGGTGATGGTAACCCAGATTGTGAGGATTTTGAAATGAGTGTTGTAGAAATAGACAAAGATTTGGAGGAAGACAGAGAAAGAAGAACAGAGTTTAATGTAAGGTAAACTGAAGAGTGGAAGACTTGAAGTAGAAGTGGCTGTTTTCTGTCTGGTCTGGTTGGTCTTGCTTCCAGATCCACATTATAACCATTTTGATGCTTCCTATTTTTCATTTGTAAAAATAAAAAATCAAAATCAAAATCAAAGGCAATATTCTTATCTTTTTATTTTTATGTTTCTTAGTTTGGTGGCTTTCAACCTCAAATTTTGAAGATGTTCCCCCCACGAATAGGAAAGAGGACCCCACCATTCTCCTAGGTTTTTCCACGTCAGTGTATAATTAGTTAGTTGAATAATAAACTAATAGGCCAAAAGCCCACTCTGTAATTTAGATATAAAAGCAAAGATTGTACTATATTGTATTCAAGTGACACATACTGGAAATAATAAACCTAATCCCTAGGGGAATTCTCTAGGATTTTTGTGCCTACTTTCTGTGTGTGAACATTTTGGCGCCCACCGACCCGGTAAAACGGATCCTACACCACCATCACCAAAACCCTAATCCTAATTCTAGGCTAACCACTTCCAATCATGGTGAATACACGCAACACGCAACGGGAAGAAGACAGCAGGCAGCAGGAACCATCTGATCATGACGATCGGATTCAACATCTCACCACCATAGTAGAAACTCTGCAGCAAACTATGGCCAACCTGCAGCAAGAGAATGCAGAACTCAGGGGACAGAGAGGAGGAGAGCGAGAAGGCTCCAGTCATCATGTTGATCGATCCACCCATCAAAAGGCCGCTGGTCAGGCTTCTTTTCAAACAGAAACGACTAGGTACAACCCAGAACTTCCCTTTGCGACACATCCTTGGATTGATGCGATCATGGAAGCCCCATCCCCTCCTAATTACAAACCTCCGACAATGGAGAAGTACAATGGCAAAGGCGACCCAAAAGATCACCTCACCATATATACCAACATTATGTTGGTCATTGGGGCGTTCAATTCTCTCTTTTGCCAAACTTTCCCTACCACCTTGACCAAGTCAGCACTCCGTTGGTTTTTCCATCTTCCGCCGAAAAGCATTGATACCTTTTCTGACTTAAGCAAAAAATTCCTTAGCCAATTTTCCACTAACGGGGCCGTGAGGCAAACGTCACATAGTCTGGTCAATTTGCGCCAACACCCGGAGGAAACCCTTAAGCAATATATGTCCTGCTTCTTTGAGCAAGCCCTCCAGATCCGAGATCTTAGCCCAGAGATAGCGCTGCATGCCATACAGATGGGTTTGCGTCCTGGGAAGTTCGTTGATTCCCCAACCAAGAGACCACCTCTAGACATGGACGATTTACGAGAAAGAGCCTCACAATATATTGTCGTCGACGAAAGGAAATCCGATCAGATTATCCTCGTCAATCAAGCCACCCCTACCAACCAGCTCAACCATCATACCAATCCAAAACGGGGAAGCCCTAAGCGAAGCAAAGGTAAAGCCATCGAAGCCGACACCACCCCTAAGTACACCAATTTTACCCCCTTGAAAGACCGTCGTGACCGGATCCTGCACGAGGTTTACAACACGGGGCTGCTAACTCTCCTACCCTCAATAGAGGGTCCCAGGGGGTCAGATATGACCAAGTTTTGTGAATTTCACAGAGCCAACGGCCACGACACAGAGAGTTGTCGAGCCTTCCGCAACCAAATCGAGCACCTTATACAACAGGGATATTTGGGCAGGTATGTCGATCGGAAGGATGCTACGCCTCGTGAAGAGCCCCGAAGAAGGGAAGCAGAACGCCCTAACCAAGTGGAACTGCAAGTTCGGAATTAGTCCCGAGCCCCCCGCTCCCGATCCCGCTCCCGATCTCCGAGACCCACAGGAGACGGAAGACACTCTTCTCGCCGAATCATACACACAATATCTGGGGGCTTCCCAGGGTCACACACTCGCCAATTACGCCAGTTCGGACAGGTAAATTTGCTGCAGGAACACTCGAACTCGGCAATTATCACCTTTGACAGGTCAGATTTTCCCAAAGGCGGTCCAAACCGTGATGAACCTATGGTAGTCACGATGGAGGTCGTAGGCTGTGTAGTAGAAAGGGTATTCATAGACCAAGGAAGCTCGGCGGACATTTTGCATTGGAAGGCCTATGGAAAATGGGGTTACCCACGCGGCGTCTGGAAAGGTATGATGGTGCACTTACCAGTTTTTCTGGTGACTCTGTGCAGGTTCTCGGATGCATTGATTTGATGACTATTTTCGGAAATGGGAGAAACAGTCAGGCAATCAGAGTCAAATTCTTAGTATTCGACTTCCTCAGCTCGTACAACGCACTTCTGGGGCGGCCCTCACTTAACGCCCTAAGAGCTGTTGTCTCCACCATGAACTTAACCATGAAGTTCCTGCTCAGAGATGGACGCATTGGGGTGGTCAGAGCCGACACAGAACTAGCTCAAGAATGCTACCATGAAAGCCTTTGCCCAAATCAACCTTCATAATTAAAGAAGATGTCGAGACAAGTTTTGACCCTCGTGACGAGCGGGAGTATAAGAGACCCCAACCAGTAGAATCTCTCAAGCTCATCCAAGTCAGGTCGTCTCTTGGCCAATTCACGCGCATCAGCATGATCCTTGATCCGACTCTCAAAAATGCTCTTGTTAACTTGCTGCGGGAGAACTCCGACCTATTCGCCTGGAACCCAGCCAATATGCCAAGCATCGATCCGAGTGTGATCTGTCACTCGCTCAACTTGGAACCAGATCCTAAGCCTGTGTCCCGGAAGCCAAGGGAGATGGGCCCTGATCAATGAGACGCAGTTAAAGAAGAAACAAACAAACTCCTACTGGCAAATTTCATCTGAGAAGTCAAATACCCAACCTGGCTGTCGAATGTAGTCATGGTAAAGAAGTCAAATGGTAAATGAAGGATGTGCGTTGTGTGACGTCCCGTATAATTTTCCGAATAAATTTTTTGCGTTTTTAAAAGATCATTTAAAATTCATGAATTAAAATCAGAGTTCACATAAAAGTCGATAATAGCGGAATATTATCATGCATACTAGTCGTGAATAATAAAATTCAAGGAATAATTACGTAGCGGAAACAATTTTAAAAATAACAGTACGTAACACGTTGTATTTATTACAAATCATAAAATTAGAATAAATTTGAAATCCAAGCAATAATTCACATAGGCATCAACCATAGCATCACTCTTCATTCTGGGTAGCATTCACTGTAAAAAAATTAATGTAAGAGTGAGACAGAATATAGAATAAATATAAAATATATAGAACTGCACAAACACAATCAATAATACATAATGATATGATGAATATGTCAAACAAGTTCATTTAATAAGTCTTTAATTAGTCAAATGATGTCATGCTGGATCCATTTGGTTTGGTGGGAATACTGCAATAAAAGGTCTCATAGAGACACCGGTAGAAATTAATACAGTCATGGATCCCTACAGCCTCATGACCAACACATCGGTAGGAATTCATACAGTCATGGATCCCTACAGCCCCATGACCAACACATCGGTAGGAATTTATACAGTCATAGATCCCTACAGCCCCATGACCAAACACATCGGTAGGAATTTATACAGTCATGGATCCCTACAGCCCCATAACCAAACACATCGGTAGGAATTTATACAGTCATGGATCCCTACAGCCCCATAACCAAAGACATCGGTAGGAATTTATACAGTCATGGATCCCTACAGTCCCATGACCCTCATAACAAAATAGGGCTTTAACTCATAGAGAAAATATCCTTTTCATTCATAATAACCATTATAATTAAGTTTCAGCATTTCCAACAGCAACATACTCTAGTACATCAGCCATAACTTGAACAAATCAAATCCTTTTTAGGTGATTCCACTTTCTGTAGTTCAATAATAGAATTATCTTCAACTTTCATGAAGAACACAATTTCAAATTCCAAACAGAAATACCACTTATTCACGAAATACCACACTGCCTCAAGGTGAGTTTTCAAAACGTGTATATATTAGTAATTTGAACGTTTTTGGAGCTACAAAAATGATTTTTGGCATGAAACTAGTTCTAAATTATTCTTAACACAATTATATACAACTTTCATGAAGACACCTACCACTAATTCTCACCACAAAATTCTCAGTTTTAAAAATAAGATTCGGATTTCATAGTTAACAGAATTACAGCTAGTACATACTTCAGTATTTTAGGCATAACTTGAGATAAAAAAATCATTTTGACTTGAAACCACTTTCTACAGATCCATAACACAAATATCTACAACTTTTATGAAGACATCAAAGTCTAAAAACGTATGTATAATTCCCAGAATATTCATATATGCACAAAACACAAGATAAGTATTTCAATCGGACATGCTGTAGTATTTTGATCATAACTCATGCTATACATATCCAATTTAGTCAGTTCAAGTCTCAAAATTCATATAACAAGAAGATATACAACTTCTATGAAGACACCGATCACTAATTCTCACCACAAAATTCCCAGTTTTAAAAATAAAATACGTATCTCAAGTTAACAGATTTACAGCTTGAACATACTTCAGTATTTTAGGCATAACTCGAGATACAAAAATCATTTTGACTTGAAACCACTTTCTACAGATTCATAACACAAATATCTACAACTTTTATGAAGACATCAAAGGCTGATTATGCATGTATAAGTCCCAGAATTTTAGTATATACACAAAACATAGGATAAATATTCCACTCGGACATGCTGTAGTATTTTGGCTATAACTTTTGATAGACATATCCAAATCAATTTATTCAAGCCTCAGAATTCACATAACAAAAAGATCTACATCTTTCATGAAGAAGTCAGAATCAAATTCACACATTTTCAATCTCAAAACTGAGCAACAAGATACGAAATTAAAACTGGAATCCTAGAACAGCATACAATTCTACCCATTTCATAGTTATTCACAACCCTGTCCCCTCTTACATGGATTGATGATCTTTGGCTGACTGAAAAGAAGTCCCCTTGCTGTCCTAGTTTCAGCTTGAAGAAGTTGAGAGAGGTAGCTTGTTTACTCTAAGAGTTTCTGACTTTTACAGGGTTAGTGTTAGTTTAATAAGGTAAAGACAAGTGGGGGACAACTTTCTTGTGAGTGGATTGCTAGTGGGCTGTTAGTGGAGATAATGGAGATTTAATTAATAAAGTGGCTATCTTAGTGCCCATTTCTGGCCGTCCTACGTACTAGGGATGAATAATGGGTTTAGATGCATTAAAATATGCATAAGAGACAAGAAAGGAGTCAAAAAGTTACTCCTGCACCGAAAACCGACTGGAATTTCACTCGGTCAGCCACTAAACCGACTGGAAACTACCAGTCGTTGTGAAGAAGAAGGGAATCTGAGTCTTCTCGCTCAAGCGAAATCCTCTCTCGCTTGAGCGAGTGCCATATATAACACTGGCAGAAGGGAGTTTCGCTCAAGCGTTTCCGACTCGCTTGAGCGAGTCATACTGTCTTCGCTTGGGCGAAATGAAAAATAGAGTATCAGGGCCGAGCGCGCTTGAGCGCAGTATGCTCTCCTGGGCGAAGTAGAGAAAATGTTGATTGCAAGGAGAAATTATGCATCAGGGGTCCATCTCGCTCAAGCGAATTCCGACTCGCTTGAGCGAGACACACAAGTCTCACCTATGCCTCTCTTCACTCGCTTAAGCGAGGCATTCATTCGCTTAAGCGGAATCCGACCAGAGGTCGTCATTCCCAAAAACTGATCCTTCATCCACTCGGTTTCCACTCAACAACTTAATCCAGACCGACTCAAAGCTCTCAGATTCCCACTCGACAGAACCTCCTGAAACCGAGTCAGCTCTCAATCAGTCTCTCACTCGGCAGTTTCAAACCAAATCATTCCTAAGCCGACTCACACTTACATAGTCTATCACTCGGCTATTCATTCTAATTCCGAGTCATCACAAGCAGTCTTTCACTCAATTAAATCTTTCCAGACCGATCCCACACTCTTTGGTTTGTCACTCGGCAGATTACTACAAACCGACTCATTCTACTCGATTGTGCACTCGGTAAAATCAATTAAAACCGATTTCCAACACCCAAATTTTCACTCGGTAAAATAATCCTTACTAATCATCATTCACTCAGCATTTCACTTCCAGAACTGATTCAACATCAGATCGGCCATCACTCGGCAATTAATTCTAAAGCCAACAATCACTCAATCGATCCTTCACCTGGTACAACAGTCCAGACCGAGTCCTTTCTCTCACTCAGACTTAATGAAATCTTGTCCACTCGGATTTATTCAAACTCCACATCACTCGGAGGGATTCATTAAATGAAGTCTTACTCGGACTTATTTTATACTTAGCCACTCAGAATACATGTTACCTTATTTACTCGAAATAAGTACCCTTAATCAATCGGAATATACCTATAACATCGTTCACTCGGAATATGACTCCTAGAGTATACCTCAATCAAAACCATCACAATCATTCTCCCCTCGGGAAAGGTCCATTCAGGATTTTCCACTCAGGAATAATTAGACCTATCAATAATCGGGGAATTCTCTCCAAACATATTTCTCTTGGAATTCTTTTAAACTTTCATCTCTCGGAAAAAGGCCCAATGGCTATGGTCTCACTCGAAACGGCTCACAACAACATTCCACTCGGGAAATCCTGTCTCAGACATAGTTCGCTCGGGATTTCATTCAGAAATTCACCACTTCATGGAGTTATTAAGACTCCAGCTCGGACAGAATTCGTCTAGTACACCACTCACTCGTCTCGCTTGAGCGGAAGGTTAGCTCGCTTGGGTGGAATCCCATCTAGCTTGAGCGAGACCACTCGGAATTTCATCCTTCACTCGGAATTTCAATTTGTCACTCGGAATTTCATCCTTCACTCGGAATTTCTACCTTTACTCGGAATTTTTCTCTTTCACTCGGAACAGGGTGCCTTTTCACTCGGACAGTCCTTTCTAAGGCATGTTTAACTCAGAAAATGAATCTTATCATTAAAGGTCTATGTAAATCCTATAATTATACCCAAAAATAAAATTTTTGGAGTATTATATACCATCCATAGAGTGTTTTATTCATGGATTAACATTTATAGACCTTCTATACCTCATAATTTACAAAATAGGACTATTATTAAAAACAGGATGTTACACGTTGAATTCACAGACTTGAACAAGGTATGTCCTAAAGATCCTTATCCCTTACCTAGCATTGACCATTTGGTAGATGATACATCAGGTTACAGGATGCTAAGCTTCATGGATGACTACTCGGGATACAACCAGATCTGAATGGATCCCAAAGATGAGGAGAAAACAACATTCATCACGGGCGGTGCTAACTATTGTTACCAAGTGATGCCCTTTGGCCTGAAAAACGCAGGAGCCACTTACCAGAGGTTGGTGGATAAAATATTTTCTAAACAAATTGGACGCAACATGGAAGTATATGTGGACGACATGGTAGTAAAGACTGAACAAGCTGACTCACATGTCCAAGACCTGCAAGAAACTTTCACCAAGCTACGAAAGCACAACATGCGACTAAATCCTGAAAAGTGCTCCTTTAGGGTCCAAGGAGGAAAATTCATGGGTTACATGCTCACATACAGGGGCATCGAGGCCAACCCAGACCAATGTCGTGCCATACTGGAGATGTAGAGCCCTCAAAATGTTAAAGAAGTCCAGCGCCTAACCGGAAGAATCGCAGCCCTCTCCCGTTTCCTCTCCAAATTTACAGAAAAATCCATGCCTTTCTACAAGGTACTGAAGAGGACAGATTCCTTTGAGTGGACTACAGAATGTGAGAAAGCCTTCCAAGATCTCAAAACTTATCTGGCCTCCCCACCAATCCTGACATGACCTGAGACCGGATTAGATCTGATCCTCTACCTTTCTGCAGGAGCCGAGGCTGTAAGTTCCGTCCTAGTACAGGAAGAAGGCCCGGTCCAGAAACCCATTTACTTTACTAGCCAAACCCTGCAGGGAGCCGAGGCACAGTATCAATGAGTGGAAAAATTCGCCTACAGCCTCGTTGTGGCTGCACGACGACTTTACCCTTATTTCCACAGCCATTAAATAGTCGTTCGTACTGATCAACCACTTAGAAAAATCCTTCAAAAACTGGAACTCGCCGGGTGTATGGTGGCCTAGGCCATAGAATTATCTGAATATGGCATCTGATACGAATCCAGGGGACCCATAAAGGCTCAAATACTTGTAGATTTCTTGGTTGAGCTGGGAGATGATAGGGATGAATATGACGCAGAGCACAGGTTATGGACTCTCTCGGTAGATGGCTCCTCCAACACTAAAGGCAGCGGAGCAGGAGTTGTGATAGAATCCCCAATCGGCCTAATAGTAAAAAAGTCCCTACAATTCAAATTCAAAGCCAGCAATAATGAAGCAGAATATGAAGCACTCATCGCTGTGTTAAAAACAGCTATTGACTTGGGCTCTTTGTGTATCCAAGCAAAAATCGACTCAGAACTGGTGGCCAGACAGATCGAAGGTACCTACCAAGCCAAAGACACAACCCTAGCAAAATACCTCGCCCGAGTGCACAAAATTTAAAGACAATTGTCCAGATCATCCTGGAAGAACCAACAATTCAAGAAACCTAGCAGGTCCATCAGGTAAGCAAGGTTCAAATTCAAAATTCTTGGATGACCCCTATTGTTGACTATTTGAGGCAGGGAACTCTACCTGAAGACTGCCAACAAGCCAAGAGACTGCAAGTCCAAGTAACCAACTACACTCTAATTGATGGGCACTTATACAAAAGGGGTTTTACAATGCCTCTCTTAAAGTGCCTGAATGATGAACAAGCCGACTACGTAATGAGGGAGCTGTATGCAGGAATTTGTGATATTCATGGAGGAGTCCGACCTTTAGCCGCCTGTGTTCTTCGGGCGAGATATTTCTGGCCTACTCTATGTTCTGACTGCTATGATCTAGTCAAGAAATATGATCCATGCCAACGCAACGCCAATTGAATCCACAGCCACCCGGAACCTCTACACGGGATCTTATCCCCTTGGCCTTTCAATACTCGGGGACTGCACATTTTGGGCCCTTTTCCTCCAGGAATAGGACAACTCAAATTCCTCCTCGTGGCTATCGATTTCTTTACCAAGTGGATTGAAGCTAAAGCCCTAGCTACCATTATAACAGCTAAAGTGCAAACCTTCGCGTGGAAGAGTATCATCTGTTGACACGGACTCCCCCACACTATCATTTCTGATAATGGTCGGTAATTCGCAGATAAGAGCTTTGTGGAATTTTATGAAAATTTAGGAATCAAAAGGAAGTTCTCCTCGGTAGAGCACCCATAGACCAATGGCCAAGCAGAGGCAGCAAACAAAGTCATCCTTTAATAGCTCAAGAAACGACTTGATCAAGCCAAAGGCGCTGGACTGAAGAATTACATGGAATTCTTTGAGCCTACCATACTACCCCATATTCTTCCACCCATGGAACTCTCTTTCGACTCATGTACGGAGTTGATGCAATGATACCTGTCAAATTGGGAGAACCCACTCTCCGATACCATGATTATGACGAAAAGGCAAACAATGAAACAAGACGAGAGGAGTTAGATTTCAGTTTAGAGGAGCGGGACATAGCCTATGTTAAAATTCAAGCGGCCAAACACAAATCTGCCCAGAAATGGAACTCCTTCCTCCAACCCAGACCTTTCCAAAAAGGTGACCTCGTTCTATGCATGGCAGACAATAACAGAAAAGTAGAAAGAAGGCAAGCTTGCACCCTCCTGGGAGGGCCCATACCGGATCACAGAAGCATTCGGAAAACGCGCATACCATATAAAAGAATTATCAGGGAAGGAATTACCCAGAACTTGGAATGTGACTCATTTAAAGCTTTATTTCAGTAATCATTTTGTACATTTGGGCACTTTTTTCCCTACCTGAGAGGTTTTTCCCACTGGGTTTTTCTCTCAGGAGGTTTTAACGAGGCCCACCCCCATTCTTTATAACTTTAATAAAGACATTTTGTATTTCTTCAGTTAAAACAGATTCGATACATAACAAAATTTGATTTCCTCCTCTCGTAAGTTAAGCCTGAGCGCGGATCTCATCCCTCGGCACACATTAAAGGCTTGAATCTGTTCAAGTTAAGCCCGAGCACGGATCTAATCCTTTGGCACACAATGAAGGCTTGAATCCGTTCAAGTTAAGTCTGAGCGTGGATCTAATCCTTCGGCACACATTGAAGGCTTGAATCCGTTCAAGTTAAGCCTGAGCGTGGATCTCATCCCTCAACACACATTGAAGGCTTGAATCCGTTCAAGTTAAGCCCGAGCGCGGATCTAATCCCTCGGCACATATTGAAGGCTTGAATCCGTTCAAGTTAAGCTCGCGCGCGGATCTAATCCCTCGGCACACATTGAAGGCTTGATCCGTTCAAGTTAAGCCTGAGGGCGGATCTAATCCCTTGGCACACATTGAAGGCTTGAATCTGTTCAAGTTAAGCCCGAGCGCGGATCTAATCCCTCGCACACATTGAAGGCTTAAATCCATTCAAGTTAAGCCCGAGTGCGGATCTAATCCCACGACACACATTGAAGGCTTAAATCCGTTCAAGTTAAGCCCGAGCACTGATCCAATCCCTCGGCACACACTGAAGGCTTGAACTCGTTCAAGTTAAGCCCGGGCACGGATCTAATCCCTCGCACACATTAAAGGCTTGAATCCGTTCAAGTTAAGCCCGAGCACGGATCTAATCCCTTGGCACACGATGAAGGCTTGAATCCGTTCAAGTTAAGCCCGAGCGCGGATCTAATCCCTCGATACACGTTGAAGGCTTGAACCCATTCAAGTTAAGCCTGAGCGCGGATCTAATCCCTCGACACATGTTGAAGGCTTGAACCCGTTCAAGTTAAGCCCAAGCGCGGATCTAATCCCTCGACACACATTGAAGGCTTGAATCCATTCAAGTTAAGCCCGAGCGCGGATCTAATCCCTCGGCACACATTGAAGGCTTGAATCCGTTCAAGTTAAGCCCGAGTGCGGATCTAATCCCTCGGCAACATTGAAGGCTTGAATCCATTCAAGTTAAGCCCGAGCACAGATCTAATCCTTTGGCACACGTTGAAGGCTTGAATCCGTTCAAGTTAAGCCCGAGCACGGATCTAATCCCTCGGCACTCGTTGAAGGCTTGAATCCGTTTCAAGTTAAACCCGAACACGAGTTCAACCCCTTGGCGGATCGAAATCTCAAATTCAAGTCAACTATTCAAATATCGAAGTACAAAAGACGAACAAACAAAATACAGCATGAAATCTCACTCGTAAATCTTCCACCCGAAAGGATCATTCAGCGTCGAAGTCTAGTCCTCACTCAGAAATCTTCCACCCGAAAGGATCATTCAGAGTCAAAGTCTAGTCCTCACTCAAAAATCTTCCACCCGAAAGGATCACTCAGTAATCTCGAAGACAAGCCCGAATACTAGCTTTCGATAATTTTGAATATAAGCCCGAGCACAAGCTCTCGGCAATCTTGAAGATAAGCTCGAGCACAAGCTCTCGACAATCTCGAAGACAAGCCCGAGCACTAGCTCTCGGTAATTTTGAATATAAGCCCGAGCACAAGCTCTCAGCAATCTTGAAGATAAACCCAAGCACAAGCTCTCGGCAATCTCGAAGACAAGCCCGAGCACTAGCTCTCAGTAATTTTGAATACAAGCTTGAGCACTAGCTCTTGACAATTTTGAATATAAGCCCGAGTACTAGCTCTCGGCAATCTCGAAGACAAGCCCGAGCACTAGCTTTAGGTAATTTTGAATATAAGCCCGAGCACTAGCTCTCGACAATTTTGAATATAAGCCCGAGCACTAGCTCTCGGCAATTTCGAATATAAGTCTGAACACAAGCTCTCGGCAATCTTGAAGATAAGCATGAGCACAAGCTCTCGGCAATCTCGAAGACAAGCCCAAGCACTAGCTCTTAGTAATTTTGAATATAAGCCTGAGCACAAGCTCTCAGCAATCTTGAAGATAAGCCCGAGCACAAGCTCTCGGCAATCTCAAAGACAAGCCCGAGCACTAGCTCTCGGTAATTTTGAATATAAGCCCAAGCACTAACTCTCGGCAATTTTGAATATAAGCCCGAGCACAAGCTCTCGGCAATCTTGAAGATAAGCCCGAGCACAAGCTTTCGGCAATCTTGAAGACAAACCCGAGCACGAGCTCTCGGCAATTTTTAAGACACACCCGAGCATGAGCTCTCGGTAATTTCATTCAGAGCTACTCATTTAGACTCGCTTACTCAGAATCAATGATAATCTACCACTCGACGCTAGGGAAACCTCGTTCGAGGGGTCGGTTCCAGTTCATGCTTACCTGGGAAGCAATTCATTGATATAGAGAAGCGAGGCATGGTCTACATCAAGTTATAAACCTCCACCAGGCAAATACAGACACTTTGTCATCACATCCCAGATCCAAGGGTGAGAATGCAAGAAGACGCGAAGAACCTGCGGCTACGATGAACCTAACATCTAACATCTGCGAAATAAACCACGTGACCCCTGATCTAACGGCTGGGAAAGAAGGAGCCCCAAATCAAGGGAGATGTCGCTTCAAGACAACCTCTGGCGAAATGACGCAGCATTAAATGACCTCGAGACTAGAAGGAGGCGCAATCATGACAAACACGTATTCCCACACGCTCATTAAATCAGAAACAATGATTGATAGTTCTTCGCCACGTGGCAAAGAGGTTCGGCTCACTCACGCCACTCGGAAACTATTTCATTTTGGCTCACTTATGCCACTCGGAAACTATTTCCTCTCGGCTCACTCATGCTACTCAGAAATTATCTCTTCTCGGCTCATTTGCATAGCTCAGGAACTTATTTCAACAACCTTCTCTATTCCCCACAGCGCTCCTGCAAATAAAGTCTAGAAAGACCCACAACACTCCACTTTTAGCCACTTCACTTGGCCCCGTAGCCAGAGCTCGTGACTAGGGCGTTCATGTTCCCCCCACGAATAGGAAAAAGGACCCTACCACTCCCCTAGGTTTTTCCATGTCAGTGTATAATTAGTTAGCTGAATAGTAATCTAATGGGCCAAAGGCCCACTCCGTAATTTAGATATAAAAGCAAAGGCTGTACGTATATTGTATTCAAGTGACACATACTGGAAATAATAAATCTAATCCCTAGGGGAATTCTCTAGGGTTTTTGTGCCTACTTTTTGTGTGTGTACAGAAGAATATATGTAAAGAGTGATGTCATATATTTACAATACGTGCTTAACAATTTTATGTTATAAATAATTATTGAATAAAATATATTTAATATTTTTATTTATTAGTTAGAAAGGTTAATATAGTAATGTTATAAAAAGATTCAGAATTGTTCATATTTGAACATAAGTTCAAGCATATGAAAGGCAATCACTAGAATCTGAATTGGATTTACTTTGGATCTAGATTTTAATTTAATTTAATTTAAACTTGACATGTAGTTATGAAATAGTAAATTGTAATATCACTTATATATGATTATTTGTGTAAGACATAAGTAGATATTTAAGATAATATTCTACTTTTTTTCTTTTTTTAAAGTGATACCAAATTATTTTCTTTATGTTTATATTGTAAAAAAAAACATAAAATTTAAATTATAAAGAAAATAATTTCTCTATAATTTAAATTAAAAATAATAATACCTTGTAATTTAAAAATAGAGAGATTATAAGTGTGGTTATTTAGGGTTATTAAGAAGGCGTTTGGTTTGTAGTTGGGGAAAGGGAATTGAGTTGAATTCACGTTGTTCGAGACAATCAAAACCCCGTTAACCCGTAGGATCAAAATTTTCTTTCACTTAACGGAGGTTTTCTCCATTTACACACTGCCCCAAACGTGCTCTAATACCATTCGCTTATTAGATTAGAGTTTTATCTTATTAATTTTATTAATAATTAGTTTATTTTTTTATTAATAAATTGTTAAGATAAATATAAAATTTCAATGAAAGAAATTACATTTCTTTCTTTCTTTTTAAGAAAATCTAGACAAGTTTAACATTTGATCCTAAGAATTTACCGAGGTCAAAAACTATAAAACATGACTCAAGGTTTGAAAAATATTTACAAATATGTTATCAATTAATAATATCTTTACAATTTTAACTTGCATCCTATATATAAATTTTATGGATTAATATTTTGTTGAGGATAAAATACATTTTCTTATGTATGAATAATGTAACATTTAATTACTCCCATGTGTAAAAATCAATGAGTAAATTATAATCAGTTAGGGAATGAGCTATCAATTAATATAATTGGTTATTATCAAAGTGGTCCCTTTGGTGATCGTGAATGGTTTGCTTGGTTTTTGGAATAGGTGTGGTCGTGTGGAGGATGAAGGGTCCATGTCTCTAAACTTTCTTTTTTAAAAGAGAAAAAAGAAGAAGAAGAAGAAGAAGATTTGGATTTGTTAACAAATCCAGTAATCAACAGTCATCATATCTTCTCTAGCAAGCTAGGTGTGGTTCGTAGTATTACAGCCCTTCATTAATGAATTAAAGTGATTCTTCCATTAAACAAAAATGATAAATTCATTCATCCATTCCAGAAAAAGAAAACTTCTAAGGAGATTTAAGAAATACATTTAATCATCTTATTTTTATATAAAGAAAATCTTGTGAAATTTTATTCCTTTGTGTAGTTTTCATTTTAATTAATTACTATCCTTGTTTTCTTCTCTACTAAAACCAAATTAAAAATATATAATCATTATACTTGTTTTTATCAAAATATTTTGTAAACTAAAATGCCACCTATATTATCACTATTTTCTTGTTCATATATTTTTTTCTCGTCATTTTAAACTTGTTATCCAACCATCCAAACAAATGCTTAAAAAATAATGGTTAAATATGTTTTTTCTTCATAAAATTAATAAATTTTAATTTTCATCCCTATAAAATTTTACACTTTGTGTCCTGTTAAATTATAATAGTTCTAAAATAGTGTCTATCATTAAAGGATCACTATTAAGAATTAATTAGTTTGAGACAGATTTTATATAATTTATTGATATGTCATTTAATTGTTTAAAGGATAAATATAAGAAACATTTAAGGTGAAATTTTTTTAACTTTTCATGGTATTTTTATTTATTAGGTAATCGAAAGAGTTAAATTATATATTATCATATTTTTTCATATTTTTATTGATAACTATTAAATTAAATGATATGTAAAATAATTAGGTAACATATTAGATAATTAACATAAAAAATATGAGAGACCAATACAAAAGAATTAAATTAATAAAACATTATTTCTAACATTTTATATTAATAAGGAAAAAAACAAAACATAATGATGGACTAAAAGCATAACAAAATTTTATAGGGATTGAAAACTAAATGTAATAATTTTATTGTGATGAAAAATATATTTAACCAAAAAAATAAATATAAAAATGCATGTAGATACTTATAAGTTAATCCGATAAATTATTGACGGGATCGTTTTAAGCTGTAAATTTATATAGGGATTCTCTTTGGTCTATGAAAAGGTTCTATTATTTGAGATAACACAAGAAGTGTATTTGTGAAAGATTCATGGTATACATAAAAATGATAGAGAAAGATAGAAAACTAATTTAATGTGTATTTTATGTTGATTTTGTAATAATTAATTCAAAAATTAAATTTTTGTTAACTAAATTGAAATAAAAAACTGTTTTAAAACTGTTTTAAAATATAAAAATCAAATTGAAAAGAAAAACATGCTATCGAATTAAAATCTTAAAATATTTTGTTATAATTCAATTAATAAAAGGAAAGCAAATTTACAATTGTACCTTTAATGATATTTGTCTAATTTCAAATTTTTTTTTCAATTTCACTTGTCCTCTCGTGCATGCAAGAGTAGAAAACAGAATTGTCATTCCTCTTCTTCCCTCCACGTGCCTCACTTTTGTTTCCACCTTCTCTTGCTCAATCTCCATTAAATTAAGGCAAAGCTCCACTCCATCTTCTTTTTCCTCCCTCACGGCAGCCATGGGAAGTCTTGGGGTGTTCTAAATTCTTCAATTTTTGAGGTAAGGTTCCATGGCTTTGAACCTCATTTTCATTTTGTTGTTGTCCTCAAACCCCACCTTCAAGTTCTTCCATTTTCTTGAATTTAGAAGCGTTTTGGAGTGGTTTCATTGTGCTGGATAGCGTTTGTAGCTTTTAGGGTTTCGATTCCCTTTCGTTTCTGTAAGCTTCGAAGGTACCCATTGCTTTTAATTTTCATTTTCGCCAGTTTGGGCCTCGTAATATTGTTTCTATGAATTTTCGGAGATTCTAAGTTAGTTTTAAATTATGGGCAGCTTCGGTATCTCCCGGTTCTTGATTTCTCTTCATTTTAGAAACATTTTGGAGCTTGGGTATTGTATAGAAGTATCGGGTTTGTGTATAGGCATCTCTTGGCATCGTATCGGTAAGTCAAAAACTTATGAAGCTTTGTCATTTCGCTTAATTAGTAATTATAATTGAATTTGATTTTCCGGTAGTTATGAATTTAGCTTAATTGAATTAAAATAAGGAACGGTTTAGTAATCGGATAGCTTCGGGATTGTTTGTGTTTAGGTGTTGATTCCGGATCAGGACCGGAAGGTGTTGAAATTGCTGGACTTGGAATCTAGGTAGGGAGAGAATGCATTGACTTGATTATATATGTATGCGTAGTGTAGGTATTGGAATTGCTTTTGAAATGCATTCCCTCGATTCAATGAATATGAATTATGTTAATGCTTATTTTGATTTGGTGAGAGTTCGTTCATATGATGCTGTATGATGTTTTATTGTGTTGTGTGGCATTGGATTGCTATGACAAATTTTGAACTTTAGATTGGTTGCTAATTGAGGAAATTATAATGTTTGATGCATTGGATTGCACTAGTTAGGCTTTGGATAGCTTAAATAAGGAATTAAAATGATAAAAAGATGTTTGAATCACATAATATGGTATAGATGGAAAGAGTGACCCGTGAAAGGTTAGGAACCCTGTAATGGTGATTTCAATCCTACAAATTCTTAGGCTAGGTTCTGTGAGAGTCTATGATTACCGATGAAGCTAGAGTTACGTCTCAAGACATCACTGGGTAACTGGTATCACACGAAAAGGGCTAAAGAAGTGAGACCGGTATGGAATCTGTAGCTGAATCCCATTTGTTTTAGTCGGATCCGCATGCATATGCATTTGTATATAAGATTGAGGAATTGGAAAACTATTTGACAGTTTATGATATGTGAGAATTGTATTTATATGCTTAGAATGTGTTTGTCTTAGAATGACAAGTATATGATGATGATTTTGAGGAAATTGGTTATGAATTGAGTATGTTGATGTATATTCATTTCAGTACTTGTCATTAAAAATATAAATGCTTACCCCTGCAAACATTTATGAAACAGTGAATTTGAACCAGGATGAAGATTGATTGACATTCGGGAATCCATTTGAGAATGGATTTGGATATGTATATTTGTATATAGTTATGGCATCGTATAGGTTTTGTGTAAAGCCTTGGCCGACTCTATTTTGATTTCAAACTTATGTATGTGATATTTTGATGATATGTTAGTTTGATGTTATTTTGTTGTAAAGACTTGAATTTATGCCCAAGATTGTGTTTTTTTAAAAGTATGAATTATGACATAATGCTGATGAGCAAGTTCTATATAAGTTATTGATGCCTATGTTACATTGCTATAATGCTGATAGAGTTGCATTTTGAATGTTTTATAGTGCATATATGATGTTAAATGACATGGAGCCATGAACTTGATTACTTAAATCTGTTTGGGCAGGTTATATAATTTATTTATGATGGTTGTGATTTATTGAGGTTGATTATATAAGAATAAATGCATTAGTTTTAAGTTACATAAAAGAAGAAATTGTGGATTTATATGTCTTATGATGTAAATTAGGGATTAACATGGTGAAAATGAGAAAAATGAGATTCTTTATGGACAGGTCTGAAATGCCTTATAGGACATTTAGAATTTGTACAAATTGATTGAATATTAAATGATTCAAAATTAGGTAAGGTGATTATGTGATTTTTGCATGAAAACATGTGTTTTCAAAGAACTAAGGTAGTCACATTTTGATCCGTGAGGTTTCGAGACCTCCGGATAGTCTCTGTAAGTCATAAACCATATTTAGAGTGTGTGTGCATTGCTTTTGAACCATTACATTTGAGTTTGATATGTTTAGTTAGACCATTTGTCCTAAAATGGCCACAATTGAAAATCATGCATAAATTCTTCAATTTTCAATAGTTATAATTAGCATATAAAAGGTGTCCACAAAGTTTGGTCGCATTTAGAGGTGATTTGAATGGTTTCAAGGGGTTGAGAAGTTCAATTTTACAAAAAAATTGCATAAATACAATGCTGTCAGGAAACCACTTTCTACACCGGTTGAGCTATCTTTCTACACCGATTGGGTGTTTTATTTGCAGTTACTAATTTACCTACATATCTTCAGTGAAGTGAAGAGAGTCTTCAAAGAAAAAATCTCAAGTGAAGAGAGTCAGTTTAAAATCATTCTTCCTATTAGCATTACTAATTTCAAATGGTACTGATACCTGCGCCAGCAATTGTGAGGTGTGTTTTTTTGTGTCTCTGAAAGAGTACTGTTTCCAGAGGTGTTCAGGCCACTCCCTGCTTGTAAAATTTTCTCGATACTTGAAAGTATTAGATTTATAGCTGCATTTTCTTTTCTGTTTTTATGTTGAAGTAGCCAGTTCTATTTTAGATGATTTGTGATTCACACGCTGATGACTCTGATAGAAGTGGGTATACGTATATGGTGTATAATATCATCTGTTTGGATTGGGGGCTTCAGGTCCTTGAAAATAGTATTCCATTTTGGATGTCTTTTAATGTGTGGTTTGGCATACAAGCTTTGACTCTCTAAATGCTCTTTAGGATGGAGACTAGAGTTGTAGCCTTGTGAGAATGTTCCTGATCTGTGCAGAATCAGATCATTGTTGGTTGTTTCTTTGGTTGTACAGGTGTGACCTTCTTGTTGATCTGTTTTGCATAATTATTATGCCCCTAATATGAGATCATTAACAATGAAGATGAGGATCCTAGTACCTCTGTTCCATAGCACATCTTTTATACCAAAATAGGACTTTCTTAACTCAAACTCCAATTAAGGTCATCATATATCCTATTTTAATTTGCTTTACACTGTGCACGTAACAAAATTGTAGGATATCAATTTGTGGAGCAGTTATCTTATATGGTAATATGTATTTAAAAATCACGAGTTAACTCATCCTAAAAGATAGTTGACTTAAAAGTTTCAAGTTTTATAAAGAGTATTATAAACATATTCTTAATAGATGTGTGATTTATTTTAACAATATGTTATGATATGTGAAATATAACAATTATTTTGTGCCCACATCTAGATATTAAAGCCCTCTCATGCATCTTGGTATGAAGTATAACAATTATTTTGACAATATGTTATGATATGTGAAATATAACAATTATTTTGTACCCACATCTAGATATTAAAGCCCTCTCATGCATCTTGGTATGAAGTAAACATTAGATTAAATGTACGAATGCAAATTTCTGCTTAGGATTCCAAGTTCTGATTAATAGTCCAGAAGGGAAAGAACTGTTGGTGTCCCTCAGCTGCCTTGCATTTAAATTTTAGCACTTACTTATAGGGTATGGGCTGATCCCTTGCAAGTTTATGTCATGCTGCTTTCTCTGGATGAGATTAAGTTAGGACCAAAATTGCATGATATGCGTTGGTTGTAGATGTTATTAGTTGTTGCACAAGTGAATGATCATTGAGACTCGCCACCTCGATGTTTATTTTTTGTGCTCCACAAGAACTACTAACCACCTTCTGTATTCTTCTTCCCCTTCGCCCTAAACTACTCATCACAATGTCATACTAAAACAAAAACTTGATTTGCTCTGCATTCACTTTTACCCTGTCTGTAGCTTCTGTTCTTTTTGTACATTTTGTTTGCCAAGAGCATTTTATAACGCCTCTTGTGATACAATTAAGTTTATAATTTTATTTTTCCCTTAAATAAATTAACCTTTTTGGTTTGTTACACCTTACATCATGAGAGAGATAAATTATTTTGTTAATGGACGATTTGCCTTTTATTAGTGGAAGTTTAAACTAAAAGACTTAAAATTAACTGTTCAAATTTCTGATTAATAAGTTGATTCCAATGTGTTGGGGATGATGTGATCTGCTTAAAATATAAAAGATGATAAATAGATATGTCAAAACAATAGGATGTTAAAAAGTCATCGTTTATAAAAAAATCGGTTTTTTTTCATAAATGAAATGGTTTGCAACCTCTAATATCTTTGTTTCGTTTATGATTGGATGATTTTTTGGGTTTTCACGTCTTAAGATTAGGGTTATTAAAACCGACTTGACCCATGGTGGTTTAAGTTTTTTTTTTTTAAAGTTGGATTTAAAAGATCTATTTTAAATTTGAGTTGATTTTATGGTCTGACCCATCGACCTGATAGGTTTTAAGGACCATATTAATTTTTAAATTTTTAAAAGAACATATAAAAATAAACCAAAATTTTTAATGTTTTAAATAATTACAAAATCTAACTCAAGTAAAAAATATAAAAAGCAAATTTCTCTTCATGTTAACAAAAAAAAGAAAGAAAAAACTTATTCGAGCTATACGTGCCCAATCCAACAAAACCCATCTGATACGATTTTTTATCCGAGTTTAAAAAGACTTGGTTTTAATAGGTTTTTTCTTATATGTTTGTGTATCTGATACAGAAATGGCACCCATCAGGCCTAAAAGAATTAAAACAAGACCCACTTGGCTGAAAGATTTTATTTAAGCTTTAATGGTTTTAATTGTTAGGCCCAATACTAGCTAGGGTAACCCTTGATGTAAGTCCCTTTATATGGACAAAGTGAGTATCTGAAGAGCAATGAAGAATTTCCTTTCAATTTTAGCCTAGAGTAATTGTAGCAGTTTCCCTTGTTCCCTAGTAGCTAAGAAATTGTGGAACAGAACGTATCATTTGGTGCTTTCATTAACCTCATGCCTCCTAAACCTTCTTCTTCCAAGGACCTAGAGGACCTCCTCCAAGCCATCTCTGATAAGATTGGCTCCCTGCACACCCAGCTGGAGGAACATCGACACCTTCAGGACGCTCGCCACCATGCTCTCCAAACTACAATGGACAGCCGCCATAAAGCTATGACTACTTTTATGGGCGGTCTCCTAGAGCAGGTAGCTTCCCTACAAATGGGATCCTCTTCAGGTCATGTTCCTCACTTATCCCCTGGTATATCTCAACCTGTTACTCAAGCTTTTCTTGCTTCCACAAATAGCCCAGTGGTCATTCCCTATACCATTCCCGTGTCTACTACCGCCTCCCCTTCTTCCATGCCTAGCCTCAGTCGTATTCACTCTACCCCTATCTCTACTACTGTGCCTGGTCCCACTTATTCCACTCAACCTACCACAAATTTTTTTCCCGTAAGTTTTCCCCACTCCCTCTTCATAAACCTAGCCCCCAATGTCTCTCCTACACCCTTACGCCCCCCGAAACTAGATTTAGCCCCTTTTGATGGTTCAGAACCCTTGGATTGGCTCTTCCAAGCAGAGCAATTTTTTATGTTCTATCAAGTTCCCCCTGATCTCAGATTGCCCATGGTTGCCTTTTACATGAGGGGTGATGCTCTAAGTTGGTTCAAATGGATGTACCACAACAGACAACTGACTGATTGGAATACCTTTGTTAGGGCTCTGGAACTAAGATTTGGTCCCTCTACCTATGAAAACCACCAGGCTGAGCTTTTTAAGCTACGCCAACAAGGCACAGTCACAGATTATCAAGCTCACTTTGAAAAATTATCTAACCGTGTGGTGGGTCTCTCCCCAGATATGTTACTAAATTGTTTTATTTCAGGGTTATCTGCTGAGATTAGACGTGAGCTAGCCGTCCTCCAACCAACCTCTATCACCCAAGCTATTGGCTTAGCCAAATTAGTGGAATCCAAAATCAAAGACTCTAAACCTCGTTTCCATAGGTTTCTTCCAACCCAAAACCCTCCCCTGCCTAACTCACCCCTTAAAACCACCCCCACCCAAACCTTTTACCAATTCCCCTACATTACCTATTAAACGCCTCACCCAGGCCCAAATGCAAGAACGACGTGCCCTTGGTCTTTGCTACAACTGTGATGAGAAGTTTACCCCTGGTCACAAATGCACATCTAGCCGATTCCTCTTATTACTATCAGATGAAGATTCTGCTCCTAGTGACCCCTTGGAACCCATTCACCCAGCCAGTCCTACCTCTGACTCACCTTCACCCACCCCAACCCCTAACCCACACTGGGAGGCCATTAATTTTCAACTCTCCCCCCAGGCTCTCACAGGCCAACCTTCCCCCTAAACACTAAAATTTCAAGGTTTTATTGCAGGCCTACCAGTAAGAGTTCTTATTGACTCGGGAAGCTCTCATAACATCTTGCAGCCCCGCATTGCCTCACACCTTAAACTTTCTACCCAACCTGTTCCTGCTTTTCCTGTTATGGTAGGGAATGGGGCCACCATTACTTGTTCAGGCCTCTGCCCACAGGTGCCCCTGTCTATCCAAGGTCATGACTTCGCAATTTCCTTCTACCTCCTTCCCATTGAAGGAGTTGATGTTGTCCTGGGCATTGAATGGCTTCAAACCTTAGGCCCTATTACAGCAGACTTCTCCATCCCTAGTATGACTTTTAACCACCAAATGGAACCCATTACACTCACTGGTGAACTTAAATCCTCCCTCCTTCCCTCAGCTTACACTCAATTTTGCCAAATGCTACATACTGACTCTGTTTCCTCTTGCCACCTACTATTATTTTCCCCTCTATCTGTGTAACACCCTCTGTTACACCTTAATAAATTCTAGAAAAACTCATAATTTTTTTTTAAAGATATGATTGTTAAAAAGAAACTATCGGAATAAATTATATACATTATTTCTGAAATACCTCACAAATATTATTAAAACTTTATAAAGTATTTGTACATTCATCCGAAGAAAATAAACATTAAACATTATAAGAAAAAGAGGAAACTCCATGGCCCAGAAGCAGTTACTTATTAACATTATTTATTCATTGGACCACGGTATTCATACCGAGCTCCCTTTCTAGAACGTGCTATATTTACTGCCGATATTCTTCGATCCTTCCCTCTGAACCATCAATTTAAAACATGTGAAACAAAAACACGGAGAAAGGAGTGAGAAACAGAATATAATATTCCCGAATAAGACATAAGCAACAAAGGGTTTTCACAAACCAATACATAATAATATCAATCACAATCACATACACAATCAATTATGAATGCATGAATGTTATGCAATATCTTCATCATAACTTACCTATATATGTGGGCCCTTAAATTTTAATTTGCACTAGGCCAACCAGGAGTTTACACTGTTCCATAAGTCCAGATAATAATAATATGAACAGCTCAACTGGCATGGAAACACTTAGAGACTAGTCAGATTGAGAAAGTTTTTATTGTGAAAGTACCCGACACTAGGGAGCTACCCCAGGTCCCCTGAAGCACCCTTTCACACCCTCTCATCCCAAGGCTCGTAATTAAGCCTCCTGTAATGTATCCTCGGTTTCTATAATCCGTCCCCAGACAATATTATTTCATTTCACTTTAATGATTCATGATGCATGAACTACTCGCGTATTGAGTTGGTTAAGGCTTTTAGAAACTTAATTATTAAATCCCTTAAAGGTTTACAATATCATTTCAATAAACTGTACATTTTCTCAATTCTCTGAATTTCTGTCCCACAGAAATAAATTTGGTACAATTTTTAAATCTCACTGAAATTGAGTTTCTAAGCCTTAAATATCTAAAAACTTTATCATATAAAACTTTACATAATCTTTCTCGAATTAAATCTTAACAAAATCAAATTTAGGAATCTCAATTATTTCCAAATATCTTTAGTTATTAAGTTGGAAAAAATAAAATAATTTTCTTTTAAAAAAATTTTGTTTTATTAAAAGAGAATAATTATTAACCAAAAATACTTAAAATTACAAAATTTTTCTTTAACTCAAGATTTGATTAAATAAATTCTCATAAAATATTTTCTTTCTAAAATAAATACTAATTTTTTTTATTCTAAATATTAAAAATAAAGTTAATAAAAATCATTTCTAAGAATGAATAAAAGATAATAAAATTTAAAGAGTAAAGTAAGAAATTCTTACTGAATTTTAGCTTTCTGTCATGCTCGCTATATGCTCAAACTCCACATTACAATATCATCAATCAAAATCAAGCAATATCAATCATAACTAAATATCATCAATCAATCAATCATAATCAAATCATAATCAAATCAATTAAATATCATTAATACATATCATAATACAAAATTTAATGATTATTAATATAGTCAATTTGAGTCATTTTGGTCAATTCCTCGCATAGGTATATGTAAGTCCATATAATCCAGTCCTTGCATAGGTATAGTTCAGTCCATATGGGTCATAATGGTCCAAGTCCTTGCATAGGTATAATACAGTCCATATGGGTCATAATGGTCTAAGTCCTTGCATAAGTATAGTACAGTCCATATAGGTCATAATGGTCCAAGTCCTTGCATAGGTATGTTAGAGTTAGTTAAACCGGATATTTAATTTAAAATTTATTAAAATTGTAAGTTAAAAAGTTAATATTTTAAAATAATAATATTATTAAATTTAAAAGGAGTAGGGGACTCCTCCCATTATTTTTATGTCTTTTCATATTATACTCTTATCTCACTCCCCCTTACCTTGAATTGTTACCCAAAATGGATTTGCTTTGCGCCTCCGATTTCTAGAAATATTAATACTAATCTTATTTCAGTATAAGCATAAGACGAAGATTAAGATTACTACTTAAAACAGAAATGATAAATTTTGAATAGTGAATAGTGAATAGTGAATAGTAAATCGTGAATAGTAACAGTAAATAGTAAAACGTAAATAGTAACAGTAAATAGTAAAACGTGAATAGTAACAGTAAATAGTAAATCGTGAATAGTAACGGTAAATAGTAACAGTAAATAGTAATTTACTATTTGAATAGTAATTTACTATTGAAATAGTAATTTACTATTGAAATAGTGTTTACTATGCAGAATAGTAACTTAAAATAATATTATTTTTAGTATAATAACAGATTTCTAAAAACGATATAAAAATAACCCAAAAAATATAAAAGAGAAGTATTCTTACCTTAGGATTTTGGCAGAACCTTCTCGCCAAAAACTTTTCTTCTCTCTCTCACTTCCACCACTATCTCACTAGCACTACTATATTAAGAAACTTAATCTGAAATTGTGAATTCTAAAGAAGAAATCCTTCGGTATTTATAGGAAAAAAATTTACTATGCATTCTATTATTTTAATATAAAAGTACTATGCATTTTTGAATTTTTTATTCCAGGTTACTGTGCATCTTTTGAAAATTTCATACATGCACAGTGATTTGCATAGTAATTGTCGGCAAAATTATTAAGTCAAATAGTAACCCTTCACTCGGTATATTTTAAATATTCAAAATGAGTCCTTTTTGAAATTTAGCGATATTATATCAGTCCTCACTAATTTTATAATAAGTAATATAAAGCTGAAATTTTAAAAATCTAAAATTTTCTGTTAATAAAAATTTATTGATACGTTTCCAATTTTTTAACGATTGGAAAAAATCAAGATTTTTCTCAAACCGATAATTTTTAGATAAGTCTACTTGAAACAGATTTTAGAAAATTTTCTTATAATTTAAATTCACTTTCTTATAAATATTTTTAATTTAAGTCACTTATATGAATTTAAAATTATTTAAAAAATATTATTTTATTAAAAAAATTTCAAAATTCCAAAAAATTCCAAAAAATCATAAATAATACGTAGGTTAAAAAGTTTTAAAGAACCATAATTTAATTCCTTCAAAATTTTAATATAAAAATAAAAATAGGGGTGTTACAACTCTACTCCCCTTAGAAAATTTCGTCCTCAAAATTTACATTAATCAGTAAAACAAATGAGGATGAGACTCTTTCATCTCAGTTTCTAGTTCCCATGTAGCATCTTCTCCTCTCGTTTCACTCCATATAACCTTTACAAGCGGAATTGTCTTGTCTCTTAATTGTTTTATTCTTCTGTCACTTATTCTAACAGGTGGTGCATCATATGTAAGATTATCTTTAACTTGTATGACATCAGGTTCAATAACATGTGTAGGATCAGATATATACTTTCGTAAGTTTGACACATGAAAAACATTATGGATATTAGAAAGAAAAGGTGGTAATGCTATTTGGTAGGCAAGGGGACTAACTTTATGAATTATTTGGTATGGACCTATAAATCTAGGAGTTAGTTTTTGAGATTTCATTTTCCGACCGACCCCAGTCATAGGTGTGACTTTCAAGAATACATGATCGCCTTCTTGAAATTCGAGCGACTTTCTTCTTTTATCATAGTAACTTTTCTGCCTGCTCTGTGTTGCCTTCATCTTTTCCTGAACTATTTTGATTTTATCTGTGGTTTGTTGTACCAACTCTGGTCCTAGCATCAAGTTTTCACCAGTCTCAAACCAACATAGCGGGGTCCTACATTTTCTTCCATATAATGCTTCAAAAGGTGCCATGCCAATGCTAGCATGGAAACTGTTGTTGTAGGTAAACTCCACATATGGTAAGAATTGATTCCAACTTCCTTTATGCTCTAACACACAAGCTCGTAACAAGTCCTCTAGAGATTGGATTGTTCTTTCTGATTGTCCATCCGTCTGAGGATGATATGCTGAACTTAGACGCAGTCTTGTTCCCAAAGCCTTGTGCAAGCTCTTCCAGAATTGTGATGTAAAACGAGGGTCCCGATCAGAAATGATACTTGAAGGAATTCCATGCAATCTCACAATCTCCTCGATGTATAATTTTGCCAGCTTCTCCATAGAGTAACGAATGTTGATGGGAATAAAGTGAGCAGACTTTGTTAGTCTATCAACTATTACCCATATTGAATCATGTCCTAATGGAGTTTTGGGTAGAGAAGTCACAAAATCTATGGTAATGCCATCCCATTTCCATTCCGGTATTTCCATTGATTGTAGCATTCCAGGGGGGTTTTGGTGTTCCACTTTAACCTTTTGGCAAATTAGACATGCAACCACATACTCTGCCACCGCTTTCTTCATTCCAGGCCACCAAAATAACTTCTTCAAATCTTGATACATTTTAGTAGCTCCGGGATGAATGCTCATATAACTTTTATGGCCTTCTTCCAGAATTGCTTTCCTCAACTCCTCTTGATCAGGGATACACACTCGATCCTTATACCTCAATAATTGGTCGTTTCGCACATTGAACTCGACTTCTTTTCCTTGTTTCAAGAGTTCTTTCTTCTCTTGCAGGAATTCATCCTCTCGTTGAGCCTCCAGAACTTGTCTCAGGAATTCACTTGTCACTTGCAACGCTCCTAGTCTGTAGCTGTTAGCATTAACCTTTACTGCTAGGTTAAGATCTCTGAAGTTCTCTATCAATTCCAGCTCTTTAATCATCATCATGGACGCATGTAGAGACTTTCGACTTAAAGCATCAGCTACTACGTTCGCTTTTCCAGGATGGTACTGTAACTTAAAGTCGTAGTCCTTTAAGAACTCCATCCATCTCCGTTGCCTCATGTTTAACTCCTTTTGGTCGAATAAATACTTGAGACTCTTATGATCGCTAAACACATCAAATGTTGCACCGTATAGATAATGCCTCCAAATCTTTAAGGCAAAAACTACAGCGGCTAACTCTAAGTCATGGGTAGGGTAGTTAATCTCATGTTGCCTTAATTGGCACGACGCATAGGCTACAACCTTCTTGTGTTGCATGAGTACACTTCCTAGTCCTTGTTTAGACGCATCACAGTAAACTTCAAAACTTCGATGTGGATCAGGGAGTACTAACACCGGTGCAGAAGTAAGTCGATCTTTCAGCTCTTGAAAACTATTCTCGCATTGTGTCGTCCACACAAAAGGTTCTCCTTTCCGTGTTAGCTTGGTCAGTGGGTATCCTAACTTTGAAAATCCTTCAATGAATTTCCTATAGTATCCAGCCAAACCCAAGAAACTTCTAATCTCAGTGATTGTGGTTGGTCTCTCCCATTTTAAAACTGCTTCCACCTTGGAAGGGTCTATAGCTATTCCTCCTTGACTAATTACATGTCCTAAAAAGTTCACTTCTTCCAACCAGAATTCACACTTCGACAGCTTTGCATACAATTGTTTCTTTTTCAGGATTTCCAACACGACCTTCAAATGTTCAACATGTTCTTCTCTGCTTTTAGAGTACACTAATATATCATCAATGAACACCACTACAAATTTATCTAGATATGGATGAAAAATCCTATTCATGTAATCCATGAATACGGCTGGTGCATTAGTTACACCAAAAGGCATTATTAGATATTCGTAATGGCCATAGCGTGTTCTAAAAGCAGTTTTTGATACATCTTCTTTTTTTACCCTTATTTGATGGTATCCAGACCTCAAATCAATTTTGGAGAACACCATGGCACCACGCAGCTGATCCATTAAGTCGTCAATCCTTGGTAGAGGATATCTGTTCTTGATTGTCACCTTGTTCAGTTGTCGATAATCTACACACAACCTCATGCTACCATCCTTCTTCTTAACCAACAACACTGGTGCACCCCAGGGGGATACACTGGGTCGTATAAACTGCTTCTCTATCATCTCCTCAAGTTGTTTCTTCAACTCTGCTAATTCTAGAGGTGACATTCGGTATGGTGCATTTGAAATGGGTCCAACTCCAGGTACTAGATCAACGGAAAATTCCACATCTCTTTCTGGGGGTAAACCGGGGATATCTTCAGGAAAAACATCAAGAAATTCACACACAACCGGCAGATTTTTGATTTTTGATTCTTGCTCTCCTTTCGTTGAAAGCAATAGCATGAATCCTTGAGCCCCTCCTTTTAAAGAGGCGCTCACTTGGTTGGCGGTTAGAAATCTCGAATCCTCAGGATTCAAATTCACTGGTTCTTTAAACATTATGGTTTTATTATGACAATCTATTAGAACATGATTGTCAGATAACCAATCTAGCCCAATAATAACTTCTAAGCTAGAAAGGGGTAAACAGAAAAGATTAACTTTAAAGTCCCTACCATTTATGACAATAGGGTATTTCCAACAGGCTTTAGAAGTGACAATGGGATTGTTTCCAGGAGTATGTACAGATAAGTCAAATGACAGTTCTATCACAGGTAATTTTAGTTTTTCTACACAGTCATTGGCAATAAAGGAATGTGATGCACCTGAGTCATACATAACAGTTAAAGAAATCTTATTAATGATACACTTACCTTCTACCATGGAATCAGCATGAGATGCTTCTTCTCCAGTGATTGTAAAAACCTTTCCTTTTGCCTTCGGCCTTCCGACTGCACTGTGCACGCCTCCTTGAGTATTTATGCTTGTACTTGCACCTTCAGGGTTTTCTCTCTTCATCTCTGGGCAATCCTTGATGTGATGACCTGGTTTGTTACACTTAAAACAAACATAAGTGTTTTTAGGACAATCCCTTTTCAAATGGGGTCCTCCACAGATAAAACATTTAAAATTTGGTGTAGATGTTGGGTAATAGCTTCCAGTTGAAGCTTGCGGTCTGTTAGGAACAGATGTTGTTCCAAACCGATGAAATGGCGCTTGGTAAGGCTTATTCCTTTTGAAGTCTCTTCTTTGGTGATGGTGAGGTCCTCCACTTCTCATTTCTCCTACCTTGTGAATGGGCTCACGACTTTTGGTCATTCTATCCTTATGATCTTCTTCAAAGATCCTGCAGCGATTTACCAATACAGAAAATTCACGGATTTCCTGCATTCGTATAGCTTCCTTAATTTCTGGCCGCAATCCATTTACAAACTTTGCACACCAATCTCTTTCATTAGTAGCATCATTATAATGAGAATGAAAACAAGATAGCTCTTCAAACCTGTATGCATACTCTCCAACGGTCATATTTCCTTGGGTCAGCGACAGGAATTCGAATTGTCTTTTCTCTTTAACATCAGCTGGAAAGTATTTCTCCAGAAATATATCCTTGAAATAATCCCAAGTGATCTCCACGTCATTGACTTCAAATTGTCTACGCATGCTATCCCACCAATGTTCGGCATCCTCAGATAAGGCATAAGTAGCGAAGACTACCTTATCAGCTTCATTACATTGCAATGCTCGAAAGATCTTCTCTATCTCTCGAATCCAGATTTGTGCTCCATCAGGGTTATATCCTCCCTTGAAACGAGGTGGATTGCGCTTTTCGAATAGGTCCAGCCTTCTCAAGGCATCGTTACCTTGACCTTCACGTGCTCCCATTGCATTGATTAAGCGTTCTACAACTCCAGCAAGATCGTTTCCAGCCATTAGTTTCCTGTTTCACAGTAACTGAGATTTGTCACATCAATCACAGTTACTACCAAGTCAGATATTCTATTCTCTATCACCTATACAGAGTTTACAGACAAAGCAAGATAGACCTTTTCCCCAGGCCTATTGGATTAACTGCTCTGATACCACTTTGTAACACCCTCTGTTACACCTTAATAAATTCTAGAAAAACTCGTAATTTTTTTTTAAAGATATGATTGTTAAAAAGAAACTATCGGAATAAATTATATACATTATTTCTGAAATACCTCACAAATATTATTAAAACTTTATAAAGTATTTGTACATTTATCCGAAGAAAATAAACATTAAACATTATAAGAAAAAGAGGAAACTCCATGGCCCAGAAGCAGTTACTTATTAACATTATTTATTCATTGGACCACGGTATTCATACCGAGCTCCCTTTCTAGAACGTGCTATATTTACTGCCGATATTCTTCGATCCTTCCCTCTGAACCATCAATTTAAAACATGTGAAACAAAAACACAGAGAAAGGAGTGAGAAACAGAATATAATATTCCCGAATAAGACATAAGCAACAAATGGTTTTCACAAACCAATACATAATAATATCAATCACAATCACATACACAATCAATTATGAATGCATGAATGTTATGCAATACCTTCATCATAACTTACCTATATATGTGGGCCCTTAAATTTTAATTTGCACTGGGCCAACCAGGAGTTTACACTGTTCTATAAGTCCGGATAATAATAATATGAACAGCTCAACTGGCATGGAAACACTTAGAGACTAGTCAGATTGAGAAAGTTTTTATTGTGAAAGTACCCGACACTAGGGAGCTACCCCAGGTCCCCTGAAGCACCCTTTCACACCCTCTCATCCCAAGGCTCGTAATTAAGCCTCCTCTAATGTATCCTCGGTTTCTATAATTCGTCCCCAGACAATATTATTTCATTTCACTTTAATGATTCATGATGCATGAACTACTCGCGTATTGAGTTGGTTAAGGCTTTTAGAAACTCAATTATTAAATCCCTTAAAGGTTTACAATATCATTTCAATAAACTGTACATTTTCTCAATTCTCTGAATTTCTGTCCCATAGAAATAAATTTGGTACAGTTTTCAAATCTCACTGAAATTGAGTTTCTAAGCCTTAAATATCTAAAAACTTTATCATATAAAACTTTACATAATCTTTCTCGAATTAAATCTTAATAAAATCAAATTTAGGAATCTCAATTATTTCCAAATATCTTTAGTTATTAAGTTGGAAAAAATAAAATAATTTTCTTTTAAAAAAATTTTGTTTTATTAAAAGAGAATAATTATTAACCAAAAATACTTAAAATTACAAAATTTTTCTTTAACTCAAGATTTGATTAAATAAATTCTCATAAAATGTTTTCTTTCTAAAATAAATACTAATTTTTTTATTCTAAATATTGAAAATAAAGTTAATAAAAATCATTTCTAAGAATGAATAAAAGATAATAAAATTTAAAGAGTAAGGTAAGAAATTCTTACTGAATTTTAGCTTTCTGTCATGCTCGCTATATGCTCAAACTCCACATTACAATATCATCAATCAAAATCAAGCAATATCAATCATAACTAAATATCATCAATCAATCAATCATAATCAAATCATAATCAAATCAATTAAATATCATTAATACATATCATAATACAAAATTTAATGATTATTAATATAGTCAATTTGAGTCATTTTGGTCAATTCCTCGCATAGGTATATGTAAGTCCATATAATCCAGTCCTTGCATAGGTATAGTTCAGTCCATATGGGTCATAATGGTCCAAGTCCTTGCATAGGTATAGTACAGTCCATATGGGTCATAATGGTCTAAGTCCTTGCATAAGTATAGTACAGTCCATATAGGTCATAATGGTCCAAGTCCTTGCATAGGTATGTTAGAGTTAGTTAAACCGGATATTTAATTTAAAATTTATTAAAATTGTTAAGTTAAAAAGTTAATATTTTAAAATAATAATATTATTAAATTTAAAAGGAGTAGGGGACTCCTCCCATTATTCTTATGTCTTTTCATATTATACTCTTATCTCACTCCCCCTTACCTTGAATTGTTACCCAAAATGGATTTGCTTTGTGCCTCCAATTTCTAGAAATATTAATACCAATCTTATTTCAATATAAGCATAAGACGAAGATTAAGATTACTACTTAAAATAGAAATGATAAATTTTGAATAGTGAATAGTGAATAGTAAATCGTGAATAGTAACAGTAAATAGTAAAACATAAATAGTAACAGTAAATAGTAAAACGTGAATAGTAACAGTAAATAGTAAATCGTGAATAGTAACGGTAAATAGTAACAGTAAATAGTAATTTACTATTTGAATAGTAATTTACTATTGAAATAGTAATTTACTATTGAAATAGTGTTTACTATGCAGAATAGTAACTTAAAATAATATTATTTTTAGTATAATAACAGATTTCTAAAAACGATATAAAAATAACCCAAAAAATATAAAAGAGAAGTATTCTTACCTTAGGATTTTGGCAGAACCTTCTCGCCAAAAACTTTTCTTCTCTCTCTCACTTCCACCACTATCTCACTAGCACTACTATATTAAGAAAACTTAATCTGAAATTGTGAATTCTAAAGAAGAAATCCTTCGGTATTTATAGGAAAAAAATTTACTATGCATTCCATTATTTTAATATAAAAGTACTATGCATTTTTGAATTTTTTATTCCAGGTTACTGTGCATCTTTTGAAAATTTCATACATGTACAGTGATTTGCATAGTAATTGTCGGTAAAATTATTAAGTCAAATAGTAACCCTTCACTCGGTATATTTTAAATATTCAAAATGAGTCCTTTTTGAAATTTAGCGATATTATATCAGTCCTCACTAATTTTATAATAAGTAATATAAAGCTGAAATTTTAAAAATCTAAAATTTTCTGTTAATAAAAATTTATTGATACGTTTCCAATTTTTTAACGATTGGAAAAAATCAAGATTTTTCTCAAACCGATAATTTTTAGATAAGTCTACTTGAAACAGATTTTAGAAAATTTTCTTATAATTTAAATTCACTTTCTTATAAATATTTTTAATTTAAGTCACTTATATGAATTTAAAATTATTTAAAAAATATTATTTTATTAAAAAAATTCCAAAATTCCAAAAAATTCCAAAAAATCATAAATAATACGTAGGTTAAAAAGTTTTAAAGAACCATAATTTAATTCCTTCAAAATTTTAATATAAAAATAAAAATAGGGGTGTTACAATGTGACCCTCAACCTTTTCCAGAGACCCTTGACCTTGATCATCCATCCTTAAAATCTCTTCCATCCCCTATCTCTCATCTTCTCCTTTTCACATGCTCAAATTTTCACCAAACCTAAATCCCTTCCTCCACCCAGGACCCATGACCACCACATTCCCTTACTTCCTAACTCTCAACCCATCAATATCAAACCTTATCGCTACCCTCATGCCCAGAAAACCACTATGACAAACCTCATTCAGGACATGCTCCAACAAGGCATTATCATTCCCAGTAAAAGTCCCTTCTCCTCCCCTGTGCTCTTAGTTAAAAAGAAAGATGGCACCTGGCGCTTTTGTGTGGATTACAGGGCCTTAAATGCTATCACTGTTAAAGACAGGTTCCCTATTCCTACAATTGATGAACTACTAGACGAATTGGGAACTGCTACAATTTTTTCTAAAATTGACCTTCACTCGGGCTACCACCAAATACGTGTTCACCCACCAGACACCCATAAGACAGCTTTCCGGACTTGGGATGGTCACTATGAGTTCCTAGTGATGCCCTTTGGATTAGCTAATGCCCCCTCCACTTTTCAGTCGGCAATGACAGACCTTCTACGGCCGTATCTACGTCGGTTTGTTTTGGTTTTTTTTGATGATATACTTATTTACAGCACTACCTTAGAGGATCACATTAGCCATTTAAATTCAGTTTTATCATTACTTGCTAATCACTGCTTCTTTGTCAAGTTATCTAAGTGTTCGTTTGCTTCTCCTAAAGTTAATTACTTAGGACACATCATTACCCCTGTTGGAGTATCCCCTGACCCAGAAAAAATTCAAGCAATAATGGATTGGCCACAACCATCTTCACTCACGTCTCTCAGAGGTTTTCTCGGCCTCACTGGATTCTATCGTCGTTTCATTAAACAGTACGCCACACTCGCCGCTCCTCTCACCGATCTGCTTAGACAATCAGAGTTTACATGGGGTACAGAGGCATCAGAGGCCTTTACAGATTTAAAAAATAAAATTACAGAAGCTCCCATCCTTGTCCTACCAAATTTCTCCAAGCTGTTCATTCTGGAAACAGATGCTTCTGCCACAGCAGTGGGTGCGGTCCTCACTCAGGGAGGGCATCCAATTGCCTTCTTCAGTAAACGCCTAGGCCCTCGCATGGCAGCTGCCTCCACCTACGTCAGGGAGATGTTTGCTGTAACAGAAGCCATCAAGAAGTGGTGTCAGTATCTTATAGGAGTTCACTTCCACATTCTGACTGACCAACAAAGTTTAAAGCACTTACTCTCTCAAAAGTTTCAGACTCCAGAACAACATAAGTGGGCCATGAAGTTGCAAGGGTACAGCTTTGAGATCTTTTACCGGCCTGGCCCAAAGAATCGGGTTGCCGATGCCCTCTCTCGTCAGTTTTCAGATCACCCACTTCTGCTTCTGTCCATCTCGTCTGTGGTTCCCACACTGATCACCTCTCTGCAACAATATTACATTCATGACAATGAAGGGCAATTATTAGTTCAAAAATTTCTAAACACTGTTCAGGACTCCCAATTTAAACAAAATCTCTTGTGGACAAAGGGACGGATTTTCATACCAGATTGTCACAACCTCCGCCAGAAGCTCCTCACCGAATTCCATGCGACACCAATAGCAGGACACTCAGGGACCAAAGCTATCGTGGCTCGGTTAGCAGCGTCATTCTCTTGGAAAGACATGCAGAAAGAGGTAAAAAAGTTTATTAGAGAGTGCTCTGTTTGCCAAGCTTCAAAATATGAAACAAGTAAGAAGAAAGGCTTGTTGCAACCCTTACCGGTTCCCACAAAACTTTGGAAGGATATCTCAATGGACTTTATCACCCACCTTCCACCCTCGATGGGCCACACGGTTATTTGGGTTGTGTGTGACCGCTTCTCCAAATCAGCCCACTTTGTCGCTCTACCAACCCATTTCACTGTTGAGACCTTGGGCCAACGTTTCTCGGTGGAAATCTCCAGGTTACACGGCACCCCGACCACTATTGTATCAGACAGAGATCCCCTCTTCCTCAGCCAATTCTGGAAACAGCTGTTCAGATCCCAGGGAACCACATTAAAATATAGTACAGCCTACCACCCCGAAACCGACGGCCAAACAGAAGTATTAAATAGGACACTCGAAGCTTACCTACGATGCTTTTGTGGAGAACAACCGAAGAGTTGGTTTCGCTTTCTTCATCTCGTAGAATTTTGGTATAACTCGTCGTACCATTCAGCTATAGGCATGGCTCTCTTTCGGGTTCTGTACGGGAAATCCCCCCCAACAGCTTCTGATTTCGTCTTGGAGGAAGTCACAGTGCCCTCCCTCTCGGAGATCAAAGAACGTCGAGCAGTTCTACATCAAGCTCGAGATTGTCTCCAACGAACTCGCCAAAGCATGACTGCCCGAGCCAACCTCCACCGGAGTGACGTCGTCTTCAACCCATGGGACCTCGTTTGGCTTCGCTTACAACCGTACCGACAGGGATCGTTGGCTAGGAGACCCTCACAAAAACTCGCTCGACGTTTCTATGGGCCATACCCAGTCGTTCGTCGTATAGGCAAGGTGGCTTATGAACTCGCTCTCCCCCCACAGGCTAAGATTCACTCGGTTTTTCATGTTTCTCTCTTGAGAGCATTTCATGGAAAAGTGTCCTCTACAACTCCAAAGCTTCTACCCAAGGAACTCCTTCAAACTCAACTTACCGACTCCCAAGTCCCTGACCTATCTGCCACCCCACGTGCTGCTGTTTCCCATGACATTAACCCTCTGTCTTCATCTAAGCCGTTAGATCTCCATGGGTCCCGTGCCAACCCCATCTAACCGTTCGTCCCCTCAACTACTCCCCTGCCAGATTCCTTATCTCTTCCACCTAGTGCTTGCCACCCTGTACCACAGTTTCCCATGCCCAATTTTAAACCATCCGACCCCACCACTTCTAACTCATCCGTGACCCCTTTAGGCTCCCCTGACCCCACCATTGCTGTTACACCCGGGCCTCCTTCGAACTCTTCGGGCCTTGAGGACAAGGCCCAACGTCAACCGGCGGGCAATGATACAGAAAGGGCACCCATCAGGCCCAAAAGAATTAAAACAAGACCCACTTGGCTGAAAGATTTTATTTAAGCTTTAATGGTTTTAATTGTTAGGCCCAATACTAGCTAGGGTAACCCTTGATGTAAGTCCCTTTATATGGACAAAGTGAGTATCTGAAGAGCAATGAAGAATTTCCTTTCAATTTTAGCCTAGAGTAATTGTAGCAGTTTCCCTTGTTCCCTAGTAGCTAAGAAATTGTGGAACAGAACGTATCAGTATCTTTCCTGTTTTGACAGCGGTAGTGTTTGTTGTTTATTTTCATCAATGTAACCCAAAAAAGGAGAGAGTCTTACAGACCCATGTCAAGTGTGTGTGTTTAAGGCCAGGGAATGTAGGTTGTAATTTAAAAGTAGATAGATCCTGCAAACTCATTACAATCCGGCAGGAATGTAACTTGTAGTACAATATTAGTAGATATTCATTGCTCACTTTTTTGTACAATTATTTAATATTAATATAATAGATTAAGTTTATAAAATTCAATATAATTTTTTAATTAATTAATATTTTTTCACATTATTTTGTGTATGAGATGTCATTTAACATTGTAGTATATACACTTGTGTCGGGACTAGTTTTGTTAATTGAACAATCTGTGAACATGTTTAATTTCAATGGTAATTAAAAAAATGCTACATACATATTTCATCTAGTCTTACTTATAAGCAAATCAAATAAATTTTACACAATTTAAGAAAATTGATTAAAAATTGTTTTTTACATTAATGTTATCAAATATTTAATGTATTTGTCTAAAGTGTCTTTAATTTTATTTATTGTATAAACAATTTAGTTGTCTTGTATTTAAGGGTATATTTGATATATTAACATTTAAAGACATTGAAAAAAGATATTTTTTAATTATATTTGAGACAAAAAAAAGTCTCTCAAAATTTATTTATAACTAGGACCGGAAAAAAGTATAAGTTAAGGAGATCAAGCTCAGGTTGTGTAAAGTTTGAGTTGTTATATCATAGAACACAAGTAGAAAAATATTAATAATTTAATAGTTTTCTAATTTAACTTTCTTACTTCAAGATTTTAATAATTATTATATTTTAATATTACTGTTTTTAATAGAATTATAAATAATTATGATTTGAATTGAAAATTCTATTAAAAAACACAAGACAAGAATATTATATATACATATATATATATATATATTGGGAATAATTTCTAAAGAGGTAAAATGATGAAAATGATATACTTAAAAATAAATGAATAAATCTTAGATTCAATAAATACTTACACATCACTTACTAAAAAAATCCTCAAATCATTAGAATTTAAACTTGTAATTTTATATTCACATGTTAAATCTTTCAATGTTTGTGGACAAATTTACGATTTTCTGCGAATATGGAAAAGCGAAGACATTTGGTGGCTTGTCCTCGTCTGGAAGCTTTACAACTGAATAGGGATGGCAAAACGGGCCTACGGGCCGGGCCGGGCCAAAGCCCGCATAGGCCCATCCAAATACGGGCCGGGCCGGGCCGGTCCATAATAGGAAAACGGGCCAAAAACATTGGCCCGGCCCATTTTCTTTATGGCCCGCGGGCCAAAACGGGCCAACCATTTTCTTTAATATAATTATACAAACTATTTTTTATTTTAAATATAAACTATTTTCAAATATTTTTTAAGAAAAATTAGAAATAAAAATTAGATTTTACCTTTCTAAAGTAAAATTTTTATAATTAATCTAATTTATTTCATTAAATGAAAACAATAAATACAAATAATTAAAATTTTAACTAACTAAATATTAATATTATACATATAATATATTAATATATATTTTAATAAAGGCCCGCCGGGCCTGGCCGGGCCAGCCCGTGACGGGCATGTTTTTATACGGGCCAAAACGGGCCGGGCCTATTCTGGATAACGGGCCTCAAAGCTTAGCCCGGCCCGGCCCGTTTTAACGGGCCAGCCCGCGGGCCTAGCCCATATTGCCATCCCTACAACTGAAATGAAAAAATGATGAATAATTCCTCTACTCTCCTTCCCAAATTTTTAATATTCAAAAGAAACCGAGCTTATTATCCAAAAAAAAACAAGAGTCTCTACCGAGTCAACTGAGAAGTCCCAAGTCAGATCCTATGCCCCAACACATTCTAGTTCACCAAAGGCCTCTTTATTCAAATCAACAAACTCCAGCTATAAATTGTACACCTTACCTGAAACATTACACCAATTCAAATACACAATCGAACTAAAAGGGTGATCATTATGTGGGCCATCACCACAGACAAACGGCACATATATTTAGTGTTTGTTTCATTCTCAATTATAAATAAATTTTTATTTAGGCCACTAATTCAATCCCAAACTAGGCAATTAAGCTAGTTTCCTCATCACCCACATTAGACTTAACCTTATTAGATGAACCAAACCCGAACACACTACATTCAACCTCTCTCAGTCTAAGAAGCAAGTAGAGCACAATTCCAACAAAGAAACCCAATGCAGCACTAGAGCCAGTGAGAGAAACGGCAGCACAAACAAACATAACAAAAGACTCTTGTTTAGTATTCATATCCTTAGAAGCCATAGCCAACTCAATCCCAGCAAACAAAAGAAGCACCCCAAGAATCCCAACAGGGAACTGACCCAGAATTCTGCCAAAAGAGTTGCCAAAAACTAAAGCAAGCACCAACTTAGCAACCCCAAGGAACACAACCGAAGCACCACTCCTTCCCCCGAACCTATACTGTCCAGCCAAACCACCAGCTCCGTGGCAACAAGGCATGGCACCGAACCAACACCCAACGAAATTCATAATCCCAACACTGACCGAAACGTGCATCGCCGAAGCCTCTCTTTCGGGAAATAAATCCCCAGAAAGCTTACAAACCGCAATAACGGAATTCAAAATCGACAACGGAATCTGCGGAATCGCAGCGTCAACGAACCCGATTTTGAAGTCTTCCCAAGTGATTTTAATCAACGAAATCTTCGAAGGCCCAAACCTAAGATCCCCAAAAATCGAAGGATCACGAATGAAACACAATAAAACTCCGAATAAGAAAACAATTAGAGCCGAGGGAATTTTAGACAAAACCCTAAGTCTCCGGCAAACCCTACTTTTATTTTCTGGCGTTTCGTTTTCTGGTTGTTGTTGTGGTGGTTGTTCCGGCGGTGGTTCGTCGCCGGCGCCGGTGGTGAGGACGAGGAAGAGGACGGCGGCGAGGGTGACTATGAGGCCGTCAAGGCCGAGCCAGGGACGTGGAGGGCCGGATTTTGATTTGGCGAGGTCTTGGTTGAAGCGGATGTACTTGACGGCGGAGAAGGCGAAGGAGAGGCCTTGGGAGAGCTGAACGCCGCGGACGACGGGGAGAGGGAGGTAGCGGTAGAGGAAGGACATGAGGCCGGTGGCGCCGAGGAGGAGGAGGACGGCGGCGACGGAGAGGCCGGCGGCGGAGATTTGGGGGATGGTGAGGGGAGGGTTGGCGGAGATGGCGACGGCGGCGATGGATTTCATGGGCTGGACGGGCATAGGGAGGCCGAAGAGGAGGCCGGTGGCGATGTTGTAGAGGGCGGTGAAGACGAGTGTGGTTGTGAGGTCCAGGTTGTTCACCAGGGAGAGGGCTAAGACAATAGGGATGTACGTGCCTAGGTCGCCGACGGCGCCAGAGAATTCGGAGAAGAGGGTTGTTTTGAGTTTGACGGTGGAAGGGACCCACCGGTTGCGGCGGAGAAGGAGGAGGTGGGTGGTTCGTTGGTTGTCAGTGTTGGAGGTCGAGGGTGCCATGGAGTGAGTGAAAGAAGAGTTGATTTTAGTTTCAGAATGTTGTTGATTGGTAGTAATGCTTATGAATGGTCTATGTACCAAAATGAGGAAATTAATGAGAGTGAGTGATTGGTGGAGGATTAATCAGAAATTAAGATTCTCTTGATTCTTATTTGGTGTTTTCGTCTTCAGTTGGTGATTCTTGCTGGGGACCCCGAGTATGATCATCATGTGAGATGACTACTTTTTTTCCTTTTTAAAATAAATTAACCTATGGGTGTGTTACACCTTACACCACGATTCCATGACACGGATAAGTTACTGACCTAACTTAATGGGTAATGTCATTTAACTATCTTTCATCCCGCACTCTAATTGATGTGGGGTTTTAGGTGGAGCATATCAGTATATATTGATAGGGTTACCATGTTTTGGTCTTTGTAAGTTACATGAATATGTCCTTTTTTTGGATAACAATGAATATGTCCTTTTTAAAAGGACATCAAAGATTTGAGAAGAGAGAGTGTGTATAAATCATCTTGTTCTCGACTTCTATGCGATATGAAACTTGAGTAGAATATAAGTCCTTGTGTTAAGGCTAAGGGACTTATAAGGACGGTTGGTGTTTCGTCTAGCCAAGTGAAGTTACATATTGAACATCGGCCCCTCACTTAGTGTGTCAATGTCCTAATCTCGTAACATATGTCCAAGGTATTGTGTTTAGTTATTTATTACTCCCTCTAATCATGTATATAAGTAGAGTTGACATAATAAACCGACATGCATGAGCTGATCCGAGTCTATTCAAAGTTAATAATTAAAAAAACCTAATAATAAAAAAGTCTAAAAAAACGGGTTAAGTACGGGTCGACTTGAGATCTTTGTTAAAAAAATTATTGGGAACTTAGGAAGGAACTTAAATTTTTTTTAGGGTAAACAAACATATTTTTTACTAGAAAAGTTTTGATTTTATAACATTATTTGTGTAGTAATAGTTAATTAATTTCAATAACACAATTGTTTTACAAATGTAGTTTTAGAAAAATCTACTAAGTTGATTCAGTTTTTCGTAATTCAATTTTTTATAAATCAATTTTTTAACATTTTTTTTAAAAATAAGCCGTCTAATCAAGCCCACAACCTGTAGAGGGCTGGGTTAGGGCCTCTAATTTTATGGCTCGAATTTATGTGAACCTTTTTTGGCTCAACCCTAAATAACTTGCAACCCGATAAAGTCCGATTTGTTTAGAGCCCCGTACGAATTGCCATATATGAGACATGATAAAAATGCATGTAAATATTTGTAATAATTATGTGAGAGAATTATTTTTTTAAAAGAATACCTTTAATTAAATTGTTAAAATATAAAAATGTGAATAAGTAACTTTTACATTTTTTATAATAAATAAAGGATATGAAAGAAAATACCTAATTCATTTACTTAGAAATGTGTAAGTATTTTTTATATTTAGGACCAATAAATACATTCAGTTTATTTCTTATCTTTAGGATTAAAGGAAGTGTAATCCAATTGAAGAATCATACCTCCAATAATGGAAAAAAATACTCAAATTTATCTGTGGTAGAGCCATCCATCCAACCCCTTTCTCCCAAGTCTTGAAGAATCTGTACACATTTTAAAAATAATTCATAAGTAACAAGTAACCAATAATTAATTAAAAATTATATAGAATAATCAAATATTTTTTCTAAACACCAAATGTGTAAATTAGTTAGTGGCGGTGGTTATAGCTTAATTAAAGTTTCATTTGTAAGTCTTTTTTTATAGGAATACAATTGCATTAAATTTAAATAAAAAAATTTCACCAATTTTTTTTATATAATCATTTTGTGTACCTATAATAATTTTCTTGAATTTAAGCTTGAATAGGATATATAAGAAAAAAAATAATCTTAAATCAAGTTCCTTGTTTTTCGACTATACTTACCGTTTTACAAATATTAATAGGTAAAATTATCCTCACATCTCCTAAGATTTGATTAAATTACAGTAAATATTTTTTTCTTTTTTTTAACATTACACTCACATCATCTCTTTCACATAAATAAATATGTAAAAAATTAGGGGAGTTAAGTGTAAATGAAATGGGTATCTAGTGTTATATTTTTATTTAAATTAGAGAAGGTTATGTAAGGTTTAAAAAAAGGTAGTTAATATAATTTCATAAAATCTTAAGAATGTAAGTGTAATTTACCAAATATTAATTAACTATTAAGGCCTATAAATAAAATATTTATCTTTAAAATTAAAAAGTAATTTAATAAAATTTTCAAAAATTCATATCATAAACTTATCTTGGCTTTTTAAATATATTAATTAGTCATGAAAATACTAGTTTGTATACTCGAAAATGAAACAATAGGGTGGTAAAATAGGTTTTTTTAAAAAAATATTTGGACGAATTTAACCTCTACCTATCAGGGGAAAATAATTGATAAAATCATCCATATAAGGAGTCAAACCTATCACCCATAAATCACAATGTAATACCACAACTACTAAGACAATTAATTCTTTGATGCAAATAGGAATACTATTAAATATAATACTTTCTATTCTTACATATATATATATAAATAAAATAAAAACTTATATAATATATATAATGTAACATCCTGCTTTTAATAATAGCTCTATTTTTTATAAATTTTGAAGTATAAAAGATCTGTTAGTGTTACTCAATGAATAAAAACACTCTATGGATGGTTGTGATACTCCAAAAGTTTCATTTTTGGGTATAATTCTATAACTTATATAGATCCCTATTAATGAGGCCCAAATTCCGAGTGAGAAAGAGAGGCTGTTCCGAGTGAAAACTGCAAATTCCGAGTGACCAAGAGGAATTCCGAGTGGAAAATGGAAATACCGAGTGAAAACGGTGTTTTCCGAGTGGAACATGGTCAGGAGGACTTATTCCGAGTGAGATACTGTCTCAGAGACTCACTGCTGAGTCAAACATGTTAGAAAGACTCATTTCCGAGTCAAGTACTCTCCAAAGCCTCGTTTCCGAGTCGAATATTTCTGAAGGACCAATCTCCGAGTCAAACATAGCCAGACGTTACAATTCTGAGTAAAAACTCACTGAGTGCATTCATTCCAAGTGTAATACAGAGGAAAATATACTTCCGAGTGGAAGGATTTCCGACTGGGAACACATGGTGTAATCACCAAACAGAAACCTTATAGTTGTAAGTCTTACATAACTAAATTACCGAGTGGGCATTGAATAGGAATAAGTCAGCATTGATGAAATTCACTGAGTGAAAGCTGATCAGGAGACGAGTCGGTTTGGAGATGAATTACCGAGTGAGACACGGCTCAGAAGATGAGTGATTAGGAATGGTATACTGAATGATGCACTTGTAGAATACCCGAGTGAAATAAGGTTGGGATATGCCGAGTGGCATTTGATTGGGAGATATTCCGAGTGAGGGGACAACTATGAGGAGAGAATCGGTTTCTGAAAAGTCTTACCGAGTGGAACCGTGTGTGTATGGAGACTCGGATTTGGAATGGGGAACCGAGTGTTGAAGACTGTGAAGGGGGACTCGGTTTTCACTGAATTAAAGATAAATAGGTTTGGATCAATTGTGCCGAGTGATAGATTATGTACGAGTCGGCTTAATAATGATTTGAAACGGCCGAGTGGAAAACAGAGAAGAATGACTCGGTTTCAGAAGAATTTTACCGAGTGAAAACTCGAGTAAAAGATTGACTTAAAGCTGACTCAGTATCTAGAAGGTTTACCGAGTGGATATACTTGAATAAAGACTCAGTTACCGAGAGAAAGGATGAGTGAGAGAGAGAGCTCGGTCTGGACAGGCTCTACCGAGTGAGGAACCAAGTAATTGAGTCGGATTCAGATGAATTCCGAGCGAATATTCATGACTCGCTCAAGCGAGTCGGATTTCGCTTGAGCGAGATGAACCCTGGTGCATAATTCCTCTTTTCAATCAGCTTTCGCTCAAGTGAGCATTCCTGCGCTCAAGCGCGCTCGGCCCTGATATTTTTTTTTTCTCTCACTTCGTCCAAGATAGCAGGACTCGCTCAAGCGAGTGGGATTACGCTTGAGCGATCTGATGTAAGGAAACACCCGGTGTCCTCTAGCTCACATCGGAGTACTGATGAAGGAAGTTAACCGTCCTTAGAACATGTGTGTACACCGGATGACCCCGAGCCGGTGTTCACCGAATCCGACCTCTTCGCCTTCTTTCATGGGCGTTGTCCCTCACACTTCACACCGCCTTCTTCACTCCACACCGCCCCTTACATTCAATACCGCCCTCACTCCATACCGACCTCACAGCACACCGCCCTCACTCAACACCGCCTCACACTACACTCCGCTCTCACACTACATTCTACTCTCATAAACTCAATACCGCCCTCTTCAAAAATCTCCAACAACGAACACCTTTTAACTCCACTCAGACCACTTTATATATTTTAATATATCACTAACCTCTTTAATGCAAAGATGACAGTGAGACGAGTCAAAAGGTTCCATTAAATCTCACCTAATCCTCCATTCAAAGTCTGCCACTTACTCTCTCATTATTAACAACTTACCATCTACATACGAACCACTTAGCAAATCACACACTCTTTTTCTTCTTCTTCTCATTCTTATACGTTCAAAAGGCTGTTCTTTCCATTTCTTCCATTACGGACTGGAACGAGGGAACTACAAGACATACCTTGTTAATCAAAGGACTTCAAAACAAGTAAGAGGGGAGAGGGTTGTGAATAACTATGAAATGGGTAGAGTTGTATGCTGTTCTAGGATTCCAGTCTTAATTTCGCATCTTGTGGCTCAATTTTGAAACTGAAAACGTATGAATTTGCCTTTGACTTCTTCATGAAAATTGTAGATCTTTTTGTTATCTAAATTATGAGACCTGATTCAATTAATTTGAGTATGTATAGCAAAAGTTATAGCCAAATTACTACTGCATGTTCGAGTGAAAGATTTGTTCCATGTTTTGTGTATATTTTGATATTTTGGGAATTATACATGCGTAATCAGCCTTGAATGTCTTCATGAAAGTTGTAGATATATATGTTGTGGATCTTTAGAAAGTGGTTTCACATTAAAATGATTTTTGTAGCTCAAGATATGCTCATAATACTGAAGTATGTACAAGCTGTAAATCTGTGAACTTGAAATCCGTATCTTATTTTTAAAACTGGAAGTTTTGTGGTAAGAATTAGTGATTAGTGCCTTCATGAAAGTTGTAAATCTTTTTGTTATGTGAATTTTGAGACCTGAACCGATTGATTTGAGTATGTGTAGCAAAAGTTATAGCCAAAATACTACTGCCTGTCCGAGTGAAAGATTGTTCCATGTTTTGTGTATATTTTGATGTGCTGGGAATTATACATGCATAATTAGCATTGGAGGTCTCCATGAAAGTTGTAGATATTTAAGTTGTGGATCTTTAGAAACTGGTCTCACATCAAAATAATTTTTGTAGCTCAAGTTATGCTCAAATTACTGAAGTATGTGCAAGCTGAAATTCTGAAATTCTGAAATTTTGAAATCCGAATCTTGTTTTTAAAACTGGGAAGTTTGTGGAGAGAATTAGGGGTTGGTGTCTTCATGGAAATTGTATATATGTGTGTTAAGAATAATTTAGAATTGGTTTCATGTCAAAATCACGTTTGTAACTCCAGATACGTTCTAAATACTAATCTGTGTACATTTTGGAAAACTTATCTTGAGGCAGTATGGTATTTTATGAATAAGTAGTATTTCTAATTGGAATCTGAAGTTGTGTTCTTCATGAAAGTTGTAGATAATTGTATTGTTAAGCTATAGAAAGTGGAATCATCTAAAAAGGAGTTGAATTGCTCATGTTATGACTGTTTTGCTAATGTATGTTGCTGTTGGGAATGCTGAAATTCATTGAATAAGGCTATTATGAAAGAAAATGATATTTTCTCTATGGATAAAAATTTATTATTAAATTCTTGAGTGATTATGAGTTATTAGAAATGTTGTTGAGCATTATGCAGTATGTTTGATGTGGTGATGAATAATTATGAATAACGAAAACACTTTGTATGTACATGAATGCCTTGTAATATTGATACATGTGACTCAAAATAGTAAATCCATGATTTTGTGAATTATTACGAGTGTTGTGTCCTTTGGGGACTTGTATTCCAAGAGGTTTTGGAAATATGGATATCATGGTATGTTAAAAGAATTAAAGGCATTCATGCATCATAAGCATTCGGACGCACCATGGAATTTAGGGGTTCCATGATTGCCTACCCTGGTGGGGGGTTACTCTATGATGAGTAAAGCCCTATTTTGTTGTGTGCCATGGAGTGTAGGGATTCATGGTCTATGCAAAGCCCTACTTATGATAATTGTGTACTTCGGTACTTAAGCGCCATGAAGTATAGGGATTCATGGTATATGCTAAAGCCCTAATTGTGTAAGCGCCATGAAGTATAGGGATTCATGGTATATGCTAAAGCCCTAATTGTGTAAGCGCCATGAAGTATAGGGATTCATGGTATATGCTAAAGCCCTAATTGTGTCTCTATAAGACTTTTACTGCAGTATTCCCACCAAAACCAAATGGATCCAGCATGACATCATTTGACTAATTGAAGAATTATTAAATGGACTTGTTTGGCATATTCATCATATCATTATGAGTTGTTGATTGTGTTTGTGCAATTTTATCTATTTTGTACTTATTCTATATTCTGTCTCACTCTTACATTAATTTTTACAGTGAATGACACGCAGAATGCAGAGTGATGCCATGATTGATGTCTATTTGAATAATTACTTGAACTTTGATTTCATGGGTTGTAATAAGTATAACATGTCATGTAACATTATCTTCTAAATCGTTTTCGCTATTTGAATATTTTCTTGAATTTAATTATTCACGACTAGTATGTATGATAATTTTCCTCTGTTATCAACTGTTACATGAACTCTGAATTGAATTTATTAATTATAAAATGATCTTCCGAAAACACGAAAAATTTACTCGAAAACTTTAACTAACGTTTCGGGGCGTTACATATAACATATTAAATATATATTAAAATATTATAATATATAATTTATAAATTAGATATATATATAACATATTAAATATATATTAAAATATTAAAATATATAATTTATAAATCAATTATATATTTATAATATTTTAATATGTATACATATTAATATAAATAATTTATATGCATAATTGTTAGTATATAAACTAACGATAATATAATAAAATATTTTAATATAAAATATATATTTATGTTTAATATTTAATATTTTAATATATAAATTATATATATATTAATATAAATAATTTATAAACATTATTGCTAGTATATAAACTAACGTTAATATATTAAAATATTTTAATATAAAATATATATTTATGTTTAATATTTAATATTTTAATATATAAATCATATATATTTAATATATATTATTAAATATGTATATTAAAATACTTTATATATTCTATTAATATATAATATATATTAATATATATTTTATAATATATAATATATATTTAATATGTTATATATATTATATAAGTTTTTATTTTATGTATATATATATATAAGAATAAAAAGTATTATATTTAATAGTATTCCTTATTTGTTTTAAAGAATCAATTGTCCGATGTGGTATCACATTGTGATCCATGATTAACAAGTTCAACTCTTAATGTGTAAGATGAAATTCAAACATGATGTGATAGATTCTACCTAGACCACCAATATATTTTTTTAAACCCCAAAAGCCTAAATATTTTTAAAAAAGGCTCCATTTTGACCAAAAAACCCTTGCCCCACTATAAGCCGATGGGTTGACTTGACAACATCATAATTAACTTTAAATATTTGGGAAAGAAAGAAAATTGTTAGCCAACCCAATGCGCCTTAGACCCATACAAGTTGTTGAATCCAGTAGTATTGATTGGTAGGTCAAAGTTCTTTTGTTCATCTATAAAATGAGTAAAATTGTTATCTATCAATGTAGTAACTAGTTTTAAAAATAAAGTAAAAAATAAAATTATTAAATAATTAATATTAAAATTTTTTATCACTTGAAATTAGTCAAATTCTTTTAATAAATAAAATAGAAAATAACTTTTAACCAATCCGAATTAAAAACTAAAAATAATTTAATTGTGTAAACTTATGTTAACAGAAATGTTTGTTTCATAACAGGGGAAATAAAAAAATTATAAAAATTAGAAAATCTAATAATAAATATTAATTTTTACATTGTTTAAAATAATTAAAGCTCTATTAAATTAATAATTTTTTCTCAGATTAAATTAAGATTTAGTTGGCCGTCACAAAATCCAATTACTCGTTATTTACGGGTTAACTGTTTTTCTTTGGATTTTCTTACGTGCCATTATGCTGTTCTTTGGCATAATTGGGGTGCAGTTTTATTTTGCTGTGTTTCCATTATAATAATTGAATGCTTCGGTCATGATTTGATTTGCTAGGTTGATGATGTTCCCATGAATTAATGACTTTCTTGTCTGTCCCTAATTGGCCTAAGATGACTCACCATAAATACTAAATTAATGATTAATGGAGGTTAAAAAATACTAACGTGTATGAGACATTGGTTAAAAAAATAAAAGTCAAATTTTTAATTAAAAAATATTATTAAAATTTATTCTTTCTAATTTATTTAAGTCATTCTCATATAGTCTTTAATAAAAGAATTTTACTTTTTACTTAAATAATGTATTTAAGACACTAACTAATCATAAAAAAATGATAAGTAAAAGTGAAAAGTGTATGCCTGCCTAGGCAATGTATAGTTCTACCTCAATAATTTACTTTGTTTTATGAAGACAATTTCTAAAAGAAGTAATAAAATAGTAATTGAAATGGACAAAAACTTTTAATGGAAATTTGAGATATCTTGTATTAAAGGAGTAATTCTGCCATAAAGCCGAGGCAAATAATCATGAACAGTTTAGAGGAATTTGCAGAAAAAAATAGAAAGAAGAGCCAGAAAAGGGTTCACTCAAATGACAACCAACCACACCCTTTCTTTCAAAACCGTTTGTTATATATCATTGCCTTGTGTTTGAATGTGATTTCAGGATCAAGGATTTTGATAATGACAAAGGACTCTTGAAGAAATCTTTGCAAAAACAAAGACATGGAATCAGACCCAGAAATACAGCGAAGCTAATCGATTAGGAAGCCCAGGCTAATCGATTAGGATGCCTCTGTTTTGGAACAACTGCATCAGAACCATGATCTAATCGATTACAACACTTAAGATAATCGATTAAAGAGCTACTGGAATTACAGTAATCGATTACACACATGACATAATCGATTACCAAAATTAAAAATGGAATTAAAAGCATCAGGTATAAAGACTAATCGATTAAGGGAATTCATCCAATCGATTAGAAGGCTACTGGAATTAAGCTAATCGATTACCAGGACTATATAATCGATTACGTAGCTGCGAAGCCAAATTAAATGCATCAGGTATCATCACTAATCGATTGCAGGCCAAGATATAATCGATTAGAAGCCCTCTGACTTGAAGCTAATCGATTACACATAAAGGGATAATCGATTACAGCACGATCTGGAATGAAAAATTCAAGTTGTAATCGATTACAGCTCGAGGCGTAATCAATTACGATAGTGGGAAAACACATATTAGTGGGAAACCAGCACATGTCTCCACCATTCCTTCAGATCCCCACTATGTGCAACGGCTAGGAAGAAGAAAGGCACTCCTTAAGCTCTCAAATGGCTCTATAAATTCAAGAGAAACTCAAGCACAAAACACACAACTAGAAGCTATCATTCCTCACTTGTTCTTGTGCTTAGTAAGCCACCTTTCTTGTATATTCTGAGTTTAAATTTGTACATCCTCTCATCTTGAGAGTTAAAGTTTGTGTGATCTTTCACTTGTACATCTACTCTATTAAGAGAGTCATTTCCTTGTAAACACTTCAACAAACACAAAGGTTTTTCACTCTAGGATTGAGTGGTCACAAAGGTTGGGGTTCAACCTTTGGGTATTGAGAGTTTGAGAGATTGGGTGGGTTACCCTTTGCTAGTGAGGATTGAGTTCTTGAGTGTGGGACACTAGGAAGCTGCAATTGCTCATAGCTTGTATCTCTAAACTTCAATAGTGGAAATCCTCTAAGTGGGTTGCTTAGAGGCGAGACGTATACCGGTGTTGGTGGAACTCGTTATATTGGTTTGCAAGCTCCTCTCCCTTACTCTTTTACTTTCATATACTGCAATTGGTTGATTTGTGTTGATTGATTGTGAATTGCATACTTAAGCTTGTCTAATTTGATACATTTCAAATACTGCCCACCAAGTGTTTGTTAAATTGCTTCAGCTATATTTATCCTTGTGGTGCATTGCATACTATCTTTAACTTGATTTCACTTGCATATTCCTGTAAACTTGGATATAAAAATCAAGTTCAAAGGCATTCCAATCAAAGTTTTTAAAACTCAATTCACCCCCCCTCTTAAGTATTGAGGCCACTTGAACAACAAGTGGTATCAGAGCTTGACTCTTGGTAGATCAAGCTTAACGGCTTCAAGAGAACAAATGGTCTCAACCTCATATAACATGTTTCCCGAGGGTGGTGCTACAAATCGACCTCCCGCTTTCAATGGGGAAGGCTATGCGTTTTGGAAAGAAAGAATGAAAATCTTCATTCAATCTATTGATTTGAGAGTTTGGAATGCCATTGAAAATGGTCCTTATATACCAATGCATACTATTGATAGTAAAAATGTTGAAAAACCTATGGATGAATGGACTAGTGATGAAGAAAAGAAAGTACAATATGGCTATAAGGAAAAGAATCTCATCACTATGGCATTAGGTCCAGATGAATTTTTTAGAATAATGACTTGTCAATCCGCTAAGGAAATGTGGGATACTCTACAAGTAACTCACGAAGGAACTAGCGATGTGAAGGACTCCAAAATTAGTACCTTGACAAGTCAATATGAAAGTTTTAGAATAAACTCAGGGGAAAACATAGTAGAAATGCAGAAGAGATTTACTCTTATTATTAATCATCTCATTACTCTTGACAAAGGTTACACTAACAAAGAACTTGTGCATAAAATTTTAAAAAGTCTTAGCAGGGAATGGCAACCACTTGTCACAGCCATAAAACAATCTCCAAGCATCAATGAGATGTCTCTTGCAACACTCTTTGGGAAATTACAAGAGCAAGAGCAAGAACTAAAAGTCTTGAAGCTAACAGAGGAAGAAGAAAAATCCTCCAAAAAGAAAAGTTTAGCTCTCAAAGCCACCTCTATATATGAAGAAGAATCATGTAGTGATATTGATGAAGAAGAAGAATTTAGATTGTTTGTAAAAAGATTCGGAAAGTTCATTGTTAGTCCTCAAATTTTCAATAAAATCTAAAATAAAAATTTCATAAAAATTATAAAAATTAGTTTAATTTGTTAGAAAATTAAGATTTAAATTCAATAAATGAGTGTTGTTGGAAATAATCTGCCCTTGATCAATTTTCTCTAGTTTTGCAGTGAAAAAGTTAAAAAATCAAGAGAAAATTACACTGGAGGAGCTGACGCGTAGCCTCACCCCACGCGTAGCATCAAGAGCTACTTTTGATGCTGACGCTACGCATCAAACCCACGCGTAGCGTCAGTGCTGCGCAGTCTCCACTCCCACTTTGGCCAACCACCCCACTTGGACCCAATAATGGGCACCCCACTCAGCACAAGGGCCACCCCACTCATCACAAATGGCCAAATTACAGTGGAAACACGTCCAAGTGGCCAAGCATGATTGATTTTAATTATTTGAAGTGGCCATTATCAGCTGCTTAATGGAAGCTGAGTCAGGGGTCTGACGCGTAGCGTCACAGGGACGCGTAGCGTCAGCACCCTTGCTCAGCCCTATAAATAGGGCCATCCAACACCATTCAACAGATCCCATTCCATACACTTCTCTTCTCTTCTCTCTTGTGCTCGACTTTGAGTACTTCTTTTGTGAGTTGTAGTTCTAGAATAGTTTTCTAGATACTTGAGTTTGTTTCGGTGTATTGTGATCGTTGTATCGTGAAGTTTCCATCGTCTTCTTCGTAATGTCAAACTCTGTAAGTGTTGTTTTTACTTTTACCATGTGTAACTAATCTGTTTATGTTGGAATTGGTGAACTAATCTATTGAGTATAATGTTGTGAATTCGACCTCTGCATGTTTATGATTCAAGTCCATGTTAGTATTTCAACCTTTTATTAATATGAACGTCAAACGGGAGAATGATTTTCATGTGTATCGAAACTGGTTTTATTAGTGTAAATGTCAAACGGGAGAATGATTATTTATGCCGTATTGAAACTTGTTTTGACGAAAGTAAAAAGTTGGAATACCCTTGGTATCTCAATTCTATAGGGGTTGTTAACCATTGTTGCCATAAGGCCAGGTCTTAATGCAAGTTTTTATTGAGAAAGCTCACGAGGGATCGGACTTTACGGTGAATTCTTAGAATTTATATCACGAGGGATCGGTTATAATGATTTTAAGCTGCAATGACATGAAACTTGATGATTAAACATGCATGTTTTGAGTTCCTCATTGTTATTCTAGATTAGGGATCCAATTTCCAACATAATTTGTTTATCTGTGTTTATCTCAAGTATCTTACCTATTCTAGGTTACAACTCAACTTTTTAGATAGATTTTATTTTCTTTTTATCCTATGAATCACTCAACCATGCTATCTTGTGAATATTGTATAAACTGTACATAAATCATTCTTTTGTTCATAATTTCCTTCATATTTACCATAGTAAGTAGAAGATTACTGTTGTTATTGGACTTTCAATCCCAGTGGAACGATATCTAAATTTCGAAAACTACAAACGATTGGTGCGCTTGCCAATTCACAAAGCCCGGTTACAACCGACGGGCCAACAAGTTTTCTGGCGCCGTTGCCGGGGATTGAATTGTTTCAGTAAAACAGTAAAATTTTAATTACCGTGGTAAATATTTTTTTACCTTAGATAATTTTTTTTTATTTCTTATCATTATTACACTAACTTTCTTTGTTTAGTTTGTGTATGCAAACTCGATCTACCACAGGTAAAATTTATTTTGATCCTGAGATAGAAAGGTTTGTAAAGAAAATCAAGTCTTTGAAATCTAAAACACAAACTAATTCTTCTTCTACTTCAAAAATTTTTTGAAAATTCAAATATGGCTGCTGAAAGGAGAACATTGGGACAGTTTGCTGCTATAAATGGTCCACCCCGAGTTTCGGGAATGTTTCAAGGACCAGTTTTACCAGTGGAAATTAAACCTGCCACTTTAAACATTATTCAAAACAACCAATTTGCTGGTTTAAATCATGAAGAACCGTATGAACATTTAACTATTTTTTATGAGTTATGCAGCACAATTGGTTTTGAACCCAATCAAGAAGAGTCTGTTTACATGAGACTCTTTCCTTTTTCATTGATTGGGAAAGCAAAAGAATGGTTTAAATCTTGTCCACCGGGTAGTTTTGCAAACTGGTCCGATGTTGAAAGAAAATTTTTGGAAAGATTTTACTCTCCTTCAAAATATTTTGAAGCAATGACAGCCATACACTCTTTTTCCCAAAATAATGATGAATCATTAGGAGAAACATGGGAACGATTCAAGGCACTCTTGAGAAAATGCCCAAACCACAACCTGAACGATGCCGAGAAGGTAAGAATCATTTACCATGGTTTATTGCCTCAGTTCAAGATGATGTTAGATGCTTGTGCAGGTGGTTCTTTAATGAACAAGACTGTGGAGGAAGCTATTGGAATATTGGAATCAATGTCCATTAGTGACCATCAAGCTAAACCAGCAAGAGGTAATAAACAAGGTATAGTTGAACAAGGAGTAAACGATACAGTGTTAATTCAACAAAAATTGTTGATGCAACAAATTGAGACTATGAGTAAACAACTTGGAAAATTGCAAGTTACCCATATACCACCACAACTCCCTGCTCAATTAAAACAATGTGAGTATTGTATGGGCGAACAACCATGTGGTTACTGTGGAAATGAGCAAGAACAAGTTAATTCCTTGATTCATCAGAGATTACCTATAGGTAATTCCCTAAATCCTCTTGTAAATTCTTTTTCTAACAATTACTTACAGGAGAGGCAAAACTATGGCTGGAAACAAAATGTTAGACCCTTCAACAATCAAGGAGATTACAATGCTAGGTTGACCAAGGCTGAAGAAAGTATTCAACACTTGATGCAATACATGGAGACAATCAATGTCGCACGTAAAGCATCAGATCAACAGTTAAGCCAGCTAGTAAAAGAAGTAGCCGACATCAAAGAATTCAAAGCGAAAGAACAATGTAAGGCTATTTTTACAAGAAGTGGTAAGGCTGTAGGTATGAATCAAGAAAAAGAAAAAGAAGAAGAGAATGAAAAAGAAAAAGAAAAAGAAAAGGAAGAAGAAAAAGAGAGTGAAGAAAAGAAAGAAAAAAATGAAAAAAATCAAAAAAATCAGTATCTTGGACAGACACCCCCTATCCAAGATTTACCCTATCCTCATCCACCATCAAGAAAAGATAAAGAGAAGGAATACAAAAGATTCCTTGAAATCTTTAAGCAGTTACACATAAACATTCCTTTTTCTGAGGCATTAGAACAGATGCCTACATATGCTAAGTTTATGAAAGAACTGCTTACAAAGAAAAGAAAGTATGATGAAGAGATTGTAGAACTTGAAGCAAGCTGCAGCGCTATTCTACAATACAAGATGCCAGAAAAATCCAAAGATCCTGGTAAATTCACTATTCCTGTCTCTATTGGGGGAGTAAATATCGGTAAAGCTTTATTAGACTTAGGGGCGAGCATCAATCTAATGCCCCTAAGTATGATGAAGCGTATCGGTGATCTTGATCCACAGCAGACAAAGATGACTCTGCAATTAGCTGATAAATCCATCAAGAGACCTTATGGGATTGTAGAAGATGTGCTTGTAAAGGTTGACAAGTTCTACTTTCCTGTGGATTTTGTGATCCTAGACATGGAAGAGGATGCTGATGTTCCTCTAATTCTTGGAAGACCATTCATGAAAACTGCTCGAGTACTAATTGATGTGGACAATGGGAAGTTAGCAGTGAGAGTGCATGATGAGGAAGTAAATTTTGATGTCTTCAAGGCAATGAAACATCCCAACCCAAAGCAAGATTGTTTCAAAGTAGACGTCCTTGATGAAACTTATCTCTCCTTATCAAAAGGTATGATTATTTCTGACCCATTAAATAAGTTATTGACTAACTCAGTTGAATTTTTGGATGAAGAAGAGGAAAAACAGATTGAAAGATATCTTGAAGAATTTGATCACGGGAAAGAAATTTCCTTTGAATCAAGAAAGATTGAAGAAATTCAAGAATCACCTACTGAAGAGATCCAGAAACCTGAATTAAAAGTGTTGCCTTCCAATCTGAAATACATCTTTTTGAAAGAAGGTAATTTGAAACCAGTTATCATTAGTAATTTGTTGAGTGAAACAGAGGAAGAAAAACTAGTGGAAGTATTAAAGAGCAATCAAGAAGCAATTGGGTGGACACTTGAGGATTTGAAAGGCATAAGTCCATCATACTGCATGCACAAAATCTTGTTGGAAGATAATTTCAAGCCTATTGCTCAACCTCAAAGACGCCTCAATCCAACTTTGAAAGAGGTAACCAAAAAAGAGGTTTTGAAATTGTTGAAAGCAGGTATTATCTATCCAATTTCTGATAGTACATGGGTAAGTCCTGTTCAAGTTGTTCCAAAAAAAGGTGGTATGACAGTAATTGTTAATGAAAAAAATGAACTAATTCCTACAAGAACTGTCACCAGTTGGAGAATGTGTATTGATTATAGAAAATTAAATCAAGCAACAAGAAAAGATCATTTTCCATTACCTTTTATGGATCAAATGCTTGAAAGATTATCTGGACAGGAATATTATTGCTTTCTTGATGGTTATTCTGGATATAATCAAATTGCTGTTGATCCTCTTGATCAGGAAAAAACTGCCTTTACATGTCCTTTTGGCATATTTGCTTACAGAAAAATGCCATTTGGATTATGTAATGCACCTGCTACTTTTCAAAGATGTATGTTTGCTATTTTTGCAGATTTAATTGAAAAGAGCATTGAAATTTTCATGGATGACTTCTCAGTTTTTGGAAATTCATTTGAAACATGTCTATCCAACCTGGACACCGTACTGAAGCGGTGTATTGAGACAAATTTAGTACTTAATTGGGAGAAATGTCACTTCATGGTGAAAGAAGGAATTGTACTTGGTCATAAAATTTCTTCTAGAGGCATTGAAGTTGACCAAGCCAAAGTAGAGGTAATTTCTAAACTCCCTCCTCCTGTGAATGTAAAAGGTATTAGAAGTTTTTTAGGACATGCTGGATTTTACAGAAGGTTTATTCAAGATTTTTCAAAAATTGCAAAACCCTTATCAAACCTTCTAAATAAAGATGTTGAATTTAAATTTGATGAAGCATGTCTTAAAGCTTTTAATTCCTTGAAAGAAAAATTGGTTACTGCTCCTGTAATTGTTGCTCCTAATTGGAATCTACCCTTTGAACTTATGTGTGATGCAAGTGATTATGCTGTTGGAGCAGTTTTAGGTCAAAGATACGAGAAAGTTTTCAAAGTCATACATTATGCTAGTAAAGTTTTGAATGAAAATCAAATAAATTATGCAACTACTGAAAAAGAATTATTAGCCATAGTGTATGCTTTAGAAAAATTTCGATCTTACTTGATTGGCTCAAAAATAATTATTTTTACTGATCATGCTGCAATCAAGTATCTTTTAACTAAACCTGATTCAAAACCTCGGTTGATCAGATGGATTTTGCTCCTTCAAGAATATGATCTTGAAATCAAAGATAAAAAGGGTAGTGAAAATATGGTAGCTGACCATCTTTCTAGATTAGTGAATAATGAGGTTACTGTTAAAGAAAGAGAAATTTTGAAAGAATTCCCAGATGAAAAACTTTTCAAAATAACACAGCGGCCATGGTTTGCTGACATGGCCAATTTCAAAGCAGCAGGAGTTCTTCCAAATGATTTGACTTGGCAACAAAGAAAAATTTTTTTTAGAGATGCTAGATACTTTGTTTGGGATGACCCTCATTTATTCAAAATTGGAGCGGATAATTTGTTACGACGTTGTGTGCCTGACTGGGAAATAAAAGATGTGTTGTGGCATTGTCATAAATCACCATACGGAGGACATTTTAATGATGAAAGAACATCTGCAAAAGTTCTCCAATCAGGTTTGTACTGGCCCTCTCTTTTTAAAGATGCTCACTTATTTGTTCAATCTTGTGATAACTGCCAAAGAACAGGTAATGTTGGAAGAAGGCAAGAAATGCCTCTTACAAATATACAAGAAGTTGAGGTATTTGATTGTTGGGGAATTGACTTCATGGGACCTTTTCCTAACTCATACTCAAATCAATACATTCTTTTGGCAGTGGATTATGTTTCAAAATGGGTGGAAGCAATATCTACTCCCAATGCTGATACTAAAACTGTTGTGAATTTCTTGAAGAAAAATATTTTTTGCAGATTTGGGACACCAAGAACTTTAATCAGTGATGGTGGTTCACACTTTTGCAATAAAATTCTTCAGAAAGTATTACAACATTATGGAGTAAAGCATAAGGTAGCCACAACATATCATCCACAAACCAATGGGCAAGCAGAGATTTCAAATCGGGAAATGAAAAGGATTCTGGAAAAAACTGTGTCATCTTCCAGAAAGGATTGGTCACAAAAACTTGATGATGCACTCTGGGCATACAGAACTGCATTTAAAACACCAATTGGTCTTTCTCCTTTTCAGATGGTTTATGGAAAATCATGTCACCTCCCAGTTGAAATGGAGCATAAAGCATATTGGGCTTTAAAATTCCTCAATTTCGATCAAAATGCAGCAGCAGATAAAAGAAAGCTACAGCTTCTAGAGTTAGAAGAAATGAGGAACAATGCCTATGAATCATCCAGGTGCTACAAAAGTAAGGTGAAAGCTTACCATGATAAAAAGTTAAAGAAAAGACACTTCACACCAGGTCAGCAAGTTTTATTGTTCAATTCAAGATTAAAATTGTTTCCTGGAAAATTGAAATCAAAATGGTCAGGCCCGTTTTTGATTAAAGAAGTCAAACCATATGGAGCAGTGGAAATTGAAGATCCAACTTCCAAAAGAAGTTGGATGGTAAATGGCCAAAGGTTAAAACTATATTTGGGTGGTGAAATTAACAAAATTACCACCAGTTATCTTTTAACTGACCTTTGAAATGCAGGAATGTCAGGCTGGAGACATTAAATCTAGCGCTCAATGGGAGGCAACCCATTCTTTTCTCGTTATTTTTAATGTTTTTCATATATATGTAAAAAAAAAAATAAAAAATAAAAATAAAAAAATAAAAATAAAAAAAAATAAATGAATCAAATTTTCGTTAGTAAGTTAGTTTATACACTTAGAGTTTTTACACAATAAAACCAATTTTGTTAAAATCAATTTTCGATTCTTTATAACTTAGGAATTTTGATAAATTTAATTACAATAAGTTTATTAACCATCAAGCAAAATTTCAAATAACCCGGTGAGTTGAGAGATCCTTTTTACAAACTTGAGGGTTTTAATCGACATATTTTCAATTCGAATTGATTTTGCTTTAATCTCTGATGTGTGTTGTTGTACAGAGAATTCGGGAAAATGATCAAGGCACATTTATTGGTGAAACGAAACCTTTGGCCAAACAGCTTACCTTGGTAAAAAGTCTTTTATCCTTTGCAAGCCCATTTGAGCCTAAAATAAAATTCTTTGGTACCCTTATAGCCTAAATTTGTTTTTACCATTCCCTATACTTGATTGATTAAAAGAGCAGTTGAAATAAATGAAAAATATTTTGAGTGTTCTCATAAAAATAGAGAGTGAAAATAAGCAACTTGATTCTTTTCAAAAAGAAAATATGGAAAAGAAAAGTCAAAAATAGTGAAAAGAATCAAGTTGGGGGTATTTATTTTTCATCAATAAAAAAATAAATGAGAGTTTGGATCAAGAGAAAGCCTAAGGATTGTAAAATGCTCTTTTATGATTTCAGGTTTTTGAATTCCAAGAAAAACCATTGATTCTTGTAAACCAAGCCTCATTACAACCCGTGAAAAGACCTTGTGATTTCCGAATTAACTCTGTATAAATAACCATTGATTAGATGACAAACAAAGTTAAATTCGTTTGATTTTATGATTGATTGAGTGAAACAGGTTACCAATTGCATAGAGATAAACACTTGTGAGGTAAGCCTGAAATTCTGCTTGATTGTTAATAGAATATTGTAAATAATTTTATCATTGAACCTTTGTTATATTTGATATCAGTTTTTGATTATTACAAAATAGTTGAAATTGTGTAATTATTTTTTGTGATAAATTTTCGGACTAACTTAAAAATTTGATTTCAAATTTTTATTCTTCTTATTTTTCTCTCTTGCTCGAGGACGAGCAATGTCTCAAGTTGGGGGTATTTGTTAGTCCTCAAATTTTCAATAAAATCTAAAATAAAAATTTCATAAAAATTAGTTTAATTTGTTAGAAAATTAAGATTTAAATTCAATAAATGAGTGTTGTTGGAAATAATCTGCCCTTGATCAATTTTCTCTAGTTTTGCAGTGAAAAAGTTAAGAAATCAAGAGAAAATTACACTGGAGGAGCTGACGCGTAGCCTCACCCCACGCGTAGCATCAAGAGCTACTTTTGATGCTGACGCTACGCATCAAACCCACGCGTAGCGTCAGTGCTGCGCAGTCTCCACTCCCACTTTGGCCAACCACCCCACTTGGACCCAATAATGGGCACCCCACTCAGCACAAGGGCCACCCCACTCATCACAAATGGCCAAATTACAGTGGAAACACGTCCAAGTGGCCAAGCATGATTGATTTTAATTATTTGAAGTGGCCATTATCAGCTGCTTAATGGAAGCTGAGTCAGGGGTCTGACGCGTAGCGTCACAGGGACGCGTAGCGTCAGCACCCTTGCTCAGCCCTATAAATAGGGCCATCCAACACCATTCAACAGATCCCATTCCATACACTTCTCTTCTCTTCTCTCTTGTGCTCGACTTTGAGTACTTCTTTTGTGAGTTGTAGTTCTAGAATAGTTTTCTAGATACTTGAGTTTGTTTCGGTGTATTGTGATCGTTGTATCGTGAAGTTTCCATCGTCTTCTTCGTAATGTCAAACTCTGTAAGTGTTGTTTTTACTTTTACCATGTGTAACTAATCTGTTTATGTTGGAATTGGTGAACTAATCTATTGAGTATAATGTTGTGAATTCGACCTCTGCATGTTTATGATTCAAGTCCATGTTAGTATTTCAACCTTTTATTAATATGAACGTCAAACGGGAGAATGATTTTCATGTGTATCGAAACTGGTTTTATTAGTGTAAATGTCAAACGGGAGAATGATTATTTATGCCGTATTGAAACTTGTTTTGACGAAAGTAAAAAGTTGGAATACCCTTGGTATCTCAATTCTATAGGGGTTGTTAACCATTGTTGCCATAAGGCCAGGTCTTAATGCAAGTTTTTACTGAGAAAGCTCACGAGGGATCGGACTTTACGGTGAATTCTTAGAATTTATATCACGAGGGATCGGTTATAATGATTTTAAGCTGCAATGACATGAAACTTGATGATTAAACATGCATGTTTTGAGTTCCTCATTGTTATTCTAGATTAGGGATCCAATTTCCAACATAATTTGTTTATCTGTGTTTATCTCAAGTATCTTACCTATTCTAGGTTACAACTCAACTTTTTAGATAGATTTTATTTTCTTTTTATCCTATGAATCACTCAACCATGCTATCTTGTGAATATTGTATAAACTGTACATAAATCATTCTTTTGTTCATAATTTCCTTCATATTTACCATAGTAAGTAGAAGATTACTGTTGTTATTGGACTTTCAATCCCAGTGGAACGATATCTAAATTTCGAAAACTACAAACGATTGGTGCGCTTGCCAATTCACAAAGCCCGGTTACAACCGACGGGCCAACATTCATGAGAAACAAACGATTCCAAAGGAACTTCAAAACACAAGGTAAGAAATCTACACCTAATGAATCATCTTCCTCACCTAGTTGTTTTGAATGTGGGAAAGAAGGACACTTCAAGGCCGATTGCCCAAATCTTAAAAAGAAGAGCAAAGAGAAAAAGGGAAGAAGAAGAACCTATATCGCGTGGGATGAAAACGAGATAAGTAGCTCGGATGACTCGGAAAATGAAGAGGCAAACCTTTGCCTCATGGCAAATCACCAAGAAGAAGATGATGAGGTAAATCTTCATGACCTTGATAAGGAAGAATTACTTAATGCCTTTAATGAATTATATGAAAAATTTGTGAAAGTCTCTAATAGACTTAAGGTGTCTAGAAAAACTAGTGACACTCTAGAGATGCACCTTATGGAAGTGTGTAAAGAGAATGATTGTTTAAAAGAAGAACTGGAAAATGCTCAAACATGTTCTAAGAGTAAACCTTGTGATTTTGCTAAGAAATGCATTGATCTAGAAAATAAAGTCCTAGATCTAAACAAAACTTTAGAAAGGTTTACAAATGGTAGAGATAATTTGAATGTACTTCTTGGAAACCAAAGATGCATGTTTGACAAAACCGGTTTAGGGTACAACTCCGTTAAAAAGGAAAAGCATTACAAAAACTTCTTTGTACCTCCTATGAAATCATCTTCGCCCTTTATGAAATGTAATCATTGCGGTTTTAAAGGTCATAACTCTTCAAATTGCAATGTTAGAAAATTAGGGCTAAAGGTTATAAGAAAGGTGTGGGTTCCCAAAGGGACATTACCACAAGCTAACCTTAAAGGACCCAACATAAAATGGGTACCTAGTTCTCTAAACTGATTTTGTTTTGTAGGTATGCTTCAAGGCAAGCAACACCCATTGGTATTTGGATAGTGGGTGTTCAAAGCATATGACGGGAGACATAAGCAAGTTCACATCATTTACTCCCAAAAGAAAAAGAAGCGTCACCTATGGAGACAACACCAAAGGAAGGATCCTAGGCATCGGAAATATTGGTAAAAATTCCTCTATCTCCATTAGCGATGTGTTGTATGTTGAAGGACTCAAACATAACTTGCTTAGCATAAGTCAATTATGTGACAAAGGATATAGAGTTTTATTTGAATCCAATTGTTGTATAATTGAGAATAAGCTAAACAAAGAAGTCAAATTTGTTGGAAAAAAGATTGATAACATTTACATGATTGATGTGGATAGTTTGTCTACAAATGATGAACAATGCTTCATTACAAAAGAGGATGAAACTTGGCTATGGCATAGGAGAATAGCTCATATACATATAGACCACTTAAACAAACTTGTTTCCAAAGAATTAGTAATTGGTTTACCAAAGCTTAAGTTTGAAAATAGATTCTGTGATGCATGTCAAAAGGGAAAACAAGTAAAGGCATCTTTTCAATCCAAAAATATTGTTTCCACACAAAGGCCTTTACAACTTTTGCACATGGACTTATTTGGACCATCCAAAATCAAAAGCTTTGGAGGTAATTACTATGGTCTAGTTATTGTAGATGACTATTCTAGATATACATGGACATTGTTTCTTGCTCATAAAAATGAAGCATATCATGCATTCAAGAAACTTGCTAAGATTATCCAAATTGAGCAAAATTCAAAAATTGCATCCATTAGAACCGATCATGGGGGAGAGGTTGAAAATCACTCTTTTGAAAAATTTTGCGAAAAACATGGTATCAATCACAATTTTTCAGCTCCTAGAACTCCACAACAAAATGGAGTTGTTGAGAGGAAAAATAGATCCTTGGTAGAACTTGCTAGAACCATGTTAAGTGAAAATAATATTGCGAAATTCTTTTGGGCCGATGCGGTTAACACCGCTTGTCATGTCATGAATAGATGTTTAATAAGGCCTATTCTAAAGAAAACCCCCTATGAACTTTACAAGGGAAGAAAACCCAACATTTCATATTTTCACATATTTGGGTGTAAATGTTTTGTGCTCAATAATGGAAAAGATAATCTAGGAAAGTTTGATGCCAAATCTGATGAGGCAATCTTCCTAGGGTACTCTCAATCTAGTAAATCTTATTGAATATTCAACAAACGCACGAATACCATAGAAGAATCCATTCATGTTAAATTTGATGAAAATAGCCATAACCCTCCAAGAAAGGAAGATGTTGATGATCTTGTAGGTACTCTTCAAGAATTGACCTTAGATGACAAGGAAGGAGAAATCAAAGACACAAATGCAGCCAAACATGAGGAACCACAACAATGGATCACTTTGAAGAATCATCCCATGGACAACATCATAGGTGATATATCAAAAGGTGTAAGTACTCGTAATGCAATTAGAAATACATGCAATCATTTAACCTTTGTATCGCAAATAGAACCCAAGCGCATTAATGAAGCTATTATTGATGAACATTGGATGTTGGCCATGCAAGAAGAGCTAAATCAATTTGAAAGAAATGAAGTTTGGGAGCTTGTGCCAAGACCCAATGATCACCAAATAATAGGAACCAAATGGGTATTTAGGAATAAACTGGATGAAAATGGTATTATCACTAGGAACAAAGCTAGGCTAGTAGCTAAAGGCTATAATCAAGAAGAAGGCATTGATTATGAAGAGACGTATGCACCCGTAGCTAGATTAGAAGCAATTAGACTACTATTAGCCTTCGCATGCTATAGGGACTTCAAATTGTACCAAATGGATGTTAAAAGTGCTTTCTTGAATGGATACATTCAAGAGGAAGTATATGTTGATCAACCTCCAGGTTTTGAAAACCATCAATTTCCAAATCATGTTTTTAAATTAAAGAAAGCTCTGTATGGTTTGAAACAAGCTCCAAGAGCTTGGTATGAAAGGTTGAGCAAATTTCTTTTAGAAAATCATTTTGAAAGAGGAAAGGTTGATACAACTTTATTCATAAAGCACAAAAAGAATAATATACTATTGGTACAAGTTTATGTTGATGATATAATATTTGGTGCCACTAATGAGTCAATGTGCAAGGAGTTTGCTAAGTTAATGCAGGAAGAATTTGAAATGTCCATGATGGGGGAACTCACTTTCTTCCTTGGACTACAAATCAAGCAAACCAATGAAGGCACATTCATTAATCAATCCAAGTACTGCAAAGAACTACTTAGAAAATTCAACATGGACAAAGCAAATGATATTGCCAAACCCATGGGCACTTCATGCTATTTGGACAAGGATGAGAAAGGTAAGGATGTTGAACTCACAAAATATAGAGGTATGATAGGATCCTTACTTTACTTAACCGCTAGTAGACCGGATATCATGTTTGCTGTGTGTATGTGTGCTAGATACCAGGCTTGTCCTAAAGAATCACATCTCACTGCAGTAAAAAGGATAATGAAATACTTAGTTGGGACTCAAAATGTTAGTTTATGGTACCCCAAAGGGGCTGAATGCACTTTAGTTGGCTACTCTGATTCAGACTTTGCAGGATGTAAACTTGACAGAAAAAGCACTAGCGGAACATGTCACTTGCTTGGTAGTTCCCTTGTTTCTTGGCATAGCAAGAAACAAGTAAGTGTTGCGCTATCAACAGCTGAGGTAGAATATGTTGCAGCTGGTAGTTGTTGTGCTCAAATCCTTTGGATGAGACAACAACTTCTAGACTTTGGAGTTGTATTGGACCATGTACCTCTTAAGTGTGATAATACTAGTGCTATCAATATCTCAAAGAATCTTGTAATGCATTCTAGAACCAAACATATTGAGATTAGACATCATTTCATTAGAGACCATGTATTAAAGGGTGATTGTATACTTGAGCATGTTGAAACTTCTAGGCAACTAGCAGATATTTTCACCAAACCTTTAGCTAGGGAGCAATTCATCCACATTAGAAGAGAATTAGGAATTCTTGACATGAATAATTGTGTTTGAATGATGAAGTATTTTGATAAAAACAGTATTATATGGCATGATTATATGAGTGGTTATTATCAGTGGCATGATTGATCAATATTGCAACTCTCCTGTGTGAAAACTGCAAATTCTTGAACCAGATAATCGATTATATACATATGCATAATCGATTAATAAGCTCCTGTCTCGTTGATAATCGATTACGAATTGCCATCTAATCGATTAATAAGCTTCTGTTTTGTTGATAATCGATTACTCATTGATATCTAATCGATTACAAAGCCTTTGTTTCAGGTGCAAAATGTTTCATCTTCCCAGTAATCGATTACCACACTACCACAATCGATTAGAACGTTTCTGTTTCCTGACTAATCGATTACTAAACTCCCGTAATCGATTACTATCTGTTCGAAACGATTCAAATTCCCCAGAAACAGTGGTCTAATCGATTACCTAATCCTAGTAATCGATTAGCATCGGTACTGCAGAGTCAAAACGCATGTTTTCGAGGTCTGCTCGAATTCTCCACTCATTTAACTCATCTCCCTCCTTTCTAAACCTAATCCTTCTCTATAAATACCCCTCTCTTCACCCTCTCATCTCACACTACCTCCTTCCTCTTCCTATCTCTCAAAGTTCTCAAGAACTCTCTTCCTCTCTTCATCTTTTTCTCTACATTCCTTGTCAATGGCTTCCTCCCGCACAGTCAAGAGAGCTAGGTCCTCCATGGCCCAACCCAACAACCCCCTAGACTTCTCTAGGTTCTTCTCCTCTCCTAGAGACCTCCAAAATTTTGTTAACAATTTTTCTGAAAAGGATATCATGACTCCCCACTTCACCATTGCTGAAACCTTTGATAACCATAGCCTTACCTTTTCCCAATGCCTCCACCACTACAACCTGTTTCCCTTCCTCACCCTTAAGGAAGAGCAGTATTATCCTGAACTCATTCGAGTTTTCTACTGCAATCTCAAACTTGTAAATGGGATGGTCGAATCAAAGGTAAAAAATGTGACCATCAAGCTCACCAACGCCCAGTTTGCAGAAATCTCTATGCTGCCGCTTAACAATGCAGAGTTTGATGGAGGAGAACCTGAAGATGAATGGGGCTTCAATGCTCTAACCGCTCGTCAATCCTTGTGGAAAGCTGATCGACCAAGGAGCAATCACAAGCTGGTAGGACATCTGACCATGAATAACAGACTCCTACATTTTTTTCTGGTCAAGATGTTGGTGCCCCATGGTGGGAACTATGCTTTGGTGGAAGAGGATGATGTCCTCTTAATGTGGGCTATGTTGAACCACAAAGAGATCAACTGGGTTTAATTGGTCAAGTTTCACATGCGCCATGCAAAGGACCAACAATAGCTTCCATATCCAATTCTACTAACCAAAATCTTCAAACACTGCGGAGTGGACTTGGCTGGAGAACTCTCGGAGAAGGTGCCTTCAAAAGCCTGCATTGGCACTCACCACCTAACCAAGATGGGTCTTGTTTTTCTAAACGGAGCATGGTACTCACGAATGGAAGGCTATCATGCCAACATTCCCTTTGAAGCTCCTGCTGATGATGAGCCCGTTCCTCCTCCTCCTCCTGCACCTCAAGCCTCTTCCTCTGCCCCTGCTGACCCATTTGCATCGCTCTATGCTCATCTTGACCGCCGCTTCGATCGCCTCGAAAATTCCCTTCAAGAATTTTCAATGACCGAGCAACAACATTTTGAGATGATGCAACAACGTTATGAAGAGTTGTCCCATCAAGTCTCCGAACTTAGATTTTTCAATCCGGATAATTAGATCAATTTTCATGCTTTGGTTTAAGTTGTTCCATGTTCTTTTTATTAATTATGCAAATTTCCCTTCATGTAATTTCCTGCTTTTTGCAATTAAATAAAATTTTCATTCTGTGATATATATCTCCTTACTTGCATTTATTATTTTTGATGATTCCAAAGGGGGAGAAAAGAGAGAAAAGATAGAAAATGTTCATCTGTTGTCTGCATTTTCAAAAAACTGGCTGATTAATAACAAGTGGATCAGTTATCTCTAAAGGCTAAGCATGAATTCTTTTTGATAGGGGGAGATTTGTTAATGCTAAGAGATAAGAGATAATGATATTGTTAAGAGATAAAGATGCTGAATATTTGAAAAACTGGTTCTGCTATTTGAAACTGTGATTAAGAGATAATGCAGCAGATATGTTTTTGCAAGAGATAAAATTAGAGATAAGTCTTTTGTTTAAAATTAACAACCCTCAAGAGATGAACATGGTTGTCATCATCAAAACGGGGGAGAATGTGTTTGAATGTGATTTCAGGATCAAGGATTTTGATAATGACAAAGGACTCTTGAAGAAATCTTTGCAAAAACAAAGACATGGAATCAGACCCAGAAATACAGCGAAGCTAATCGATTAGGAAGCCCAGGCTAATCGATTAGGATGCCTCTGTTTTGGAACAACTGCATCAGAACCATGATCTAATCGATTACAACACTTAAGATAATCGATTAAAGAGCTACTGGAATTACAGTAATCGATTACACAGATGACATAATCGATTACCAAAATTAAAAATGGAATTAAAAGCATCAGGTATAAAGACTAATCGATTAAGGGAATTCATCCAATCGATTAGAAGGCTACTGGAATTAAGCTAATCGATTACCAGGACTATATAATCGATTACGTAGCTGCGAAGCCAAATTAAATGCATCAGGTATCATCACTAATCGATTGCAGGCCAAGATATAATCGATTAGAAGCCCTCTGACTTGAAGCTAATCGATTACACATAAAGGGATAATCGATTACAGCACGATCTGGAATGAAAAATTCAAGTTGTAATCGATTACAGCTCGAGGCGTAATCGATTACGATAGTGGGAAAACACATATTAGTGGGAAACCAGCACATGTCTCCACCATTCCTTCAGATCCCCACTATGTGCAACGGCTAGGAAGAAGAAAGGCACTCCTTAAGCTCTCAAATGGCTCTATAAATTCAAGAGAAACTCAAGCACAAAACACACAACTAGAAGCTATCATTCCTCACTTGTTCTTGTGCTTAGTAAGCCACCTTTCTTGTATATTCTGAGTTTAAATTTGTACATCCTCTCATCTTGAGAGTTAAAGTTTGTGTGATCTTTCACTTGTACATCTACTCTATTAAGAGAGTCATTTCCTTGTAAACACTTCAACAAACACAAAGGTTTTTCACTCTAGGATTGAGTGGTCACAAAGGTTAGGGTTCAACCTTTGGGTATTGAGAGTTTGAGAGATTGGGTGGGTTACCCTTTGCTAGTGAGGATTGAGTTCTTGAGTGTGAGACATTAGGAAGCTGCAATTGCTCATAGCTTGAATCTCTAAACTTCAATAGTGGAAATCCTCTAAGTGGGTTGCTTAGAGGCGAGACGTACACCGGTGTTGGTGGAACTCGTTATATTGGTTTGCAAGCTCCTCTCCCTTACTCTTTTACTTTCATATACTGCAATTGGTTGATTTGTGTTGATTGATTGTGAATTGCATACTTAAGCTTGTCTAATTTGATACATTTCAAATACTGCCCACCAAGTGTTTGTTAAATTGCTTCAGCTATATTTATCCTTGTGGTGCATTGCATACTATCTTTAACTTGATTTCACTTGCATATTCCTGTAAACTTGGATATAAAAATCAAGTTCAAAGGCATTCCAATCAAAGTTTTTAAAACTCAATTCACCCCCCCTCTTGAGTATTGAGGCCACTTGAACAACATGCCTCATTGGTAATCCTTCAACCACATATTTGTCCTCTTTTGACGCATGCTTTTCTTCACTCCCATACCATCATGTACTGGACCCGCATCCACTTGATTTGCTTAATTGCTAAAAGACTTCTCTGCCCCTTGTATATTTTGCTCTCTTACAATTCCCCCTCCATTAAAAACAACCTTGCCTTCAAGGTTGAAGTCTGGAATGCCAACTCCAAAGCTGAGTGATCCTCCTAAGTTGCTTATGTTGTGTCAATACCTTGCCATTTAACTAAGTATTGTTGAACAGAACTGGAACCTCTAAGGACTGTACGAGTGCTAAGGACATATTCAGGATGAATGATAGGTTGTACTTCAGTAGAGGTAATAGGGAGTGGAACGTATGGCTGGTCACGATCTCCTTTGCAAAATTTCAACTGAGATGCATGAAACACTGGATCGATCTTGGTTGATTCAGGTAATAGGAGTTTGTAAGCCTCTGAGCCAATCTTCTCAATAATGGGAAAAGGACCAAAGTACCTAAGGCTCAATTTCTGATTTTTCCTTAGAGCTACTAAATGTTGTCTATATGGTTAGAGTAGTGTAACACCCCTATTTTATTTTAATTCATTACAAAAAAATTTTATATTAAAATCTTAATGGAATTTGACCACAGACCTTTAGAATTTTTTGTATCAGTATATTATTTTAGAATTTATAAAAAAATTAAAAAATTAAAAAATCATTTAAAAAAATGAAAAATTTCTTTTTGCACCCCTAAATTACTATTCGGTTTTTTTGCATAGTAATCTGTATGAAATTTTCAATTCTTGCACAGTACTTTTATAATAAAATAATGAAATGCACAGTAAAGTTTTCCACCTATAAATACTGTGCCACTGAACGAAGGAAATCATACTTTCTAATTAAATTTTCTTAATATAGTAGTGTTAGAGAGATAGTGGTGAGAGTAAGAGAGAAATAATTTTTTTGGAAGGATGTTCTGCCAAAATTATAAGGTAAGAATAACTCTTTTTTATATTTTTTTAGGTTTATTTTCATATCATTTTAGAAATCTATTATTATATTAGATATAATATTATTTTAAGTTACTATTCTGAATAGTAAGTTACTATGTCAATAGTAAATTACTATTACAAATAGTAAATTACTATTTATTGTTATTATTTATGATTTACTATTTACTGTTACTATTTTCCTTTACTATTCATATTTTACTATTACCGTTACTATTTATGATTTACTATTTACCGTTACTATGCATAATTACCATTTACCATTTTTGTTTCAAATAAGTAATCTAAATTTTCATCTTATGTCTATATTAAAATAAAATTGGTATGTTTTAGAACTCAGAGACGGGTGCCCACGAACTTTCCATAACGAATCAAGATACAAGAGGTAAGGGGGAGTAAGATAAAAATATAATATGGGAAAACATAACAATAATGGGAAGAGTCCCCTACTCCTTTTAACTATGAACAATTATTATATTTTAAAGAAATAATTATTATCATCTTAAGTAAATAAATAAATAAAATTTATTCAAAAGTTTAAAATATTTGGATGAATCATATTGATTAACCTAACATAAAGTTTAAAATATATGGATGATTTATTAACCTAACATATTGCATCATTGAAATTTAGACTGTTATGGACTTATATGGACTGAATTATACCTTGCGCTGATTTGGACTATAATGGACCTATATGACCATTGGACTATTTTGGACTTGATATGGACCAACTAACATCATGACTGGACTAATATGACTTAAAATGAACTTTAATAATTACGACACCTTGAATAAATTGTGTTGATTTTGTATAATGATTGTGTTATTTTTATTTGATTGATTTATGAATGATTATTCTGTGTTGTTATGGAGAATGAGCATGTAATAAGCGTGACGAAAAACTAAAACTCTATAAGAATTTACTTATCTCTTACTTCTTTATTCATTCATTTATTTATTTTTATTCAAATTACTTTTAAGAAATTTCTTAGTTTTCAATGAAACTACATAAATTTTTAGAAATCTCTTTCGTCTAAAAAAATATATTTACTAAAATTAAGATTTCTAGTTAGTTTATCAGAAAGAAAAAGAAAGAGAAATTATTTTATAAAAATAATTTTTTTATCCATATATATAAATAAAGACATTTAAATCTTAAATGAAAAGAAGATCTTTCACTATTATTTTACTTTAAACTCTTAAATATATATATATATATATATATATCAATAAAAATTTTATTTTCAAAAATGTATAAAAATATTATACAAAATTTTCAAGTACTATGATTTTAAAGATTGATAATTCCGAATTTGAGTTTTTAGTAATTGATTTTGAATTGACCTATACATTTTCTAAGGAAGGTTGTGAAATATATTTAAGGCTTTAAAACCCAATTATGATGAGATTTAATTTGTGATTTGAAAAGGAATTGTACTAAAATTTTATGTGTAAGAGAATTTATTTGAGAATTCAAAAAAGTACAATTTACTAGGGTGACTATGTCGCGATTCGTAGGCCTCGATAATATAATTGCTTTTAAAAATCTTAACCAACTCAATACGCGAGTAGTTCATGCATCATGAATAATCTCAAGAGAAAAGATGTAAAATTGCTTGGAGACGGATTATAAAAACTGATGATACATTAGAGGAGGTTCAATTATGAGCCTTTGGATGAGAGAGTGTGAAAAGGTGCTTCAGGAGACCTGGGGTCGCTCCCTAATGTCAGGTACTTTCACAACAAACTTTCTCACTCTGACTAGTCTCTAAGTGTTTCCAGGTCAGTAGAGTTATTTTTTTGCATTGAGGCAGTTATATTCTCCGAATTTTGAATAACAGTGTCAACTCCTGATTGGCCCAGTGCAAAATAAAAATTTTAAAGGGCCCACATACATTGATAAAATGAATCGTGGATTAAGAACATCAAACTGCATCTTATATGCATTCATAATTGTTTGTGCGTGTGATTGTGATTGATAATATAAATATTATATTTGTGAAAACTCTTTATTGCTTATGCCCCATTTGAGAATATTATATTCTGTTTCTCACTCATTTCTCCGTATTTTTGTTTCATATGTTTTAAATTGATAGTTCGTACAGAAGGAAGGATCGAAGAATCCAGGCAGTAAATATAGCACGTTCTAGAAAAAGAGCTCGGTATGAACACTGTGGTCCAACGAATAAATAATGTCATTAAGTAACTGCTCTTGGACCATGAAGTTTCCTCTCTTTCTAATAATGTTTAATATTTATTTTCTTAGGAGGAATGTAAAATTACTTTATAAATTTTTAATGATATTCATGAGGTATTTCAGAAATGTTGTATATAATTTATTCTGATAGTTTCTTTTTAACGATCATATATTTAGTAAAAAAAATTATGAATTTTTTAGAATTTATTGAGATGTAACAGAGGGCGTTACAACTAGCACCTTGTCTCCTACCTTGAACTCAAAATCTCTTCTTTTTCGATCTGCATACTTCTTTATGACTTATTGTGCCCTTGCTAAGTTGCTTTTTAACTTAGCTAAAACCTGATCTCTCAACAGTATTTGTTCTTAGACAGATGCAACATGTTTTGGGTCAGGAATATATCGAATAATTTGAGGAGGATTTCTGCCACACACTACTCTAAATGCGGTCATACTTGCACTGTTGTGGTATGAAGTATTGTACCAGAATTCTATCCAAGGTAGTAATTTAGCCCATTCTTTTGGATCATCATGAGTGAAACATCTTAAATATAGCTCTAAACATTTGTTCAGGGCCTCGGTTTGACCATCAGACTGAGGATGGTATGTAGTGGACATACTCAAGGATGTACCACTCAATTTGAAGAGATGCTGCCAAAATTGACTAATGAACACCTTGTCCCTATCTGATACAATCGTTTTAGGAAAACCATGAAGTTTCACAACCAAATTAATGAATGTTTCTGCAACCTGTTTGTTGGAATAGTCTAATTTCATGGTTGTAAAGTGGCCATATTTGGAAAGTCTATCTACCACCACAAGTATCACGGTATAGCCATGGGAAGGAGGAAGTCCTGTGATGAAATCCATGGCTAGATCTTCCCAAATCTGATCAGGGATGGGCAATGGTTGTAGTAATCCTAATGGTAACGAAGTGGAAGTCATAGCCTGTTGACAAATCAAGCAACTATCAACATATTCTTTAACATCTGTATGCATGTTCTGCCAATAGAATTGTGAAGTGATTCTAGCTAATGTTCTAGCATAACCAGAGTGACCACTAGTTAATGAACTATGATACTCATCCAAAATCTGTTTAATCAAGGACTCATTGGTATGAATCACCAAGCTTCCTTTCCAAAATAAAAGCCCATCTTGAGAGGAATAATGAGGATTGGGAGGTTGTTTCTGCATACACTTCTCTAGAACAGCTTACAGCTTAGGATCCTCTTGAATGTTTCTGCAATCACCAATCTTCCTTTCCAAAACCTTTTGTTATATATCATTGCCTTCCCATGGTGATCCTTCAACCACATATTTGTCCTCTTCTGACACATGCTTTTCCTCACTCTTATTCCATCATATGCTAGACCCACATCCACTTGATTTGCTGAATTGCTAAAAGACTCCTCTGCCCCCTGTATATTTTGCTCTCTTACACTTTGTCATGGGTGCTAGCATATCGTGAATAAATTAGCAAATCCTTTCGTTGGAAATGCATTTGTTTATATTTAAACTACGATTTTTGAACTTAGGTTAAATAATTACGACAATCATTTATATTTTAGTAAATCTTAGATAAATTTTTTAGTTTTTTATTAGGTAGGTCTTTCATCTTTTTAAAATGTTTCAATCAAAATTTCATCAATTTCTTTTTGGCTAATTCTGGAGATCTAAGGTGTCATTAACTCCACTGACATAACTATTTTATGTATTAAATTCTACTAACATGACTATCTCATCTGTCAAATGTTTTTTTTTGATGAATCCACATATCATTTACTCTTCGACCAATAAACATTTGATACGATGAGTCGTTATGTTAGCGATATCTTACATGTATGATGATATTGCACAGTCAACAAATGATTACATAGTCACATATGATGTTTGATTGTCATATAGTTAATTAATGAAAAATAGATAGAATGAACTCAAGTGAAATATTTTAAAAAGATAAGTGAGTCAAATGACTAAAAACAAATGAATGATCTAAATTGAAATTTATTAAAAAAAAGAAGGTAATTTAGCTTTTTTTATGAACAATTTCTATCTTTTTTCAAAAATATTTTATCTACGTAGAACCTACGAATAGGCTTTGTTTTTTAAAAATATTTTATCAAAATTAACAATTAATTTATTGGTTTGGTAGCAGTCAAACTTACGACGATCTTGAATTATGCTGAAAATACAGTTGTATTAAAATTATAGTAGAAATATTTTATCGTTAATGAATAGTTAATTATACAATGATAGGATGAGAATGGGGAACATTTCATTGTCAAACTGAAATGTTGATGAACTTAGAATCCCGCACGTTACTACCAGTGCACCACATACATACACAACCCTGGGCTATAGATAAGAATAAAATGCTCAATCGTTTATAAATAGATACGTTTACGATTATATGAGTCACTTGCAAGATTTTTCCTTCGTTACCATTGTCAAAGGTTAACTTCGAGATCCGTGGTATATAACAATCATTATTATAAACTACAAAAAAATTTAATCAATCGGAGCCACCAAGTATTCCATTGTTAACTAACTGCAAAATCATATTTTTCAAATCTTTATACTTTAAATATATAACAATTAAAATGATTCACAAGTAGAAATATAAATAAATATATACAAAGCAAAATACATATAAGGAGAAGTGATAATGTTGTTAGAGTTTGTACCATTCTATATGTTCCCACTATTACTTAGGAGACCCAAAGAAAGAGTAAATATAAGTTATATTTAACGATAAAATCTTAAGTCGTTACATGTGGTGTTGCTAACATTTATATATTTTTATTATGTTTTTTATTTTATTCAATATAAAAAAATTATATTCCCTTTTAAATTCAACTTGATTTTTAGTTGAGACTTAACTTTATTTTATTTATTTTTTATGCACTCAAGAAATATAGTTTTTTTATTTTTTATTTGGGTTCTTTTATTTATTGTTCCCCCAGATGAAGGGGGCCCATAACACCCCATCTCTCCCCCATTTTAGGCAGAAATCTAGGAAATGTCAATCCCTCCACCTGATACTAACAAGATACGGTTGCTCCCACGTCATCATAGGCCTGGGTCTAAGGTCCCCGTACCTCATTTTCTCTTCTAACTTACTGATTGTATAGATGGCCTCGAAGCCCTTCAATTGTAACTAAGCGACATATTATTGAGCATAACACAACCCTAATTTCCTAGAGTACATCTCTAGGATTTTGTGTGTTACTACTAGACTCATTGTAAATATTTTGGCACCCACCGTAGGCCCCGGTAGAATGGTTCCCACACATAAACACTAAACCCTGAGATACCAACAATGATTACCACCAGCAATAACCATAGGCGCCAGGAAGATGGCAACTCCCAACAACAACAACCGCAAGACAGAGATGACTAGATACAAAAACTATCGACCATGGTCGAAACACTACAACGTATAGTAGAAGAACTGCGCCAAGAGAACGAGTTATGTACTCATAGGACAAAGGAACAAGACGCCTCTAGCTACCACAACACCCCAAACCACCCAACAAGGGACTGGCTATCGCGATACTCAGTCAACAAAAGGAACAGACAAACCCGACTCGACGAACCCGTACACTGCTCATCTGTTCACGAAGGAGATCATGGCAGCACCAACCCCCAAAACTACGAACCACCAACGATGGAGAAATATTGCAGGAGGGGGGATTCAGAGGAGCATCTTACCATGTTCACCACCACTATTTGATTACGGAAGCATCCAACACTTTATTCTGTAGGACGCTCCCGATCACGTTAATCAAGTCTGCTCTACGATAGTTCTTGCATCTTCCGTCGAGGAGCCTATCAAGTTTTGCAGAATTGATACAGAAGTTCCTGAGTCAATTTGCATCCAGCCGAGCGGTACAATAAACCTCCCACAACCTGGTGAATCTAAGGCAGGCCTAGGATGAGACCCTCAAGTAGTTCGTGGCTCGCTTCAACGAGCAAGCAATCTAGATCCACAACTTTAGCTCGGAGGTTGCCCTAGACGTAATCTAGGTGGGATTGCGCCCTGGTAAGTTTTCCGATTCGTTGGCTAAAAAACCCCTGCGGATATAGATGATCTCAGACAGATGGTCGCACAGTACATCAACATGGAGGAGAAAAAAACCAGCAGAGTAGGCCATGTTGAGTAAAGTACAACCAATACAGAGTCACGGAGGAGGAACATTAACATGAAGGAGCAATAAGCTTATGTGTTTTCCAAGATTGACTTGAATTTTCGGGCAGCCTCAACTCCAGTGGCAGTCGGAGGAGGAAGAGGCATCTGCCTTGTAGGAACGACAGTGATTGGGATGACAAAAATCCTCGTCAGGGAAGCACTCCCCTGGGAAACAGTCCCCTTGGAGATGTTTTCCCTCTAGTAACGTTTCCTTAGGTCCTTGTTTGACATCTTGCTTAGAGCCATATCACCTAAAAAGAGACAAATTCACGAGTTAACATGACAACTCTGAGTAAATAATTCATCAAACCCTAGCAAAACCTATACTTACGGATCCAAGCGTCTAGAGCACTTGGGTCGGAGGATAGCGAGATGAGTCCCTGCGAGCTAAAAAAGATCCCCACATCCTTAGCCAAGAACCTCACGTCGCCATACTCAGCGAGTGACAAGTCCTCCCAATTGACATGGTACTAAACGGGCTCTCGCGTCCAATACAGTGGGAAGGCGGGGCAGCCATCTGGATTGTGAAGAAAATCCGCCCTGGGCACATCTAGACTTGCTTGGATTTTGAAGAAAGAACCTTTGAAATTTTTATACGACTGGTCGAACGCCTGTATCAAGCGACGACCAGTGACACCACTCAAGGAGACCCAGCCAACAGGGACATTGGCTTTAAAAATCTTTGCTTGAAAAAATAAAAGAAAAGAGGAACAGAGAGGGGTCGACCGAAATATTCGCATAAAACTTCAAAGGATTTGATGAAAACCCATCTGTTCGGGTGTAATTGGGTAGGGGCAACGTTTAGGACGTTTAAGACCCCAACCTCAAAGTCGGAAAAAGGAAACAACAGGTGCAAACGAGAAAATAAAGTCTCATACATGTAGGTGAAATCCAACTTACTAGGGTTCGTACGAGAGTGACAAACCCTCTCGTTGGGAGAGTAATACACACACTCTACGTTTTGTGCCAAGGATGAACCATTGAAAGCCCCACCTTCCCCCAAACGCGCAATAGAGTCATCGCTTTGTAAGAAGGAAGGCATGGATAGAACCTCCTCCCTAACCTAAGAATAAGAGATCACATAAGAAGAAGCCATTGGTCATAGTAAACAAAAATAGGATGACGGAAAGAAGGACATTGACCTGTTTGAAGAACAGGAAGGAGGAAATAAAGGCAAGATTTTGGAAAAAGAAGAGCCTAGAGACGTTGTAGCAGGAATAATAGAAATAAAGGGCAAACAATAGTAACAAAAACAACAAAAGTAAAAGTAAAAATAAAAGAAGAATAAACTATATATATAGGGTCTCCTCAAAACCCTTCAAGTAATGGATTCAACGGTTAAGAATCCACTAGCCACATTGTAAGGCCACGATATATATATATATATATATATATATATATATATATATATATATATATAATCTCAGAGGCATTTGAACTCTGATACCATATCAGAGTTTATAATGGTCTATAGGTTCAATATTACTTGAGAGAATGAATATGAGATATATTACATTCTTTATTATCACATTATGAAAAATTTTCCAATACTTAGATATTCTTTATTACATCTTAACATGAGCCTTATAAATATAAAAATAACAAAATGATGATGCATGCATGAGTCATTGCCGATCATGCTTCCCACTCAGTAAATTTGTCAGATCTCATAAAAAATGATGATAGGTAGAAAACTTAGAGTGCTTAATTAAATAAATAGGTGTTTTAATAGAAAAATGTAATCGGTAATTTAATATAAAAAAATGAAAGAAAGAGAGATATTGAATGGATATTGATGAAAAATTTACAGAATGGTATTTTTTTAAAAAAAAGCAGTATGGTATCCAAATTTCAACCAAATCACATACATGTAGACACCTTATGCTTTGTCCATTACAATTCTATTCTAAATACAAAAGTCATATTGTCACACCTTATTTTTTTTCACACATTCATTCAAAATTTCATATCTCTCCTTATTTATCTTTCCTAATCGCATAACATCACTTTTCTATTTCTAAGTTAAGATAAAAGAAACATATAAAGACTGTACATATATTTCAGTTAATACTAATCTAAGGCATTCGCATGGTGAAAATAGGTCATGTTATATGTTAGAGTGTATTACCTAATTTATGTAAAGTCCGTTTTGACATAACTTGTATATTACAAAGGTCAGGTTTTAACCTTTTTGAAAAGTTTATTTTAAAAATTAGATCAAATAGTTCTTAACCGGTTTGCCATGTTTAATAAACTTTATACTCCTAGTTTATGTAAGATATAAGTGAGTGTGTGACATGTTTGAAGTCTGTTTTGACGTGTATGTGGGTGGATGAATGCCTTTTTAAAAATTGGTTCACACTTGATTTGTTTAGTTAAAAGACTAAACTAACACTTTTTAAAAAGTATATTTGGTTAAAAAGGGTATTCTTTGGTTGTTTTAATTTTTGTACTTGTTGAATCAACCTATTTAAGGTCATATATATTATAATTTGTATTTTTATTACACTCCCTTTTCTCCTTCTTAAGAGATTACTTTTTAAGTTTTTCTTGATTCATTCTATAAGACTATTTTCAATTTAAAAAATGCATTTCTTTTCAACACGCATCCTTATTAATTAAACTTGTTTTAATATCAATAAAATATGGCAAGTTCACTTTTCTTTCTTCATTTATATTGTGATTAATTTTTAATTGATAATTTTAATGCATTTAATTAAAATAACTAGATTTTAAATCTATATAAAGTAAGGTAACTAAATCTTATAAAATGGATTAGAGAAAGTAACTATAAAAGTACCGTTCATAAAACTAAAATAAAGACACAAATTTATTAAAATAACTTTTCATAAAAAATTAATAATTAGATATATATTTTGTATTTATTTTTAGTCTTTCAAAAGTGTGTTTTGGGGAAAGGAGTGAAAGTTTATAATTTTCCTCCCCCTTGTGTTAGTAGTTTGTGGAGGGATGATATATTGGGTAAGACTTGTAGTAGAATGATTCCTATTTAGTTCCTAAATAGCGACCCTTGGCCCCTTTCTATTTTTTTTTTTTCAAAGAAATTGTGTTAGTCTATTTAGGATAGACCCATTAATCTTTTTAAGATAGATATGTTGGCCTATTTAATAGTCTTGATGCAAATCAGCCTAATTATGAAGATTGAGATCCTTTGATGAGATACTATCAGTAGTTTCATCAATTTTATGGAATTCTTGCTGTTTGGTCCAAAGGAAAACTTTCTAGTATTGTCCACAAGATGAGATTTAAAAAGTTTCCACCTTAATATTTGGCCACCTTAAAGGATCCAAATCACTGGTGCCAACTATTGCACCCATATATCAGCAGAAAGATTAAGCATATATCAACTTCCTCCTATGTCTATTTTACACACATCAACCCAAGGTGAGGTTGCATGCAATAGCATAATCAAGAGCATTCAGAAAATTGCCTGCACTTACCTGATTCCTGTGTCTCAAACATCACACAAAATCTTAAGCAATTGAAAGCTGAGTCTCATAACAGCTTTGTTCAGCCCGTAGAATAACAAACCAAGCGCATGCTCTACAAACAAATAAAAGATATTAAGCTCCAACAAATTATCCTCACAAGTTTAATTTGGTAAATTTGAACCAGTTATGAATAAGGTGAGAAAAAAGCGATCAGGAATTGAAATAGTAATGCATTTCAACTTACTTGTGAAACTCTGAACCATGAGCATTTGAGTCACTTACAGAAGAATTGAGTTGGTACTAAGCCTAAATTAAACCACCCTCTGATTGATCCTCCTGCAGATACAGGAGATCCCCGGAAACTTGCCACTGAGCTGGTCTAGCTGACATGCCTGCAAAAGGTGAAGTTAAAATGTTGACACTTATCAAAATAAGAAAGAAACAAGACCAATGTTGGAGTATTTTGGTTCCATCACCTTAAACAATAGGTGATTCATTCGTGATATTATTAGAATTTCTACCATGAAAAAAAAAGGAAAGTTAAGGTACTATTATAGATAGATGAAAGAAAACCGAACCACTGGGAATCATCTTGCATACTTTATTACTGGTAACTATTTTTTTTACCCCAAAATAAACCCTTTTTGTGTCTTAATCTTATTTCTAAAGGAACACTAGCTGAAACAAAGCCTGAACATGCAGAGCATCAAAAAGTAATATCTGGAAATAAAAAAGACATATTTGTTCAAGACAATAGCTTAACCAAGCCACTATTGTCTCTGCTAAGAGTTTGGTATCAATGACCCAAAAATATATATATGAATAAAAGTAAAAAGCTGGATTAAGGCGGATAAATACATGCTTGTTATGAAAGATGGGGAAATTGAGATTTAGAGTAAAGGTTTGTAGGAGAGCACTAGGGCTGGGATTCATGTATACCCGTAATAAATATTCATTCAACCATCCCCTGCCCTATCTGAGATCCTCACTGGTTCTGGTTTAGGATTATTATAGAATTTGTTACTGTTGTTTTCTAATTAGCTCAAAATTGTTCTCCAACCCTCACTCCATCAGACAATTTCCCTCTGCTACGACCTTTTGCTCTCTAGCTCCAATACACACCATCAATACCCCACGAGTCTCTCCTTTTTCTCTTTAGCTATGAATATGATACATGCCATTGATAGCCAGAAGTTTGTAACCATGGTATCCTCATCTAAAGGTATGTAGGCCATTTCTTTGCAGGGATCAAATAAACTGTACTTGACACTTTTGCTGAATATGTTCTGCAGGGAACCCACATACATTGCTGCTAGCAATGGAGTCATTCCAAACTTCGCAAGACCAGGTGCAAGCGGCTCTCCGAACAATATAAGAGAGAAGAAACCAACTCTGGCCAGAAGCAAAACTGTAGGGGTGATCTTGGCAGCAGCTACCCATCCATATCTGTCAAATATAAATTGGCTCACAAGCATCATCATGAGTGTGACAATTCCAGTTGCAGTCGAGAAATCGCCCATGAAAGAGGAGTACCTGTTGGGGCTAGGATACTGCAGTTTATACAGGTTAGTAGACAAAAAGAGGTGCAGGGTGAGAATTTCCAGTTACTAAACCAAAAATAGGACAAAATCAGTTTATTTGTACATTACCTGAGCATTGAGCTTAGACTTCCAAGTAACCTCAACAAGATTGATACTAATTCTATAGCAGCCACTTAAGTAGCTAGATCTCTAATGTACTTTGACAACACCAATAACTTAAAGGCAAATATAAAGGGAAAGGTAATAAGTAACAGGTAATATGTAATAGGTAATAGGTAATAAGTAAGGATAAAGGTAAGGGTAAAAAGGATAAAGGATAAATGGTAAAAGGTAAAGTTAATGTCAAGGTCAAGATCAAAGTAACAAGTATCAAGTCAAGGTCAAGGTAAGGTAACAAGTAATAGGTCAAGGTAACAGGTACAAGAGTAAGGTAACATTAAAAGGTAAAAAATAAAACGTAACAGGTAACGAGTGATAGGTAAAGGTAATGATAAAAGTAACAGGTTAATGTCAATGTCAATGTCAAGGTAGCAGGTAATAGGTAACAGGTTAGGTATTAGGCTAAACTAACAAGTAATAGATAATAACTAGGGTAACAGGTAACAGGTTAAATTCAAGGTGAAGATAAGGATAAATGTAAAGGATCAAGGTAACGGTAAAGGGTAAGGGGTAAAATGTAAAGTGTAAAGGCTAAAGGGTAAAAGGTAAAGGTTATGGTCAAGGTAAAGTAACACGTAACAAGTAATAGGTCAAGATAACATGTAAAAATAACACATAATAAGAAAAAGGTAAAAGGTAACAGGTAACTAGTAATAGGTAAAGATAATGGTAAAGGTAAAGCTAAAGCTAAAGGTAGAGATAAAGGTAAAGGTAACAAGTCAAGGTCAACATAGTTGGTAATAGGTAATAACTAATAAGTAAGGTAACGGGTAACAAGTCAAGGTTAAGGTAAAAAATAACAAGTAACAAATAATAGGTAATAAGTGATGTAACAAGTAATAGGTAACAAGTAAGGTAACAGGTAACAGGTAAAGGTAAAGGTAACAGACCAATTTCAAGAAGATCAAGTAACAGGTAAAAGGAAAGATAAAGGTAATAGGGTAATTTCAAGGTCAAGGTCAATGTCAACGTAACAGGTAAAGGTAACAAGTAATGGGTAAGTCAATGTCAAGGTAATAGTTAACAAGTAACAAGTTACCTTGTTTAAATATAATAAATTAAAAAAAAAAGAGTTTTCTTAGATAAAAAAAATCTATAAAAGGATATAGGCAGTGAATAAAAAAAGATTGGTGTAGCCGCCTTTCACAAACTTACCTTCTTCTTCTTGCCATGTGTGGGACGTAATTACTCACCCACCAGTACCGGAAACAGATTGCAAAGCCCATTCCCACAACTATGCTCATCATTGCTTATAGAGATATCAGATATGGCCCAACCATCTACTCCAGGACCTAAATTCTGCCTCAGGTTTGAGAAGTATTTCACTGTCCGACCAGAGAACACAAGGGCAACATTGGCCCCAAGTCCAAACAATGGGCAGAGTTGCTTTGCTTCCTCAACAGTAGTTATCTGCAAAAAATACAGGGGTATTAGATTTGCCAAAAAGAAGAAGAAACTCACAAATCATCTACATCTTTCTCCTTTGAACTCATTAGAATTTCTAATGTAGATTCATTTTTTCCATGCCAATTAAATAAAGCAAATCAAATTTGGAAAACATAAAATGGATGCAACATTTTACCCCTGCCATCACATGACAGCATGTGAATTGTGTAAGAGTTGATGCCAGGTGTCACAATCGAAACAAGAATCTAACAACCATCATTAGTGATTCACAAGAGTCACATGAACTTCACAATTCTTGTATCAGAACTCAATGTTTATAAACCCAGATTACCAAGTCTAAATGAAAAAGAAAAGGTATGAATGGCTAAAACATATTATATAGACATAACACAAGACAAAGAAAAAGCTGAGATAGATTTCACAGTTTGTCATTGAATTTAATTCCATCATTCTATTCAATGACATACTAATATACAAAACAATTCACCATTTCTCTGAAATGGAAGAGAACCAGTATCTCTACAGTCCTAAACACTCACCTTATGAAGGGGGGGAAAATGCTCGAGGTAAAAAGTTAAATAATGACTCACCCTTAAAATGATATTATCATTATCTTAACGAACAAACAGAACAAATTAAAAATACAAATACAGAGTAATTACCCGAGCTCATGCTCAGGTTAAGAACGATACTACACAACATGACAAAGAAAGTCAAATCCAGTGTAGTAACATGGGATTGATAGAATACTTTTTTCATTGCTTTGTATAACATGTCATGAGTGGGATTAATAGGCCCACAAATCACTGTTGTGAAAGGTGTGAAGTTGTTCTAATTTCTTACAATTCTAACGTTTCAATATCATGCTACATATCTTACAATTTTCCTGCTGATCAAGCTAAGTCAAGTAGCCCTCATCCATGCAGGAGCAGATGCCTCCCTTGAAATGGTGAAACTGTTCAGCATCCCTTACAGAAATTTCTCTACGAACCTCCCTAGAGATGAATTTGACAATGTTGTGACAACTTTTGCACATGTACAAATTCTTTGTTACCCAAATAGGCATTCCAGGGCCAGAATTAATGAGTCCAAACACAATGGCCAGTCTCTCACTGTGCCCACAAAATATATCAGCCTTAGAAGCTTCAATTATGTCGATATCACTCCTCCCTTCCCCTTCTTCAACACCAGCTTCCTTCATCTTCTTATAAAACCGCTCCAAAACCGCGTTTATTTCCTTAATTTGAGGGTGAAAGTTGTCACCACTGAGAAAAGCATGTACTGTTCCCTTGACTTCTACCCAGCTGCATCCAGGATCTACAATTAGCCCATTCTGTCTCATCATTTTTCTTGCTTCTGAAACCTTGTCCCATTTACCGGTGTCGGCATATAGATTTGACAGAAGAATGTAGTATCCAACATTTGTTGTATCATCTTGAAAGATGTTATCTGCAGCCTGCTCCCCAAGCTCAACATGATGGTGGATCCTGCATGCATTTAACAAGGCGCCCCAAACTGCTGGGTCTGGTTTAAGTGGCATTTTCTGTATGAATTCGTAAGCTTCCTCCAATTTCCCAGCACGACCCAGTAAATCAACCACACATGTGTAATGTTTCAGATTAGGTGTAATAGAGTACTCATATTTCATGCTGTTAAAATATTCTAAGCCTTCTGCCACCATACCAGATCTGCTGCAAGCACATAATAAGGAAATAAATGTAATTTCATCAGGAGTAATGTTTGACTCTACCATTCTCTGAAAAAGCTCAACACCAGCTGCTCCTTTTCCACGCTCAGCATATCCTGTTAGCAAAATGTTCCATGCGTCAACATCATAATCAACTGAGGAGAATTGTTTCCATGCATATTCCATTCTTCCACACCTTACATACATGTCCAAAATTGCATTTGGCATAAAACCATCGAAACTTAATCCAGTTCTCAATGCATGGGCATGGATCTCTTTTCCACATGTCAAAGCTCCTATTCTAGCACATACAGACAGGACACTAACTAAAGTGACAGAGTTTGGCTTTAGTCTAAGAATCATCTCCCTGAAGTAACACAAAGCTTCAAAACAGCGGTTGTTGATCCGAAGACCAAGGATGATAGACGTCCAAGATATTATATTCTTGTCATGAGTAGAGTGGAAAACTTCTAAAGCTTTGTCGATGCACTTACACTTAGCATACATGTCAATGAGGGTGTTTGCAACCATGGCATAAGTGATGAGCCCTGTCTGCTTGGCCACCTCATGAAGGTTCATCCCCATATCTAAATGGCATAGACAAGAACAAGCGGATAGTGCCATGGCTATGGTGATCTCATCTGGCATTACACCTTCCGCCTCCATTGTTTTATATGTCTCGAGAGCTTTATGAGGCATGAAACAATTCTCATAACCAGATATCATTGCGGTCCACGATACCACATCTCTACCTTCAGTTCGATGGAATACTTGTTCAGCTTCCTCAATAAGTCCAACAGATGAGTACATCTGAATCAACGAATTAGACACCGAAGGGTCTCTCCAAAACTCAGTTCTCAAAACGTACCCATGAATCTCCCTCCCCAATCTTTCATCATCCAAAAGCTCACAAGCAGTAATCACACTGGTCAAGGTCTTCAAATCTGGTTCAACCGGATGTTCAATCATCATGCAAAACAATCTCATCCCCTCCAAACAGTCTCTATTCTCAAAATACCCAGAAATCATGGCGTTCCACGAAATCCTGTCTCTATTAGGCATTTTATCGAACACCAACCTAGCAGTGCTAACATCCCCACATTTCACGTACATAGTGATCAACGCATTAACCACATCCACATCAGACTCAAACCCATGTCTCAAAACATGCACATGAACCTCCCTACCCCTCACCAAATCAGGCAAGCCACCACAAGTCCTCAAAACACAAGGGAAAGTGTAAACATCAGGCTTGACACCAACCCACAACATCCTGTGGTAAAGATCCAAAGCCTCATCAAAGAATCCAGCTTTAGCATACCCACCAACCAAAACATTCCAAGAGAACAAATTTCTCTCCTCCATCCTCCCAAACACAAACCAAGCATCCACCAAGTTCCCAAACCTGACAAACATGCTCAACAGTGCATTCCCAAGGCGAAGGCTCAAATGGGTAACCATGGGCTTGCAAATATAGGAATAAACCCGGGACCCTTCCTTCCTCTGTCTCTTAAACTCACAGAGCCGTAGCAAAGCGACATAAGCATCCTCTTCAACGGGAATTCGAAGGTCGTGCATGGAATCCAAGTAGGCCATGGCACGGTCCAAGTCACCGAGAAGGCAGAGCTGAGAAATATCAGAGTTTGGGTTGTGGCTGCTGCTGAGGGAGGTGGTGGTGGTGGCAGAGTTAGAGACACGAACATGTTTGACTTTTCTGAGTGAAGGGTGGAAGAAAGTGAAAGTTTTGAGGTTGGAAATGGAAGTGGAAGTGGTAGGAAGAGTGAGAGGGTCTCTTTGAGGATGGAGTTGAGAGGGTTTAACAAACGCTGCTTCCATTTGGAGTAACAAAGAGAGAATGGGAAAGAGGGTTTATCTATCACTCACACGACAACTTGGGAGGGTTTTGGGGTGTAGTTAGTATTACCGTCTCTCTGTCACACTATCTATCTCCCAACCATAACCACCGTCTTATCCATAACCAACACTGTCTTCTTATGTTTCTCCCATATTATGTAGTAGTTTCATTGCATGTTTGTTTATCACCCTGCTAATAATCACGTGTGTAAAAAGTAGTACTTTTATTCCATATAAAATAATGATTGACAAAAATAATAGTAGTTCATGTTATAAATAAACTAAAATTATAAGAATATCCAGGAAGATGAATGGGGAGGGGAATTTGAAGAGGATGATGAGAGAAGAGAATTAAAGTTATGTGTTTAGTGAAGGACATAAGTCTTATTTATACACAAAACTAGACATCTATAATATTAAAATATTTATAATACTCTCCTTTAGATGTCCATATTTTAGAATGTGTCTCGTTAAAACCTTATTAGGAAAAACCCAGTGAAACAAAAACCTAGTGAAGAAAAAAGAGTACAGCATTTTTTATAAAGTAAATTCATGGATAAAATAAATAATTAAATTACAAGTATTTAATTCTCCTCTGATTAGAACATTTATGTCTAAGGCGCCGAAGACTTTGGTTGGTAATGATTTTGTAAAGATATCTACTAAATTCTCACATGATCGGACTTGCTGGACATTTATTTCACAATTCTTTATAAAATCACGAGTTAAGAAAAATTTTGGAAAAATATGTTTTGTTCTATCTCCTTTAATATAACCCTCATTTAACTGAGAAATACAAGTTGTATTATCTTCACATAAGATTGTTGGTGGTAATTTTTCAGCATGCAAGCCACAAGTTTCTTGAATATGTTGAATCATAGACCTCAACCAAACACATTCTCGACTTGCTTCATATAATGCTAGAATTTCAGCATGATTAGATGATGTTGCTATGATCGTTTATTTTATGGATCTCCATTAAATTGTTGTACCACCACATGTGAACAAATATCTTGTTTGTGATCGACCATTATGAGTATCAAACAAATACCATGCATCTGCATAACCAATTAGGTTTGCCTTAGATATGTATGAGAAAAATAAACCCATGTCCATTGTACCTCTAAGGTAACAAAATATGTGTTTAATCTCATTCCAATGTCTTTTTGTCGGTAAAGAACTATGTCTTGCTAACAAATTAGCAGTAAATGATATATGAGGTCGTGTATAACTAGCAAGATACATTAGTACACCAATTGCACTAAGATATGGTACTTCAGGACCAAGTAGTTCTTCATTTTTCTCTTGTGGTTGAAAAGGATCTTTGTTCATTTCAAGTGACCTTATAACCACTAGACTACTCAATGGGTGTGATTTGTCCATATAGAACCGCTTTAGCACATTTTCTATATAAGTCTTTTGGTGCATTAAAATTTCTTCCTTTGAATATTCTAATTGTAATTGATCCGGTCTACCGGTACCAGGGTAAAGGTGTCATTTTATCTGTTTTCCACTTGGTACCGAGCTGCAGGTTGGTCACCGGACTACTAGACCGTATAGGCATTCTTCCTATGTCCAAGACAACACTTCGCACATCGGTTATGATCCGTTCTGTGGTCACAGGGACATCGGTAAAGACCCCGTTCTTCTCGTATCATGTGTCGGAAACATACTCTACGCCACGTACTTCCTGACTCTTGACCCAACATCTATGCTCTCCCTATGTTATTACACATAATCGTTCACCTATACTTTGAGAGGATAAGTGGCTGTTCCACTTCCCATGATTGATACCCTACATAGCGGAAAGTATCCACGTCACCCGCCAGAAGGTACAAAGTACAACTACAGGAGCGATACGCGGAAAAGGAGGATCTTCCCCATTCCTGTGTTAGAATCATACACTGAGCATTGAACTACTCTTGATCGTACACTGAGCACTGCGTCAGAGTCTCCTAGCCCCACTTGTGCCTAACGATTCATTTTCCATGCTCATCTACAAGTAGCTGATTTTCATGCATACATGAGGTTACGTTGTTCATACACTTAATACACTATTGCATTGCTCAAGTTTTCTCTGAGTTTTCATTCTCTTCACTGACTTGAGCGTCGGAGAATCTTCACAGGTGACACCACCTTTTGCCCCCATCAACGCGAAAGCTTGGTGTGAAAGATCTCTAGGACAACAAGACCGGCCTCTCCCACTGAGAGTTCGGATTATAATACCGGATACCCACTGTACCGGTATACAAACGCTTAAATCTCAGACTTTTGTGGCTGGTCCCCAGTCCGGATCCTTGACCCCGGACTAGACCAGTTCATTGGCACGCCTGGTGGGACACAATAGAGTTATTCCCACTTTTCACAGAAGTTCAGTAGTCATCCATGGAGGGAGATGGACGTGATTTCATCGACGGTCACGTAGAGGATGTAACCCGCTAACATGCTAGCAGGAGACTTGTTTTCAAATCTCCTAGAACCAACTCGAGAAGGGTGATACCTGTGGCAGCTCTAGATCCTCGAGATGAAGTTATAAGGCAACTCAAAGAGGAGTTGACAGAGTTGAGGAGAGAGAGGAGGGTGACGGAGGACAAGGTGACGTCTCAGGCTGAAGAGACTCATCACACCTCTGGGAGGGAGAAATCCACCACTCTCCAGTATTCAAAGATTCCCACCTACGAGGTGTAACATTCCTGGTATTTTAATAAAAATTATGAAGAGTGGAAAATATTAGCAAATGTTTTAGAGATTTATTTAATATTTGATCTGCCTGAACTGGGGTCAAGGAATCCGGTGTCGGGCCGGTCTCAGATGTGAGGACCCAGCAGTGTTGAAGATCGGTTGTACAGAGGAGAGCGGTCAAAGACGTGCTGTCTTATGACTGATGCTTATCCGGTGTGCCTGGAATGGTCTTGGACTAACCGGTGTGAGGAGAACGCCTAACTCAGAATTATAGTCCTGTATGGCTGAGGCAAACAGATATGCATAACAAAGATGTAAGGACGGATGAAGTGTCTGACCTCTCAAGCGTTAGCTCGGATTACCGAGGTGTGGGCACTACGCCTGGACACCAGTTGGCCGGTATCCAGCTCGGGTCGATACTCTTATGAAGTATTAGACAGTTACGAATAATTAAACATTGTGAAAGCAAATAAGCGTAGTTGGTCGGTAATTATAAAAGAATCCAATATGATGAAATTGATTAAAAACTTTTAATGAGAATGCAAATAAAATAGGGGAAAAGGCTGTCTTGCCCCTGAGCTTTATATAAAAGGAAATTCTCTCTCTCCCCTCTTCATTATTCACGAACCACTTCTTCTTCTTGGTCTGTTCCCTTTCTTCTTCGTCTTCTCCTCTCTCGTTGCTGAATTGCATGCCCCGGAGGAGGACTCCGTTCGTGTTAAAGCTTCAATCGAACCCCATTCGTGTGATTGTGGCCTCAAGGTGAGTCCACTGATCCGTTTTATTTGTGGCTCCTTATCCCTTTCGTTTCTCTGGTAGCCAAGGGCCATGCATGGCTGTATTCGAGTCTGTTCTCCACTCTTTTGGTGAGTGTGAGCTCAAATGTGGCCTAAGAGCTGAGGGCGTTGAGTTAACGGGTTTTGCATTCTGACCCGTAGGTAGTAGATTAGACAATGAAAGGCTGAGTGACGGAGCTGAGACTACAAATCCAGTGCTCAGAGGAAGGGACCGACACCGGGAGCAGATCATCGAAGCGTGGAACCGAGGTAAGGGGGTGTTCGGGTTATGATTAATTTGAATAGGACTTATTTCCCATCCGAGTCATTGAACGGTATGAACAGTGTAAAAAAATGTTATTGAATGTTGTTGCGTGCCTATATGTTTGTACATGTGTGACTGTGTACACCGATCAGTTAAAGATTGGGTGTGTGGTTGAGTTAATCATGTCACGAGCTTGGAATATTTAATGCTGAGTTGTATGTGTATGCATGTATGTGTGTATGGTTTACAATGGCATGAAATAAGTGATGGTTGTGGTAATCGGTATGTTATGTTGAGGGGCTTGACGAGTCGGTCACCCTACGCTGTGAGCACAGGTCAATTTCTGACAGTTGCAAGTGGTAATCGGAATGATATGTTTGTTTATATGATGGAATGTGATTATGTGGTGAAGGACGACCAACGGTATAAACTACCCTGTTTTGGCTTTAGTGGTCAAGTCGGACCCAGTTAAGCTACCCAGAGGTCTTTGACCCAGTGGTTGAGGGGGAGCCAAGTCGGGCTCAGTGAACCAAGTTGGGTTCACGGGATGTCAAGTCGGACTCCCAGCTGAAGGTCGATCCTTTAGTATCCGGATACTAGGCGTCAAATTTTATCTGAGAGTCAGTTGTGATAATTGATGAATTATAAGTTGTGATGTGTGTTAGTCCTCAAATTTTCAATAAAAACTTTAATAAAAATTTTATAAAAAATACAAAAATTAGTTTAATTTGTTAGAAAATTAGGATTTAAATTCAATAAATGGATGTTGTTGGAAATAATCTGCCCTTGATCAATTTTCTCTAAGTTTTGCAGTGAAAAAGTTAAGAAATCAAGAGAAAATTACACTGGAGGAGCTGACGCGTAGCCTCACCCCACGCGTAGCATCAACAACTATTTTTGATGTTGACGCTACGCGTCACAGCCACGCGTAGCGTCAGTGCTGCGTGGACTCCACATCCAACTTGGCTAAGCACTCAGCTTTGACCCAATAATGGCCACCCCACTCAGCACCAAGGGCCACCCCACTAAGCACAAATGGCCAAAATACAGTGGAAACACGTCCAAGTGGCCAGACATGATCATATTTAATAATTTGAAGTGGCCATTATCAGCTGTTTGATGGAAGCTGAGTCAGGGGTGTGACGCGTAGCGTCAGCACCCTTGCTCAGCCCTATAAATAGGGCCATCCAACACTATTCCAAGCATCCCATCCCATAGCATCCCATTCTCTTCTTTTCTCTCTTGTGCTTGACTTTGAGTACTTCTTTTGTGAGTTGTAGTTCTAGAATAGTTTTCTAGATACTTGAGTGTGTTTCGGTGTATTGTGATCGTTGTATCATGAAGTTCCCATCGTCTTCGTAATGTCAAACTCTGTAAGTGTTGTTTTTACTTTCACCATGTGTAACTAATTTGTTTATGTTGGAATTGGTGAACTAATCTATTGAGTATAATGTTGTGAATTCGACCTCTGCATGTTTATGATTCAAGTCCATGTTAGTATTTCAACCTTTTATTAATATGAACGTCAAACAGGAGAATGATTTTCATGTGTATTGAAACTTGTTTTATTAGTATGAATGTCAAACGGGAGAATGATTGTTCATGCCGTATTGAAACTTATTTTGACGAAAGTAAAAAGTTGGAATACCCTTGGTATCTCAATTCTATAGGGGTTGTTAACCATTGTTGCCATAAGGCCAGGTCTTAATGCAAGTTTTTACTGAGAAAGCTCACGAGGGATCGGACTTTACAATGAATTCTCAGAATTTATATCACGAGGGATCGGTTATAATGATTTTAAGCTGCAATGACATGAAACTTGATGATTAAATATGCATGTCTTGAGTTCCTTATTGTTATTCTAGATTAGGGATCCAATTTCCAACATAATTTGTTTATCTGTGTTTATCTCAAGTATCTTACCTATTCTAGATTGCAACTCAACTTTTTAGATAGATTTTATTTTATTTTTATCTTATGAACCACTCAATCATGCTATCCTATGAATATTGTATAAATTGTATATAAATCATTCTTTTGTCTATAACTTCCTTCACATTTACCATAGTAAATAGAAAATTATTGTTGTTATTGGACTTTCAATCCCAGTGGAACGATATCTAAATTTTGAAAACTACAAACGATTGGTGTGCTTGCCAATTAACAACCCGGTGGTTGAAACGAACTGTTGAGACGCTATCGCCGGGTTAACAAGGTGTAGATTTGCCGAATGACATTTGTTATATTTGCCGAGTGGCATTTGTCGTATTTGCCGAGTGAAGTTTGTTCTATTGGCCGAGTATGATGTATTATAATTGCCGAGTGATGAAAATGCAATCGGACGTAACTTATATATATATAACTTGTTACATTTCGTTCTATATTAATTTTGATGCCAAACACTCACCCATGCTACTGTTTTCAATTTAGTAACCAGTGGCAGGGAGGAAGCTGGAGCCATGGAGTCGCGCCAAGGGGGAGATCGATGCCAAGGCCCGAGTGATTTTGAGTGATTGTGTAGAGTATATGTGTGTATAAGGAGTTTCCAAGTGTTTATTATTATATGTGTGCCAACTTAATTTGAATCGGATGTGAATTTATATTTTAAAATACATTGATCTATATGTTTTCATGTTTGCTGTGACAGCTCATTAACTAGCGGATTCATTCCCGAGTGAGGGATAACCGAGAGACCCCCTTTCGGGTGGAAGGTTAGAATGTCCCGAGTGGGATTGGTTGGGAGAGAGTTTCGAGTGAAGAAAGTGTATAAAGATTCTGAGTGAAGAGAAGTTGGATGTGTCCGAGGGGAAATTTGAGTTTCTTCCGAGGGAAGTAAGGATAGGGTATTCACCGAGTAAGGATATTCGGAGAAGCGATAACCGAGTGAAGGAGGTTGAATTATCCCCGAGGGAGTTATGACCGAGCTAAGCTTTCTGAGTGAGGGGTAGTAATGAGTCAAGTATGGAATGTCTGAGTGAGTGGGAGTTGAGTGTTTTCCGAGCAAAACCCTACTGCCGAGTAAACCATTTTACCGAGTGAAACCCCATGTGAGTCCGCATGTGCGCCTTGTTCGCTCAGACTTCAGGGTGGCATTCGCTCAAGCGAGTCGGCACTCGCATAGGCGACTCTCAGATTTCGCCTAGGTACCTTGGGGTCTCGCTCAGGCGAATGACCCCTGTCTTCTTCTTCTTCTTCCGCGGTTGTAACTCCACTTTACCGAAGGAAGTATCCTGACCGGATGTCATTTCGCGTACACTCTTATTATTACTTTGATTATATTTAAGTGAATACTAATTATTATCAAGACCGAGTGGAACCATTTCTGATCGGTTATTATTTTAACACACTTTTATTTAAGGAATTATTTTAGAAACTGTTTTGGTTCGTTCTGAGTATGATTTCATGTAACTAAAAGAGGTAAATATTATTTTACATCTAGGCCGAGTGGATTAATTGTTAAAAGAAGTAAATACTAATTCATACTAAGATACAAATTTTATTCAACGCGAAAAATTTATTGTGAAAATAAATTGCCGTATGTAAATAAAAAGGTAAATCAACCTAGGATGTTACACGAGGAGCGGGAGCAAACTCATGACTCTAGGGATAGAGTCAGTGGAAGAAGGAAGGAGCCAGTGGCAGTATCCTCTGGAACGTATCAGCTCAACGTTCCATTCTCGAGGAGGCTCATGAATGTGCCTATTCCTAGGCATTTGCAAACGACTCAACCACTCTCCATCGGAAGTATAATAGAGAGACTGACCCCACTAAGCATCTTGATGCTTACGTATATGAAGCTATGTATTTGGAGGCTGATGAAGATGTGATATGCAGGATGTTCCCATGAACTTTAGTGGATGAGGCCCTTAGCTGATTCAAGGGTCTACCATCGGGATCAATAGACTCCTAGGAAGAGATGGCAGCAGCCTTCGAGAATCATTTTGTCATCTCTAGGGATGTCCCTAGGACGTCTCATACCCCTGTCCATATCAGGCAAGGAGAGAGCGAAACTCTTAAGGAGTTTTTGAAGAGGTTTTACAAGGAAGCAGCTATGGTACCTAATCTTATAGAGGCCATTCAGCTGCATATTGTTATTGAGGCCCTGCAGCCCGGATCAGTTTTTGCCCTGTTTTTGGCGAAAAGTCCTCCGACGATGTTTGAAGAGTTCCGGAGGAAGGCCTCGAAATACGTGGGCATAGAGATACATCTAGAGGCCACGACGGCTAGGGTTAAACCACTAGTGCCTTCCCTTCAACCATAGAGAGATAAGGAGAGGGTAAGACCAGAGAGGCAGACCCAGAGAGATGATTTCTGAAGCCCTCAACCTCAGCAGCAGGATAGGCGTATAGCCTCTTTTAGCAACTATGCCCCATTAAACACCAGGCATTCCTAGATTTTAAGGGAGGTCGGATGGACTACACTCAGCGTGTATGGGGTAAGAAAGCTAGCTCCGTTGAGACGGCCTGGTAATCCACGGAAGTACTGTGGTTTCCACGAGTAGGTGGGATACACCACAGACGAGTGTAAGGCGTTGAAAAACGTTGTAGAGACCCTCATTAGGGAGGGAAAGTTAAAGTAGTACCTCTTCAAGGAGAAATCCTTGGATGAACTAGACCAAAATAAGAAGAGAGGAAGAGATCGCGATGATGAGGGTGATAACAGTCGTAACCCAGTCAGGAGGTTTGCAGCCGCTGAGAAACAGAAGGGAGTTGTTATCAGCGAGGACGCTCAGCAGGACGACATGCCCTAATAGCAGAGGTAAGGCCGACGCGAAGTACTTGACATGATCGCTAGAGGGTTTGCTGGGGGTGGAGCGTCGATCACAGCCCGTAAGAATCATCACTGAATGATTTTGTCTGTCCAAGGGAAGCCCAGGGACAACCACTCTTTCAGAGACAGTGTGGAGGCACCGGTAGTGTCGTTCTCGGATGAAGATTTTGGCCCAACCATCCCAGGGGGTGATGACACCGTGGTCATAATTGTTGTGATCGCCAACAAGGACGTCAAGAGGATCCTTGTTGATCAGGGGAGTTCCTGTAATGTTATTTTTAATAACTGTTTTAAAAGGATGGGTTTCAATGACTTAGACTAACAACCTTGTATGCAGGAACTCACAGCCTTCAACGGAGCGAAGCAACCCATTAAGGGGTACCTTGACACCCTTGTGTCCTTTGAAGGTGAGCTGGGAGCAAGGACGGTGAAATCCAAGGTCTTGGTGATCGATGTGGAGTCACCTTACAACGGTATTATAGGCCACCCTACCCTAAATGCCATGGAAGTGATTGTATCTACTCCACATCTCATTATCAAGTTTATCGATAAGGACAACGGCGTATCTTCCCTCCGAGATGATCAGGAGATGGCCAGGTATTGTTATAACCTAAGCCTAAACTGGAGGCATTCAACAAGAAGAGAAAATTGAATGATGGAGGAATGGCGGTAGGGTTCGTTAGCCTGATTGATCTCGACCCTAGAACGGAATTAAAGATTGATCTGCTCAACCCTTCCAAGCCCACACCAGAAGGAGGTTCAAGAGACGTTATGTTGGGAGATTCCCCAGAAAAAATCACGCATATCAATGACAAGTTAGAAACTGTGATGGAACAGCGGCTGCTTGCGCTCCTTCACGAGTTTAAGGACTTGTTTGCATGGACTGCTACGGATATGCCTAGGATGGACCCCGATTTCTTTTGTCACAAGTTATCTGTCTACCCTGAAAGGAGGCCAGTCGCCCAAAAGAAAAGAAGATTGGGTCCAGAGAAGTAAAAGACAGCTTGTGAACAGATGGAGGAGTTGCTGAAGGCCGGCTTTATCAAGGAAATTCATTATTCCTCTTAGCTCTCTAACATGGTGATGGTCCAGAAGGCCAATGGTAAATGGAGGATGTGTACTGATTATGTGGACCTCAACTGTTGTTGCCTAAAGGATCCGTATCCTCTCCCTAATATTGATCACATGGTGGATGATTCCTCTGGTTATCAGTACCTAAGTTTCATGGATGCATATTCGGGGTATAACCAGATTCTGATGTGGGAGAAAGATCAGGAGAAGACAGCTTTCGTCAATGACCGTGGTGTTTTTTGCTACACCGTCATGCCTTTTAGTTTGAAGAACGTTGGGGACACTTACCAGCACATGATTAACAAGGTGTTTGAAGGCATGCACACCAAGCTGGTGGAGGTGTACATTGATGACATCATAGCCAAGACCCCCGCTGGGGGTGATCATATCAAAGATTTACGCCAGGTATTCATGCACTTGAGGCAATATAACATGAGGCTAAACCCATTGAAGTGCACTTTCGCTGTCCCAGTTGGAAAATTCCTAGGTTTTATGTTAACTCAGCGCGGCATTGAGGCTAATCCGGGGAAATGCCAAGAATACTAGGCATGCAGAGTCTGAAGAACCTGAGGAAGGTTCAATCTCTGAATGGGAAAGTGGCTGCCTTGGCATGATTTATGCCTAAGATGGCACACAGATGCCTTCCCCTGTATAAAGTGTTGAAGAAATCCAAGAAGTTTGAGTGGGGACAGGAGCAAGAACAGGCATTTCTGGAGCTTAAGGAGGTGTTGTCGAGTCCCCCGATCTTGGTAAAATCGGACCCCGGTGAAACTCTCATCTTGTATTTGGCGATTTCAGATGAAGCTCTGGGAGTAGCATTAATCAAGGAGACCCCAGAGGGGCAGAGGCCAGTATATTTCACTAGCAAGATGCTACAAGGAGCAGAAGGCCGGTACCAGAAGATCGAGAAAGCTACCCTCGCAGTTGTTTGGGCCTCACGTCTCTTAAGACCATACTTCCACGCGCACCCAATTATGGTGAGAACGGACATGCCACTCCGGTCGGTACTAAGCAAACCGGACCTCGCGGGGAGAATGATTAAGTGGTCTATCGAACTTTCAGAGTTCGAGGTTTCCTATGAGCCACGCGGCGCTATCAAGGCTCAAGTTTTGGCTAATTTCATTATGGAGATGACGGGGGCAGACCCAGCTGCACCTCACACTCATTGGACCGTTTATGTTGATGGTTCGTCGAATAGTAAAGGATGTGGAGCCGGTGTCATCGTTGAGAGTGATGATGGTGTGCATTTGGAGATTTCTCTCCGATTCAATTTTAAGACTTCCAACAACCAGGCTGAGTACGAAGCTTGTCTTGCCAGACTTCGAGCCGCGATTGATATCGAAGCAACAGAAGTAACCCTCTGTAGCGATTCACAGCTGGTAATATCACAAATTCAGGGCGAATACCAAGTCCGTGAGCCTCAGCTCCAGTTATACTTGAATTGTGTGAATGGGTTGAAAGGAAGATTCTCTGTGTTGGAATTCAAGCATGTACCCAGAGAGGAAAACATTAGGGCGGATATCCTATCAAGGCTTGCAAGCACGAAGCAACCCGGGAGTACAACAACAGTGGTGCAAAGTACTTTGACATCACCCAGCATCTCTTTGACCCTATCGTTGAATGCAATTTCATATCATGCCTTCGACAAAAATTCATGAGTAGTCCTTTACATACGGTACTTTATCGATGGACAGCTGCCCACTGATGACTTGGAGAGGAAAAAGTTGAAAAGGGAGCTGCCTTATTTTACGATGGTGGATGGCATGCTCATTCAAAAGGGGTTCTCAGTACCTTATTTCCGTTGTTTAAATGAAAAGGAGGTACAAGGAGTGCTGGAAGAAGTGCATGAGGGGCAATGTGGACACCACTCTGGAGGAAGAAGTTTGATGAGGAAAATCCTTAGAGCTGGTTATTGGTGGCCCACAATGAAAAAAGATTCCATTGAGTTCGTGAAGAAGTGTGATTCGTGTCAAAGATTTTCCAATCTTCATCACACACCTGCATAGGAACTTTCTACATCCGCTGTGCCATGGCCTTTTCATCAATAGGGTCTCGATATCCTGGGTCCATTCCCAACAGCTCCTGGTGGAATCAAGTATCTTATAGTTGGGGTGGATTACTTTACCAAATGGATCGAAGCAGAACCCGTGGTGCACATCACCGCAGCTCGGACACGACGCTTCGTATATGAGAACATCATAGCATGATTCGGAGTCCCAAGACGGATTGTTACTAACAACGGCACCCAGTTTACAGACAAGAGGTTCACAGAGTTGCTTGAAGGACTGGGGATAGTCCAAATCTTCTCATCTGTCGAACATCCTCAAACGAATGGGCAGGCAGACGTAGCCAATAGAGAAGTTCTAAAGGGGTTAAAGAAGCGTCTAGGTAAAGCAAAGGGCGGATCAGCTGTGCCATGTTTTGTAGGCATACCGCACTACACCCCACTCCTCCACCAATAAGTCTCTGTATCGCCTTACTTACGGTGTCGAGGCGATGATTCCAGTCGAACTCCAGACCAGGTCAACAAGGGTGGAGTATTTTTCCGAGGAGAATAATGATGCCAATTTGGCATCAGAGTTGGATGTTCTCTAGGAACTTAGAGAGGAAGCTTTTGTTAGGGATCAGGCAATTAAAGGAAAGGTCGCCCTCCGATACAACAAGCGTGTTCAGCACATAACATTCGACGCAGGAGATCTCGTGTTAAGGAAGGCAAGTGTGGGAAATAAGTTTGCTCACCAAGGCAAGTTAGCACCGAAATGGGAAGGCTCTTACAGAGTGTCCGAGGTGACTGGCAATGGGTCATATCGGTTGGAGAATCTCGATGGCACACCGATCCGTAACAAGTGGAATACTCAGAACTTACGTATTTACTTTAGCTAGTTGGTAAGACGGTGTGTACTCTTTTTCCTTACTTGAATTTTTTCCCAATGGGTTTTCTCAAGAAGTTTTTAACGAGGCATGACCCCAACTATGCTCTCTTAGTAATCCACATTCAATTTAATGAGAATTCAATTCATGAACACGATGCCCTCACTTTTTTTTCTATGTTGCGATTTATAGCATTACGCCGGTATATGTGAAGACCCTCAGGATGGATGATCCCAATTACCTATTTGGTAGTTGGCGATGTAACTCCTCGAGTGAACCAAAGGGTTGTAGGATTAGACCTTCTTCAAGGTTGTACTGAACCCTATTAGAAGACCTAGATTGTAGGATTGAACCAAATTCCAGGTATGGTTAGTAGGTTTGGCTGAACCCCGATGAAGACTCAATCATCATCCTTATGATTGAGATATATTCCCCCAGGACGGAAAATGTCACTCATCATGATTGACAGAATACCTCCTGGCGTGGACAATTCCCATCATCATCCTTATGGTGGAAAACCCAATCATTATTCTTATGATTGAGGTATACCTCCCCAGGATGGATAACCTTACTCATCATCCCTATGATAGACGTTATACCTCCTGGCGTGGACAATTCCAATCACCACTCTTGTGATTAAAGGCCCAATCATCATCCTTATGATTGAGGCAGTTTCTTGTAGGACGGATACGCCTAGACGTTATTTCTATCTCAAACGATATCACTCTATGAGTAATTTGATAAGTACGTCTACTATCAGAGTGGACTAAAGCTCTCATTCTTAAAAGTTAAAGGATAATATTATACACCAAATGCTCATACTCTTCACAATCAACACGTGCCTGGGACAGTATTCGTTGAGCTCAAATCTACGTTACACGGTATGGTTACTGGGAATCTGGTCTAACTTTTCCATCCTATATAGTGATCATTACTATTTATTCCTAAGTTTCAACTCAGAGAACGACTTAATAAATTTTACGAAGTTGAAAGTTAACAAGTGTATGGAAATACGTCAGAGTTATGTTGTAGCAGCTCATTTCTCACAATCATATTAAAGACAGTATTCCAAGAAAGCAATTCGCTCATTCAGTAAATCAAAGTTATACGTAAAATGCGAGTAAAAATTGGAGCTGATCCCAACACACAACAGTAAGAATGAAAAATAAATAAAGCTAAGAGGCAGGTGTTTGATCTTCGGTTGTGTTGGCCTCTTTTTCTCCGCCCTCTTTTCCACCGTCCTGTTCTCCAAGATTCTCCTAAGAGGTCTGATCTCCTGCCTTCTCACCTCCGGATCCCTTTCTTGAGTCAGTACTTTTTCATTGAGGTTCTCTTGGCCCGAAGTAGTGGAAGGAGACCCCATGCTCTGGCCTTCTGGGAGAGGTGGCAGCCCGTATAAAGAAGAAGGAGGTTCCTTATGCCGACCATTCACTACCACAACCAGCTTTCCATTATGAAATTCATAAAAGAGGCTCATACCATAAAGGTTGAACTTCACTCCGAGGTTGCGGTAGAAGACTTGGCGGACATCTAGGCCAAAGGATTCATAGGCCACAGTGGTGCAGGCCTCCACAACTTTGGTTGCCCTGGCTTTTGCCTTAGATAGGTCCTTCCTCAGCTTGGCATTTTTTGTCTCTAATGACCCAGCTGTAGCACTCCCCTGCTTTAAGTCCTTGATTTGTCTAAGCAGCTCCCTCTCCTTTGCAGCAAACTCTTCGCCGCTCTTAAGCTTACCGGCCTCCGCTGCCTTTAGGTCCTTAGAGAGCTAGGCATTCTTTTGTTTCTCTGCCCTGAGATCATCTTTGAGTTGAGGAACCCCGACCACCTCAGCTTGAAGTTCAGTAACCCTTCCTTCAAGAGATTTAACCATGTTCTTCAGAGCGGATACTTCCATTAAATGTTCTAGCTCCAGCTTCTGGGCCTTCTTCAGCTTCTTCTCCGCGGTCTTCAAGTAAGCCCTATCCTTGGCAGCGGAGATGTTTAGATGCTCCAGCTTGGAGGCCAGCTCATCTGCTTTCTTTACGCTGTCAACAGTGTGGCTCAGCGAATTGAGGAGACCGGTCAGCTCAGCCAGTTGCCATTTACCAGCGACGATGGCTTCTTTTATTTTGTCCATCTCCAATGTGGGACAGAGTTTGTATAGTGGAGGTGGGAGAGCCACTGGAGAGGGTCCCTCATAAACTAGGAACGGGGAGAGGAAAGAATGGGTGGGCGGATCCATCCTAAGTTGACGGTGCAGGACGGGCAGTAGCCTCCGGGATCTCCACGGGGGATGTTGCTATATTTCCCACGTCAGCCTCATGTGAGATTTTCTATTTTTTATTAGGCGTAGCGATGGGTTTCTTCTTCTCAGCAGCCTTTACAATCCTGCCCCTCTTTTTCTTCTTTTGCCCCTTTGGCTCTTCTTGCCCTGAGGACACTTCCTCATTAGCTTGGGACTCCAAGAGTGGGAGATCCTCGCCAGCCTCAGAGGTCAGAGGGATATATTCAGCCATAGCCTTGATGGCATTCCTCTTAGCTTGAATATTATTTTCTTCACCTTCAGAGGATGAGCCGTCCTCCCCCAGTAGAGACTTCAGAGCGTGTATCTCAGGGCAACTCCTTTCTATCCAATCTGCAAAAAAGAATGAAGAAAAATATTAATAACAAGAGAATGTCAGATTGTCACAGCAGAATAAGGAAAAAAAGATTATTATTTAAATATTCATTTCAGATGAAGGTGGACCCTAAGAGCCGCTTGTTGTGGAATTCTTTATGAACGGCGGTAAACGCCTTTAGGGCACTCACCACCTCAACGGAGTGGGCTAAGAGTTCACTCTCGTCCAAGAAGTAAGCCCAACTGGCGAGCAGGAAATGCTCATGAGTCTAGCTAAGAGGGAACTTCATAATACTATCCTCACTAAGACAAAAGACCGGCTTATTTGGTTAGATCCGGATCCTAATATAATACTGCTTGAAGGATCGCCCATCAATTTTTACAGATTCAGTAAAGGATTTGAAGTTGATGATCCTTGAATCACACTGGAGCATGATGAATCCAAGTCCGCCCTTCTTATTCGCACGGTGGACCACCTGGCAATAATAAAAAAGCATTGCCACAATGGGTTTAAAGTTGAAGTGTGCTCACAATATCTCAAGAGAGCGGACGAGACTCCACCCGTTGGGATGTACTTGTGAAGGGGCACACTCCAGAAATTGTAGAACGCCTATTTGGAAGTCGTTAAAAGGGAAAGGTACTCCAAGGTGTTGGAAGACGAAGTCGTACATATATACAGAGCGGTTGTCTGGCACCTGGTTGTAGATCCTCTCCTGAGGCTGGGGTGCCAAGACCATAAACCTCTCACATAGTATTTCTTCCACAAAGACCCTGAAGTGTGGAGACACCAACCCACCATCCTCGTGTGCGTGTCGAGAGGGAATTTCCTTGAATTTTTCTTCCACCCAGCAGTAAGGGTGTGTCTTATTGAGGGCTTCCCAGTCTAGCCGGTGTGCTACAACGTTGAAACACCCCTCCTGAGTGCGTAGGGTAGGAATTTTTCCATGGCCATCAATTTCCATCTCGTCCGTCGCATTGTAGAAAGCGTCTGTGCTGTGGTAAAAAGCAACGTCATCAGCAAGGAACCATTCTGAACCTGACGAGCTTCCAGGAGAACCGATAGCCTCAGCATTAGAGGAGGGTTCAGGATCAGGCCTAACCACTGGCGGCCTTGATGAAAAGGCTTCGCCTCTCCCTGAACCATGAGGCCTCACTCTGGAAGGACCCACAGAAATCCTTCCACTACGATGATCGGAGGGCCTGTAAGGGATACTCCCCCTCCTATTCAAAGGACCAGTGCGGCTCCGACTAGGGCGCATGGTTGCAATATAAAGGGAATGTAAAATGCAAAAGCTAAGAGAAGGGGAAGATGAGGTTACCTAAAGGGAAGTAAGTATTGGATGAAAAAAACTTCACGAAAATGGCAGCAACAATCCTCTCAAGAAATTTCAGTAGAGTTTCGCTAAGTTTGGAAGCAAATGGAATTTCTAGAGAATGCTAAGTGTTGCTTTTATAGGAATGGGAGGGTCCAACAGCCAGCCAGAAATTGTGTCATTTGACAGAAAATGCAATGTTATCGAGCGAAACAACGTAGTCATTTCAAGCCCAAGCGCGTGAAAATGACGACGATTCATGAAAGGTGTCTTTCGAAATGGGCCCAAAATTCAAATTTTAGGCCCATAGCAGCCCCAACGACGGTTACAAAACCACGTGCTCTGAGGCCATTATGATTCACGTGTTAAAAGCATTAAATGCCTATCATTAGAAGTGTTTCAAGGTTTTGCATTCATAACACTCGAATACCAAGAGTTTCAATTCCCAAAACCCTTGGGATCCTCTTACAACCATTGTCATTGTCTGAATCCGTTGTATAGGTATCTTGAGAGTGCCATCCTCATCTTAAGAATAGACCGATGATCAAGTTATCAGTATGGTACATATGCGCATCAGCAGAAATGCTCAAGCATCACACCGGTATCAAGATTTTATACGCAGACAGTTTAGCTTATATGAGCAACTCTACCAGTCCTTCACACAAGCTAGGGGACAGATGATCCGGTCTAGATACCGGTACCAGGGCAAAGGTGTCATTTTATCTATTTTCCACTTGCTACTGAACTGAAGGTTGGTCACCGGACTACTAGACCGTATAGGCATTCTTCCTATATCAGTATGTCCAAGACAACACTTCGCACATCGGTTATGATCCGTTCTGTGGTCACAGGGACATCGATAAAGACCCCGTTCTTCCCGTATCATGTGTCGAAAACGTACTCTATGCCACACACTTCCTGACTCTCGACCCAACATCTACGCTCTCCCTATGTTATTACACATAACCGTTCACCTATACTTTGAGAGGATAAGTGGTTGTTCCACTCCCCATGATTGATACCCTGCGTAGTGGAAAGTATCCACGTCACCTGCCAGAAGGTACAAAGTACAACTACAGGAACGATACGCAGAAAAGGAGGATCTTCCCTATTCCTGTGTCAGAATCGTACACTGAGCATTGAACTACTCTTGATCGTACACTGAGCACTGCGTCAGAGTCTCCTAGCCCCACTTGTGCCTAACGATTCATTTTCTATGCTCATCTACAAGTAACTAATTTTCATGCATACATGAGGTTACGTTGTTCCCACTCTTAATACAATATTGCATTGCTCAAGTTTACTCTGAATTTTCATTCTCTTCACTGACTTGAGCGTCGGAGAATCTTGCAGGTGACACCACCGTTCACCCCCATCAACGCGAAAGCTTGGTGTGAAGGATCTCTAGGACAACAAGACCAGCCTCTCCCACTGAGAGTTCGGATTATAATACCGGATACCCACTGTACCGGTGTACAAACGCTTAATCTTAGACTTTTGTGGCTGGTCCCCAATCTGGATCCTTGACCCTGGACCACACCAGTTCAGTAATCTAAGACAAAACTTTATTTTTCCCAAGTCTTTCATCTCAAATTCCTTTTTCAAGCAATTTACAGCCCTTGAAAGCTCTTCATGAGTTCCAAGGATATTTAAATCATCTACATAAATAACAATTATAACGAACTCTTTTTTGAATCTTTTCATAAAAATATATGGACAAATTGGTCATTTTTATACCCTTCTTTCAACAAATATTCACTTGGACAATTGTACTACATACGTCCAAATTGTTTTAGTTTGTAAAGGGATTTATTCAATTTAATTGAATAATTTTCTTAAGATTTGATTTATATGCTTCAGGTAAATTAAATCCTTCTGGAAGTTTGATGTACATATCTTTTACAAGTGAGCCATATAAATATGTTGCAACAACACCCATTAGGCGTAAATCAAGTTTTTCACGAATTGCCAAACTAATCAAGTATCGAAAGGTACTTGCATCCATCACTGGTGAATATGTTTCCTCAAAATCAATACCAGGTCTTTGTGAGAAATCTTATGCAACAAGTCTTGCTTTATATCGCACGATTTCACCATTTTCATTTCTTTTTCTCGTAAAAACTCATTTGTATCCAACTGATTTTACACCTTTGGGTGTTTGGATTATACGCCCAAAAACTTTTCATTTTGCAAATGAGTTTAACTCTTCTTACATTGCATCTTTCCACGTAGACCAATCATTTCTTTGTCAAATTCATTAACCGATTTTGGCTCATGGTCCTTATCATCATTTATAATATCAAGAGCTACTTTGAATGTAAAAATTTCATTAATATCGACTTCATGTCAATTCCATTGTATACCATCCATGACATAATTTATAGAGATCTCTTTATTATTATCTATTTCAGGTACCTTAGTTTCTTCTAGGTTTGAAACCTTGATTATGTATGGAAACTCTTTTTGAGTCTTTATATCCTCGATTTGACCATCTTTATTTTTTTTGAGGATTTTTATCTTTAGAACCAACAGGCCTGCCACGTTTTATTTTAGCTTTAGACTCATTTGTAATTTTATATTATCCTATAGGGATATCAATCTTTATTGGAGTATTAACAGCTGGTATATGTGACTTAGTCACTTTTTTGGATCAGCAAATGCATTTGGCAATCGATTTGCTAAATTTTGCAAACTAATTATTTTTTGAACTTCTAGTTCACATTGTTTTTGAACTGGTCTGAACCGGGGTCTAGGATCCGGTGTAGGACCAGCCACAAGAGTTTAGGTGTTTCAGGGTTTATACACCGATACAGTGGGTAGCCGGTGTTATAATCCGATCTCTCAGTGGGAGAAACCGGTCTTGTTGTCCTGGAGATCCTTCACACCAACGTTTCGCGTTGAGAGAGGGCGAAAGGCGGTGCCACCAGTGAAGATTCTCCGACGCTCAAGTTAGAAGAGTGTATGAACTCAGTGAATACTCAAGCAATGCAATAGTAAAAGAGTGAGTTAGGACAACGTAACCCTGCATGTGTTTTAGATCATGCTATTTATAGTTGAACGTAGGAAATGAATCGTTGGATGTAAGTGGGCCCATTGGCTCTGATAGCGTGTGAAGTGTGTCAATCAAAATGGCTCAGTACTCAGAGTGTGTCAGGGGGGTAGGTCAATTATCAGAGTACGATCCTGTGATAAGGATGGAGGACAATCACCTTTCCGTATATTTTGCTGACAGATGTACTTACTCTCTGAGGTAATTGACATTGACACATTCCGCTATGCAGGGTATCTTCGATGATAAGCTATATGGAACTCTTATCTAACAGTGACCCTGAAGTAAACGGTTATCAATGTGAAATGAGGACGAATAAAGCATCCGTGGTAGTGAGGATGAATAGAACGTTTGATAGAATGAGAACGGATGAAGGTACAACGGATATCCGGTGTGGCATCGTCTGAACTATGACACCGGTTTCCCTCCTTAGAGGTTATTCTGACATCATAACATTGGGGACTGGTATCCAGACCAGATCAGTTTTGTTCGAGGATCAAGATATGATAGAGATATCTCATTCCAACTAATCCTCTTATCCAACTGTTTATTTTCTTCCCCTAATAATAGGAAACCAAATTCATCAAAATGACAATCAGCAAAACGAGCTGTAAACAAGTCTCCTGTTAAGGGTTCAAGATATTTTATTATGGATGGACTTTCATATCCAATGTATATTCCCAACCTTCTTTGAGGTCTTATCTTAGTACGTTGTGGAGGAGAGATAAGAACATATACCGCACTTCCAAAGATTCTTAGATGGGAAATATTTGGTTCTTGACCATGAACCAATTGTAAAGGGGAATATTCATGATAACTTGTAGGCCTGATATGAATAAGTGTTGCTGCATGTAAAATTGCATGTCCCCAAGTTGAAATTGGGAGTTTTGATCTCATTAACAATGGTCTTCCAATCAATTTTAAATGTTTAATTAATGATTCAGCTAGTCCATTTTGTGTATGAACATGTGCTACAGGATGTTCAACATCAATTCCGATGGACATACAATAATCATTAAAAGATTCAGATGTGAATTCACCAGTGTTATCAAGGAGTATTTTCTTAACTGGATAATCAAGAAAATGAGCTCTTAAATGAATTAATTGAGCTAGTAATATCATAAATGGATGGTTGCGAGTTGACAATAAGCAAACATGTGAGCATCTAGTTGATGCATCAATTCAAACCATAAAATATCTAAATGGTCCACATGAAGGGTGTATTGGTCCACAAATATCACCTTGTATATGCTCTAAAAATGTGAGTGATTCACTTTTAAATTTCATTGGTGATGGTCGAGTAATTAATTTTCCTTGAGAACAAACAACACATGAGAAATTATTAGTTTGGAGAATTTGTCTGCTGGTCAAGCAATGACCGTTTGAATTTTCAACTATTTTTCATATCATTATTGTTCTATGATGGCCTAACCATTCACGTCAAATAACAAAGTTATTCTTATTTGTAAACTTCTGATTTACTATTGCATTTGTTTCAATTGTACTAATATACATATAGTATAAACTGGAGGAAAGTGAAGACAATTTTTCCAAGACACATTTCGTATCAGAAATTGACTTTGTGATGTAAAGATATTTAACATTTCCATCATTTATGGTCTCAATATGGTATCCATTTGTACGGATATCTTTAAAACTAAACAAATTTCTTTGAGACTTGGTAGAATATAATGCATTATCAATGTGTAATTTTATTCATCCAGGTAACAAAATACAAGCTCTGTTGGAGCCTTCAATTATATTTATACTACCAGATATAGTATTAACATTGGCTTCTTGTTTTACTATATGGTAGAAATATTTCTCATTCTTGAGAATAGTGTGAGTTGTTACACTGTCTACAAGACATATATCTTCGTCATTCATGTAAGCATTCATTCTTCATTAAATAAAAAAAATCATGAGTGAAAAATATAATTAACAATAATAAATATTTAACATAAAACTTTATTGATAAAAACAAATTACATGAAACATAAAATAATTTATTTAGGAGCACTTCCTTCTCCAACCGAGTGGTCAATGTCTTCTTCAGGAAGAGAAAGGAAATCATCAACATCAAAGTGAGTAAAATCATCATTCATACCTGTAAAATTTATTTATATTGTTTTCTCTTTATTTTTAATAGATTTTTGGTATAAATCAATAAGATGCTTTGGTGTGCGATAAACCCGAGACCAGTGACCTTGTCTACCACAACGATAACAAATATTTTTAGTTTGTGCGCTACTTTGAGCATCTTTTCCTTTTTCCATACGTTCTTTATTTTTCCATGTAAATAATGATTTATTATTATTTTGATCATGACCACGACCAATACTATGTCCCCGACCATTACCTCATCCACAATCGCGACTACGACCACGACCACGACCACGACCATGAGTATAATGATTATGTGTCGCTACATTCACTTTTGGGAATGGAGCAGTTCTGATTGGACGAGACTCATGATTTTGCATAAGAAATTCATTGTTTTGTTCAGCCACAAAGAGACAAGTAATCAATTCTGAGTATTTTGTAAAACCCTTTTGACGATATTGTTGCTGCAGGAGCATATTAGATGCATGAAAAGTGGAGAATGTCTTTTCTAACATGTCACTTTTAGTCACTTTTTCTCCATATAATTTTAATCTTGAAGTGATTCTAAATAACACAGAATTATATTCATTTACAAATTTAAGATCTTGGAAGTGCAAATACATCTATTCTGTTGAGAAAAAGTCTGGTCAAGAATATAAGTTCTAAAGTCTTGTGGAACTAGACCCCAGACCTTACAATTTGTTCACACCAATCATCAAGTATTTTCACTAAAAGAATAAAAGTCTGGACTAATCATAACATTTTCTTAGTGCAAAAGAAATTTCAGGATATGAAGATTGAATTGTAAAAAGTAAGGGGAGTGGACACACTCTTTAAGAAGAATTACAGGTCAATAAAAGTCTACTGGAAGCATCTTGTAAATAAAGAGTTCTTTCATCAACGTTCGGAAAGATCTATTTTGGTGATGCTTCAAAAAAATTGATCATACCACACTAGTGCAAAAATTGGATATAACAACGGGATATATTCACGGGTTGAAGTGGATCAGTGATAAAAACATGCACGGTGGCATTTTTGAAATTATAAGGTGAACAATATAATCAGAGAAAACTATATATCCACGGTTAACATCATAACCGTGATCGTACCCTCAATATATACTCACTGTTGAGGAGTAAACCGTGGATATATAGTACCTGAAATATATATCCACGGTTGTGTGCACAACCGTGACTACATATTCATGGGTATGATCAGGGTTATGATGTTAACCGTAGATATATATTTATGTCTATAATCACGGTTGTATTTCTAACCGTGGATATATAGTTCAGGTTTTAGGGTTTAAACACTGCGTACTGTATATCCATGGTTGTTTCTATAACTGTGATTATAGATTTAATATTTATCCATGGTTGGGGTTGTAACCGTGGTGATATAGTTAACATTTATCCACAATTGTTTTTTCAACTGTGAATATATGTGTAATATATTCACGGTTTCAAGGGGAACCGTGAATATACATCGTTTCTGAAACTTCAAAAGCTGCGCCTTTCAGCCTTTTTTTCACTTTCTCTTCTTCTTTCGCGCTGGTTGTCATCTTCTTCCTTGTCTTCCTCTTTGCTGGTCGTAGGCTTCTCCGTTCACTTCCTTCTTCTTTCGCGTTCCCTTCTTCTTCTTCGTTCATCATTGTCTGGTAAGTGCTCCCTTGCCCTTCTTCTTTCGTTCACTTTTTAGCCCTGCTTCGTTGTTATGCTTTATCATCATTGTCTGGAAAGCTTGTCTCTCTGTTTGTGTGTAGTCAAACATGAACGAATATAGGTCTCTGAGTTTGTGTTTTCATTGTTGAAACTGAACTCTGTCTCTGTTTATTTGACATTTCCTGTGACATTGCCTCTGTTTTCATGTGTTTTCATTGTTGTGCTAAATTTTTTTTCAATCTATTTAATGAAAAATTGTAAAAAGGGAGCAGCAAGATATCTGATTAGACATGTGTTTTCATTTTTTTCAATCTCATTGTGTTTTCATTGCCTGTGCCATTGCCTGATAGATGTAAATTTTAAAAGGGAGCAACAAGATATCTGATTAGAAAATCATCAAACACATATAGATGTAGAGCCTTACTCTAGAAATAACTACTTAAAACTATTAAATAATCTGTACATTTGATTAATATTTGAGGGACAAGTTTGCTGTAATCTTGCCTCTATATAGTAACCTCAATAGGAACTTTGAATATTGGGTTTAACATAATGAATAATTAACTACCATTATGCGGGTGGGTCATAAATTTTAAATAAAAATAAAAATTTACTTAGAAATAATACAAGCTACACTGTTATATAGTAGTTAACTAATAATCAGAAAATTACTATAAAGCAATCAAAAAAGGAATTCATCACAAGATGCCTTATGGGAACAATGGAACTATTCTACATAGTCAACACTTTCTCAGTGACTTGGTTTGAGAAGCTAACCATTAATGCTCGGAACTCCCTGAAAAAGAAGGTTGAAGTATGAATATCTATAAATTATGTAAATGGGAAAGCTCAACATGATCCATAATTCATATTCCATAATCCATAATCCATAATTCATAATCCATAATCCATAAATCCATACTTCATCATTGTTAGATATGAACATAACGTATTCCTAGGTTCAAGTTAGATATTTTTAAATGGAAAATTTTCACTTCATCATTGTTAACCATTCCCTTTAAAACATTTTCCATTTATGAATTTTGTTCTGTTGAAGTTTAGTTTAAAATTTTGATATTTCATTATTAGATTTTTGAGTTGAGTTGTAATCAAAAGTTACATTTCACTTATATAATGTTATTGCTGTTGTTGTTGGTTGCTCGTATATAATGTTATTTCTGTCTATTGTATGTATGTGGTTTTCAATCTTGCAAACTCGTAGGCTCATACTAGTTAACTAGTTAACTAGTATGAAAGTTGTTATGCATATGAGTGAATCGTAGTTCCCCGTTTAAGATTCGACATAAATGGTCATTAAATTAATTAATTCCATCGTTTGTGTTGAATCTTGAATTGTCCGTTTGGACAGTTTGGGATGAACAATTATTTTTTATACATCATTGTTAGTATGTACAAGTTAGGAGTTATTTTAAAATTTGATAAACTTTCAGTAACTTGCATTTTGTGTTGTTCTCTGGGTGCATATTTGGTTGTGGTTGAATTTGATTTGACCACTCTCATTTTGTGTACTTAGAGACCAATGCGAAATGCTGCCGAAATTTCATCAAATTTTAAAATAAGTCCTAACCTGTATATATGAATGACGTATAAAAATAATTGTCATCCTGAATGGGTATAGGACCACCACCTTTGTAGAAAAAGTGAGATTGATCATAGCACCTTGTAAACAGTTGGTATGGATCGGAGTTGGATAACTGCATCACGCCTAAGTCTAGAGTACGAGGGGGAGTTGAATCATTTATAGAATTCATAGCAAGGAATGCAGTGGAGGTGAATGGAAAGTATTTTTGCCCTTGTGTTAAATGCTTGAACCTCCGTAGGGTAGACTTGGAAGAGGTGCAAGAACATCTACTGTGTGACGGTTTTCTGCATAGTTATACGCGTTGGATATGGCATGGTAAAGATGTGGTAGTGCCAAGTAACAGCTCTCAAACTGAAAATCTAAGCTCGATGCATGACACCGATGTCGACATGGTGACCAACTTGAGGATATGATCCATGATGTGGGGGTAGAAGGTTTTAAGAAAGCTCATGTATATACGACTCTGTGTGAGGACTCTGAGCAGCCGTTGTATCCAAACTACGTCAATTTCACGAGGTTATCAGCAGTTTTGCAATTGTTTAATTTGAAGGCCATAAACGGGTGGACGGATAAAAGTTTCACTGACTTACTAAAGTTGTTGAAAGAAATGCTCCCAACTGGAAACACCTTGCCGAATCATAACTATGAGGCCAAAAAGGTGTTGTGTCCTATGGGTTTAGAGTATGAGAAAATACATGCATGTCCAAATGATTGTGTATTATTCCAGGGTGAGTTAGAAATGTTGCATCGATGTCCTAGGTGTGGGGTGTCATGGTATAAGAAGAAAGAGGCGAATTCTGATGAGGTATGCTCTAAAGGGTCTCCTGCAAAGGTGTTGTGGTATCTACCTATAGTTCCAAGACTAAAGTGTCTATTTGCCAATGCAGATGATGCAAAACTTATGAGATGGCATTCTGATGAAAGGGTTGTTGACGGACTACTTAGGCATCCGGCCGATGGATCGCAATGGAAGAAAATGGATACGATTTTTCTGGAATTTGCCCATGAATAAAGAAATGTTAGGCTTGCACTAGCCACAGATGGCATGAACCCGTTTGGGAACCTGAGCACAAACCATAGTTCGTGGCCTGTTTTGTTGTTTGTTTATAACTTGTCGCCATGGTTATGCATGAAGCGAAAATATGTCATGTTATCAATGATGATTTCTGGTCCACGACAACCGGGGAACAACATTGATGTATATTTAACTCCATTGGTTGAAGACCTCAAAAGGTTATGGGAAGACGGGGTTGATGTGTTTGACGGGTTTATCGGGCAGTCATTCAAATTGCGTGTCATGCTATTTTGCACGATCAATGACTTTCCAGCGTATGGTAACTTATCCAGGTACAGCGTGAAGGGTCATAAAGCTTGTCCAGTATGTAAGGACGGGACTAGTTCTGTGCGGTTACATCATGGTAGGAAAAATGTTTATCTTCGATATCAAAGGTTTCTTAAAGCGAATCATCCGTTTCGGAGGTTGAAGAAGTCGTTTAACGGTGCCCAAGATTTTAAAATGGCTCCTCCACCACTATCTGGTCGCCAGACATATGAAAAGGTAAAAGACGTCAACGTGTAGTTTGGTAAGTGTGAAAAACAGCACCCGATACAAAATAATTGGAAGAAAAAGTCAGTGTTTTTTGACCTGCCATATTGGAGGGAGCTTGATGTAAGACACTGCATTGATGTAATGCATGTGGAGAAAAATGTATGCGACAGTTTGGTTGGTACACTCTTAAACATACCCGGGAAGACTAAGGATGGCCTAAACTCGTGTATGGACTTGGAGTTGATGGGTATACGTCAGGATTTGCATCCACAATCAAAGGGAAAAAGAATATATTTACCCCCAGCATGTCATATGTTGTCCAGAAAAGAAAAGCAAAGTCTGTGTGAATCATTACAAAGTATGAAAGTTCCGTCTGGTTATGGCTCCAAAATCAACTCTTGTGTTTCCATGAAAGATTTGAAGGTAGTTGGGTTGAAGTCTCACGATTGTCACATGTTGATGCAATAGTTTCTGCCTATCGCCATTCATGACATTCTTCCTAAAAATGTGAGAAATGTCATAACAAGGTTGTGTATGTTTTTCAATGCCATATGTTGCAAGGTAATCGTGCCCGGCGAATTGGATGTGTTGGAACAGGAAGCATCACTTATATTATGTCAGCTTGAAATGTATTTCCCGCCCTCTTTTTTTGACATAATGGTCCACTTAATCATCCATTTGGTAAGAGAGGTCTGTTTGTGTGGTCCAGTGTTCTTATGGTGGATGTATCCCGTTGAGCGATATATGAAGATATTGAAAGGGTATATGAAGAACCAACGTCGTCCCGAAGCTTTAATTATGGAAAGATATATTGCAGAGGAAGCAATTGAGTTTTGCACTGAATACATGTCACATGTTGCAAGCATTGGTATTCCAACGACTCATCATGAAGGGAGATTGGATGGGAAAGGAACAATTGGAAAAAAAATGAAGAGCATGCCACATGATGATGTCCTTCAGGCACACTTGTATATTTTAAACAACACAGACGACGTGCAACCGTATCTAGCCACTCACAAGGAGCTAGTCAAGAAAACCAACCCTAAAATGACTAAAACGTGGTTGTTGAATGAACACAACAAGAGTTTCATGCAGTGGTTCCAAAAGACCGTTCTAAAAGATGCATCTGCATCCTCGACATTACATCGACTGGCACAGGGCCCGAACTTTGATGTCCTCACCTTTTGTGGGTATGACATAAATAACTATTCATTTTATACAAGGACATAGGATGAAAAGAGTACAAATCAAAACAGTGGAGTGATGGTTGTGGCTTAGTCAATGCATTTCTCAACTTCAAAGGACAACAACCCTGTGATGGCCGAGTCATGCTACTTTGGTGTGATTGAAGATATATGGGAAGTCGATTACGGTCCCTTCACCGTTCCTGTGTTTAAATGCAAATGGTTTGACAATAAGAACGGTGTCAAAACTAATGATTTAGGAGTTACATTGGTGGACCTCAACAAGATAGGGCATAAGGACGAACCATTCATAATGGCAACGCAGGTGAAGCAAGTTTTTTATGTTGCTGACCCAGCTGACAAACAGTGGTCAATTGTTATCCAAGGTAGACACATTGGAGACCCCAATCTTGATATTATGGAAATTCCATCGACCATAACACGTATTCCAACATCTATCGTGGAACATGACATAGATGATGTAGTTGCCAGTTGTCATGACCACCATGAAGGCCTGTGGGAAAATATTTCATCTTCATAGGGTATTAATCATGTTAATGAATCATTGAATTACATGTTATATTAATTATTCGTTGTATTAAATATTATATTAAATATTTGACAGTTGTGTTTCCTTGTTTGGACAAATACTCATGGCTGATCAGGATGGACGATCTAGGTCTGACTCACAGGCTACTGATTCCTCTACTCGGAAGAGTAGAGGTGTTACCCGGATGCCAGACGTTGCACTTAGGCAACACCCAGGAGAGAGGTTACCTGTTGACATGGATGTCAACACTGGTAGATTTGGAGGACCAAATGCCGCGAAGTTTAGCAGTTATTTGGGAGTCGTGGCTCGGTCGAAGGTGTCCATCATTATCCTCGACTAGGATAATGTCGAGGAGGTGGTGAAGAACCAGATATGGAGTGATATTCTGGTAACTTAGATATCATTTAAGTTTTATTTTAGTGTATTATTTCATGTAATTCATAATAAGGACTCCTTTATGGACTAACTCCTTTCATGTAGGATTCTTTTGACATACCATCACATGACATAGCGAGGAGGAAGATCCTCGGTATTATGGCTGAGCAATGGAGGTCGTTCTAATCGATACTCATCAGGAATGTAGGTATATATTCGGGGAGGACCGAGGACAGTTCCCTGGAGAGAAATATCCATTCATTGATCAGGAGACTTGGGATGCTTTCGTTGCATCTAGGCATTCTGACCAGTTTTAGGTACATTAGTTTTTAAATGATTAAATTATGTATAATTTAAATGGCTAACTCTGAATATTTTTCTTTCTTGTTGTAGGCGGTCAGAAAGAAAGCCCGGGACATTAGGAAGCTGAATGACTGTCCCCACACACTGTCACGTGGGGGTTATCGTAGGTTGGAGGAGCGGCTGGCCCAGGAGAGGCTGAGTCAGTGTCAGACTAGTCAGCCTGACACTGGTATTGTGGATCCCCCTTCCCCACCTACACGCTATGACAAATAGAAGCGGGCCAGGATCAAGAAGAGTGGGGAATACACTTCCTCACAAGCTTAGGAGGTCGCCTCACGGATAGTAAGTATTCCCCTTGTATCAGTGTCTGTTTTTTGGTTTATGTGAAGGAAGTGAATACTAACTTGTTTGGTTTCAGGATTCCTTGGTTGAGCAATCAACCCAAGGGTCTTTCGTAGCCCATGGTAGGCAGGATATTTTGACTACCGCCATCGGCAGGCCAGAGCACCCTGGAAGAGTGCGTGCTGTTGGTCGAGGTGTAGGTAAGTTGTAAATAACTGTATCCTTTCATTTTGTTATCTGTTAAATAATTATGGGCTAATCATTCACATTTCACAAGCCTCTATAGCTATTATAGTGCTCCCGACCCTGCCCCCTCCTTTGAGAAGTTGGTGGAGCAGAAGGTGGCTGTTGTGAAGGCTGTGTATCAGGAGGAGATATCTAGGCTCCACAGGAGATGGCCCGATTCAGGGAGGAGATGAAGGCCTCACTCAGCCACCACCAGGAGACTACTGCACCACCTAGCGACCCACAGGTTAGATTCCTTATTCAATTTCTTCGGCTTTATTATTTGTAATCACTTCATTTCATTGTTGAATAACTTCTGCTTGATGTGTAAATATGTAGGTACGGAGGGTTAGCACTAAGGGGTCATGCGCTGCGGCTGACCCTGACGATGATGGGGTCGAGCCACCAGATACCCGTCAATGTGACCTATTCATTGATGGGTCGGAGGAGCCAGTTGCCACTGGCATGATCTACAACTTAGGCCCTGTGGTTCACCATCAGACATTACTTGATGGTATGTCCAGGGTCTCTGCTGTGCTCGTCCTCGAGGAGGATGCTGTTGTGCCAGTGGTAACTCCAGAGGTGAAGACCGTCGGTCAGGCGGTTGGCCACTTTCTGATGTGGCCCAAAAGACTTCTGTCGGTTTCCCCTGGACAGTTAAAAACCTTAAACACTAACTAATTTTGTTATATTGTCAATTATGGTACAAACTGTGATGGTTGTTAATTGTTCAACAGGAACAGGCATTAAAGAGGCCAGACCCGGCCGACGATCCCATCCGGATGCTATGGCGCATCGGGTATAAGCAAGGAGAGGAGACTGTTCAGGTCCCATGGCAGCCACTAGTGTTCGGCCGTCCAAGTGCAGTACCACTTTACATCACACACAGTGACATGTGTGAGATTATTTCGGGGACGTCGATGCTGAACATCTCCATCATTCAGCTGTGGGAGCTGTAAGTATATCATTTTTTGTCCAATTTTTTCATTATACAAGTTATTTGTCGCTAACCATGTCTTAACTTGTTTAGGTTTCTGACAAAACTCTGTGTGGACTTGGGTTTCGAAGGAACTTATGGTTTCTTAGAGCCCTCTCTCATACAGAAGCAAGGAAACACTATGCAGGACACTCAGGCATACATCTAGAATTGGATGTTTAAGTCTGGGAAAGCTGTATACATGGGCCCTTATCATAAAGGGTAATATTCTATTCCATAATTATTATCATTAATTTTTGCATTTTGAAGTCTCACTTATCACTGGTAATTGTAGCACTCACTGGACGCTTGTGGTGATCTGTCCCCAGGACTATCTTGCTCTGTACTTTGATACTTTGCATCGGGGTGTTCCACAAGACCTAAAAAATATAGTAGACGGGTAAGTTAATCCCTAAAAATAAGTACAAATTCGATTACATCATTTTTAGAACTATACGATTCTAACTTATCTTGTGTTTTGTTTGACGTAGGGCGGTGGTTGGATACAATCTACTGGTTAGAAATAAGTGCAATGGAAGAAAAGTTGCATGGGTGCACCCAAAAGTAAGTTAATTGTATTCATTCAAATCTTCAATATATATTTTTTAAGTTGCGAATTCACTTATTCTATGCTTTATGTCCATTGTAGTCTTACAGGCAGCAGGGTACCTTCGAGTGTGGCTATTACGTCATGCATACCATGCTGACCATCGTTCAACAACATTTAGTAAATGGATGGACAGATGTAAGTCTCATCATTTGGACTACTTTTCTACCAATTTCATCAATTTCATGTAATAAATATAGCTTTTATTCTAATTATTTTGTGCATTGTTTGTAGTACTTTAAGGACCGGTCATATTTCTCAAAGACACTTATAGATGATGTTAGAAAGCAATGGGCCGCATACTTCATTGAAGTCAGGAAATGAGTTAGCTAGATATAGGATCTTTATTCTCTTATATATGTATCTAGTAGGATTTAGGGTTTACTTTTATTAGATTACATTCATCTTAATTGTATATACTTTCATTTTTTAGGTTGTTATGAATTGATAGCAAATTAATTGTTATATACATACCATTCTTTTTATATATTGTTGCTGGATATGGTGGGATACTGTATATTGTACTGGTTATCTGAATGCAGGTTTGGGAAACAATAAAACAGAAACCATATTAAAAAAAAACCTCAGTGTTTATTCACAGTTATGGTAACAACCGTGATTATAGACACTATTTATCCATGGTTACTACCATAACCGTGATTATACATAGTCTGTAAGTGAATTTTTTTTACTACTTATATTCACGGTTATTCTAAACAACCGTGAATATATATGTTCTTTATCCACAGTTTCTACTATAACTATGAATATACATTGTCTGTTATATTCACGGTTATGCTCGACAACCGTGGTTAGATGTGATTTATTACCACGGTTGTTAATCGTGGTTAAAGCCCCTCATCTACTACCACGGATGCAACAACCACGGTTCTTTAACCGTGATTAAAGGTCATTTTTAACCGTGATTATATCCATTTTTTCCACTAGTGCCATATCTGCGTGCTTATCATCAAAGAACAAAAAGGACAAAATCAACATAAGCAACAAGAAACTATTTTCGTGAAAATATTGAAATATGATTCAGACCTCTCTCAAGCTTGGATTAAACATCAAGGTCTGATCTTCAGAAGCCTATGGCAAAATACCTTTAAAGGATTTCCAACGTTTATACATTCTTTCAAGAAGCATCAACGACTATAATCTTCAAGCCTCTATAAATATCAAGGAAGTTCTAACATTCAAACAGAGAGACATATCTGAGAAGAAAGTTCTTAAAAATTCATTCAATTCTAGTTCACTTTCTTGTAAAAAGACCAAGACTCTTATTGTTTATTAGCTCTGCTTCTAGCAGACTCTAGTCTTGAGTTGAAAATACCTAGTGTTCGATCTCAAAATTTATCTATCAGTTTTGTACACTAAGTTCTTAAAATACCTTCTCTATCTTACTAATTGTATAAGTCTGGTAAGATATCAGGACTAGTTTGAGTATTGGGAAACACCTTGGCCTGCAGAGGCTTTCGAAAGAATACTTGGGTTAAGCCAGGAGTGACTTGTTGAAAAGAATACTTGGGTTAAGCCAGGAATGGCTTGTTGAAAAGAATACTTGGGTTGAGCTAGAAGTGGATTGTTGAAAAGAATACTTGGCGCACGAATCTAGTGCAGTTATTGTAAAGGAGATTTTACAATAGTAGAAATCCTTCAAGTTAGAAGAGACTGGACGTAACTTTTGAGTCAGAAGTGAACCAGTATAAACTGTGTGTTGATTCTCTTTTTCGCTTTATTACGTGATTAATTTTTTTTTCTTCAAAATTTATTGGAAAAGAGTCTTATTCAACCCCCCTTCTAAGTCTGACTCTGAACCATCACATTCATAACGGGCTTTTCAGAGAATTATAACTTTCTGATGGTCGTATCTTTCTTTTAAATTATTCTAGAGAACAAGAGGGTCTTTAACTGTTAAATACTCATTCTTTAACCCTTCATGGATATGGTGACGTAAGAATATCATGGCTTTAGCCTTGTTTTGACTAGATGCATCATTTCCATCTTTAATTATATCTCTAGGATCTTTTGCATCTAGATGAATTTCAATATCTAGTGTCCATGATAAAAAAACGGTGATATCAAGAGTCACGAACTGAAGGTTGGTAATATTCGACATAGTTATTTCTATGCAAGAAATTACTAATAAGTTAGATAATACTCAATAAAATGAGTATATTAACTATAATTATCTAATAATGATGGTAATAAAACAAGTCAACAATGATTATAAATATTTATTTTATATTTTATTTAATTATAAGAGTAATATTGGTTTAAAACAAATAGATAGAGTAACTTATAATATATACATAAATAACATAAGGTATATAAATTAAAATTATCAATAATAATAATAATCATGTATTACCTTTAGTAGACTTGACTAGATACCAGTTGGTCAGAACCTCGTGCTGATAACGTGTTATAAATAAACTAAAATTATAAGTATATGGAGGAAGAAGAATGGGGAGGAGAATTTGAAGAGAATGATGAGAGAAGAGAATTGAAGTTGTGTGTTTAGTGAAGGCCATAAGTTCTATTTATACACAAAATTGGATATCCATAATATTAAAATATTCATAATAGTTCATACGATGAGAATAATTAATTATTGTATATGTTTAATGAATTTGGTGGAAGTGGTTTTTTATGACAGGTGGAAGTAATTTGAAATAATTTATTTTATTTGATTGAATTGTTTAAAATCATTAATTATTTTATAGTAAAATTATAAAAATAAAATATATTATACATTGGCAGGGGATCTTCTAACCTATGGTCATATTAAATTATTGGTTTTTTCGTCAATTTCTAATTTCTTGTCATTTAATGTATAATTTCCAATGTTATCATATTAAAAGTGTATGAGAAGTATCTTTATAACATTAAATATATGAGTCCTAATATTTATAAATCCTTCAATTCATGTATATTTATTAGATATGAGGTTAAATCACATTATTGGATCACACTTAAGTTCTTTAACAAGCGTAATAACATAGATTCTACGTATCATTGGTATATGGTTTGCACTTGCATTCTCTAGAGGATCTGAACTACGTAAGACTTCTTATTGATAATCTATGTTATGGTCCTCTCCATCATGAGAATAATGGATTAAAGATAATATCGTTCCAAGAAAAATTACCTATGGATGGCTTACTATGGATACAACACACAAAAAGTGAGTTGGTGCATGGTTATTCTAACAACATTCAATGTATTTAAGTAATTAAACTTTGAAGGCCAATTCCAATAAACACACTTTAATCTTTATTAGAATTCTAATCAGAGATAAATATCACGGATGTATTAGGCCTAATTAGGATATAACACATTAGATATTTTAAACTATTTTACATTTTACCTTATATATAGTACCTCTTTTATCATATTGAATAAAAAAGAAAAATATTATCTTTTAATTAGTTTTATTATGTTTTCTTAGATAGTAACCTTAATTCTTTTTATAGGTCTTTTAGAGTCTATCAACTGGTGTTTTTATATCATACTCTCATGCCTCCCAAAGTCATCTCATTTGGTTATAATTACTTCTACCATCACCAGCCATTTGCATTTACCCCGTATCCACTACGAGTCGCAACTCAAGCATTTTTCCCCAACTTGAAGTCGACCTGTTGCCACTAACCACCACAATCATCTTATTTCCCTAACCATTCTTAGCAACCTTGCCATTTTTAACCACCCCCAACATTTTACCCCACAATTTTACCAGATCCACACACAACCCTAAACACTTTCCTATACGAACCAACCACAATTATTATCCCTTTACTCTAACTTTTACTCTTACTCTATCAACCAGTCTCAATCACCTCTGACCATTGCCTCCACTCCGATGACTGACGCTTTTATGCCCTTCTCCCAATTATGGATAGAGAGCTTATAAACTCTTTGTCACACTAGCCTTGAGGCAACCACAGTGGAAGAAGTACAAAGTTGCTCTCTAATCAAAGGAACCATTCGTCTTTGTGGAAATGAGGGAAATAGCCTATTTGTCCAACAATTTTCAAACAATATGTTCTGTCCACCATTGGATATGCAATGACCAAATCATAGAAATTTGGGCCGCCCACTCAAAATGTTGAGTTGGTTCCAACTTTTCTCTCTTCCTCGCATACTGATCCTTCTCCACCATTAGATTTACACGTCTCTTCTCTCTCTTCATGTGCACCATCCATTTTGCTTAAGGCCTTAAATCACATGCCTATATGTAACATCCCTAATTTTAAGAAGAACCCCGAGAATAATGAACCTGTAAGGGTTGAATACGTTGTGTTGATTTCTTACATGTGAGGCTTCGGCCAATGTTATGACTTATCCGTGTTGGTTGACAATAGTGATGATTGGGCTTTGGTCGATGTCTTGTTTGACTATGTTTAGAGGGTAGTGATGCCATGATAGGGAAATGATGATCGTAGTAGTAATAGTGAGAATGGTGAAAATGAATTAAGAAAATAGTAATAATATTTTTAAAAGATTTTATGTCAAAATCGTAAGCCGATTCCCAGTTGCTATTAAGAGCCTTAGAGGATCTTGAGGCATGAAATATGTCATAGGGATATACCATTAATTGAAATTCATTTCTTAATTTATTACCTCAAAACTTGTCAAAACCCAATTAAAATCTTGGTTCCCTTTTCTTGATAACGTTTAGTGTTGAACACGGTTATATGCATGCTTCATCGTTTCTAGCATAACTTTTTCTACAAATGTCCAATTTAAGCGATCTTGGTCTCAAAATCTTCATAACGAAACATACTACAATTCCTATACAGACCTTAAAGTCCAATTCGAAACTCATAACTCCCAATTTTTATTACAAACTACTGCCTTGTAAGTCTCACATTCAGCTTGAATAGAATAGTATTTTAGGCATAACTTTTTCTATGGTTATCAAAATTGAATGATTCTTATCTTGAAACTATTTTAATGAAATTCTCTACAACCCCGAAGGCTAATTTTGAACCTACAATTCCCATTTTTTTGTCATTATTTTAGGATTTCGCATCCTACCTGGACTCCTTATCTCCTTTTCTCCCTTAGGTCGTGGCCTACTCTCCCTCCCCCTCTCTACTTCAAGTTTCACTTAAGACTTTACTCCCTCCTCCTTGATCGAATGCACCAGCACCACCATCAAAGCTTCTCCTTTGCCTCCTCCACCACCAAAATAGCCCTTTCTTCCCTCCTATATCTTGGAGCCATCCTTGGAGCTTCAAAGCAGCAAGGAAAAGAATAGGCTAAGAGTTCACTTCCTCCTCCATTTCCAACATGAAAATACCTAGGGTAAGGGAGAGAAAAACTCTATTAAATCTTGAATTGTCCCTTGTATGTGTGGACTTTGGTGTGTATGATTGCTGAATGTTCTTGCATGTGTTGATTGGTACATTCAAATGGTGAAAGGCATGATAAAATTCTATTAGAGATGTGAGTTTAAAACAAGAAAAAAGAAATCAAGTTTTCTAATAAGGTTTTAAAGGGAAAATATCTCTTTTTCATTCTTGATTTAGGCCAAGGTCTTGCATGCACTTTTCTTTCTTCTTGATAGACCTTGGCATGGAAATACTATTTGTTTTAATGGTTAAAAATTTGTGGTCATTACTGGTCCAAGAAAAATATATGTTAATCTTGTTACATGCAAATTATACATGTTAAAAATGTAACTTTTTGTGGTATATGTTTGACCTTTGGCATGCATGGTTGGTTTGATCTTTGCATGATGATTTTTAGTGGTGATGATGATGATGCTATTTGAAGATTTTTAATGAATAAATTCTGTTTGAGAAATATGTTCCTAATGCATGCAAGTTTAAATGATGAAAAATGTTGTAATGTGATAATGATGTATAGCGAAAATTTGTGCATGCTTCGAGCTGTATGTTACCACTGGACTACTATAATAATTATATAACTATATTTCTTGAATGTTCTGTGGTTGAACGCACACGAGAAAAGATCAAAGTCTTAGTAAGGTCCGTAATGGAAAAATCATCGAAAATGAGTTTTGGTGGGAGATACAAGGATTGGGGGCTTGAGGGACTTGGAAATTCTGTTTGAGATAAGATATATGTATGGATATGAGTAGAGAAGAGCTGCTGCCCAATTTTGTAAAAGAGACAAAGAGTTGTGAAAAACAGCAACTTTGTCCTTAATCTGGATCGATAACATCTCAAGGGTAAAAACATAATTTTAAGAGAAAATGGAGTAACTGAGGAATTTCAAATTCTGGGCAGAATCTATAAAATTATTTGATGATAAGAATTTAGAATTTTAAAAGTTAGTCACTTTTGGCTTTTGAACCACCTCAATCAGGGTTTTCTAGTATAAATACAGTAACAGCAAAGTTTTCAACAAAACTGACAAGAAATTGATTTAAGTGGACTAAAAAGGGATTTTGGCAAGTAGTGATTTAAAATGTCTTCATGTTTTAGTGGTTCCATTGAAGTGAATTCACAAAAGGTTTTAGTCCTAAGGCCGAAGGGACAAAGTTCCGTGGTTAAAAATACGACGAGACGACGTTCTGTCTAATCGGTCCAAGAAATCACAACAAGGTGAAATTTGCATTTTGAATCCTCAGCTTCTAAGTCCCTTTAAACCATTCCAAACATGATTTGGATAAAGGCCAAAGGGACAAGGTTCCGTAGCAAACGATGCCATAGGGTGACGTTCTGTCAAATTGGTTAAAGACCCTCAGTGATAGCCTACTTTACGTTTTTCACCTTAACTTTTACTCTTCAAATAAATTGAATTTTTGGTTTTTGATCAAGTTTAAGAGCTAAAGAAAAGCATGTATTATATTATATTATATTTTCCTATGTTTAATCCTATTATTCAGTTTGAAGAAAATAATGGTTTTTAAGAAAACTATTTCCTTGCGGGGTATCCGCGGCTAAATAAATCTTGGTTTTCTTATACCACTTAATAAGTTTAACAGTCAATTATGAGTAAAGTAATAATAAAACTTAGTGAAATATACTACGATACCTTACTACTAAAACCTTTTTATGATTAGACTAAACGAATAATTCTCCCTAAGACTTGCATAATACGGATCAATAACTTGTTTATACTCGTCATAATGCACCTAAGAACTTATAAGGTATCAAGAAAGACTCAACAAGTCATATAAAGCAGTCATGGTAAAAAACCCTTAATATCATGAATCCATAAGACACTAGGAATCGTGCGACATACTCATCCTTGGCGTTAAGGACAAAGCATTCCTCTTGGAAGGACCCTACTCGATGACGATGATGTTGATAAGGAAAGAAAAGAAAGATTAATCGTACATCATACATGCATCCTGTGCATTGATAATGAGATATGATAAGATCCAAGAGCTACAATGTTAAGGTACATTGGAGAACACACACGTTGCAATCCATGATGTAGTGGGATCTTGGGAGTACAAACGGGTCAGGCACCTAGGGGACCCAGTGTAGCACCTGGTGTCGAGCCGCTGTGGCAAGCCTGCTGTACTTTGACTTAAACGGGTGTTACTACGACCATAGAGAGCCAGTTCATGTAAGGTCACCGGAGTGTAACGTGGATCCTTTATACCTTTGGGTTGATGATGCTAGTACCTCACGGAGTACGGTGGGAAGGAATTAGTGTGCTCTGTTCACTCTAGCGATTAATTTTTTATGACTATTGATTTATTATTAATAATTGATTAGTGACCATTGAATTAATTGCTAATGATTATCGATAATTGTTAATGATGTCGATAGTGATGGGTCCACATGCATCATGACTAACTTAATGACAAGATAAGATAAAGGAACCCATGCATACATAACATCTTATACGTGACTAACCCCTCTTGGTTGCGATGGTATGTGTGTTACCGTGTGCTTGAAGATTGTGTTCTGAATATGTAACACTTGTAGTGTTTCGGAGATTAGTATGTGTTGATTTGTAATGAATTGATTGGATGTTTGCTTAGTACTTAATAGCTAATGGTTGCTGCATATTTATAATATGGCCATGAATGAAGTGAGTTAGGAATGGTGAGATGATAGTTGAGAAACTATCAGAAGCAATAATTTTGATAATGAATAAGTAGGTAATAATACATAATTGGTATGTTGAAACTAGCTTAGAAAAGGTTACGTGTTAGCTTCAGACTAATAAGAGGACCCTATAGTATGTAATAATGAATGAATGATAGTACTTACACGTGCCTGTCTAACAGGACATGTGGGATTAGAGATATGACTCTGTAATTATTATGGTGTGAATATACTTGTTTGATAATGACTAGCAAATGTCACACATAATAGATGCCCTTGTATATATGACCAACAAGTAGGAGTGAAATTCTCACCCCTTATTGTGTTTTCCCTAATATAGCGAGTGAATGCTGGACGAGATTCCAAGTGGCAGGAGGTTACCAGTTCTCAAGGAGACAAATGCCTGACCTAAGGAGCTGCCCATAGAACCGTCCCTATTCGACGAGGATGTCAGAATGGTCGAAGAGTTCCATAAAGCGGTATGAAAACCCACCTCGTGAGTTTGGACTTGCAGACTATAAGCGCCTATCAGAAGAGGTTATCCCACTAGTATCCAGAAAATTAAGCTTCCACCTGGAGTTAAGCTACCTACGTCAAGAGTAGAAGTTTGCTTTCCACCTCAGAGAATCATCACAAGATGAGCTAAAAAACCATATAGATCGACAAGGATAGCTCAGACACCTTCTCCCCCGGTGAAGGGTAGCTCTAGAATTTTACCTTCTAGTAATTGTGTAAAGGTTGCTTGTCTTGAGTTGTATTTCGGGAGCCTGAATGCCCCGTTTTCTTTCAGAGTATGTAATCCTTGATGGATTCAACCATGCTATTGTTTGGAAAGACTATTCTATGATACCCAAGGAGAAAAGAAATTTAGTTCTCAATTTTACGAACTTTAAGTAACACTCTTGGTTAATTGGGACATTCTAGTGTGGGAAATCATCCTAATTAACCAAGGCATTGAGCTACACATATTGAGGAGTTTTTGTTAGCCTCCAGTCATGCACAAGTTGATGTCCAACTTTTGCCTAAGTTTACTCCTATTTTTACTCCCACCTTTATCCCATCAAATAATTCTTAAAATATCATTTTTTAATCAATATATATCAATCAAAAAATCCATTCACCCACCAATACCTCATAATCTGGTCTCGATACCGGTATTTGGGCAAGGGCTTCATTTCATCCATTCTTGCCAACTCACTGGTGTCGCAGGTAAAAACCTCCGGACTGTTAATCCGTATTAGATATTCTTCTATACCGGATTGTCCAGGTCGGTGCCTCGCACACTGGAAAACTTCCATGTCACCCGACAGAAAGTACAAGGTATAGGTACGGGGGAACGTTCACAGGAGACGCAGAGTCACCTGCGTCGTGTCTCAGAATCGTACACTACATAGTGTACTATTGGTCCCCTAACCCTAGAGACTCTTCATTCTCCATGCACGTATATAAATACCAACGATTTCACTACTCTGGTATGTTAGACTCATTCTAAAACCCACGCTCGATAACCTTGAATCCTTTTCTGGTTACTGACTTGAGCGTCGGAGAGTCTTTGTAGGTGACATCACTTTTCGCCCTTCGTCAATGCGAAAGCTTGGTGTGAAGGATCTCCAGGACATTGAGACCGATATCTCCCACTGAGATGTCAGATAGAATACCGGATACCCACTGTACCGGTGTATAAATCACTCTTATCAGTTGACTCTTGTGGCTGGTCCCACACTGGATTGTTGACCTCGGTTCAAACCAGTTCACCTCATATTCAACCTCAACCCGTATCCCATTATGTCATGTTTTTCCATTAAATTCCCATTGTCTATTTTTTCCTCAAAAATCATCCAATTTGTCAAATTCTCCACCAATACCTCATTACTAACCATAAGCCCAAATTCATCTCACGAATTGCCTTCACCCATTCCTTTTACTGCTTAGATTTTGGAGACAATCTAGAAGATATGATTTTCATTTAGCGTAATTGGAAAAAAAGGACAAGTAATTGAAGTGAAGAATAATTTTGGGCCAAATAGTATTTAGTTGATTTGGATTTAGTTTTTATTTTCTAATTTTGTACTTTTAAATATTAATGTAATTTTTATCATAGTTTATACCTTAATAACAAAATATTTGTCTAGGGGATAGGAATGATAGGAGACATATAATATGGATGCATTAGGCCCAATTAGGATATAGCCCATTAGGTATTCTAAAATATTCTACATTTTCCCTTATTGTATATAACACCCCCTTATCAATTCCTAAAGTTTATTTCGGGTATAATTAGAATAAGAGAAAATTTTCTTCGCGTCTAAAACATTCCCGACCATAAACGATTGGAACCTAAGGACTACGTTACTCAGAGCCACCTTAACGCTCTCAAAAACCTTTTATTTCATACATGCTCACCCTGTATCTCACTTGAGCGAGAAACCCCTTGCTTGAGCGAGCTAGTTGTCTCGCTTGAGCGAACTACTTCTTGCTCGAGCAAGAATCAACCAAAATCTTCCCCCAAGAATCTTGCTTGAGCGAGATCACCCTCGCTTGAGTGAGAATACTCTAGAGGCCTCCCCTTAACTCTCACTCAGGCGAGCTCACTCTTGCTTGAGTGAGGTTCTATCATAGGCAATTTCTCCATTTTATCAGGGCCTCACTCAAGCGAGCCTCATCTCGCTTGAGCGAGAGTTGGAGAAGTTTGACTTCAAGTCAACTTCTTCACCCCTTATTTTGTCCAATTTAACTCCGATTGCTATGAAATTTCATGGACACCACCTAAACCTCATTGTGAACCTGTAGATGCAATCCATACTTAAAATCTTATCCAAATTACAAAGTTATGAATGAAAATGAATTTAGCACAATTTCTAACCATTCCATTACATAAGACCATACAATTGCAATCCCATGGCAAACCTTTTTGCATATACATAATTTAAATAAGCTTAAGGACTCATTAACACCCCCCGGGGATGTTGAATCCCTTAGAAACTCCAAACCACCTGCCTAATTGGCTAAACAACATTTCACTCTAATTCAAATGTATTTCCCCATTATTAACTATGGCATCAACATTTAATTGGCTTTACGCTATTCAACCACAATATATTCATATATATAAGATTATATTCTACCATAATTACCTACCCATATAATCATACAACATCAATCAATGGCTCCACGCTATATAATGGTTTCAAAATATCAATTCCCATATTTCTCATCGTCATTATCATTATATCATCACAAGTATTACTTCTTATCAACTATCATAATTGTATCATATGCATACATATTGCAACACAATCATAGTCATCCTCTAATTGCCAAGCTACATCACTAAGTATCAACTACATATACATCCCTATATGAATTATCATCATAGCCATAAAAAGCTCAAAACATAACACATACATATATTGACACCTTTACATTCATTAACCAAACTCCTTGGCATTGCTTCCACTCATAGGGCATTGGTCTCCACAACATTGGCAACAACCCTGTCTTTAATCACTAAAAATAATTGTAAGGGTGAGTAACTAACAATACAAATCAATGCAAACAACATATTCATAAGCATATACAAGGGAAAAGCATAGTATATCATAGCTTCAGTTCATTAATCATTTTATAAACCATTCCTAATTTATTAAAATATTGTTTCTCATTATTAGCTTCCAACTATACAATCAATAACTTAAGTCATCAAAACTCATGGCAAATCATATCATGGCACAACTGACTCACAGTCAAACAGTATATGTATATATATGACTCTCTAGTATCTGAATACTAAAAGGATCGACCATCAGTTGGAGGTCCTACCCGATCACTCGTGAACCTTGCTTGATCCATCGAGCCCTACTTGTCTCCCTACCTCACCATTAGGTAGCTCAACTAGGTCACGTTTGACCATGGAAGCCAAAGTAAGGGGTAACTATACCGATTGGCTATCCATACAACACATATATTAATTTCATCACATATCATTTCAAATAAATTCTTAATCATCTGACCCCGACACTACAGCCATCAAGAGGGGGTCTCCACCTGCCACTCAAGCGTATCAATTCTCATATCATCACAATTCTCAACATTTTACTTTATCAATTTACAACATCATTTATAACTTATCGTCATTTTAATTCGTTATCGAGCCTCAACATGAAATCATCGTCATCCAACATAACACTCACGATATTTCATTATTATTCATAATACAATCATCATCATGAAATATACATTCATATACAATCCACTGTCATATAACTAATTCTCACTATCATTATCACATCAATTCAACATTCACAAGATACAATCCAGTTGTGCCATGATATGATTTGCCATGATACACACACACATACATACATATCAACATACATATTTACGTAATTTAGACATTCTCTATTCTATTCTACCCTTTCCCCATGCGTTGACTTTGGCGATAATATTATTTTCATTAATTTATACGCCACGTACACCTCCATTACCTCATTTCCACGCTTTCACCACTAAAAAAACAACTGATAGCGACGGAAGGAGTTGGTCGCTAATCCATAGAATTACCGTCGCTAAAACCATTAGCGACGGCATCTCAGACGGAAAGGAGGACGTCGCTAAAACCCTCGTCGAAAAGACATCAGCGACGCCACACCTGCCGTCGCTACCATATTGACGGCGTAAGGCCGTCGCTAAAATCATCTCTGTCCCAATAACCCCAGCCGTCGCTAAGTGTTGCCATACAGCGACCACGAAAGCCCGTCGCTAAGTGTTGCCATACAGCGACCACGAAAGCCCGTCGCTAATAACAGCCATCAGCGACCACCTATGCCGTCGCTACATGTACTCATGTAGCGACCACTCACGGCCGTCGCTATTTGTAACAAGTACAGCGACGACAGAATCCGTCGCTAGTGGTTATGATACAGCGACGACAGACTCCGTCGCTAATGCTTATGATACAGCGACCACAATGTTCCGTCGCTAGTGGTTGTGATGTAGCGACCAGATCGTCCGTCGCTAGTGGTTGTGATGTAGCGACCAGAGCGTCCGTCGCTAGTGGTTTTTAATTCAGCGACGGTAGTGGGCCGTCGCTAACCGTCATTTTTAAATTTTTTTAAAATTGATTCAATGAAAGGTAGGTTTTGTTAATTTAACTTTAAAAAGATCTTAATATTTTGTATTTTGTATTGGCTGATAAAATTTTATAATTAAATTAAAATAATTTTTTTGAAGTAATAAATTATTATTAAAAACAAAATAATAGATTAAATTAATTTATGAAATAGATTAAATTACTAATGATAGGTAGAATAAGGCTTTGTGATTTGAATGTAATTACCAATAAATATTGACATAATAAATAAAGAATGACAAAATAAATACTGAATGAAAATATAACATAACTAAAAATCAAATATACAATATGTATAAATAAAAGAACTACAATCAAGGTGGTGGGGGATCCTGGGGTGGTGGTGGGGGCGCCTGGGAAGTGGGGGGAGGTAGCCTCGCCATCAACTGCATCAGTAGCTCCTGCTGCTGAGCAAGTTGCCGACGAGTCTCGGCGTGCTGCTCCTCGGCCCGCTGTCGGTCCGCCTCGGCCTTCTGTCGGTCCGCCTCGTACCGCTCCAACAGCAACTGCCTCTGACGTCGCTCCTCCTGTAGCTCATCGTTCAGGTTTTGAATTACCTGAACGACCTCAGTCGGAAGACCAGAGGAAGACGAAGAGGAAGGGGTCTTCCCCTTTTTCGCCAGCTGCATGCCGACGCCACCCAATCCAAACACCCTCCCTTTCTTGTTCACACCGCCAACAGCCTCCATATAGATGGCGTTGTCGTCAGAACAAGATAGGGTGGGAGGAACCTCCCCTTCAGGAGTGGAAGCCACCAGGTCCGCCTCCTTCTCGGCCCTCCTGGCCTGATACGCCTCCTGTAAATTCAAAAACAACGATAGGATTAGTAAGCTGATTTGTAAATTATAAGCATGTGTCAGTTAAAAGTAAATACCGCTAGCTCCGTAGTCTTCTGGTTTACCCATGCACCGGCTTTGTTCTTCTTGGTCATTTGCATGACCTCAAACAAAGAAGGCTCCCGGTGCTCCCTCTGCTCCTGTGGTGGACAAAAAACATTGAGATTATTATTTGTAAACATGTAAGACGAATCATAATAGAAATGTTTAACATAAATATACTTACAAATCTTTTCTTGTGCTCGAGGGTTGAAATGCTACCCCCAGTGTAAACCGAGGCTGCAGCATCGGCGGCTCTGTTGGCCCTATTCCGAGCACTCGCCTGCTGGAATGGGACCCCGCCCCACTTCTGGACCATCCCGTCCCAATGGTCCTCCGGGATCCAACGAGGGCGCTCACCCTTGTCCCTCACCTTCCAAAGGGTACTCTTGATGATTTTGGAGGTCTTTGTGGCAAAGACCTTCCTAATCTCATCAATCATACCCTCCGTCCACTGGTAATCACGCTGTAAAATGAATTGAGAAATCAAAATTAATAACGGGTCTATTTTACAAATCAAGTCACAATAAATGAGCTAGGAACTTACCGAGAAGGTGTCAAACCACCTATCTTGCACAACCTTCCCAGCATCTGTCCAAGATATATATGGACCATCCCACTGGGCCTTCAAAACCTTAGTAATCGCTTTGGTAGTGCGACTACTATCAACAAAGCTGTAATGACAACAATTATGTTAGGAGTAAAACAACACACAATCTAGGGAGACACCCAAAATTTCGGCAGAGTCTCCCCTGTAAATGTAACATTTCCAAGTTTAAATAGTTACCCTGTTACAAACAGAAGAGTGCCCAGTACAATTCAATCTATACAAGTACTAATTAAAGTAACATCCAATAAACCAACAAGTCTTTCCACTAAACCCTAAGATAAAGTATCATACAAATAACATAAAAGTATATGAAATTTAGTCACTTACTCGTCTCCGGCCGGCACGGGTACCAACATGGGCAGAGGGGATGCCGGAGGTGGGGTCGCCTGATGGCCATGGTCCTCCAAGCCACCAACTCCAGGAGTCTGCTCTGGGGTGGTCAGCTGTGGGGGTGATGGGGTGGTCTGCTGTGGTGGTGGTGATGGAGTGGTCTGCTGTAGTGGTGGTGATGGAGTGGTCTGCTGTAGTGGTGATGGAGTGGTCCGCTGTGGTGGTGATGGAGTGGTCTCCTGCCCTGGGGTAGGAGTCCCCAGACGGGAAGCCGGGGTCCTGGACCCACCACCCCTACTGAAGGGCAGTCGACGTCCCGTCATCTGTGGATAAAATCATGAAAAGAAAGGTTAGTCTCAGGATATATATAAACCTATGTATATATGTTTAACAACTACATACTCTGTGTCTGTTTCAGTTTCAAATTCCCCCTCAGTTTCAGTGTCACTGTGGTTATCTGTTTGAACAAGTTCATCAGTATCCAAATCAGCCCTAGACCGTTTTGATCGAGAGACAAGGTCTTTGTCAATGTGTTCACCCCCCGTAGTGGCGAGTGTCTCATCCATTATGACTGGATCAATGTTGAACAACAAATTGGCATCGTTGAGCTCGTGTGGTGCAAGCTGATAAGCGTCATCGACCTCCTCGGAGACATTGTCAGTGATCTGACTTCGGGCCTTGGCCTTGATTACTGCATACCAGTCCCGATGTCCTCCCGGGAAGTCGGTGTAATAAACCTGCTCAGCTTGTTGGGCAAAAATGAAGGGATCAAACCCTTTATATCTACCATTCTTCTTGACCTCAACTAAGCCGTAGTTGTTGTCAACCTTTGTTCCAACACCGATTGTGTTGTCGAACCAATCACATTTGAATAGAACAATATCTCTTCTTAGTCGTCCAGAGAATGAAACTTCAACAATCTCCGTCAGCACTCCATAAAAGTCTTCTTCCAACTGACCGGCGGTGCCTTTAACACAAACCCCGTAGTTATGGGTGCGCATCCCTTCACTCCATTGAAGAATATTAAACTTGTAGCCATTTACGTAGTAAATAGGCCATTTTTTAACAGTCTTCACCGGCCCCAAAGAAAGGGCTTGGAGTAAAGAATCTTCAATATGGTTGTTAGGGTCTTGTATCTATGTACAACATAAGAAGTAGGTCATTGTTACCATATTGACGGGAGTTAGAAGCAAATAGGCTTAAAAACACTTGGTATACGGGTCTTACATGTTGCGCGAACCAACCAACGAACTTGGATGACACCTCACTATGAATTTGGTCATCAGTTAAATCATTTTGCTCAAGTTTTAGCACATCTGTGTATAAGCTATTGAAAGAAACAAATAAGTTTAATATAAAAGCTACGTTAAGAATGTATAATATAACTTCTATGACTTACTCAATAAAGGGTTCCACTTCTGGGCAATTGAGAAGAATGTACAAGTGAGCCGCCTTTCAATCTTTCTCATCAATGTAACATTTTGTGAGCCTGCCCCCCGGGTGACCAGGATAGTTGAAAATCGACGTTTGTTCATCAAACCCTGTGCGGCTGGCTACCCCAAGATTGCGGGGAATTCTACTCATTCTAGTTTCTATCTCCGTTGGAAAATAGAAAGAAGCAAAGGTTGTCATTTCTTCGACTAAGTATGCCTCACAAATTGAAGCTTCAACGCAGGCTTTGTTCGACACTTTATCTTTTAAAGAGCGTAAGAATCTTCAACATCATTAACAAGATAGTGTTAAGTTAGAAAATACTATTATAAGCACGATTTGCAACTAAATTAAAGAGTTCACCAAGCATTCACCTTTCGAATGGATACATCCAACGAAACTGCACTGGGCCACCAACCAAGGCCTCGTACGGTAGATGGATAGGCAAATGCTCCATGGAGTCAAAAAAACTTGGTGGGAAAATCTGCTCCAACTTACAAATCAATACCGGGATAGTTTCTTCCATCTTCACAAGTTTCTCCACACTCAACGAAGTAGCCGTCAACTCCTTAAAGAAGTGACTCAACTCCACTAACGGTTTCCAAATAGGCTTCTGTAAGGCATGAAACGCGTACGGGAGTAGTTGTTGCATAAACACATGGCAATCATGACTTTTCATGCCAAACACCCTGCCCTCCTTCACGTCGACACATCTACTCAAGTTAGAAGCGAATCCGTCAGGCAGGGTCAACCCATTCATCGAAATACACACAGCAATCTGTTGTGGTCTAGTTAAAGCATATTTTGCATGGGGTTTAAACATTCTTCCATGTCCCGCATCCCTCAACTCCAACTCCTTCCTGGAACACCAAATCGGAAGGTCTAGACGACTCTTCTCGTTGTCCTTTGTTCTCCCTTTGATGTCCATAACAGTGTCAAAAATATTCATGAAAACATTACGTTCAGTGTGCATCACATCAATGTTGTGTCTTAACAACAAGTCTTTCCAATATGGCAAATCCCACAACACACTCTGCTTCACCCAGTGGTGTTCCTTACCGTAACCCGCAAACTCCTTAACACTCTTGTCCCAGATGTAAGGATACTCTTCGACCCTCTGCCAAACTCGTGCACCAGATAACCTACGGGGTGGAGGTTCATTAACAACCTTGTTCTTCTTAAAAGCGGTTTTGTTCCTCCTAAACGGGTGATCCAACGGTAGAAACTTTCTATGACAGTCAAAGAAACTTGTCTTGCCACTAACAGGGAGTGATTCCCCCCCGGTATGTTCCATGCATACAGGGCAAGCAAGCTTCCCAGACGTGGACCATCCAGAAAGCATACCATAGGCCGGGAAGTCGTTAATAGTCCACATCAAAACAGCACGCATCATAAAGTTGTTCTTCAAAGACACATCGTATGTCATTACCCCGACATCCCATAACTGTGATAACTCTTCAACCAACGGTTGCAAAAACACGTCTATGTTCGCCTTTGGATTTTTGGGTCCTGGAACCAGTATAGATAGAAACATGACCTCCCTCTTCATACACATATCAGGCGGCAGATTGTATGGGGTCAGGATGACTGGCCAACAAGAGTAAGCCCTTCCGTATTGACCGAAAGGGTTAAACCCATCAGTACATAGTCCAAGTCTTACATTTCGCGGCTCGCCAGAAAAGTCCGGATATAGCTCATCCAAACACTTCCATGCTTTCCCGTCGGAAGGATGGCAAAGAAACCCCTCTTGTGATCGGTTCAGAGCATGCCAACGCATGTGTTTTGCCGTGGACAATGAGGCATACAGGCGTTGAAGACGCGGTGTTATAGTGAAGTACCACATTTTCTTCCTGGCCGTCCGGGTTACCTTCCCTCTCCTTTTAACGGTCTTGTAGCGTTCCTCATTACAATGCAGACATTTTGTGACACTCTCGTCTGCAAACTCATTTCTGAACAGCATACATCCACCAACACAACACTCTATCTTCACACAACCCAGCCCCAAGTTTGCCACTTGTTTCTTAGCACGGTACAGGTTTGCTGGCATTCTGTGATTACTAGGCATGGTGGAACCCATCAGACTGACCATTCTATCAAAACAACCTCCAGAAAGATTATAATCTGCCTTTATGCTTAAAGCAGCTAGGGAGGCGGATAACTCAGTATGACTGTTGCACCCGTCCCACAATGGAGTCTGAGCCGTCGCCAACAAATCATAAAATCTCTTCACCTCCGGATTAGGATCCTCCTCTACATTGTCAGAGTCCCCATGACCTGCTTGGTCATTATGTTCCAGCATACGCCCGGTGGAGGGTCCAACATGATCCATCACCATTTGTTCTATGTTGTTGTACGTATCCATGTTTCCTCCAACCTCGTAGTAAGACTGTTGCACGGTTACGTCTGACGGTCTACGCGGTAACTACTCACCATGGTTGTACCAGCAGTGGTATGTTTCCATGAACCCTTTCTCAGTTAGGTGGCACATGACATCATCCGCGTATTCAAAACTCATGCATTTGCACCTTGAGCACGGACAACGGATCTTCTGAGTCACTTCAAATCCAGGCGTGTTTGCCGTAGCGAACGGAATGAACTCCAACAGCCCCATCATAAACTCCTCAGTCACTCGCCGATTGCGATCTAGTCGGTTGTACATCCATCACCGATTTACCGGTACCTCCATTTACAATATCTAACAAGCACGATTTCTGTTACCTTACACGTTTAAATTTTTATTTAACTATCGGTTGTGAATCATTCTATCTCTTTGATGTTGCAAATTGGTGGGGCCCTATCCCATTCGGGATGAATATGCAACCATCCGTAACCCATCCCATAATTGTATGTGGTCTATCTTGAGTTGAATGAATGTTCATTTGAAATTTCGGCAGCATTTCGCATTGGTCCCCGAGTACACAGAGATACGTACGGTATGAAACACCACACGCAGACATGCACCCTGGGGACAATACGAAACACCATAACCGAAATTTCAAATGAACATTCATTCAACTTCTCAAGATAGACCACATACAACATTGATGGGTTACGCCCTACAAGTTACAAATTCATACCAAACTGTCCAACCGGGAAAATTCAAGCTCCAACACAACACGGTACATCAACCGGTTGTTTTGAAACTTGAACGGGAATCTAATGGGTACACACACGACTAAACCCTACATTATTAAAGTTGAGTTTCATTTTTTAAGTTCCCTAAGAAAGGGAGTCTACCGAAATTTTGGCGGAGTCTCCCCTGTAAACTAGACATTTCCCAAATTTACAAACGAGCTGTTACATATAGAAAACTGCCCAGTATTGATAAATAAACATATCATATGCATTGTATATGATATTCAGAGTTATGAACACCAAATCATGTTATCAATATATAAAATCAATGCCTACTGAGCTCTGCTCTCCACTAACAAGCAACATTACACATGCATCGTAAATCATGTTATCAGCACACAAAACCAATGCCTAATGAGCTCTGCTCTCCACTAACAAACAACATTACACATACATAAAAAATCATGTTATCAACACACAAAATCACTGCCTAATGAGCTCTGCTCTCCACTAACAAACAACATTACACATGCATATAAAATGGTATCTTATCAACACACAAAACCAATGCCTAATAAGCCCTGCTCTCCACTAACAAACAACAATCCACATGCATACACATAATGAGCAAGTCAGTGTTAGGGGATTACCTCGAGGAAAAAAGTGAGCGAAGAATATGAAGCTGTCGACAAACGATCACAGACCACGCGTAACGTGTGCTAGTCTGCATGACAAACCAATAACTGGTTGGATAGTTAAGAGTAGCAAAGAAACTAAACAAAGAAAGACACGTCAAGCAAATTATAGATTAAGTACATTGCAAGGAAACTAAACAAATAGAGACAGTCAAAGCAAATTGCAGCTAAGGTGGCATTGGATAAAGCGCTCAATTGGAAAATCCTAGGATATCTCAAGGAAAATGATATCTATGTTAGTCCGGAATTGTTAATTTCCGACATCACTGTATGTAGATTAGAAAATTGTGGAATTGTAAATTTGACTGATGCAGTATCCAGTGATCATTATTCCTAATCTAGCAATGACACACCTGTGGACCAATGACATATTTTTATTTTATTTTTGACCAGCTATCATTACTAATTATTATTCATGATTCATGGCTTCAAAATTGCAATTCATCATCACACTATCCTGCTACATTCCAGGTCATGTTTAATAAATCTCTAATCATTGTACCAAGCTATTGAGGTTTCCACCTACTCGTTTGGATCTTTATTGATTAATTTGCCTTACAATTTAAATCTTAGTCCAGATATGATTTTATTAATTATATATATTAATAATATAATTTTATATATACTAGTAAGTGGTAAGCTCAGAAATTGACATACTGAGCTGTTGGTTTGGTGACCTTAAGAGGTCAGTTTCAGTTAGAAGCAGGGTTATATTGACAGTCTTCAAAAATTATTTCAACTAATTGAATATAAAATGTATTATAATTTGATAATTAATATATATATTTTAATCTAAAACTGATCCGATGAAATGCAATGCAATGGAAACTAAGCATCCGTACCATTGACACATGAAAGGGCGAAAACTCAAGTAAGAGGCCACGAAGACGAAATTTCCATCTCTATACAGAATACAAGACCGCTCTCTCTTCTTCCACAACCACCACACGAGAGCAACAATGGGTATCCAAATTTTGGAGCCCAACACGTGCATCAGGGGTTGCTGTAGCAGCCCCTCTATTCCTCTCCATCTCCCTCCATCCTCTTATACTCTCCTCTCACCCATTGCCCGAGGTACACCCTTCTCCTATTCTTTTCTTATGTGAGCATGGAAATACATGCCTTCATGCTACTTATTTTTGTTGTTATTTGGCATTGAAAAATGATACTTAGACATCCCCAGAAAGGTGTATTTTCTGTTTGAGATGTAAGAGATTAAGGAGAGGAAATAAAATGTGTGATAGATGATGTGATGTAAAAAGAGCAGAGAATTGAAGAGGATTATTTGCGATAGTGTAATAACCTTTTTATGGTATTAATGGTAATTGTAGGGGCCGAGAGTGTTGTTTTTGAAGGGACGTTGGATGGCATGAAAGTTGCTGTGAAGAAACCCATATTGTCAACTTCAGAAGACATTAATAAGTTTCATAAAGAACTGCAATTGCTATGGTTTGTTTTTTCTCCCTCTATCTGCCTAGATTTGTTTGTGTAGTCCCTTCCTTTACACGTTTCTTTGCACTTTAGTGAAATCTGCTATTTTTTAGTAAAATTTTTCTCCTTCCATTCCTATTTATTTGTTCACTTCGAGAGAGAAAAATTTGTTGATGTTTATCTGTCCTTTAAAAAGTCCAAGATAACATCAATTACATAGTTCTTAATTATGCTCTTATATTAGTTATCAAATAGTAATAAATACTCCACAATGTGATGTAAAACAGATTGAAGGTTTAACAGGTAAATTTTAATGTGATGTCAGCTTGTACAATATACAGACTTACTATGAAATATCATGTGATTATTAATTGGCCTAGTTAGGATTGTTTTTTCTAAATAATCTGCAGAAGTGTAACTGTTGTATTACTTGTTTTGTGAAATCAAGGTTTATGTGATTTAAAATGTCCACACACATCTGCAGAAATATTATGATATCTGCTTTAATGATTACATCTTTCACCTCAGAGCAAGAAATTGTCTTTCTTGAACCATAAGCCAGACTTCATTTACATATAGAATGGTTTGGAATATTTTCACAAACTATTTGTTGGTATCTACATATCTTTTTGTGTTCCACCATCTTGAACTGCTACCCATAATAGTGATAACACGATAGATTAATTGATTATATTTGTAAAATAATTTGCAATGTTATTTATAGCAGTTTTGCATGGCGATTTTGGTATCAAAGCCTCCTTTCCAAGTTGGAATTTAAGTTAAAATTTAAGACACAAGAAAAAAGTTCAAATAAAAGAAGTTGCAAAATGTAGGGAAATTTGACCAACTTAAATGATGTAGGGAAAATTTGGAAGAATACATGGTGATTGATGGTTATATCCAAAAGAAAAAGAAAACAAGTGTTTGACAGATTTTTCCCATTTCCTTTTACTTCCTTTTCCAGCAAAGGCTTTGCAATATCTGCATAACCTCGGGATTGTGCATAGAGATGTGAAACCAGCAAATATTCTTGTAAATGTCTACCATATCTTTTGATTTTCTGGTTTTTTAGTATCATCTTTTATCTTCTATATTTGTTATACACTTATATTCAAGGTTGTCAGACTCGAGAGTCTACCTAGACTCGTTTTGGCTAGGTAGACTCGACTCGCTAACTCGACTCGTAAACTCGTAAGAGTTTACCTCATACTAAAAATTATATAAAACTAATATAAGACATGCATCCAAACAAGATATACCATCATAAAATAGTTAAAAACTAAAAATCCAACCATTCAATTGTCATAACAAATAGTGTTGCTGCTAGAGGAGCTTGAACAGTATTGCTGCTGGCCTTTGAGCCACCATTTTTCTCACTCTCAGACATGCTGAATAGAGAGGAACAAGAGAAGGATGAGAAGAAACAAGTGTTGGCCTTGAATCAGAATGAAGAAGAAAGGAAAAAACAAAAAAATATACCTCTTACTGTTGGGTTTTCGTCGGTTTAGGGTATGGGAAAGTGACGCGTAGTCGTCGCAGGTGGTGGGTGTGACGCAGGTTTAGTGCAGGTGGTGGGGTCACGTAGGTGCAGTCGCAGCCTCGCGGGTAGTGGGTCGTAGTTGGCGTCACTAAATCACGAAGAAGAAGAAGAAAGGTCGCGTCGGTGTCGGAGTTGGAGAGCGGTGGTGGGTCGTGTAGTATCGGGGGCCAACATGAAGTTGAATGGTGTGGAGGGCAGTGGCTGTCGCACGAAGTAATGGAAAATGAAGAAGCTGCTTGTGAAACCTAAAGAAACAGGGGCCAAAACGCTGCGTTTCATTAATTTGGGAATTAGAGTTTTCAATTTTTCAAACTCGGTGGACTCGCTCAAAACTCTAGAGTTTGCAAGAGTCTACCCGAGTCTGCAAGAGTCTACCCGAGTCAGAGAGGGTCCGAAATTTCATGTTTTAACTCGTTTTGCCTAGGTACAAACGTAGACTCGTAAGAGTCTACGAGTTGACTCTAGAGTTTGACAACCATGCTTATATTATACTCCATGTTTGTTTGCATTACCTTACTAATCTTATGTATCTGTGATGCAGCTTGACAAAAATCTTAGTCCACACCTCACACATTTTGGTTTGGCAGAATACAAGAATGATTTTACGAGAGTTTCTATCGAGAATTGGAAGTCTTCTGGAAAGCCTACTGGTGGTTTTCACAAAAAGAATATGGTTGGAACTCTTATCTACATGGCGCCTGAAGTATTAAAAAAGGATTTACATACAGAAAAGTCAGATGTTTACAGTTTCAGTGTATCAATCAAGTAAGAATATAAGATTTGTTTTATTCTATTTATTTCTCCTTTTGATTTTGTATCGAAAGTTGGCTGTAATGAAGGTATTGTCATTGTATATCTGATGTTATTGATTATCTACTATATGAGGAACCGGTTAACAATTTACCGCCATGCAGTTGCTATTTTTGGTTTCTAAGTCGATTAGCTTGGTTTTCAAGTTTGAAAATGCATTTTAAACATGAAATTTACCAGCATAACTTTTCCGTCTTTCTTTTGAAAAGAAGTGGAAAGTCTAGCAAATCAATCGATCAAGAGTCACCTGTTAGTTTGTTTCACCTTTTTTCAAATACCAAATATTCATACAAACCAAAACATACAAAAGAAATAACTTATTCTGCCAAGTATTATTGCATGTTGAGCTTAGTTATGGTAGAAGGTAGCTTGCTTTAAGTATTTGTTTTGACTAATTCTTTAACTGGATAAACTGGATTCCATTTTATCAAATAAGCTAGTGATTCAATGCTGTAGCAATAGCAAAGCATGATGGGACTTCGAAGCATCAATGAAACAGGGAGGCAAGGAAAGTGAGGCAAAGGGATTACAATAGCTACCACTTACCAAATACATAAACGAAGGCTGTTAAAGTTGTTGAGTTGGTTAGATAATTCAAGTTGCTACAAGTAGGAACCTAGCTTAAATAGTAGGAGAGAGGAAAAAGAAGCATTCTTTCAGATGTTCAGATTTGGTAATCGAGCAGCGGCTGTTATTGGAAGGGGAACCATTGGAAGGAGAGATCTCTTATTTTGTTTTCCATTACCATTACAGAACTGTTCTTTCTCTTGTCTAACTTTCTTTCTGTCCGCTCTGTAACAAAGCTTGTATAGATAAATATCTGTAATTTAATTTTCTTTGTGAAATTTAAACCTTTGTTCGATCTGCTGCAGTGAACTCCTAACTGGAGTTGTGCCATATACTGATCTTCGTGCAGAAGCACAGGTCAGCCAATTAAATTTATTGCTTTTCTTGACAGTAGTATAACTGGTTCTGTAGATGAGAAGACACATGCACACTATATTTGTCACTAAACATCAAATCTTTTGTTTACATGTGAAGACGAAGAACTATAAACACTTTATTTATCTTTAAATGGTGTTTTATTTATTCTTTTTTTTGGCCATCCTTAAGGAAACTCTGCTCATCAATGGGGAATCTTTTATTAGCATGAATTAAATCGGATTCATTTTATTTTATTTTACTCTTGCGGGGTGGGTCGGGGGGGATTGGAAAGATTTTCGGGTCAAATGGCTTAATATGATTGTTCACTAAGCAAAGCTCTTAGGAAATGGTTAATTTCCCTGAAATGTAAATAATGCTCAGCAGCAGACAATAGGACGTGCTAGTCGTAGGAGTGACTGACAAAATCTAAACATTGTTACTCCTCCATGTGTCTGTATTTATGCTGTTATAGATATTAGAACAAGAAAGACAGACTCAGGCCAGTCACAAACAACTATCCTCTAATAGGAGGGAAAGTGAAATTAGGGCTTGTCTCATAAATGATAATTCCAATCATTCTTTAGTAACTTCCAAACAAATAACAATTACATTCACATAATAAATAATGCAATTACAATTATTATTTTTATTTTATTTTTATTTTGTTTTTGACCACCTATCATTACTAATTATTATTCATGATTCATGGCTTCAAAATTGCAATTCATCATCACACTATCCTGCTACATTCCAGGTCATGTTTAAGCTCAGAAATTGACATACTGAGCTGTTGGTTTGGTGACCTTAAGAGGTCAGTTTCAGTTAGAAGCAGGGTTATATTGACATAATTCAAAGTTTGTGAATTCCCCCTTCAGTTTCGATTACACATTTCTTACAGATATCAACACCACCCTAAAATTTTACCTTATCTTCATTTTCAGTTTAGGTTATCTAAATTTTACTAAATACATAAACGAAATTGGTTGAAGTTTCAAATGTAATGTGAAATCAATACTCCAATAACACACTAGTAAACCAAGACCCACAGACAGTTCGTATCAGTTAGATAGCACTTACTTACCTGCTGAGGGAGTGACAGACGACGGAGATGAGGGACGATCGTTGGTGAGCCGCGGGAGAGAGTGGGAAACCCTGCTTCTTCAGAGAGAGAGGAAAGCCTACTTCGTGGAGGTCACCCCAGAGGCTATCTCACGAAGGGAAGAAAAGCTTTGTAAACAGTAAGGAGGATGGCAACGTTTGGCAGAGGAGGGAACGGTGAGGAAGACAGATGGTAGGGGAGGGAACTATGGAAGGGCAATGTGGGTCAAGGCAAGGCAGCGTGAGGAAGAAGGAGGGAAGGGGGGGCACAAGGGCAGAGAGAAAGGGTTAGGGCAGAGAGAATCGGAGAGGTTAGGGCAGAGAGAAAGGGTTCACTGAAAACTGAAAGAGGGGAAGGTCGAAGACGAGTAAGATATAAGTTTTAGCGACGGCATAAAAACCGTCGCTACATACGTGACTAAATTGAACACGTGGATTACAAACACCAAGCGACGGAAGACAACGTTCGTCGCTACAATCATCAACATTAGCGACGGTTAACTCAACCGTCGCAACCATTCCTTCTTAAAAGTGAAAGAATAGAGGGAAGACGAACAATCTAGCGACGGCAACCTTCTTCCGTCACTAAACCCTGAATATTAGCGACCAGGTGCGTCCACCGTCGCTATGTTCCCCTACTCAAACTATGGAGGGGAGGCCAAAAATATAGCGACGTCCAAGTAATCTGTCACTAATCCCTGAACTTAGCGACGGTGCGTGCCGTCGCTCATATTTGGCGCCAACAAAACAACTTGGAGGGAAACCCAACAAGGTATAGCGACGGCATGAGCGACGGTTAAATTTTTATTTAGCGACGTCACAACACCACCGTCGCTAAATTGATGCATTAGAGGACATAGCGACCCTACATATCCCGTCGCTATCAGTTGGCGCCATAAATATATTGGAGGGAAACCAAAAAAGTGGAGGGAAATAACTATAGCGACGGGGTCAGCGACGACGTTGAATGTTGTGACGGAGGTAGCGACGGTTCTTTACCAATTTTAGCGACGGTGTAATGTCGGTCGCGGATGTGGTCACTATATTTCATGGTCCAGGTCGCTTTCATTGTGTGGTCGCTAACGCGGTCACTAATTAGCGACGGCGTGTGGCGGTCGCTAAATTGTTGTAGCTATTAGTCATTTTTCTAGTTGTGTTTCAGAACCTTCACTTCAACGCCGCAATCACCAAACTCCCAAAGTGTCTAAATGCCAGAAATTTACAAACTAATTTAACTTTTCAGTTTTTGGAATCGAAACTCATTATATCAAACTCAATGCAAACACACCAATAGAGTTTCTTAAGCTTACCTTCGACAATTTCAACCTCCATCTCAAGATATACCTCTTCTATGACCTTCCGACCCTCAATCCATCACCTAGCGACATCAAAACAACATCTAGTTAGTTAATTAGCAACACTCACTACCTTAGGAATCATCCTTAAGCTCCAAAGTGCCATGAAAATGATAAAAAAAATCAAAATCCCCCACTTCGGTCTTAAGGAGAGAAAGAAGGAAATCATGAAATTGGGATCGTCTATAAACTCATCATGAAATTGGAATCGTCCAAAAACGTGACCAATTTCAACTTTGGCGAGGACTCAAAGGTCAATTGGCACAAGGATCACATAGCCATGGAAGCTTCAAGTTTCTTTTCTCTCTTGTGTGTTCACTTAGAAGAAGAAAGAAGTGGAAACTAAGTTTTAACCTCAAGAGCAGTTTTATCATTTCGCCTATTTTCATTTTCATTTTCATTTATTTTTTCTATTTTTTTTCTTTCTTTTAAATAATAATAATCAATTATATTTTACTTGTACATCATAATAATTAATAATTTACCCTCACAATTTAATTTAAAACTAATTTCTTAATTAATCCCCTTTAATCAATTCATTTAATTCTCTAAAGCATCATTAATTTACTTTAAATACCTGAGAAGTTACGTTATACCTCTTTTATCATATTGAATAGAGAAAAAAATATTATCTTTTAATTATTAATTTTATTATACTTTCTTAGATAATAACCCTAATTTTTTTATAGATCTTTTCGAACATATCAACTTCATTGCTCCTAAACAAAACTCAGGTTTAAGACTTACTATCTTATAATCACATAATAACATCAGCCATTAGGTGGTAGCCATATATACCAAACATCCATGGCATTTTCAATTTTCCACATCCTTATTGAGTTTATTCCAAATACAATACAAGAGCTGATCTTACATTATTTCAACCAACAAACGAAAATTCACACTAGATAAATTTGCTAAACGTAACAAACAGAATAACTATAAAATTAAGTGAAAAGTAGTCTATCTATGGTGTGGTTTCAAGACATGGATTTCCTCCACTTCTGAGGATTCCTACTACCTTTGACATTGACCAACCTTGTTTTCATGTCCACAGGTGTGTACCTTCCATCACCTTCAACAGCTTGTTCGATTTTCTCCACCACATCACCCTTTCCAAAACCAAACTTCTTCCACTTGAAGAAGCCTTTCTTCTTCTCCACCATTTTCTCCATTTGTGCTTGCATGACATTGCACTGGCTTTGCAGCCTATACACATCTTCCTTCAGCCTCCTTATCTCCATTTGTTGAGCATTAATCTCGCGCTTCGAATGACACCGTGTAGATAAGTCGAAGCCTCCAGGACTCATCAATGATCCACTCCAGTCCACTTGGCGGTTCAGTTTGCTCTGCTCTGAGAGTAACACTTGAATCACAGCTCTCACAGGGAACCGTTCATTTTGTACTGCATGAAGTGATGCTTCTGGTGTTAGTTTTCGGCTATCAATTAGCCTACACAGACCCTTCCTTTCTTGCTTTGACACTCCTGGATGTGCCTATCATCACAGAATGCATGCCACAATAATCATTATTCTTTAGACCAGATGTAGGTGTGTTATTCATTATAGTTCCATTGTTTGACCAAATGTAGGTGTGCTATTCTATACAGTCCCGTTTTCATTTTTAATCACAAAACTATTTTTAAAATTTTATTAAAAAAAAACACTAAAAATAAGCTTCAGCCTGTTTTTTCACGGCTTTATTTTCTGTACAATCTCTGGTAAACAGAAAATATTGTGGTAGTTCAGTAATTAAAAATCAAAACAGAAAATAAAAACTTTCAACATTTTCTGAAACCAAACTGGACTTAAAATTGTCTTGCTGAATAGTTATTGTGTGAGATATATATCTTTGATTGATGCGCACCAAAGAGTACTTATAGAACTAACACCTAAGTGTTATCTTGTTTTACACGAAGTAGTATCGTACTTTTCAAATTATGTCATTCTTTTGCACTTTTCTTATCACCGTTCTAGAACCAAATGGTAGGATTGAAACGGCATATAGCTAATCAATGATTCTTTTGGTGCATCTCATACCAACTACACTGCAAAAGGGACTGGCAAGTAAGTAACACAACATATATTAAGAGGATTTTCCCTAATACTCAAGTAACCATTAACTTTCTTTATTAATCTAACTGTCACACCACTTCTCAATTGCTCACTGTCCAGTTTCCTTTCTGAAGAATATTTATACTATAATGTTGGTACAGCACAAGAAAAAGCTTCTAAGTTCTAACCTATCCTATAAATTCATAATGCTATGTTTGCTTCACTCATTATTATCCTCTCTTTTTTCCCAATAGATTTAGAATAATAACTAGTTATCAACCAATAAGAAACTAAATGAAATAGAAAAGGATACAAACTTTTAGATAAGTATCAATGGCTCTGTACAATCCATCATCTGTTGCTCTCGCATGAGTTGGAAGAGCTCCTGCTAGAGTAACAAACTCGGATAAGCTCAAATTGACATCCACAGCAGCCTCAGCAAGGTAGCAATCAACCAACTTGGCCACCTTAACCAAAGCAGCACCAGTCTTAGCTCCTTCACTGTCCAAACTCACAAACCTCTTAACCAACCTGATGACAAGCTCAACATCCAATAGAGTCCCACAAGTGTGACTAAAAGAGGGAATTACCAACTCCTTCAATGAAGCCTGATCCAACTGCCACGAAATACGCTTCTCAAGCTCTTGTCTATAACTTGTCTCAACTCCAACCATATTAGCAGTTCTCAGAAGGCGAAGGAGAAAGTTGCACGGAATGGCTTCCTTCTCAGGAGGCAAAACACCCACCAAAGTTTCTACAAAGAACCTCTTTTTCATCCATGAAGCGGTGACACTTTCTGGTGATTCCTCAAACTGTGTGAGGTCCTTTTCAGCTATGTCACTTGCAGAGAGGTCAGGGAGCCATTTGGAGGCATAGTGTGTTATTATGGAACCAATCAAGTCTGCACGAACACCTTTAGCTTTGATGCCAGAAAGGGTCTTGACAAAGTAATCCATGTCCAAGATGCATGCATCGTCAAACCAGCATTCGGAGGAGAATTGTGATGGAGATTTTGCTTGGAAGGTAACTGATTCTGGATAGGACTGCTTCATTTCAGTGAGAAGCTCAAATAGAATAGTGGAGGAAGAATCAGTTGGTGTAGTAGTAGCTGTCTTGGGCATGTTGCATTATATGTCAAGAATAAACTGATTTATTCTTTTGACCTTGTGGAAATGAGATTTTTGTTTAGCAGCAGGTGATGCTAGGAATGAAGAGGATGGATAAGAGATATAGAGAGAGGTGTAGGACCACTCATACAACTGTTAATTCTCTTAATATGGCAGAAAACAGAACATTTTGCTCATACTCTCCTATATGCAGCATATGGAGAACAAAACTAATTATAGCACCCCTCAAACTTGAAGCTGACCCCTTTGTTTTCTCCCTATCTCATGTATACGTAAGGGGTTTAGATTTTGTCTCATTTACATTTTCACAATACCACACTACAAGGAATCCAATATGGATAGGACAGCTGAACCTGCTTGTTTGCTTTATATGGCCCTGCTGATATTACATACTTCTTTAGTTCTTGTGATCATGGTTTTAGAATTTACTATGTATGTATTATATCTTGTTATAATCACAACCATGGATGAAAATTAGTGATTATAAATACACTTTATTTCCTGAAGTGCACCTTTCACTGTTGAGGCAACACAATCCAAATATAACCTATTGACCATGGAGCAAACAAAACCTCAAATCATAAGGCGTCAATTAAGGAAACTGCCCCTGCATTGTCCACACATTCACCATTTATATTCGTCCTTAATATTGATACAACCATTTTAGGAATTAAAATAAAAATATATACATACCAAAGTTGTGTTAAAATAGAAAGCAAAACAGAAGAACTCCAAAGTTCGTGTGTAGGACCAAAAGTTAACACCGAAGCTCGTGACCAACCTTATCAGTTATGAAGCATACACGTGAAGTTCTGAGTAAAATTGGTCCCCTCCATTTATTATTTTGTTTGATACAACCCAGCCCATAATGGCTTGTTAACGGTCAAACCAAACCCAAAAATACTTCATACAGTCTTCTTTGGGCCTAGCAAAACTCATGAGGCCCAAAATCATCACAAATCCCAGGGTGGGCCCTAATAATCAAGGGCATACTAGAAAGAGTGAAAGAAGAAAAAAAAAAAGATTACAGAACACTGAAGGGAGTTTATATCTTTCATAGCAAAACCAAAGTGGTTCACTAAAACAGTAAACCATGATAACAAGAGATGTAAATAAAATGATGTAATTTAAGGGGACAAAAAAATTATGTGACTTGAGAAACTAAGTAGCAAGCTTATTCTGTAAGAGCTTATGTATATAAAACCTACAACAAATAGTTTCACCTAACACTGCTCTCAAAAGAGCTCTACTTGTTCTTTCTGCAAATTTTCACAGAAAAGAAACACATTCTTTTTCTTCTAAGTATTGCGAGGAGTTGAAGCTTCAGATGGACTACTTGAGGCGTCACCAGAAGGTGGACTTAGTGGTGAACCAGTTGCAAGAGAACCATTTCCATCCTCTTTCTCAGACATCACTGGTATCTTAACAGCGGCTGCTCTTTCCATCTCTTTCTCCAGTTCTTCCTCTTTACGCAATGCCGTAAACTGAGTATCCAAGGACTTGGCTGCTGCGAGCCACGCAGACACAATCAGCAGAAGCACCCCTCCCAGGTATGGAGTTGAATTTGCTAGTGACCCAAAAGATAGGATCATAAATTGCTGAATAAGAGCACCTCCAGACTTGCCCAATGGATTGCACACAACATCAATGGCTGCCTTACCCTTGACCTACAGCAGGCCATGCAAAGCCAAGTTCAACAGAAGTGGATATGGTATCATGAATTGTAATATTTAGTTAGGCTTAAATACGTTTCTGAACAGTGTTAAATATAACTCATATAGTTCTAGTCCTCCAATTTTTTTTTGTTGGTTTTAGTCCTCTTAAAATTTAATTTTTTTAAAAATAGTCAATTATCACTTGACACCGTAACATGCATCTAGACATGTCATCTTAGCAACCATGTCAAGGTGACATGTGACCTAGCATGTATGGATGCTTGACATGTCAACAATTTATGTTTATAAAACCATTTTCAAAAGTTTTTAAATTTAAAAGGACTAAAAAAAGGGTTGAGGGGCTGAAACCAAAATTAGTTATATTTATAGAGACAAAATATAGTTAACTCTGAAAATTAAAGAGAACTTAGCATGGGTGGAAGAAGAAAGGCGGATTTAGGGTGTGAATATGATGGAGAACTAGGTAAGAATCCAAACCTTGGTATCCTCATCCAAAGGTATGTAGGCCATTTCTTTGCAGGGATCAAATAAACTGTACTTGGCACTTTTGCTGAATATGTTCTGCAGGGCACCCACATACACCGCTGCTAGCAAAGGAGACAGTCCAAACTTCGCAAGGCCAGGCGCAAGTGGCTCTCCGAACAGTATCAGAGAGAAGAAACCAACTCCAGTCAGAAGCAGAACTGTAGGGGTGATCTTGGCAGCAGCTCCCCATCCGTATCTGTCAAATATAAATTGGCTCACAAGCATCATTGTGAATGTGGCAATTCCAGTTGCGGTCGAGAAGTCGCCCATGAAAGAGGAGTACTCGTTGGGGCTAGGATACTGCAGTTTATACAGGTTAGTAGACAGAAAAAGTGACGCAGGGTGAGAATATCCAGTTTACTAAACCAAAAATAGGACAAAAGCAATTTATTTGTACATTACCTGAGCTTTGAGCTTAGACTTCCAAGTAACCTCAACAAGATTGATACTGATTCCATATGCAACCACTAAAGTGGCAAGATCTCTGATGTACTTTGATGACACCAAGAACTTCAAGCTCTCCATTGTTCCCATTTTGGGCTTCTCCTGTCAAAATGCATGGCAAGGTAACAGTCAGTTAAGTTATTCCAAGTACCCAAAAAAATAGTGATTTGTCAGTTTCCATGTGTGCCATCAAAACAAAGAAGATCAAAGGTGAGTAAATCAAATAGCCATGCCTCTGACAATGTTTTTTCAACAAACCAAACAGAGATGTTTCCTAGTTTAAATATATTAAATTTAAAAAAAAACAGTTTTCTTAGATAAAAAAAAAAACATCTATAGAAAGATATAGGCAGTGAATAGAAAAAGGATTGGTATAGCCGCCTTTCAAAAAATTACCTTCTTCTTCTTGCTACGTGTGGGAAGTGGAACGTAATTATTCACCCACCAGTACAGGAAACAGATTGCAAGACCCATTCCCACAACTATGCTCATCATAGCTTTTAGAGATATGGCCCAACCATCTACTCCAGGACCTAAATTCTGCCTCAGGTTTGAAAAGTATTTCACTGTCCGGCCAGAGAACACAAGGGCTACATTGGCCCCAAGTCCAAACAATGGGTAGAATCGCTTTGCTTCCTCAACAGTAGTTATCTGCAAAACATACAGGGGTATTAGATTTGCCAAGAAGAGGAAGAAACTCATCAATCATATACATTTTTCTCCTTTAAATTCATTAGAATTTCTAGTATAGATTTATTTTTTCCATGCTGATTAAATACAGCAAATCAAAATTGGAAAACATTAAATGATGCAACATTTTACCCATGCCATCACATGACAGCATGCTAATTGTGTAAGAGTTGATGCCAAGTGTTGCAATTGAAACAAGTATCTGACAAGTAACAACCATCTAGTGATATACAAGAATCACATGGATTTCACAATTCTTGCATCAAAGCTAAATGTTTATAAACCCAGATTACTAAGTCCGTGTCTACCATGACTACAGAATTCCATTGTCCAGAAAGAAAAGGTATGGATGACTACTATATATATCTATATATATATATATATATATATATATATATATATAGACATGACAGTGATAACACATGAAAAAGAGAAAGCTAAAACATGTTTCACAGTTTGTCATTCAGTTTAACTCCATCATTCTACTCAATGACATACTCATAATACAAATCAATCACCACCAGAGGAAAACGAATCAAAACCAGCGTACAAATTATCACAATGAGAAAATAATAGTAAACAAATCAATAGCCAATCACGATGATCCATGAATAACCATATCCAAACACAGTAAGGAATATGCTTATGTTGGAATAGTAAGATATACAACAAGGGAAACAAGATTTCAAAAAACCAACACCTGATACCAACATATACTATCAAAAGAATCAAACAAAAAAGAAACATATCAAAATTTACCTGATTAGCAAACCCCCAAAACAACACAGAAATGACCACACTCCCCCACAATTCAGCCATGACATAGAATAAACAGAAGCTCCAAATCCTCATGATTGCAAGGGGACCAAGGAACCTCGGGCCAAGGGCATTGAGAAGCTTATCAGCAAATGCCTGAGGGTGGATATAGTTGCTGAGAGGGTACAAAACAAACCCAAAGGCACCAAAGAAAGCAATGAAGGGTAAAATCACAGAGTAAAAAAGAGCTTGCTTGGACAAAACATTGGCCAATTTCGTGTACAACAACATGAACCCAACAGCCATGGGAAGGTTAACCCAAGTTTTGAGAAATGGAATGATCTCGGCACTGCTTCCTCTGGCTGTGACAACAAGAACATCCTTGGTGTCCCTCAAAATGGTGTAATTGAAGAGGATGCAAAAGAACATCATCCCCAAAGGTATAATCTTTTTGAGTGTGGCGATCTCAATACCCAAAAATTTAGGCTTCTCAGCCTCGAGTTCATCAAACACAGGTTGCCCATCAGCAGCAGCAGCTTCGGCCTTGCAGATGAACAAATTCTTGTGGTTTGGACCAAAGGCATTAACTTTTGGTAAAAAAGTAAAAGGCTTTGGAAACCCATTGGTGGAGAGGGGAGACCCATGAAGGGATTTGTGGAATCCATTGGAAGAGAGAGAAGACCCATGAAGGGTTTTGGGATTGGGAGTGAAACATCTATGCTTTAAGGCATGTGATGAGCTCAAAACCCTGTTTCTGGGGTTGGTGGGGAGAGAGAGAAGCCCTCGGGTCTGAAGAACAGCGTCCATGTCTCTCTCTCTCTCTCTCTCTCTCTCTCTAAAAGAACAACGACGACGACACAACCAGCGTAAGATGGTGTTTGTTTCACAAGGAGAACATAAAGAGAGAAACAGAGGCGGTGAAACACAGAGAGAGAGAGAGATAAGGTGGGTGAAGTTGGAGAGAATATATTGTGCTATGAAAGGAAGAAGGAGCAAATACAAATATCTCTTACTTTTATACCTCAGAGAAAAAAGAGATGCAACCAAACCCTTAAAGGGTTGAAGAAGACAAAAATTAATTAAAAAAAATAAGAATGTAGTACTGGAACTATTAGTAATAGTAGTAGTAGGCAGAGTCTAAATTTGATTAAAATAAAGTAATAATAGTGGCGTTCTTTTTGGTAAAAAAATATCAAGGAGGGTTTTTAATTTTACTTTTAAAAAATAGGATGGTGTTGCCAAGAACTTAAATTAATATTAAAATTTTAATTAAGTTGGATCGATGTTTCAACACATCATTCCTTAAATAAGTAGTTAAACCATTCTCAATTTTTCTTATGAATGAAAAACATATGATTATAAATTCTTTACTTCTTCTATCTCATACATTTTTAACTAATATGATAAATTAGTCTTATGATTATGGTTATCTATAGATACCTCTAAAGAAAAAATAATAATAATAATTTTTTATATATAAAAATGTTGGTTATTGATCCATCTTCATTTTCAAAATACCGTCAATAAAACTTCAGTTTTAGTTTAAGGACAATGATTAAAGAATTAAAATGAAATATTTATACTTTAATTTCAATTCTTAATTTAAAATTATAAATAATTTTAACTAGTAAGACAGTTTCTTCATTTAATTTATAAAATTTTACTTAAACTACGGTGCATAAGAAAAAAATTAAAAGTTAGTTTATATTTTAATTGTTGTTAATTTATTATAATATTTCGAGTTTATTCATGTATCATATTAAATCATAAACAGTATGAATTGGTAATCATAGAGTACTAATATAGAAATCGATTTTGTTATTTATTGTCCTAAAGGCAATATTAATAAATAATTTTTATTGAAAATTATTAAAAAATTGAAATTGTACTCTATTCTTTTGGTTAAATAAAATAATAGCTGGGTTTAAATTCAATAAGAGTCAGATTTATTTATTTATTTTATAATGGAACTTTTTTAATAACAGAACCAGGTTTATTTCAATCTATTAACTATTCATAAGTACACAGGAAAAGATGAATCGCAGAAATGGAAATGAGGTTGTAAGCGAAACGAAAAAGATGGAAAAGAGCATAAGTAGGAGATTAGGACCAAGAATTTTTTAAGCTGATTTCCCATAATATCCTTCTTCTATTTTCAATGGTCAAAAATACCCTCGAGATATTTTTCATATTCACACACACTTAACAATGCATTGCATAGATGTTGAAAATTACATGTGCGATTCAAAACCTTGGAACGTGAATTCACCGTTCATCGACTGGCCAACCAAAAAGGCACCTTGCTTTTGCAAATTGCAACACCACTTCATGCAACTTGTGTATCGTAAATCATTGATGTTTTTAAAAGTTATTCAACTAGTAAAAATATTAATTTAAAGTTAAATCGAGATATTAAATTATAGTTAAATTAATAATGATAAAAATTGATCATTATGTTGTTGTTAACCATTAATTTCCTTTTGCAGAGGGAATCATGCTGGAAACTCGATGACAAGCCTCTCACAAATTAAGCAAATACCTTTACCTCATATAACATATAATTGCATCTGGTGATTGTATGTGGACTATTCATAAACCGTTGTGTTTGAAAATTAGAAATTTTGGTGTCTTTATTTGGAAGTGTGCAATGTTTGTTGATTTGATTTGTTATACGTTAGTTCGTTACGTTACTCTTGTTGTAGGAAAGAAAATTCAGGGTGGCTCGTCTTTGGTCATTGCTCCTCCGCGAAGATAGGGCCAAATAATGTTAATGAATAAACACGTGTTATGCCAATCCAAGATTAAAACGTGCTAGTTTTTTAAGTCGTGCACTATATTACGATTCAACAACGAGCAGTGTGAGAAAGACTCGAACCAATATTGCGTTGTTGATTCACGGAGTCTTAATTATTTTAAATAACTTGAAAAATTAATATTAATTATTAATTTTTTTTTATAATTTTATTTTCTCAATTGAATATCAAACAACCTTTAAGAGAAGAAAAAAATAAAGGTTGAGTGGAGATTTCTCGAGCAGTTTAGGTTGTATTTAGTTATAAAAAATTTTATAATTTTTCTGAAAAAGTTTTCTACTTGTTTTTTAAAATTTTCATTTCTTGAAATACATTGAAAAATTCTTAAAAAACTTTTCCACTTTTTAATTTTCTTGAAAAACTTCTTTAAAGACTTCTTTGTCTTTTAAAAAAAATATAAAACCCGATTTTCAGTTTTCTATAAATTTTCTTTAAATATTTTATAAACAAACATCTTTTCTATTTTTTTAATTTTTTCAAGAATAGTTTTCTATTTCTCTTAAAAAACTTACGAACTAAACACGACTTTAATATTTTTGTGGCAAAAAATTCCAATTAAAAATTCACTTGTTATATTCAAGTATATGATGGATAAGATTGTTCTTGAAGGAGATGCTTGTGTGAAACTCAAAAAAAAATATTGCATTTTGTTTGTGGGAGATCTAAAAAAATGGAGAAATTTTAATCTCCATCTCGTGGTGAAAAAACGTACATTATTTACTGCATTCATTTTTTTTTAGAATTTGTTCGTAAAATGTTAAAACCTCGTAAGCAATTGTTAGTTGAGTTTCCAATCCGAGTATACCAAATTCTAGACATTAATGAATATAGTGTTAAGTTTGACCGTTTGACACTCATCGCGTAACAGCTATTACTAATACATTAACATTTTTAGGATTTTGTTCATCAAAATTAATAAGTTCAGCTCATTGAAAATGATAATTTTTAAAAATAAAAATGTTGTATTTATTATATTGTTTTCCCAATATTATAATTTTATCTTCTAATTTAATGGATTAGATTGAGTTTACCAAATTCTTATTCTTTATAAATAAAATTTATGTCGTATGTTGAATATTATATTAATATTCTAAATTTAAACAACTATGTTAACCTATATAAGTAATCTAAACAAGTCTACCAATTGGTTGTGACTCAATTGGTAATTCAGGTTGAGATTGTAGAAAGAATTACAAGTTTGATCTTTACTAAACACACTTATTTGAAGGGGCTGAAGTCATGGAGAGTCTGACAGATTCGCTAGGGGCACACCGATGGTCAACCTACAAAGGATGTCAAGAATGTTTGTGATTGTGGTAACTTTAACTGCTTTTTATAAATTCTGTACTGACATACGCCACATAGGATGATCTCGCCACCTATAAGCCTATAAATATTCTACATTTATTCCCCATTAAGGTGCATTCACCAACCTCAATTTGAGCTCCAATCTTGAATAATCTATTACTGACTTGAGCGTCAGAGTGTCTTTACAGGTGACACATTTGTCTTATAACACGAGAAACTAGTATGCTAGTTGAATGAGCTAGCAACAAGACTCTCAAATTCCCACTGAATTGAGAGATATAATATCATATCTCCACTAAACCAATGTAATATATAAGAGAGAGATAACTTTGGTATTGATATCGAATATGACACCTTAATTCAAATGATAAACTAAAAGAGAATCACTAGAATTTAGGGTACATTTTTTATCGTACATGATTTTGTATTTGAGTATATTTAAATTTACGAACCTTGTTTTAATATGAGACTAGTTTTAAAACTTTGATGACTCAATTATTTAGAATTTTTATGAAGACAAAACGCACTAATTTTACTTAGATAAGTCTCAATGCAGCAATTCACTAACTAACTCATAATGTATGTTTAAGCAAGGCATACTTGAATGTCTTGCACATAACTTGAGCTTCAGGGATCATTTTTAGGTTAAACTAGTTTCTAAATTTTAACAAATTAATTATCTAAGACTTTTATGAAAGAAAGAAACATTGGTTTTACCTAGATAAGTCCCAGTTTCAAAAAAATATAAAGATGACTTATGGTGTGGGTTTTAAGCAGATTTGAGTATTTTACGTATAAATTGAGCTACAAAAATCATTTTTAGGTGAAACTAGTTTCTAAATTTCAAAAGCTTAATTATCTAAAACTTTTGTGAAGGCAAGAAACACTGGTTTTACTTAGATAAGTCCTAGTTTCAAAAACTGCAGAGCTGACTTATAGTATAGGTTTCAACAAGCCAGACTCGAGTGTCTTATGCATAACTTGAGCTACAAGAATCATTTTTTGGTAAAGTCATTTTCTAAATTTCAATAACTTGATTATATAAAACTTCCATGAAGATAAGAAACATTAGTTTTATCTAGATAAGTACTAATTTCAAAAAATGCAAAGTTGACTTACAGTGTAAGTCTCAATAGGGCAAACTTGAATATTTTACACATAACTTGAGCTACAAAGATCATTTTTAGATGAAACAGTTTTTAAATTTTGACAACTTAATTATCTAAAGATTTCAGGATGGTAAGTAACACTGATTTTACCCAAGTAAGTCCAGATTTTAAAAAAATATAGAGCTGACTTGCAAGAAATTTTTAGCAAGTACGTAATAGAATTTTTTTGCATAACTTGAGCTACAAAACTCCTTTTGAGGTGAAACCAATTTGTAAATTTCCACAACTCGGATATATATATATATATATATAAGAAATGCTAATTTGGCATAGGTCCGTCCTAGTTTTAAAAAATACAGGGCTAACTTATAGGAATTTTCAACAACAACAAGAACATACCCAATTATGTAGAAAATTCCAATCTATATGTATACCAAAACTAACCAAACCTCATCCAAATGAAACTAAAATTTACCACAAGCTAGTACATGTTATAATCTACCTACTAGTCTAAGTTTCATGCCAAAAAACCTTTCCAAATAAATTTCATGTGCATCAGAAAATTTAAATTAAAAACGTCCATTTACTAGGTGAGATTTAATTAGGTTGGCTATGGCACCAAGCATCTTCCACGCTTGCATCAATATGCTTATTTAGGAGTTAGTGATCTTACCCTTAGGCAATCTTATCATCACTCATATTACTTATGCAAATTCTTACATTATACACTTTCTTGTGCATAAAACACAATACCCTAGGCATTTCTAAGCATCAAGAACTGTATGTCATCAATTATACTATACTAAATAGTTCCTGCCCATACAAACATCATGAACATGAGTTCAATATATCACGCATCACATACTAATGCCCATGGATCATCCCATGGCTTCATTGTGCATAATTCAACTATCAACATCATCTCATAACTATATATAACCTTTAATGAAGCAACATACTCATATGTATATATATAATATAATTTCTATATATATAGTGCCGACCAAGGCTTTACATTACCGAACTTAACCAAAACCTATGCATGGTTATATACTCCCTAAAATACGCCTTGCACCATTAACACCATCAATGCATCACCATTTTTTGCCTTCTATAAAGTTCACTGTTTCATCATAATAAAAAGAACAAGAGGGTGAACAATTATATGTTAAATGACAAATATTGAACTAGATTACTCATAAATCAACATTATCATTTAATTCACACATTAGTCATCAAACCTCATTATCATAAACACATCTATCATCAATATATCATATATCGCCATTCAACATCAACATCATAGTCATATTACTCACATTCACATATCATCATCAACTACATTGCAGTTCACCTAACTCAATGCTACTATGCTAATATAGATGTATGTGGATCTAACTATTAATGGGAATATACTATTATATCTTGATATCTATATTTTTATTAGTACCGAACCGTTGCTCATTTACAACACCGTTACTCACTAGTGACTATAGATAACTTTACTCAATTGGTGTTACGGGCCTCCTTTAGAATCTTGTTCTAGAGCAGCTATGGTCCTTATTACATTGTGAAAATTTTTTCTTGGAGAAATAAAAGGAACATGTATCACACATGTAAAGTTTGAGAAAAAGGAACCATTGAAAGGTCTATGCTTTTTCACCAAGTCGCCCTCTCATCTAGGCCTCCTCACAGGCCCCCTGCATTGCATTTATGTACATGTTATGTTCTAATGCATTACACAATATTGATAATGCATTATTATCTCTTGATTACCATCATTAAGGATTTCTCATTATTTGTCAACAACACCATAACATGTCATCATCATCAACATCAACAACATTCACATCATTATTAATTCATTCTTAATCACCATCCTTATTTACATTAACAACAATACCATTTGATAATTCATTGACATCTAATCATCGTAAATAACACATCTTTATCCAGAACATTCAATAATTCACATTAATCATCATAAATACATAGTCTCGTCATCACTGTATTTCAATTAACACTAACATATATTTATCCATTCATAATTTGTACATTTAAATATATCACACATCTCCTATCTGGAATTAGGCATCCTGTACTGTTCTAAGAATTTTGGCTTGGTTCTGAAGTACAACCTATACCCAAAACATACCAATTTTCACTAATTTATTCCACTGATTACATAATCTAGTGAATATAACATAATCCAAGCTACCTGGAAACGCAAAACACCCCTAATTATACCAATTAAATAAAAAGAGAGATTCAAAAGTGTCAACTTACCGAATACTCATTGACGAGGGTTCTAGAAGCGAATTGAACTTTTAACGGTACTTGTATGTGTAGAATGCTTCCTATCACCATGAATTTAAACAATTTGAGGTTAGATCTGAGAATTTGGGAGAAATACCCAAATGGGTTCTTTAGGACCTTGCCTTAAATTAATGGGGTTTTGGAAGAAAGTTTGTACTCAAGCTCCCATGCACTTTGAAGAAGAAAAAGTGAGGTTGAAGGAAGTCCCCTCGCTAAGCTTTAATGGAGGAGGAGAATTAAGATGAATGATAATGGTGAAGTGTGGTCATGTCAAGGAGGAAGGGAAGAAAGCTTGTTTCTCTATTCTTTTCTTTCTCTTATTTCTAATTAGAGTAGGAAAACAAAATTAGTTTAAGTGGGTAGGGGTAGTTAGATAATTTTCCGTGTTTAGTTAACTTCTGAATCTAATTTAGTAACTTTAAGTTGCTATAAACTTAACCATATTAAATCTTATTTAACTTACCCCATTTTAATTCTAGTTAATTAATCCCAATTTATTATTTGGTTATCGACAATCACCCTTTAATTTTAAATTGGGATATTACATGAACATTCTATCCTCATACTGGGTATATCATTGATTAAAAATATTAGGCTATATATTGAATCAAATGTTGTATAAGCAAATTAGTATAGGAAATGTTTATTTGTTATAGAGCTGATTGAATCAATATAGCATAACATTGACAATACAAAATATATAGGATTAAGTAATAGAAAAATAATTCATAGATTTCTAAATATAAATTTGATTGAAGATTAAATAATTAAACTAAAGAAGATACATTTCCCATGCAAGTATGAAATATATATTACTAATTGTCGTAAGCTTTAGACAATAAAAGTTGAAGAAACTTAAATGACCAAGTAGGTGTCTAATAAAATTGATCATGATAATTTAAGTATTAGAATTTTGTAATTATTTATAATATAAACAATTATTTAAGATTGCATAATTAAAGTAAGGATGACATATTTCTGGTGGTGCAAATTAGATAACAAATTTTGAAACAAGTTAAATCAACATAAGACATGTTTAATAAAATTCATCTTTATATATAATTTAGTAGGTAAGAGATAAGTAAAAATAACAGGTGCCGAGCAATAGATTTTAAATCAACATAGGAAGTTAGCATATATCGAGAGTGAGAAAGGAGAAGGATATCCAAAAAGTAGCATATATTGAGAGTGAGGGGTTTTTCTTAAAATGTTGATATGTGTACCAAAAATTTTCTTTTATTATATAGTTAATAGATAATAGATGATTTATTACAACATTTAATCTTAAATAAGTTGTAAATTGCTATAACATCTTATTTAATAAGAAATTGTTTTAAAAAATTTATTTGAAAATTTGTTTAAGTTTTCTTTATATATTTACATGAAAGGCATACTATTCAAAATATAATATAAATGAAAAAACAACAACTAAAATATAATAAATATTGAATAATTTGATAAATTTTAAAATCAAATTAAAAGATACTTATTATACTTAATCCATTGAATTCAATTAATTATTCCTAAAAGAATATAAAATGTTTAATCTTAAGTAAGGAAAAAAAATTTAAAAGAAGGAATATATACCACAAGTAATAAGCTTAGGGAATAAAAGTTGAGGTTAAATCAATAATTGTTTAATGAAATTAATCATTATAATTTAATAAGTAATTAAAATTAAAAATTTTAAATAGTTTTTCATATAAAAAATTACACATATATGGTTTACCTCTAAAATAACTTTTAATTAATTATATTTTAATAATAAAAAAAGAAAAATAAATTTCAAAATAGTGGATGGTCAAACACATATATTATAGGTGGATTCCGTGCAGCTAATAACTTGCATCTTTCTAGCTTAGTCCACCTTCCAATTCAATGGGAAAATCCTCAGATCCAAACAAAATGAATGATAAACTTGTACGTTTGTTCCTGCATCACAACAATGGAACCATGCTACATTTCATCTTTCAAAATAAAATGCCAAAACTTTTATTTCATTCTTGTCATGCTTTAATAACTTTCCTACAAACGTTACTTCCCCTCCAATATATCTCACTTACAAAACGAAAATTTTGGGAATATTATATGTTATTTTTTTTTATATAAAATTAGATGTCTTCTGTAGAAATAATTTTATTCAAATTAAAAACATTCATATTTAAATTTGAGACTTTACTTATAAAAAATTAAACATATACTATTTAAATCAACATATAGAAACATGGAGTTATTTTTCTAATATGATAAGGAATAAAATACATTATTGAAATGATAATAATAATAAAGAATGAAATAACATTGAAAGAATCACTGGATAGATAAACTGCAAAAAAGAAAAAAAAAACAGAGAATTAAGCATGGCTGGGCTTATGTCGCATTCATCACGAGTCTTAGTAACATGTGGTATTGACCCACTTATAAATTGGCCCACTAGCCTCTATATTCGTTTTTTGGTCATAGCCTCTATATTCTTTAGTTCGAAGGTTGAACCTCAATAGATGGGAATATAATAAGCTAAATGCTCACACATATTCCTTCACCGTGGCCCAATTCAGGGAATATGGCCCACGAAATGAACGGTGTGTATGAATCCACGATTGTACTTGTAACCATCGTCATCAAAATTGGATCTAATTAAATTGAATTATAAATTAGTTTAGTAATTGATCCGAGTCAATTTATTATTACTATTGGTTAGTTTATTTGAATTAATACCTTTACCAGTTTAACGATCAATTTAATTTGGAAACATCTATATCTACTATAAAGGACACTTCTAAGTTAGTGGAATCTAACAAGTGTCAACTTGTGGTGATTCCTCTTTTCCCTCCAAAACCTCTCCCTTTTTATTTTATTCATTAATTCATTATTAATTAATTAATTCTATTCGTTAATTCATTAATTAATTAACAGTAATCAAGATTTTTTTATTTTTACATTAACACCAAAAAATAAATACAGTGTTTGGTTTAGTTTCGCTCCTTCCCTCCTCAAGTCCATCTTCTGAGTGTCTCTTCGTTCTCCATGTTCTCTCTCTCCGTCTGTTCATACTCCACAACGTCTTCATAAAATAAGTAACGTTTCGCACCCCCTCCATTTTAATAGGCCGTCTTTGTCATTACCCATTGTTCCGAAACCCCTCATTCTCTATTTTGGTCCGTATTCCATCATTTTTTGTGAAACTCCTTGTAGTGTTTTTTTTTCTGTTTTCTAAATCCCTCTCTGCGAGCTAATTAGATGACGACGAACCAACCTCGCATGGACAATAAGGAGTTATGAAAGACGGTACGTTTTTATTTTTCTTCATATGCAGTTTGCATGTTCCATTGTAAGCATAATTTTTCCCCTCTTTATTGTATTTTATGAGACCCTAATTCTTTACGATGGTCCTACCTTTTCAGATGAGTGTGGGAAAAAGTCTTCTTCTTGATGATTCTTATCGAACCACGAAATACATTGTTTTTCTATAAGAATCATTTTTGGGAAAAACCCCTCCCCCTTCATTTTTGGTTCGTATTCCATAATTTTTTTCATAGGGAAAAAGTCTTCTTTTTGCATGTTTTATTATAAGCATAATTTCTAGGAGTCACAAACCATATTTTTCCAAAACTTGCATGTTTCTGTTTAAGTATAATTTTCCCTTTTTTAACGCATTCTATGAAACCCTAACAGGGTATTTTTTTCTTAATTTATGTTTAATCTCATCCGCTCTTTGACCCCATGATAATGTTGTTGATAAATGCTCAAATGTATAGATATTTTGATGGTAATTGAGTATAATTGTGTCAGAGGTTGCATTATTTGGAACATTTTGTGCAAGAAAATAAATTGAAATTGAGAACCAGATATTTTGTTAAGTTTTAATGCAATTAAGCTCTTATCTTTATTTTTTGTGTAAATAATAGGTGAAAAAGATGAAAAAGAAAAGCAAAGAATCCCAAGCCATTCCCCAATTCAAAATGAAGAAAAATATAAGTTTTGGGTGTCTCGTTTGGGCGAGACTCAGTCCGCTTGAGCGAGCTTTGAAGCCTTCAAGAAGAAACAATCAGAGGCAGATTTCGCTTGAGCGAATCTCAATTCGCTTGAGCAAATAACTTACAGAAAGTATTAGTGAAGAACTCGCTTGAGCGAGTCTCAAACCGCTCAAGCGAGAATTGTCCAGAAACTAAATATAAAGGCTTCGCTCAAGCTAAGGGGAGGCAGCCTAAGCGAAAAGGATCCAGTGAGCAGAGTATGAAGGACTCGCTTGAGCGAGGTTTAATCCGCTCAAGCGAGAATTATCCAAAATCAAATAGAAGCCTTGTTCACTTGAGCGAATCACCTTCAGTTTAAGCGAATACAACAAATTGCAACAGAGGATCCTTACTCGCTTGAGTGGCACATTCACCCAAGCGAGTCTGCGAGGGGAAAATTAGATAAAGATAGAGTCCTTCAAGCTGAAGAAAGCTTTCTCGCTTAAGCGAGATAACTATAGCTTAAGCGAGATACATAATATAAAGGCAAACACTGTAAAAAATCAGGTGGTTGGTAGATTTCATTTCTTGGAACATGGAGCTCTCATTAGAATCCATCTTTTTCCTCTTCTTCATCTTTCTCTTTCGAGTTTTGATTGTAATGGCTACGATGTGTAGCTAAATCCTTTATTGGGATTAGATGTAGTTGATCAAACCCCAACATACGCTTGTTCTACATTTATATATTTGGTATTTTTGTTCTATCATTTTTGGCTTTTCATTTTATGTTTAATGCTTGAATCTATTGGGAAATAGTTTCTTGATCTTAGTTTCTATTTGATTATTGGAAAATAGCTTACGAAAATGGATCTAAATGAAATGCTCGTTACAACGGATATTAGGAATAATATTTGACGTAACGAACATCGAAACAATCGCGTATAATGCTGGAATATTCTTAATGTGATTGAGGAATCAACATGTTTTAGAATGTTCTTATGGATTTCATAGTCGAGGGATCGACGCGAATGATTTAAGATTATGACGTAAAAGCGATAGTTCAGAATCTGTTTGTATAAATGTATACAATGTATTAAAGGGTGATATTGATGAAATTCAATCCCAGCTTTTATCACTTGATAGTTCATATTTCTTATCATTTGTTTTAACTTATGTTTGTTTATGTTTAGTTCTTTAGATTTCAATATGCTTGTGAAATTATCCATTTGTTTCTGCTAAGGTAATGATGAATCAATATTTGAACATTGTATCCCACTGGAACGACACTCTGTTTTTAACATATACTACAACTTGATAGTGAAACTTGCCACGGAAAGGTTTGATCATATCAAAACTTCTTACAATTTTCTTTCGGACGAAAATGAAATTTGTCCTTTTGGTGTCCAGAATTTGAGTGACGTTTCTGCCATAAGGAAGGGTAAAGAAATCCTGCGCGATGACCAACTCTCAGGTTATGTGTTTTATGTTTAGTTTGCATTTTGTTATGTGTGTTTCCTTTCATTTATGCTATATGTGTTTCCTTCCATAGTATGCATTTCTTTTATGTTTAAAACTTCCATTTGTGGTATATGAATTTCTCAGTGGTTGTCTTTTTAATTTGTTAGAGTGTACAATATGGAAATTGAATACTAATTTCCTATCAAATTTCTCAGTCTGTATTTTTTATGTGTTTCCTTCCATTTATTTATGGTATATGAGAAATGTCAGGTTATGCGTTTTCTGTTTAGTAGTTTAGGGTTTTTGTGATGTGTTTCCTTCTATTTATGATATACGACTAATCTCAGGTTATGTGTGGTTTCTGTTTAGTAGTATGCATATTTTTTATGTGTAAAAGGTCCATTTGTGCTGTACGAATTTCTCAATGGTTTTCTCTTCAATTTGTTAGAGTGTAGACTATGGAAATTGAATATTAATTTCCTATGGAATTTTTTAGTTTATATGATTTCTGTTTAGTTTGTGTAACATCCCTAGTGTTTTAATAATTGGAATAAATAAATTAATGTATGATGGAGTAAAAATAATAAGAATTAAGTAATATAAAGTGAATTATTGGGTTTTAAAAATGATTTTCAAAGGAAATGGAGGATCAGAGCCTGACGCGTAGCATGGATATGACACGTAGCATCAGGTAGGAATTAATGATCTGACGTGTAGCGTCAGCGTCACAATCAATTTTAAAAAGGACATGCAAAAATAGAACGCTAAAACACCATCTTCTTCCTTTTTCTTCTTCCCTGCAGATTTTGCTCAAAACTTGAAGGAAACCCTTGATTACTTGCGTTTTGGACCTTGGGAGCTAAGGTAATGCATGTGGGGACCCTTGATCACAAGCTTTTTCTTCTCTTCTTTCCCTCTCCAAAACTGAGCTTGCATGTTGTGGGGAGGCTTGGATTTTGGGTTTTATGAACCTTAGAAGCTTATATATTGATTCTAGTATAGTAAGGAATGCAATGCACTAATGGGTTCTATGTTTCGGTGATCGTAGGTGTTGAAATGAGTGCCAAAAGGACAATTGATAAAGTGGGTGTTGAGTTCGAAAGTGGAGCAATGAATCAAGTGACAGGAGGACGCAACTGACACCAAGAACAGATAATTAAAGCTTGAAACTTAGGTAAGGGGTGTTCAGGTAGTAATTAATTAGAATGGGTATGCATGGTAGCTTTGGAAGGCTAGAAATTAATGAGGAATTTCTATAAATAATATAGATTAGTTAAACATAAATTTTATAATTATATATGTATGTTATGCATGATTAAATATGTATATATGGTATAAATGTGTGGCATCTTAACTAATTAATGGATAAAAATAGATAGAGTAAATTATAGAAATTATGAATATATGTGGTATGTTGTGAATTGCAAACCAAAATGGATAATGGTGATGTTCATGTTATGTATGATATTATAATTGTGAATAATTTGTTGAAACTAAGGAAATAATGATCATTGATGAGTTATGGCATGACGCGTAAGGGCAGGGTCTGTGTGGCTGTCCTGTGTGGTTATGAGATGTCAGTTTCTAACAATTATGAATGAATCTGATGATGATGATGATCCATGTATGAGATGTTTCTGTATGTGATTATGTGGTGTGGGATGACCAATGGTATGTGTTGCCCCTCATTTTTGGCTCCCGTGTCATTTGTGGCCCAGTTGAGCTACTAGTGGTCAAGTCGGACCTAGTGGTTAAGGTGGAGAGCCAAGTCAGGCTCGGTGAACCAAGTTAGGTTCATGAGGTGTCAAGTCAGACCTCCAGCTGAAGGTCGGTCCTTTAGTATCCGGATACTAGGAGTCATATATATATGCAAGTCAGTTGTGTATACATGATTTGATATTGATATATATTTTATGATGAATTGTAAATTGATATCCATGATGTGTTTTAGTGAATCTAATGATGAATAACGATTGGGATATATGTGTTAATGAACGTAAGCGACTTGTATTGCTTCAGGAATTAGTACTAAGGCATAGGTCAGTATAAACTAATGTAAAGAGTAAGAAACAAGCACATAAGAGTTAAGAATTATGATGAATCCAGTAAGTTGTGTGATAGTACATTTAATAGGTATTTAATTAGTACATTTATTACATTCCATTCTATATTAATTATGATATTCCAAACACTCACCCTTGCTGTGGTTTATTTAATTTAGTGACCAATGATAGGGAGGATGCCAATGCCCCAGAGGTACGCCAAGCATAGAGTTGATGCTAAGATGCAGTGGGGATTTTGAAATAAATTAATTATATTATGGATTTAATGCATGTAATGAGATATTGTACCTTGTGTGATTGTGAATTAGTTTAGTATAGAGATTATATGACTTGCATGAGGAATTGATGATGTTGATGATGATTATGCGTTTATGACTTCATATGATGACGATGATGTTTGAGATATGAGTTATCATGGGATATATGATGGATTAGTAAAGGAAATGATTTTTGTGATATTTATGATGGAGTTGATGCATATCAGTATAGAACCAAGATTTTATGTTTGATGATTGCTATGGGCAAGTTTGCAATGTGTTTGAATATGTTTGTGGTTATGTGTGAATTAATTGGTAAAGAGTTGATTTGATTCATGTTATGTATAAGTTGGAAATAAGTGTTTTTAGGTAGAGAATAGGAACTAAACAGGTGAAATTGAGATTCGACGAGTTTTGGGACCCCCAGAAGGGACCAATAGGTTCCCTAGATCATTTTGAAATTGTGCATATAGGCTTTGAACCATTTAGAGTCCATTTAGGTGGTTTGATGCAAAGGTTTTTGCACATAATTAAGTTAACTACATTTTGCGCATAACTTACGCATAGGATGGAATTTTGGCGAACATACAATGCCAACAGTTCTGGAATGGGGAAAACATGTGGCCCATGAAGTGTCGTGGCAATCAGACCTGAAACGGGGCAATTGGGTAGGTTAGAAGTTGGCCGATTGGCCTAAAATGCATAACAACACCTGATGCTATTTCTAGTATGCTGATGCTGGGCGTCAGCCTGACGCGTAGCTTGAGGGTTGCGTTCTTGGCCTCATGCGTAGCGTTAAGCCTCTGTTTTGAGATTTTGGGATTTTACATTTTAACTGGCATTTTTGGGTTCTCAAACACATTTTGCATTTCCTGTTCCCTCTATTGATCTCAGGTTATGTGTTTTCTGTTTAGTAGTTTACATTTTTTTACATGGCATGTGTAGAGAGTATCGAAATCAAATGTTCATATCCTGTTGCCTGTATTCATCTCAGGTCCAAGGTTAAATTTTTTTATGTGTTTGCTTCCATTTATGTTATATGAATTTGTGTGATCATTATTTTTTTTATCAGATGAGTTTATTGAATCTGATGATGATGCTTGCTTAATCTGTATAGTCAAATCTACATTTTAATTTTCCTTATGTTTTTTTATCATTGTCATATTTCTGTTAAATGTGAAAAATTATAGACCAATGTCATCATTATTTTGTGTTATCAAATGATCGAGGGTAAAGGTCCAATGATTGATATGGATGATCTTTACGCAATATTTATTTTCTTCTTAATAATATGACCATTTTTTATGTTAATCCTAAACCTTCTAATTATATTTCAGTTATGTGTCATTTAATTCATCTTTCTTGAATATATTTGGTTTTCATTGTTCATATATCTGTCTCAATTCTAATAGGAACCTGCGGAAAATAATACAGTTGTGATTGTTGACTATGATGAAGAGGTTATTGTTAAGATTAATGAACCCTTTGATGATGATGATGACCCTAACCCGGTGTGTATTTTCTTTGTTTTTTTTGGGAAATTATAAACCCCCTTCTACATGTGATGTGTTTTACAATATAAGAGGAATCGTATGTTTTTTGTATCATTTTTTATGTTGAATTATCTTTGTATGTTTTTTATTTTAACTCAGCATGGATTTCCCGAGTTTGTAAGATGTCGTCCATCAGTTGTGATTGTTGTCTCTGATGATGAGGTTACTGTCCCGTTCACCAGCATGGAGTTTTTAAACTTCACTATCTATCTATTTTGTTGTTATTGTTACTTTCGTAAGCTATTTTTCATATAATTCATATGGACCTCATCACCAGTTGGAAGAAGTTCGTGGTGTTCAACCTCAGAATATTTATGGTGCTCGAGCTTTTGATCGCATCGTTTGTAACTTTTGTGATAGATTTATCCTTTATTTCTCTGTTTTATGTCTCTTTTATGGTTTATGAAGATGTTGACCAAACATTAACAACTTATGTCTAACAGATGTCCAGAGCTCCTTGTGGGGTACCTTTTAATCATTTTAGATTTTCTAAAACTAAACTCCTTACTAAATTTTAAATGGAAAACTTCTTGGTAGGTAACCTTAATTATTCCACCACTTGCTATATTTTTATGCAAAAATGTTGGCTTTTTATTTGACATTTGTAGGATTTGCCTACAAACTTGGTTTCTGTTATTCTTACGAAGAAGCCCAAAGTGATTCTTGCTAAGATGGAAGGAACTAGTGATACCTGGCCTATTCAGCTACGCTGTACTGGTCGTTGGCCATGGGAAGTCTACCTGGGCGATGGTTGGCCTTAGTTTTGTGTTGCTCACAAGATGAAGATTGGTGATACGCTATTGATCGGGATGCCAGTTGTTAATTATGGGATTTTACACTTTATGGTTCTATAGTTAACACTTGGTATGGGATATGTTCTTTAGATTTTGTCCAATGATGTCAGTGGTTTGTGCTGAAATGATGTACACTATTTAGGGTCAGTTTTTGGGTTTTTATGTTTCTTGCACTGTCTACACTATAGGTACTAATGACAATTGCATTATGCATCTGCGATATTTTGTAATTTTATAAACTTTTTTGAAATGTTAACTTGCGTGTCTATAGTATGAACCAAAAATAAGTTACGTTAAATTGCGAATTCTTAGTGAAATGAAATAAATATAATTGTATGAGTCCACTAAACTCAATTATGGTTCTTGACTTTAAACATCAAAATCATACCGTTGAAATCATTATCATTGCGCATGATTCAATTAAGTTATTTAAGGAAATCCATTTGTATAACGTATACCTTAAGCTTATAATGCTTCAGTTAAATGCATGTGGTCACCATGTTTTTGAACACTCCATGACATTTATTTTAGCCCCTTTATATTGTTTAAATCCTTTTATTAAGACTTTTTAAAATAATATTTGCAGGTTCATCATTGGTTTATAATGCAACAGAAATGTGCCTTCTAGAATATCAACTATTGTATCAAACACACTTTCTGGCTTCCAAGGTGATGTTTTACCATTTGCTTATTTAATTCAATGGCAGGCTACATGTGGAAACTGAATCGCCACTTCCTTTATGGCATTTGTGGAAGGAGACAACTGTTTTACATTCCAATGTGGATGTGGATTAAGACATGCTCACTCTATTGAAGTTCAATCGTCACTTCATTTATAGTGTCTCATTTGTCACCAGATGTTATGTATTCCAATGCGAATGATTCTTTATCATGCCTGCTTACCAAGCTTGCCAACTAAGACATCATTTAATGCACTCTCCTTTTAAGATGAAAATCAACATATAAATAAAATTTTATAAATAAAACTAATAATGGATACAAATGGTTTTATCCTTTATTATTAATTATTAATGGGAGTAGTCTTGGAAACTGAGGCATGTTTCAATGCCGTGTTAATACCTTGTTAGTTATCCCTGTATGAAAAAAACTCAAAGGTTATTTATTAGAGACTTATAATTAATATATTTTTATTTGTAACTTTACATTCCCCCTACCATCATTTTTTATTAATAAGAGTCGTGTTGGGAACTGGGACATTTCTGAATGTAATCTTAATTATCCCTATATGAAAAAACTCAAGGGTCATGTAGTAATTAATATTTTTATTTTATTACTATTCTTATTAATTAATTAATTAATATATTTTTACATTCTCCCAATCATCATTTTTTATATAAGGGTTTAAAGTTATCACTTCTTCTCACCTTTCTTTCCACATGTTTCTCTTACTCATTGTTTGCCAAGCAACCTTGCTGAACTGGTCTAAACCGGGGTCTAGGATCCGGTGTGGGACTAGCCACAAGAGTTTAGGTGTTTTAGGGTTTACACACCGGTACAGTGGGTATCCGGTGTTATAATCCGATCTCTCAGTGGGAGAAACCGGTCTTGTTGTCCTGGAGATCCTTCACACCAACGTTTCGCATTGAGAGAGGGCGAAAGGCGGTGCCACCTACGAAGATTCTCCGACGCTCAAGTTAGAAGAGTGTATGAACTCAGTGAATACTCAAGCAATGCAATAGTAAAAGAGTGAGTTAGGACAACGTAACCTTGCATGTGTTTTAGATCATGCTATTTATAGTTGAACGTAGGAAATGAATCGTTGGATGCAAGTGGGCCCATTGGCTCTGATAGCTTGTGAAGTGTGTCAATCAAAGTGGCTCAGTACTCAGAGTGTGTCAGGGGGGTAGGTCAATTATCAGAGTACGATCCTGTGATAAGGATGGAGGATAATCACCTTTCCGCATATTTCACTGACACATGTACTTACTCTCTGAGGTAATTGACATTGACACATTCCGCTATGCAGGGTATCTTCGCTGATAAGCTATATTGAACTCTTATCTAACAGTGACCCTGAAGTAAACGGTTATCGACGTGAAATGAGGACGAATGAAGCATCCGTGGTAGCGAGGATGAATAGAACGTCTGATGGAATGAGAACGGATGAAGGTACAATGGATATCTGGTGTGTCATCGTCTGAACTGTGACACCGGTTTCCCTCCTTAGAGGTTATTCTGACGTCATAACATTAGGGACCGGTATCCAGACCGGATCACTTGCTGTGTTTAACTCCAATGGTTGTGGTTCCTACACGTTATGACTTTGTTAAGGATATTGATGTTGGGTTTGATGATAAAATTTAGCGATTGAAGGTTAGAGCGATATGGTTATGGAAAGTACCCAACAAAAGATCCCATCCTAGGATGCATCATTGGAGATGGTGGTGGTTGATGAGCTGGTGAGTAAATTATTTTAACCCTATTGTGTTAAGTGTAAATTCAATATGGCATATCTGATTGTATTTTGTTTGGTTCTATTTTTTGCTTTTTTTTTGTCAAAGGTTGACATGATACAGGTTTTTGTCAAGACTATCCATACATATTTGTTTGAGAGGGCATTATGTGAGGGGAACATGTATATCTTCTCCAACTTTATTGTCGCTTTGAATGACCAGTTGTACAAACTTACTACATATGAGTTCAGGGTCTTTTTTAGGAGGGACACTCAGGTCAGGTTGATAGAGGACTTTGAGATTCCCAAAAATATATTTCACATTGTTCATTTTGCTGAAATACACAAGGAGCCTTTCAAAAAAAAAAATAAATTGATTGGTAAGTACAACTCTGCTTTATATCTGTTGGCAAGACATGCCTCATGAGTCTCTTTTATTATTCTTATATAAATCATATCATCTTCACAATGTTTTAATTCATCCTGCCGAGTCTATTTCTCTTTGGTTTAAGACATTATTGGGATGTTGACTAGAAAAAGAGAGCTGATTGAATTTAAGAAAGAAGGGGTGACGTCCAACTACATTGTCATTGAACTCGATAACCTCAAGTAATTCCTTTTGTCTAAAGTTTGTATGTATTATTTTATCATGCCTAAACAAATCCAGTCATTTTTTGTTCCAATATTTTTTAGAGGTTTGAAGATGCATTGCACTTTATGGCAAGAATTTGCAAAGAAATTCATTACTTTCCTATCTAATAAGTTCGATGAACACTATATGGTTATTCTATAATTTTCTATGATGAAAAAATGGAATCTAAAGTTATATGTGCATGTATTTAATAGTTTTAGATTTTTTGTCTTTCTATTTATTTATTTATTTGACATTCATATATATTTCTATAATAACTTGTAGATGTGATAAGTGTCTCCAACACTAACTATACTTCTCGATTATACATTAATGACCTCATTCCTGAGATCGAACTCTTTAGGAAAGGTATGTTGTTAAAAAATATATGTTGACTTCTTGATTCCAATCATACTATTTTAATGCATTCTAAAAATAAAAGTTACATAAATAAGCAACTGAGTTACTTGACAATCAGGGTACATCATCTAATATTTTAGTTCACAATATGTTAACTAAAATGATAGTCACTGAAACCCAAAGTTTATTTATGTATTATGTAGGATTGAGTCAACTAAATGTGTGTCTTCTCAACAATTGACCCCCTTATTCAGTAAGAGCCAGATATCTGCACATGATGACTTCTTGAACAATACAACATACAAATCCATAGAAGATTTAAAAGAATTCAAGTAGGTTTGTGTTTTTTTTTACAAACCAATTTGAGTACATTTAAAACTGTGTAATTGATTCAATAAATGGTTCCTTCACATTATATTAACTGGTTGTATATACAGATTTAGTCAGGAAAAATGTTCAGGTTATATATTAGATGTATATAAATATTTATATACTTTTGTTTATAAATGTATAATATTATATAATATCTATGTAATATATATCTAATAGATTAGAAGATTATTCTGCATCTTTTCTTATGTGTGCGTAAATTTCCACTTTATAGTATAAGGTGTTTATGACTCTTGGGACCGTGAAGCAGATTGAATCTGAGTATAGTTGGTGCTATAAAGAATGTGTCAAATGTGTTTATGGGGTTCAGGTTGATGGTGACATGTACTATTTGTAGAACACATTTGTCATATTTTATTATGAGGTATTTACCTGTTCATTAAATCTTTTTTGTTAATTATTTTTTCTGATATTGTTTTCTTATTTTTTATAGGTGACAATTATTATAGGTGATAATTAAAACTATTTTGATTTTATTCCTTTTTTAAAAGGTATTGCATCCATCTAAGGGTGGTAGATGAATCTGATTCTGCATTATTTATCCTATTTGATAAGGAGGCGGCCAAGTTCCTACAAATGCCCACTAAAGATCTTCACACGACCTATTCTTCATGAGTATCATTCAATTCTTCCAACATTTATTTGTTTTTTTAAAGTTGTATGTTTATGTATTGTCTTTTCAATGTCAAGGGTGAGGATAAAAACATGTATCCTAAAGAATTGGATGCTCTAAAGGATAAAAGATTCCTTTTCAAAGTTTAAGTGAAAATACAAGAGCTCATGGCCTTGGTTCCATACACGATAAATGTCATTAAGATATGTGATGAAATAGGATTGATTACTGAGTTTGAGAAGAAATTTAAGGTTTAAGAGGTATATTGAAATTGTCTTTTTTTTCTTAATTTTTGTTGTATATTCACAGTAAAAGGAGAACTGTCATAACTCATTATTTTATGTTTATTTTAGTCTCCTTTCCCTATTGAGAATTCATAAATAATAACTTCCCTTGGAGACTCAGTGGATTGTATGAAGTTGGGATATAATTTATTGGTTTGGTGTTTAGTATCATTAAATTTATTTTTCCATGTCCTCTTTTAATATTTGCTATTTTTTTGAACAGGATAACTAAACTTTGTCTTTTGATTCAGTTGTTCCCTTAGCACCTCAATCAACTTTTGATAGCAAACATGAGATTTTCCCTTTGAATTCCATTAAAGTAGTATTTCTGTTCGTCTTTAAGCATAATTTTACCACTATTATTTAGATGACATTATAATTTTATGTTTCATTAAAATGCACAGAACAATTCATCAGAGTCATCCATAGGAACTAATTTGAATCCTGACAATACAAATGCCATTGGCATGATTTCTGCCACGAAGGTCATGTTGGTGTATGCACTATGAGCTTTTATGCTTTTTCCATTTGTATCATTTTTTTGCTTATTAATAAAATAAGTATTTCAGTTTAAAATTGTTTTAAAATGTATTTATCCTTGGAGTAATAGGTCATATGAAAGTTATTCCTAAAATATCCCTAGTCAAGTATTTACGTGGGGACATGTAAATACATTGAGATAGTGTGCGAGTGTACTGATGACCTGGTCTCACAAATCATAGATATAAATGATATCAAGTTATCACACAAGTACACATTAAGAGTAATAATGTACTGGACAGACCCACCATGAGAATGTTGCATGGATCATTACATGAATGTCATAAACGATTCTCAATGTGATAATAGTATATGTAGTCCTTCGACTTGAAGTCACTATGATTCCTACATGAGGAATTTTCTATTTTAATATAATCATATAAAGGTTGTGATTAGGCAATGAACAAATTATGTAGAGGGATGTGAGTGATATAGATGAGATTTGTCTCTCCTATGTGACAGGAGTGATATCTGTAGGCCACTTAATGGAGTGAGACTAAGGAAATGCATTGCTATGCTAGAAAGAATAAATATTAGATATTTATTCAGATGAAGTCTACTCCAGTATCAAGTAAAATAAATTGGGCCGTACAAGGATGACGCGACCATGCCTTGGGCCCAATTAGGATATCGTGACAAAAGGAACAAACATATAAAATAATAATCACTTATAGGTTATGTTGATATTAAATAATATTTGGACATAATGATGCATTGCTAGATGCCGCTCTTATTTTATATTAATAATAAAATAATTTATTATTAATATGACCAAGTATTTTACCTATAGGGTCACACACATAGAGTAAGCCCATCAGAAAATATTTTGTTTTATTTTAGTTAGACTAAAATAAAGCTATTGGGCCTAACTCATTCAGAATGAGTAAGAAGCCCACTCTTTAGAGAGAACAAATTAGGTCAAATCTAAGCCTATAAATAGAGCATAAGATGCTCATAAGCGGTTCACCCAAAAACAGACACAAATACGCAAAAGTTGCAAGAGCTACACACCGTCAAACTAGCAGTTGACAAGTGTAGCGATTTTGGTGGGAGTGCTCGTGTGTACTCCTAAAGGGCGAGGCTAAAACTGCTTCAGTTTTTTTTCTACAAGAGGCAATCCTAAAATGTAAAATTTATTTTTTTTTGTTTGTCTTATGCTTTGAAACACGATGCTTTGCAAATTCTATAGGAATCTTTATTTTTCCTGCTATGTATCCAAGAGGGATTCCCTAACCGGTCATCCCTATGAAGAATTTACATTTTGGATTTTCCTAATTTCCCATCAGTCTTCTTAATTGAATTTTGATTATAATAACCTTAACCTTGCTGACAAATTGTACATATATGTTTTTCTAAGATCCAATATTAACATATGCTTAGTGCTACTCTCTTTTCTTTATCATTTGTTTATTATTTTAATTCCTGGATTAACTTGACTATTTTTTGTACAGTCCTATGCCATTCATGTTACATTGGGAGATGATTCAATGGTTACACCTCAAAAGGTGGGATGTGGTACTGACAGTAAGGCTGTAGACTGTAAGGGGAATTCCAAGGATGAGTTCCAACTTTCATCAAACAAAGTCAGGAAGATCATGAAGCAAGAACTGAAATGAAACATCAACCAAAGTTTATTTCTTTGCATTAGAGTGTTTATTAGTTTTTAGGATCTTAATCTCTTGTGTTGAATAATTATCTGCTTTTACTCTTCCTCTTGAACAATTAAATCATAACATTATGTCTTTTGTTGGGACCATCATTGAATGCCGCTTACGTTAATGAATGGTTGATTGCCTGATTTTTATTATCTTAATATATGTTTTTAAAATTAAACTTTCCAACATATATGATATATAATGTATATGACTATAGTGAACATTTGATCTGATTACAATGAATATAACCTTGAATAAATAGGTCATCATCAAATTATATTTCCATAAAGTATAAATTAAACAAATTTCTGCAATATCAACTACAATGTATGTTGGGTTATTTAACTTTGATGAACCAATTTACTATACCAACTAGGAACACAAGACATATGATTTAATTTTTGTCATTCTTAATCATAACTAATAAGTTCAAAAGAGACTGAAATGTTAAAGAAATTGATTATGTAGAACAAAACCCAGGTAATCAATGAATTAAAATACATACATTTTTTAGATAACGAGTTACCTATTAAAATACATACATTTTCGTTTAAATGTTAATACATACATTGATAGTAATATATATTTTATTGTACCTTTCAATGTCGAATGTATGAGAATAATACATATAGTTAATATAAAATCATTTTAATACATATAGCTAAGATATAGTTCTTAAGCTACTGTGATAATTATTTTTTTAAAAAGTACATGTTTTTATTATTTATTATTTGTATAAATTTGTATAAATCATCTAATAACAAGGTTAATGATAGTTTTATATTACCTATTCAAATACATACATTTTCGTTTAAATGTTAATACATACATTGACAATAATATATGTTTTATTGTACCTTTCAATGTTAAATGTATGACAATAATACATATAGTTAATATAAAACCATTTTAATATAAAATTAATAATGTTAAATAAAATTTTTATCTTATAAATATATTAAAAAATACTTAAGCAATCTTAATACCATCTAAAATATTATCTTCAATTTAATTGTTAATGTAGGATATAGTTTTTAAGATACTGTGATAATTATTTTTTTATTTGTATAAATCACCTAATAATAGGGTTAATGATATAAAACTATTATTACAAATACCGTATATGAAAGATCATTTTTCAAATTTATATCTAATTTTAATAATTCAAAACCATATTACAACACCTTTTTATGCACCACCTTTCAAGTTTTTCAAACAAAACATCCCCTGCTAATATAATGCACGTGTTTTTTCCTTCCTTGCATCATTAGACATTAAACTTCTGTTGAAGAATGTAAAGGGGTGTTGTTTTACACAGCCCTTATTTCAGAATTCACAAACCCACTCACACTTCATTTCATTTAATTCCCATACATTGCATCCTCTCATACATCGTATCCTTCTTTACAATAAATGAAACACCCCCTCCTAAGGTCGTGCCTATTGGGTTTTGAGTGCAACTTAACATTCCACTGCCTTGCACATACTGTTCCTAAATTCCATTTGCTCTGTTTCACTCTCTACATAAACAAACCCCATTCTTTTCACTTTCTATGGATACATTTCATTAGGCTCTATTCTACAATGAAAATGGATTGGCCAAGTCATCTGAACTCCCTCCCTAATTCTTTCATCCTTAATGATTGCAAGAAGGTACTACAATCCTATTTTAAGTTTCAAGTTTGATGTTTTTCTATTTTATGACTTATGGCTGAAACAAAATTTTTTTTACAAATATTCCGTTTAATGTTTTACAAACATGAAGGACTCCATATTCCTTTTGCTTTATTTCATTTTATACATAAATCAATTTTTTTGTTTGTGTTCATCTGACAGTTGTTTGAACTCTTCTCATTTTAATTTTGTTATTTTCAGATATTTGCTCATGTAAACAAGGATCTCTTAGTGAAATTTGGTTCACATATGGCATTTGAAAGATCCATTGAACAATTCTTTTCAGATAATGTTGCATCGTACTGACAAAGGAGGGGGGTTCCTGAAGAAAGGTTTACAAAACATGTGACATTTCTATAACTTTATTTCTGACTTTTGGGTCGTTATGGATTACATGGGAGATGGTGACTTTAACATTAGGATGTTCGACGAGGAAGGAAAAAAATAACATACTCTGCTGCTAAGCACCATGTTGCAAACTTTACTGTGACTTTGTCTGCCTATCAAGCGAAGGCTAGCCAATTGGTCAGTATTATACTTCAATTGTTTATATTGTATTTTTTGGGTTGGACGAATTATTCATCATACTGCAGAGTTACAAAAAACATTTACTACTTTCTTGATAAAGAATTAATTCATATGACAGAATTTGCCAAAACATACCTATAAGCATCTCCTTGTACCTTCAGCAATTGAGTGGGCTATGTGTGGACCAACTGGTGTTGAGGTTATATGTTGTATAATAAATAAACAAAAGGGCAGAAGATATGTGAAATTCAGGGCTGGGTGAAAGGTCTTTTGTGACACCTATGGTCTGAAACATGGTGATCAATGCTTCTTTTCATTTAGTTCAGACAAACCAAATATTTGTTTTGTTAACATCATTAAGAAGTGACGATGTTTTTACTTTTATGTATAAGGTTTAATTAAAAAAAGGGAAAATGAGTTATCTGATATTAGTGTTTTTTCTATTTCGTCATGTTAACTAATTATTATATAACATAAACTAGTTTCAACCTTATTTGCAATAACGCAATAAATCAAATCTGCTATCTCAAACTTTTGTTTATAATCTGCCATCTATTTATTGTATGAAACTAGTAATTGTTGCTATATGCATACCATACCATACTAGCAAGGATCCTTAATGCAGATATCTTTAGAAAAAAATTATTTCTCATTAAAGCATAAAGGGATTATGTTTGATTCAATGTTTCATATAAACAATTCATGCCAAATAAAAATCCAACCAAAATATTTTATTTATTACCAACAAATTACCCTAATGTAAAAAATTTAAATTTAATTTGTTGATAAAGAGGATTTAGTCTTGCCTACACATATATATTGAATATCATTTAAACCATATATAGTTGAAGTTGATCCTTAATGTTTACAGGATGACTTAACCAACCTGCACATTTTCAAACTTACCCTAAACCCAACTAAGACGCGGCTTGATCTGCATCATGTAACGACAAAAATAAAACAGATTCCAAAATGTCACAGACTTTCATGTGTGTTCATCCTTGAGTTAAAATGAAAGTTTTCCAATAATGCACCTATTGATTTATGTTTGCAGACTCTCTTTGTGATCTTTCATAAATTTGTTTCACGTAAGTAGTCAAAAGAACAAGGTTAATATAAACATAAGCATATGATGTAGTTTTCCAATATACTTAACTGAAAATTTAAGACATTGGTTCTTTTTAATCAGAAACATAAATCATATTAAACCATAATCTATTAAAGATTTTTATATTGCAAGTGTCAAATGGATCCATATCAACACCGCCTTTAAATTTTATCTTTTAGTTCTAACTTTATATGTATAAAGCCAAACACTTTTTATATTTTTACTCTTGCTCTTTTGGTAACTAAATTCTGACATACTTTCTATAAAAGCAATGAAAAGGTGGCTGGCTTATTAAGTAGCAGCTTTTATTAAAAAAACTTAATGGTCATATTTAATACATGCCTTAAGTTTTTTCATTCTCTCTTTTTGCAGGATCATATTCTCCCTATCATTATTCCAATCAAAACTCGGTATTGCATTATCCCATCTAGAAACTTTTAAAATTCTTCGTTCTGTCTTCATGCAATTCCAAAACCTGTATGTTATCTTTAAGCAAATGGTTTCATAATTCTGTTTCATTAGATTGTAGTACGCTTCAATATAACAATAACTGAAAGGTCATATTCATGGAGTGCATGAACAACTTAGAAAAAAAACTTGCAAGGTTAGAGAGACAAAACCAATTTCGACAGAGAAGAGAAACACAAAGCTGTATCAAATCTGATAGTGTAAATTACAATGGTATGCATCCTTCTTTTGAATGGTTTTCTTTTGTTTATATTCTAAATTTGTTTTCTATACAATTTGATGCCTCCTTTGATGATAGATAATTCTACCAAGTGTTACACACCAATCCTTACGAACCAACAGTTCTCATCATCTTGATATGTATACAAGGTTATTAAATAATGTTCCTGCAGATTTCAATTTATTTAATCCTATCTTATGTATAATATTATCATATTGAAAAGGACAACATGACCTAACTAAACATTTGCCCCATGATCTTTCTATGTCAAGTGTTGGTGTTGAACGAAAAAATTAATATATAATGTTATGTTTCTTACGCATTGGTGACTGTCATAGAATGATGCACATTTGATTAGTTAATTCTTATTATTGTAGGGAATGGAGAGTTGACATTGTCCATGCATAAATTTCAATTCCCCTTCTCTGAATACAACCCCTTTATCAAATATGACAAATGGTAGAATACCCTTTTCAATTTTGTTGTGTTTCATATCATACGAGAGACATTGAATCACACAAAACTTTATTCTATATAATTTTGTTGCTTCTTCAACCAAAGAAAACTTCTCCAAATGTTAGAGACTATTGTTAACAACCTACAGATTTTTCCCTGCTCCTTTTTGTATGCATGTAATATTATAACATGTTCTTGTAGATTTAATTCCTTTTTCAACTAATCTTATATATAATCTCATCATGTTGAAATAGATAATAGGGAGGTCAATAATGAGCGTGAAGGTCAACCACCAACACATAACCCTCAGAACCTCTCCCTATCAAGTCCTACAATTAAATTGAAAGGTCAACATATAAAAATGGATATGATGTTTGTGTTGGGTTTGTTATGTATACTTCAATTTCATATAATGATCTAAATTTGTTGAGTTCCTTATACTGTAGGAAATGGATGATTAACCAATTCAATGAACCCACATTCCAGTCAGCCTTCGATCAATAAAACCCCTTTATCAGAAATAACTAATGGTACGTTAACATGTTCCATTTATTCCTTTTTCAGATAATGCTAAATAGTTTTATATTAATAACATCGATGCTTTTAAAATGTCATTAGAATATGGGACTTTGAAAAAAGGAGTCAAGATTTCTACCCCAAAGCAAATTCTAAAGAGGAAAAATATTGAAGGTGGATTTTCTTCCATTATTTTCCATCTGATCGTCACATAATGTAATGCTAATATTCTTTATATAACAATTTATTCCTTTAAATAGATTATACAGGTTATTCAAAGACAGTGTATGAAGTATATCATGTTTTTCCAAAAAACAGGTAAGTTTATAGTTATTATATTCATCATGTCATGAAATGTAATTCATTGTTCCTGAGTTGTCCAATCTTCCTGTCATTTCAAGGACATCATGTTGTCAAAGTAGCATTCCCATGTTAATGAATTACTTCATGTATACAGTTCATTAGGAGTTGGGAAGTATAAAATTGTTCACTCTAGAATAATTAATATTGATACCTTAAAGAACCTCTTAGCATTGTCTGAGGTAGAAGTTTCAAATCAATCAAAACATTTTCAAGATGGAAAATCCAGAGAATCTAATCCAATAGATAATAATGAAGGTTGTTTCTTAACCCACCTAGAAAATAAAATAAAATATATTTACAACTACCCTTTAATCAGTTTGTTATACTTCAACCAAACCTTTTTTTTATTATCTTCAATGTAAGTGTAGTGGTAGATTGTGGGGAACAGGTTAATTTCCATCTAATTTCTTCTAATATTTCAAACGTGTCTAGAGGAGTTGATGTAGGTAATTTATAGTATACAAATGACTCCAAATTAATCTAAATTCATTCTACCTAAAGTAATAAATGTCAAATATTTTTTATTTAATTAGTCATTAATTATATTCTATGGAATTAAACTTTTAGACCTAAACCATGTTGCTGGAAATGGACAACCAGAATTAGGAACATTGGACACAACTGTTGACAATCAAGGTGAGTCAATCATCAATGCATAAAATAGACTTTTTAAAAACTATGTTTGATTAGAATCTGTAGGCTTGCTTAAAAGTGAAGTAAAACATTTGTTGCGTTCTTTTACATTTACTAATTCTTTACTTATTCTATGGATCATATGGGTGCAATATGTAACACCCTCGGTTAACTAGGACAATCCCTTCCACTAGATTATCTTGGTCAACTGAGAGGTTACGAGTTTTTAAAAAATGTGGAAGTTTTATTTTGTATAAGAAAACTTAGTGGAATAGATACATCTCATATATAACATAGTCATATGGTATAAACAGTAACTGTACAGACTAAAAGTAAAGGGAGCACGTAGGCTCCCATAAAAGAAAATAAAATTAACCTATCCTACTTGTCCTCGGTCCAAGAAGAGTCTGGTTGATCCTTGATGCGAAGTCTGTGTCCATCCTGAGGTTTGGAAAAATTTAGAGTAAGGGTGAGTTTCTACCTCCACAACAATTAGGAAGGTGTCTTATTAACACTTACCCCACACAACACAAATAATCCTGGATCGAAACCTCTCATTCTCTTTGGGGTCCCTAGCTAGTTCAATCTAAGTTATCTCACTTCTCTTAGTCTCAACTAACCATCCCTATCCATCACCCCATTCATAAGATATCTAGCACTCATAAATTTATAATAAGATAATCAACAAGGAATCATAAGGTAACAATGCAATGCATAAATTTATTTCTTTCATTCAATGTGATGGTTTAGACTTAGACTTAAAAAGGGGGGGTTGAATAAGTCTTAGACTCTTTTTCACAGAAAGTTGAACCAAATAAAATGAGTAATCAAGCAAGTAACAAAAGAGAGAGATAAACACAGAGTTTATACTGGTTCACTTCCAACACAAAAGTTACGTCCAGTCCCTCCTAACTTGAAGGATTTCCACTATTGTAAAATCTTCTTTACAATAACAACACCAGACCTGTGCCATAAGTATTCTTGACTCTAGCCACTTCTGACTTATCCCAAGTATTCTTTCAACAGGCCACTCCTGGCTCAACCCAAGTATTCTTTTGAAAGCCTCTTTAGGCCATATTATTTCCCATATAAACTAGTTCTAGTAACACACTAGACCTTTACAAATTGTATGAATGAAAAGAAATTTTCAAAACTTAGTGTACAAGTAATAATCAATTTGAGCTTGAACACTAAGTTCTTGACACAAGAACAGAATCTGCTAGAGGTAGAATGAAAAACAATAAGGGTCTTTGTCTTACAAGAAATAAATGAACAAGAGAATTTTAGAACTTGGATGAGATTGAACAATAGCTTAAATAAATTCTCTCTATTTTTATGTATCTCTGATGTTCAATCTTCCTTGGTATTTATAGAGGCTGGAGGATATGATCGTTACTGCTTCTTGAAAAGAGATATAGACGTTGGAGATCCTTTGAAGGTATTTTGCCTTAAGCTTCTTATTATCAGACCTTGAAGATAAATTAGGCTTGAGAGAGGTCTGGTTCATTTCTTCACCATTTTCACGAAAATAGCTTTTCATGCATTTCCATGCACAAACCATTTGTAAACTAATTCTTGATTGAGCGATAAGTTACTTTGAGATGTTCTAACAAAATCTCTGATTATGATTAGAATGTATAGAAGTAGGTACGCTTACAGCTGCTGCTTGTTTTGATCTTGTTCTTTATGTTATTTGGTGATAAGCATGTAAATATGATAAGAGCATTACTCCCAAAGCATCACCAAAATAGAATTTATGAACGTTGAAAAAATAGTTCTTTGATCAGAATGCTTCCATCAGAATTTTGTTGTTCTACTAGACTTTTAGAACACTGATGCCCACCTTTGTTTTCATAGCCTGATAGGAATTGCTTAGGTACACAGAAAAGTGTTATAGACTTTATTCTTTTAACGAAAATACTTGATGAATGGTATAAACAAATTCAGGAATATAAAGTCTGGAGTCTGGTCTGAAGGGTCTTAAAAATATATCGTCAACCAGACTTTTTCTCAACAATCTCCCCCTATTTGTTGATAACAAACATCAAGTTTTTTCGTGAGTGAAGTCTGTAATTTAGAGAAATCAAAGTATCACCAAATCTGTAACACCCTCGGTTAACTAGAACAATCTCTTCCACTAGATCATTTTACTTAACTGAGAGGTTACGAGTTTTAGAAAAATGTAGAAGTTTTTTTTGTACAATAAATCTGGTGGAACAAATGTTTTATATACACTTTAGTCATATACAATGTATGGTTATATTCAACATATTGTATATATTGAAAATCAAGGGCATGTAGGCTCTCATTTAACAAGAAAAGAAAATTAACTAAGGTAATTATCCTTGGTCCAAGAATATCTGGTTGTTCCTCGATGTTAAGTCTGTGTTGATCTCCCCAATGTCGAGTGCATGGTCTAGTCAGCAGTCTATAAAAATAACTGTAAGGGTGAGTCTCTCTTGTATACAATTGGAGGCTTGTCATTTCTGACATCCTCCCACAACATCTAAATAAGTATTCACACAATCCTTCCTCGTCTCAGGTTCCTAATTTCTCTAAATTATCTGTCACCATTCAGTCCTACCTATCATTGCCCCTTCCTTCTTCTCTCATATTCTATACTAATAATTACAAAATAATTCATATATTTAATAACCATCACAATCACATACATTGTCTCAGAATCATGTAATGCAATGCATGGGTTCCATTACTTCCAATTAATCTTTTCATGGTTTATCATGAATGCATATGGGCCAATTCCATTTCATCAATCTTATACTTATCATCATTATCATCATCAGAATCCGTCCTGTTCAGGCTACTCCTGAACATGATTTTTCTATACTAAAACTACCGGAGCCCACCATGTCCCCACATCATAACACAGGGTATACATGGACTTACAGTCCCAATATCATGGATCCAACACATATCATCATATTATAATGGGACTCGGCTCTCCACGGTCCTAGTGATACTGGTCTGGGTCAAAGTGCACCAGGATTGCATGGTTTTTCCTGGCATCAGGGCGCTACCACTAAGCCATTGAGGGTCCCCTCCTGTTACACTCCCAAAATCCAACCTCAAGGGTCAAACCCTCATATCCTTCAGCGTACCTCTCGCTGCTTGCTCTAGCCCTCATTAATTCATATGCAAATGATACATGTCTCATACATATTCTTTTATTTTCCATTATGCTCGTCATCAGTAGGGTCCCCTCAACAACCACTTTCATTCTTAACATTAGGTTTATTTCATACTGTTCTTTAAATTTCTTCTGATCATCCTTTAGAGAAAATAATACTAGCAATGGGTTACTCTAAGTTAATTATGGTATAATCTTATCACTGTTGGGTAGGACTGTTCTAGGGGTATGAGTTGTTTGGTTGTGTAAGTGTATACTTAGTTTTTACTGATGGTTGACTGACCGTCTAATTCATTTACCAACACTATCTTTAGTCATTGTCATTGTTTCACTTTAATACTTATCATAGTATATTCCCTTCGATAATTAAGAATGAAAGGGAAGTTGAGTATACATATTCATCAATCCTCAGGTACGAACTTGCGTCTCAACGTATCCTCATCTTATCAGATCCATCCACATTTTACCATCATTCCATTTTCACATTATGTAAGGATTCCTACCGAGACATATTCTTGCTTTTATTCTTTACTTAACATTTTATTAATCCATCATACAAGATTCATTTCTTTCATCATATATTTTATCAAAATCATATCATTTATTATACTAACAAGAACACGTACTCCTCACAATCATTCACGTTAATTGATCAAGCATATATTACTCATTGAACACATTCACCAAACATACATCTCATCGTGTTCATTCAATCCATCATATTTTATACAAGCATTCATATCGCAACCAACAAGTAATCCACATGAGTAAATCAAACAATTCATTCATCGAACAAACACATATTACTTTATCTAATCGGTCCTATATTACGAATTATTCTCTTAAGACTAATCATAAAATATTATTGTCTTCTATAACTACCGCCTCCACACTTAAGAATTTCTTATGTTCTTATGTTATTTATTTAGGATCTACTAATACTCACAATCTTTTACTTAAGTTCTTAATCCTTACAGTGATATTATTATTATTATTATTATTATTATTATTATTATTATTATTATTATTATTTTATTTTTAACTCCTAAATATTTATATGTTCCATTTTTCCCAGTTATTTATTCTCGAGTTATTAGGTCCTACTTGTTTTTCAGACAGTGTGGATTATTCTCTTATTTACTCAGAATTATAACGGCTATACTTTAGCTTAAATAACATATAAGTAATGTCCAGCTTGAAAAAGGGTAATGTATTGGATTTTAAAAGTGATAATTAGAATATTAAGTAATGTGACTTTAATTTAAGAAGGTACTGGTCTGTTAATCATATTAAATTTTATAATAATATCAGTAACGAGAGTGGTAGTTTTTATAATGATAATAGTAGTAATTATAAGGTGGCAGGGCCGATCATTATATTTGATAATATAAATGACAGAATTAAATAAGGAAAATACCAAGAGCGACGACAAAGCCGACCATTATGCTCTATAATATAAGTAACAAAAAAAATTGTTAGAAGTGGCGGCAAAGCCAGCCATTATGATTGATAGTATAATGACATAATTTAATAAAGAATATTTAAGAGCGGCGGCAATGCTAGCCATTATGCTCAATAATAATATAATGGTAACAACAATAATAATAATAATAATAATAATAATAATAAAATGGTAATAATAATAATAATAATAGTAAGAGTGATAGTATTGATAATAATAATAATAATAGTAATTATAAGGCGGCATAGCCGACCATCAAGCTCAATAAAATAACAGGAATTAAACAAAGAAATATTAGAGATTAAGGTGGCAATGCCGACCATTATATTCATTAGTTAACAAAAATTTAAATCAAGACAGGAAGTTATAATTTATAACGATAACAAAAAATTACGTAACTTTAGATCTAATTGTCGGATCATTATGAAATTTGAAAGAGTTACTCCCGGTGCCAAACGAACATTAAAATGAGAGGTAACAAACCTCTGATCCGCCCCCTTACCTTATGGTAAGTCTCAGTTTTGGAGAAAGAAAAAGGTAACTCGCTGAAACTTCGTTAAACACCTCCGATCGTCCGTCGATCATCACCGATAGCTCCCGATCCTCATGGTGGTTCTCAGTTTTTAGAGGCCCTTCAAGCAAGGAAATAAGGTCCAACTCCAAGAGCCATGCATGCAATGAGTTTTTTAAAATTGAAGAGCTGGACATTAAAGGGTTGGTCACGGTTAGAGACAAGAGGAGAGGAGAATTTAGAAAAAAAATATGGAAAGGTGTAGGTAGGTGGTGGTAGTGACAGATTTTTATGGTGGCTGATGGTGGTATGAGGAGGAGAAGGAAGCTATTTGAAATTTAGAAAATAAAACAAATAATGAGGAGGAGTGGTCTATGGGTTTCTGGCCGTGAGAGTGAAGGAAGAAGATTATGAATTTACTAAGCCAAGAGAATATTATTATTTGGGAGAAGACTAGCATTTATGATTAAGTGAAAGTAGTTAAATTTGAATTTAGAATAAAAGGATTATGGTTCAGTTTCCTGATCGTTAGTGGAACAATGGAGAGAGTGAAGGAATTTATAAAATTTGTTCAAGTGACAATGGGGTGTTATGATGGCAATAAGCTGGTAATTAACATGTAGTAGAGAGCAGCTGAAATTGAAATTGAGATGAAAGAAATTTAATTTTTGGTTGCTGCCGTGAAATGGAGAATAGAGTGAAGGAATGCTGCTGAAATTTCATATTATGCAAAGGAATATAATAATGAGTTTGTTTAGCAATTAATGCTAAGTGGGATGTAGATGGAATGTGAGGTGGTGGCGTGCATGGTTAGAGCCCTCCTAAGGATGACACCTGTCTTAGGAGGTGGTAGGTGGTGGTGGTTGACGAAAACCAGTGGCCGGAAAATTAAATTGTTACCTGATGGTTTTAGGTGTACAGGATTTTTAGGAACCGAAAACGAAGGGTGTAAAAAATAAATAGAGAATAATTTGTGAGAGTAGAATCTTGAAAAATACCTAACATGAAACTTGTAGATCTCTTTTTTCTCTTCGATTTGATATATTATTTGTGGCGATTCAATATTGGTAGCTTGAGATATGGCCAAAATACGACAAGATGTTCTATTCACCCCCGAATCAGGTAGGGTTGTAAAAATAAATTTGTATAAATTTTTCCTTTGAGAATTGGGCTTTGAGTCCTTCATAAGACTTTTATATATCCTTGATCTGGATCCACAGAAAAAATAAAGGAGTGATTCAAGCACCGGAAGGGGGTGATACACCTATTTTTATAAAACTTATCAGTGTAGTAACGTGATGAATAGAGATGGGAAAAGATTCTAAAAACTCTATCGATCTGGGAGGTTTTAGCTTTCAAGGTCTCCATGAAAAATGTAGATAATTTTGATACAGAGATTTTGACACCAAGTTTGAGTGAATCGAAGGTCTTATGAGAAAGTTATGAATTTTTGAATGAACTATGCGCAGAGTAAAAATGCAAATGACATGGTTTTTAAGATAAATTTACTCAATTCATGAAATTGAGCATGACAGAGTAAGAATTTGGGGTCGAGACCTGGAATGGAGATTGAAGATCTCTTTAAAACAAAGTGAACAAGATTGGAATCATTCCAATCAAGCATCGTTTGAGAAAGTTAGGTCCAAATTACCAAAGACGCGCAGATCAAATTTCTGAAGAAATGAGATAACATGGAAATGAGATTGATAGAGTCCGAATCAAGTTTTGGGCTCTTCAGGAAACATTCCTAAAACATTGAAACAAGTTATCGGGGACTGACTGTGTCACCATCGGATACTCCGAGGTATATGCACGACCAAACGTAGGTGACATCGAGGTTTCTGATTGGTCTAATCAAACCCAATCAGTTATCTTCAATCTGTTATAAGGAATCCCTACTGTGTTCAACAACTGGGTCCCACAATATAATATCGGAAAAACCCTTAATATTTTATTATTTAAATATTATTATCTATTTATAAATTAATTAAAAACTTATATAAAATATTATTTTAATGTTATATACATATATATATTTTTAAACAATTATTAAATATTACTTATAATTATATATTTTATATAAATCTTCACTAATTACCCCTAATTAATATATTAATCTAAACATAAATCATTAAAGGGTAATTAAGTAATTAATTACAGTTTAAGATAAATTAATTGTCGATTACTTACTATTACCTATAATAATTTTTTATTATTTTTATTATTTTTTATTCCTTTATTCTAATATCACTCTCAATCACTCATTTTTTATATTACTCTTTACGCATCGTTATCTTTCTATTACTCTTTATCCTTCTCACAGATCTCTATTTTCTACTATATCTTGCTCTCTCATACTTCTTTCCTCATAGTCATTCAGGGAATCAGACCGAAGCCTCAAATTCCTCAAGAAACTTATTAGAGCAATCTTAGAGATCCTGAGAGTCTAAGATCTAAAACTAGCGCTGTTACAGAATCAAGAGATCATAATAGGAATGAAATGATAGAAATTAAATGATTCTTCATTAATTAAATGATTCTTCATTAATCAAACTGTGAGTTATCCCAGACTCATTGTAGATTTTTTCAAAAATTTCATTTTCAAATTCTCTGTCATGATCACTTCTTATTGTACCAATATAGTAACCTTTTTCATTTTGATTTTTCTTACAAAAAATTTTAATTTCTTTTATAGACTCATCATTGTGGGCTAGGAAATATACCCATGTTAATCTTGTGTAGTCGTCAATAATGACAAATCTATATTTCTTTCCTGCCAGACTTTGTACTTGAGAAGGACCAAATAAATCTAAATGTAATAATTCTAGAGGTTTGGATGTAGAAACAACTTCTTTATTTTTAAAAGAAGTTTTGTGTTACTTCCCACTTTGACATGCCTTACATGCCCAGATCCTTTAACCAGATCTAAATATTAAAGGAGATTTTTGGTAATCCTTTAACCAGATCCTTTCTGTGAAGTTTTAAAATAAGTTTGAGACTCACATGCCCAAGCTTTTTGTGTCAGATCCATCTCTCTTCAGAGTTTAAAAATAGACATTTTACATTTTGATCATTCAATTCATTCAAGTCAACCTTATAAAGGTTTTTATGTCTGTTTGCATTAAAGAGTATGGTTCCATCATGATTGATGATAGTACACTTATTCTTGTCAAAAGAAACTTGGTAACCACTTTCACAAAATTGATTGATGCTCAGTAGGTTATGTTTAAGACCTTCGACAAGAAATACATTTTCAATGACAGATGAGGGAAGTTTACCCACTTTACCATACCCAATAATTCTTCCAATCTAGTTCCCTACAAAAGTGACGGATCCTCCTTTAAATTGCTCCAGCCTGTCATGTGATGCGAGCATCCACTGTCCAGATACCATTGCAGAGTTTTTGTTCTTGTTTTTAAGCATATCCGCAAAAGGAATGATTAATGATTTTGGTACCCATATTCTCTTGGGTCCTATATTGTTAGTAGATTTTTCATTTCTTCTTTTTCTTTTCCTGTATTCATTTATAGAGTGACCATGATTTTTGCAATAATTACATTTAGTAATCTTTTGTCCTTCAGGAACAAATATAGGAGCTGAAAGATACTTAAAAATTTTTAGTTTGGAAACATCTTTCTTTTTCACATATCCCAGACCTAGTCCTTTTCGATTTCCTTTGGATGTTCCTAACAAAGCATCCAAGTTTTTAGTACTATTTACAAACTTGCCTAGATCTGAGGTAAGAGAGTTGACAAGATTCTTTAACTTATTGATTTCTGTATCTTGAAAGTTGCAACAAATATTAGATTTTTCAAAATCTGTTTTCAAAGGGGTGTTTTCTTTTCTAAGTTTGCTCAATTCTTCAAGATGCATCTCTTTATTTTCTTTTATTTCTTTCAAGATATTTGTACCATACTCTTCTTCTTTTATCATAGAAATTTGATTTTCAAAATCAGTAATCATGTCAACATGCTTCAGTTTCAGTTTTTTAAAACTTTTTAATAGTTTAGAGAAATTATTAGATAACAAGTCATAATTTTGTTTAAGTTCAGCGTAACTTACTTCTTCAGAGTTTGAGTCACTGAGGCTAGCTTCTGAGTCTGATTCCTTACTTGGCATGAGACAGATTTGAGCTGACTCATTTTCTTCATCAGACTCTTCTGAACTAGATGATCCTTCATCATCCTATGTGATTAGATCTTTTTGTTTCTTAGGAAACTTCCTTCTTTCCCTTCTATCCTTTTTGTCTTTATTCAGAAGAGGACACTCTACTTTTATATGACTAGGTTTTCTATAATTAAAACATTCTAAAGTAGATTTGTCAGCTTTAAACTTAAATTGAACTTTTTCTTTCTCAGTATTTTATGGAATCTTTTAGTTACAATCACTAGTTCTTCATCAGTGTCATCATCTAATTCATCAGAGTCTGGTTCAGAATTAGAAGATTCCTCAGCTTTTAGAGCCTTGCCTTTTCTTGACTCATCAGACTTTAAGGCAATGCTTTTGGTAGAAGAGGATTTGTTGGTTTCCTTCTATTTCAGCTTTAGCTTATGAACCCTTAGAACTCTAAACAACTTATCCAAAAAGAAGGTGCTTAGATCCTTAGCTTCTTCTAGAGCAGAGTATTTTGCATCTAACCTTTCAGGCAAGCATCCGAGAAGCTTGATATTTATATCTTCTATAGAGGGAGTGGTTCCAAGACCTTTTAGCTTATTCAGTAGGTTTAGAATCTTCCAAACATTTGATCTACTGACTCATGTTCCTCTATTTTAAAGTTATCATACTGTTTAGTTAGAAATATCTTCTTGGATCTCTTGACATTTGATGTTCCTTCGTAGTTGCGTTGAAGAGCAACCCTGACTTCTTTAGCTATTCTATAACTGAATACCTTGTTGTACTCAGATTTACTAAGAGCATTGGTAAGAAGAAATCTTACTTTGGCATTGATCTCCATCTTTTTGATTTCATTAGAGCTCCATTCGCTTTCTAATTTTGGTTGACCTTCATTATTTACAGGAGGGTCTTGATCGCCATTATTGAGTGGGTTTTATAAACATTTCCATTCTATCCTTCAAATATGGATAGTCTTCGCCAAAGAAGGCTGGGGGTCTGTTGATGGAGGACCCTTCTACGAACAATTGATTACTCTGAGAAACTGCCATAGATCTTGATCCTTTTCACTCGAGGGAGTGATCAACCTAAAAGACAAGCTCTGATATCAATTGATGGTTCAGAGTTAGACTTAGAAGGGGGTTGAATAAGTCTTAGACTTTTTTTCATGGAAAGTTGAACAAAATAAAATGAGTAATCAAGCAAGTAACGAAGGAGAAAGATAAACACAAAGAGTTTATACTGGTTCATGTTAGTCCTTAAATTTACAATAAATTTCTTAATAAAATTTTTTCAAAAATACTAAAAATTAGTTTAATTTATTAGAAATTTAGGTTTTAATTATAATAAATGTAAGTTATTGGAAATTATCTGCCTTGATCAAATTTCTCTAGCTTTGTAGTGAAAAATTAAAGAAATTCAAGAGAAAATGGAAGAACTGGAGAGCTGACGCGTAGGAACAACACCACGCGTAGCGTGAGAATTTCTGTTGCTGACGCTACGCGTCACATCCACGCGTAGTGTCAGAAGCTACATGGACTCCACTTCTAGGTTGCCAAGCACTCAGTCAAAAGGGCCAAATAATGGCCAATCTACTCACGCAAGCTGCCTAGCCAAATTGGGAGACTTGTGGAACCATTGTCTGGGCATTATGTAATTAAAAATTGCTTAATCATGGCTCTTAATCACGTGTTTAATGGAGGTTGAGTCAGGAATCTGACGCATAGCATCAGGACCCTTCCTCAGCCCTATAAATAGGCCTTCTTTCATCACTTCCAAGCATCCCATTCTGTAATTCAGAGCTTCCTTCCTCTCTTTTCACTCGAGTTTTAAGTGTTCTTTTGTGAGTTTGTAAATCTAGAGTAGTTCTAGATACTTGAGAGTGTTGTGTAATATTGTGAGCTTTTGTATTGTGAAGAGTTGCAATCGTTCGTAACCTCTGTAAGTGTTGTTTTCCTTTTTACCATGTGTAACTAACTTGTTTATGTTGGAATTTGGTGAATCAATCTATTATATGATGTTGTGATTATGACCTCTGCATGTTTATGATTCAAGTACCATGTTAGTATTTCAATATTTTATTAGTGTGAACGTCAAAAGAGAGAATGATTTTCATGCGTATTGAAACTTGTTTTATTAGTATTCAAACGAGAGAATGATTTTCATGCGTATTCAAACGGGAGAATGATTATTCATGCTGTATTAAAATCTATTTTAATGAAAGTAAAAGTTGAAATACCCTTAATATGCCAGTTACTAGGGATAGAATTGGTGATTATTGTTGCTATAAGGCCAGAACTTAAATGCAAGTTTTTACTGAGAAAGCTTCTGAGGGATCAGGCTTTACGGTGACTACTTAGAATTTATATCACGAGGGATCAGTTATAATGACTTCAAGTTGCAATAACATGAACTTGATAGTTAAATATGTATGTTTGTAATCATTTTATTATATTTTAGTGCGAGGATCTTAATTCCAACATAATTTGTCATTCTGTGTTTTTACCTCAAGTATCTGAGTTATTCTGAATTACATCTCAACTTTCTAGATAGATTTTATCTTTACCATCTTTTTACCATATGAACAAATCAATCATCAAATTCTGTGAATATTGTATAAATTGTTTATAAATCATTCTTTTGTTAATAACTTTTGATAAATTTACCATAAGTAACTAAGAATTACTGTGAATTACTAGAACATTCAATCCTTGTGGGAATGATATCTAAATTTGAAAACTACAAATGATTGGTGCGCTTACCAATAAATAGACCCAATAGTATTTTAGGGTTTATCAAGTTTTCTGGCGCTGACGTCGGGGATTGAATTGTTTTAGTAAAACAGTAAATTTTTAATTACTGTGGTAAATTTTTTATTTTTTTACTTTTTACATTTAATTATTCATTCATTCATTTACTTTATCTTCAATTGTTTACTATGCTAACTTTTTCTGTTTAGTTTATTTATGCAAACTCAATCTTTTGCAGGGAAAGTGTTCTTTGATCCTGAGATCGAGAAGTTTGTAAAGAAACTCAAAGCTTTACAATCTAAAAAAAACAAACTACTTCTTCTTTAACTTTATCTTCTTTTTAAAAGTTTGAAAAATCTAATATGGCTGCTGAACAAAGAAGAACATTGGGACAGTTTGCTGCTAAAAATGGACCACCCCGTGTTTCGGGGATGTACCAAGGACCTATTGCTACGGTAGAAATTAAACATGCCACTCTTAACATTATTCAAAATAATCAATTTGCTGATTTAAATAATGATGAACCTTATGAACATTTAACTATTTTTTATGAGTTATGCAGCACAATTGGTTTCAAAACCATTCAAGAAGAATCTATTTACATGAGATTGTTTCCTTTTTCTTTGGTTGGGAAAGCTAAAGAATGGTTTAAATCTTGTCCACCCAGTAGTTTTGCAAACTAGTTCGATATTGAGAAAATTTTTTTGGAAAGATTTTATTCCCCTTCAAAATACTTTGAAGTCGTGACAACAATTCATTCTTTTTCACAAAATAATGATGAGTCCTTAGGAGAAACATAGGAACGATTCAAAGCACTTTTGAGAAAATGTCCAAATCATAATTTGGATGATGCTGAAAAGGTAAGGATCATTTATCATGGTTTATTACCTCAGTTCAAGATGATGTTAAATGCTTGTGCAGGTGGTTCTTTAATGAATAAAATTATGGAGGAAGCAATAGAGATATTGGAATCAATGTCCATTAGTGACCGACAAGCCAAACATGAAAGGGGTAATGTATCAAGGAAGCCAGGTATGTTGGAATTGGGAGTGAATGATGCAGTATTAGCTCAGCAAAAATTGCTGACACAACAAATCGAAGCAATGAACAAACAACTTGAAAAATTACAAATTGCTCAAGTGTCATCACCACCCCCTACTCAAGTGAAACAATGTATGCATTGCATAGGCAAACGACCATGTGCTTATTGTGCCCCTGATAGAAATGAACAAGAGCAAGCTAATTTTCTAATCCATCAAAGAATACCATTAGGTAATTTTCCTATCAATGTTGGTAATTCTTTTCCTAACAATTTTCCACAAGGATGGAAGAATCAGAACTTTGGCTGGAGACAAGATGCTAGACCTTCCAACCGATCTCCTAATAATTAATTTAAGCAACAACAATAATCACAGACTGATAATGCAAGATTGACAAGGATTGAGGAATCTATCCAACAGTTATTGTAGTTTGTGGAAACAAATGAAGCTGTTCGGAAAGCATCAGATTTGCAAATGGGTCAGCTAGCAAAGGAAATAGCTAAATTGAAAAGTTCTGGTTTTAATACAAACACCCAGAACCCAAGAGATCAATGTAATGCTGTTTTCTTGAATGTTGAAGTGGATTGTAATGAAATATGTGAAAAGAAAGAAGAAAAGAAAGAAAGTGAAAAAGAAAAAAAATCAAAAAATTTTAAAAAAATTTGATCTGATACTTGAGATGGATGAATGCAAAGCAAGTTGTAGTACTGTCTTACAGTATGACACACCGGAGAAATCCAAAGATCCTAGAAGTTTTACCATTCCCGTATCAATTGGAGAAATCAAAATAAGGAAAGCTCTATTGGACTTAGGGTCAAGTGTTAATCTAATGCCTCTAGGTCTAATGAAACAAATTGGTGATCTTCAACTCCAGGAAGCTAAGACAACTCTATAACTAGAAGACTGCTCGATCCAAAAACCATTTGGGATTATGGAAGATGTATTGGTCAAGGTTGACAAGTACCACTTCAGAATCAATTTTATGTCACTTGATATAAAGGAGGATACTGACATCCCCCTAATTTTGGGAAGACCTTTCATGAAGACTGCAAAATTGTTAATTGATGTTGACAAAGGAGAACTGGCAGTCAGAATTCATGATGAGGAGGTAAGCTTTAATGTTTTTGAACATTCTAATCAAAGACAAGAATGTTTTAGAGTTGATGCAGTGGACAAGGCTTACCCAGAAGATGAAAAAGGTATATCTCATCCCAATCCCCAAAAACTAATTGCTCTATTTATTGATGATAGACAGATAATCAAGCATCGGAGAAAAAGGAAAAGAAGAATAGGTGATTCCTTAAAGAAATTTAAGAAACCACCTGATTAATAAGAGGTAATGTCCAGCTGGAGACATTAAACCTAGCGCTCAATGGGAGGTAACCTATTATTTCTTCTTTATTTTTATTATTCAAAATAAAAATAAAAAAATAAAATAAAAAAAATAAAAATAAAAAAGTGTGTTTTTATTAAATTTTACACTGACGCGTAGCGTGGAGGTAAAAATTTTACACTGACGCGTAGCGTCCCACCTACGCGTAGGGTCAGGACCTGCGTTCAGTTTTTAAAACTGAACTAGAGAGGCCTAATTTAGGTTTTTAAAAACCTAAATTTCCCTCTCTTCCTTATTTTTCTCTGAAACCTTATTTCTCAAATTCTAAACCTCTCAAAAACCTCTCATCTCTCTTCAACTTTTTTAAGGATTCCAAGTAAGTGATCTTCTCCCTTTCCTTAGTTTGTTTGATTTTCAATTCCTAGAATTGCATATGGTTAGGTTAGGATTAGAAGACCATTGGAACTTGTTTGCTTTTAGAAATAGGTAATTGTATAGATTGGATGAGGATTGGAAGGGGTTGCTGCTGCGCAACCCCTGTTTTCATGTTTCAGTTCTGTAAGCCCACGCATAGCATCCCACTGACGCGTAGCATGGACAGAACAGAAGCCCACGTGTAGCATCACATCCACGCGTAGCATGGGCTGATCAGGGCTAATGCATAGCGTCACATCCACGCGTAGAGTCAGCCTTTGTTTTGATTTTCTTTTCTTGTGATTTATTTAATTTCTGTAAAATACATGTCTTTTTGTTTCTGTTTTAATTTTTGAGATTTTTGAAAAAAATAAAAATATTGTTCCTTTTTTTATTTTGTTGGAATAAAATTGTTTGTTTGTTTGTTTTTCCTTTTAAAATAAATAAAGTATATTTGTTATACTTTCTTGCTTAAATGTAAAAATAAATAAATTTGTTGAATTTTGTAAATACTGTGTGTTAAATTGAAAAATCCAAATTGCATGTTTTATGAATTAATTTTGTAAAAATAAAAAAGATGTATGTTTTATTTTACTTTAACTTATTAAAAACCAAAAATATTGTGTGATGCATGTTGATGTGTGTATAGTGAGTAATTTATTTTTATGTTTTATTTAAATAAATTTTCTTTTTACAGATGGAACCAAAGAAATCTATTCCTACCACTGGTCCCAAAAGACAAAGAAAGGCCACTGACACAGGTACCACTTCTGAAGATCCTGATCTTCAGGGTGAAGAGTACTTGGGACCCCGAGATCCCCCCAGATTTAGGACTGATGCCAAGTGGGTGAGATTTCATCAGATCAAGGGCCAGAAACTGATTTGGAAGAGGGTTCTTGATCTTAGTGCTGGAGACTATCCCGAGCTTCAGGATGAGATACAGAGGAGGAGGTGAGGACCCCTATTTTCTTTATCTACTGTCACGACCGGGATCGTAGCGGCGCGGCCGACCCTCAAAAACGTTAAAATGGATCTACGAAATTCTTTCGAAGAGAAAAGAAAAACAGGGAGTCACCACCAATGTTTTATCCTTTAGGAAAAACATTGGAAAAACCTTTATTAAAGCACTGGTTAAAAATGAGATTTCAAGTTTGGGAGTCGGTTACGAGTGGGGAAGGTATTAGCACCCCACAACGCCTATTAAAAAAAGTACCAAAATTAAAAATGTGCATCATAAATAGCCCTAAAATTATTTCTTTTTTTATTTTTTCTCTTTTTTGAAAATAAAGAAAACCAATGAATCAAATGGGAGAGTTTGAAACATGATTAACAGGATGTCTCATCCAAATTAACCTTGGTTTCTAGAAGAAAACATGCGGAAGAGGAGAGAGAACTAACAAGACGTCTCGTCTAAATTAACCCCACTTTAAGCAAAGCGAATAATAACCAATAAAAGGGTTGAGAAAGATCAACAAGACGCTGTGTCTAAATTGACCTTCTTTTTCATAAAAACTAAACGGAATTAATTTGAACAAAATGAAAAGGGAATGGAAATGGGCCCGACGGGAGTTAATTCCTGCTTCTACGTATTCTTAAAACTTTTGAGAAATCAGGGTTATGTAGTTCTTTAAAGAAGTATTCTTAAAATGATGTGAGGTGGCAGTTTGACGATAGGTGAAGTTTGAAAGGAAAAAGGGGATACAAGGCGAAGTACTTTGCATGTGTATAGACCCTAGAAACAGTGTAGGCAAAAGTAATTTTGCACGACACGGACTTGTGAGGTCACTACTATACTACTCAAAAAGAAATTTCAAAGATACATATTTTTTTGTGTTATAAAAAGAGAAAGAAAAAGGTTAATAGAAGCAAAAAGATAAAGATAAGAGGAAAAGGAGAAATTGTAACCGGAGTAAGAATACGTGTTGGGGAGAGTCGAACTCGAAGTTCTGGGCCGGTATTGGTAAGAACAACAATGGCTGGTATGAAGTAATGAGTTCAGGGATTGGACTGGTCTTCAGGGTTCTGGGCCGATGTGTATCTGGTGCAAGAATAAAAATATGGTAAAGGCTGTGTATAGATCTGATGTGGGGATTAGGGACGAATTTGGCAATTGAGGTTAATCCGATGTGTGCGTTTACTGAGAGAAAAAATAGGGGTCGTGGTCCGGACAATTCAGAGAATTGAAGTCAAGATTCGAACCGGTGTTCAGTCTAAAATGAGTGAGCAGAGGGATGGCAAGGTTTGAACGTAAGAAAGGAGAAGAAATTTGGACTGGTATTAATCAAGGAAAAATGAAGAATTTAGAGGTCGTTCTCTCTTCAGGGAATTAAGGAGTCAAAATTTGGACCCTTGGAACTCTTCAAATGAGGCTTTTATACTGGTTGCCTTATCCTCTTCCCAGGCTGCTGAGTGCTTTGACAACTCACATTTCTATTGACCCATGCTCGAAATGGTGAAACAGGCTGGCCACTAAATAGTTACGGGGAATAGTGAGAAGTGGAAAGTTTTTTATTATTTCAAATTTTATTATGTCTGCCATTTGACCTAGGATTTCAGATCTGAATCTTTTAGTGCGTTCCACGTAATGGGACAATGCCATGACATCATTCCATATGACCAAGACAGTGTACCACCATCTGGGGCCTAGTTCTCTTGCCGGTGTTAATGGATTTTAGGAGGATGTCCTGTCTAGTGCATACCACACCGGCTACAGCAAAAGTGATTCACTGCCTGGCCGGTGTCAGGCTGAACTGTATTCTTTGATTCTTCTCCGAACTGGCTGGACCAAAAGAGGTGTTCATAGATGCCCCTCTTTACTTCTTTTCCGCGAGGGAGAAAAATACAAAGTCCCGTCGAGTTTTTTCTTTAAGTGGAAAAGAAGTAAAGATTATGAACGAAGCTTTCGAGGTCAAGCCCAACACGTGGTTTCCATCATCGAGGTGCAAAGTGACGGTGTTAGTGGACTTGTAGTCGAAGTGGCTTTCTTAATGGACGATGTTCATCCAAAATGTATTGAAGACTTCACACATGTCACCTTCTGATTTGTCATGCTATTTTTGTATTTTTACGCTCTCTTGCTGGAATGTGAATCATCGCATCCAATGGGCCGGTTTTCATGGGCCTGGGCCAGAATGCGAAACATTTTAGTTCACAATAGTTGGAGTCTCTTCATCCTCTATAAAAGTAAGTGCGAAACTCAACTATCCTCACTTGTTTTCTCGTACCGAAGTTCTGCTACTCCAACGTCAAACTCCTCTATTATTCACTAAAAGCTCTGGCTCGCACTCGTAGAATCACCCGCATCGTCTCAGTAGGTACCTCTATACCTTCCTCTTTTACTTTTCAATTTTAGCAAGGGTATGGGGGACAACGGCTTGAGTAGCGACTCCGTCGAGGTTTTGTCTGGACCTTCTTCAATTCAATCCTGGCGTCAACCGCGGAGAGGAGTCATGAGCCAGGGTCTACCTCGCCAAGGTGAAGCTACCTCTGGGGCTTTACATAAGCAAACAACTTCAGGGCCCAGGCCTTTCTCTAAATGCCTTTGTGGGAAATGAGGGAGTTGGACACATCGTCTTCACACCGTCCTCCACTGCAAGTTTAAACTTAGGTTCTAATAGCGAGCCTGTTAGTAGTGTAAATCTTTATTTGTCTGGTGATATGGCCTTTTACAGCTGTATTCCTTTCCTTCGTCACACTGTCCAAATGGCTTCTGATGGGATCTTCGGTACCAACACCCCCATTGTCGCAACCAACACCGTCGAAACTAACGTCATTGCATACCAGATTGATTGGTTTGCTGAGAAGGCCAAGGACCCCTATTTTTAGGTACACGATAAGCCCCTGAACATCATGTCCCGATACGCTGAAGACGCCACCGATGTCACCATCGAAGATGTGGTTGTCCACTCCAGCGAGGAGTTTGAAGACCATTTCTCAGTTCTGTGCCCCTTGACATCGGAGCGCATCTGCCACCAGCCGGGGTCAAGATACCTCTTCATGTATGAGATGGTGCTATCGAAGATCGACCTTCGCTTCCCTCAGACGGAGTTTGAAATAGGAGTACTCCGGTTTTTAGATTATGCCCCCAGCCAACTTCATCCCAATGGATGGGGTTTGGTGAAAGCTTTGGAGGTACTGGGTGAGTATTTTCACTTCGTCCCTACTGTTGTGCTCTTCTTCACCTACTGCAGGGTGATGCGTCGGGGTAACCCAGGTGGCGGCCTCGGCTTTATTAACCTCTGGTGTGATGCCAAGGTGGTGAACTTTGAAAGCTTCACTGAATCATCCAAGACAGAAAAAGTGAGCTTCAAACACTCCTTTATCAAAATCCAAGTAAATGACGACAAGCTGGTGTTTTGGGAGAATTCTGATTTTTTCAGAAAGTTCTACACCAGCTGGACTCATGAGCATTTCCTCCTGGCCAGTAACGCCTACTTCGTCAATGAGGGTGCTTTGTCTCCGGAGTCCAAGAAGGTGTTGGATGCTATGAAAGTCGTCTCCGCCTTCTCCAAAATATCTTGCAAATCTTTGCTGGGAGAGTTACACTGAGATGGATACCTAAGTAGGTTTTTTTTGACTGATATCGTCCCTGTACTGGTGTTATAATGATCTCTCTCCTTTTTTTAGGGGAAATGGCTCGGATAGATATTTTAAAGAAGCTCAGGGAGCAAGCCAAGGCCAGGAACGCTGCTGTGGCTGATGCGGAGAATAGAGTTACTCCACCACACATATCGGCTAAGCTTGTCAGCATACCAGCTGACAAGGTTAGTAATCTAACACTGGCTCCAGAGAAGGGGGTCCCAGCAAAAGGAAGAAATACCACAACTCTGGCCAATCTTCCAAGGGTAAAAAGCACAAGACCCAAAGGACAGAGGCCGGGGTTGAGGACCAAAGCCCACAGGAAGAAGTAACTACTGACCCTATAAATGTGCTTGATCAGACCCGACCAGCTGCGGCCGATGCCCCTCACTATAACTCTAGCATATCGGAATTTTTGGAGTACGTAGGGGAGACTCTGGCAAGGTTCCAAGTCCTCTTTCAGCTCAAGAAGGATCTTCCTGCGACCAAGGCTAGAAGTGCTGCCAAGGGAGCTGTTTTCAACTTGATCGAGGCTGCCGAGGTTCTGTACTCTCTAGGGCAATCTTACTACTCCAGTCTTGAGACTAAGTAATGCCTAGATCGGATGAAAGAGGCTGAGGCTCTTAGGGTGGAGGCCCAGACTACCTTGGCCAAGAGGGAGGAAGATTTGGCCGATCTCACTGTTGTGTTCACCTCAGCTTCGAAGAGGGTAGATGAAGCCAAACCCAAGCACAAGGCTGCAGAACATGCCCTAAAAAAAGTTCAGGCAAAAATTTATGAAGCCCTTGCTGGACCGGCCAAAGTGAAGAAGAAAAAAGAAGAACTGGTAGCCGAGACGGTATCTCTGAAGGAGGCTCGCCTTCAAGAGCGGAAGGAGAAGGAGGAGGAAATGGCTGAATTTGCGGATTTGGCCGATATCGCCTTCAGCACTGTCGTTCGTCAAGTGATACATCATAATCCTGGTGTGGAGCTCAACTTGAATGATATAGGTGTTTACTATGAATTTTATGGTGGGCATCTGTATGCAATATGTAACACCCTCGGTTAGATAAGACAACCCATTCTATAGGATCATCCTATTTAACTGAGAGGTCACAAGTTTTCATAAAAAGTGAATATATTTTTTTTAAATAAAAAAATGGCAGATTAGTGGAAGCAAATAGTATATAATTCACATAGTCATTCATAAACTGTAAGTAATTGTACTCTTAACAGAATGGGGCACGCAGGCACCCTTAAATATTATACAGTCCTCCATAAATATTCAACTACTTATATTCTATTTAAGGAATGCTCTCATTTGGTTCAGCATATTGCTGTTCTTCATACTCGGGTTCTTGATTTCCTAATTCCTCTGAAAATTGTCAACAGTAAGGGTGAGTATAACCCAAGACCCTGATGGTTAATCCGGTGCGGACATAATCCAGTTAACATACAATATCACATAAATCATACAATTAGCATATTCATAACTATAACAATCAAACATGCTGTAATGGAATGCATGAGTTGGACTTATTATGATTTATCTTTGGTTAAGTTTCATGATGCATGTGGGCCCAATAAATCAATTTTTCTTCATATCATTCTTTGGATTATCTTCATTCCATTCTAGAGCGATCAGGGTCCGCCCAAGCTCTCATTTTCATAGGGTACGAATGAACTCATTGGTTCTCATCAATATATATTTCATTTTGAGACTTGGATCCCTACGATCATAGTTACACTCCGTCATTTAGTCAAAGTACACCAGAATTGCATCGTCTCACCCGGCTATCAGGCGCGACTCTGATGCCATTGGGTTGCCGTTCCAGTTGTACTCCCAAGATCCTCATGGGGATCGAACGTGAATGTCCTCCAGTGTACCAGGTGTATGCTCTAGAATTTCTCCTCCTTTCAAAATATTTTCATGATGCGAAATGCATTCTTTTTATCTTTTGATTCTTGGGTATCTATGTGTTTCCAGTCTCATAATATTCATTCGTAAGCTCTTGGATCTCATCAATTTGTTCAAACGTTGCATTTCATTTTATTATCTTATTCGAGAAAATATATTGGTCGTATTTTGGGTTCAAAATTATACTATAAAGAGTAAGATAATATATTCTTTATTTATTACTTATAACTGAATTAATAATAATAAACAATAACAATAATACTAGTTAATAGAGACAATAATAATAATAATAATAAGTATAATATTAATAAGAGTAATGATAATAAATGGAAATAAGAACAATAATGAAAATTATAACGCTCCAATAATTCTAAAAGGAGTAAAGAGGAGTTTCTGGATGAAAAATCCAAGTAAAAATTTTAAAACCAGCTTTTCCGAGGAGAAAGAGTTACATACCGAGTGAAAAATGGGTTAGCCGAGTGAAATAAGTTGAATACCGAGTAGAAATGAGTTTGCCGAGTAAAATAAGTCTGTTTCCGATTAAAAATGAATTTTCTGAGTAAAATAAGTTAGATACCGAGTGTAATCAATAGGATTCCGAGTGGAATGAGTAGGATTCCAAGTAAAATCAAGCTGAGATGAATTTCTGGGTAAAATGAACATGAATCCGAGTGAAATCAGACTAAAAGAGTTTTCTGTGAAGTTAAAAATGTTCTCTGAGTGAAATATGATTGTGGAAGAGTTTTCTGAGTGAAATTACTATAATTTTGAGTGAAAATGAGTTTCTGAGTGAAATCAAGTATGATTCCGAGTGGAATCAGTATGAAAAGAGTTTCCTGAGTAAAAATGTTTGTGAGTCCGAGTGAAAATAAGTCTCTGAGTGAAATAACTATGTTCTCCGAGTGAAATCAGTCTGAGAAGTGTTTTCCGAGTGAAATAGATATTAAAAAGGATTTTCTGAGTAAAATGACTTAAATTCTGAGTGAAATCCGACTGAGAGAATTTTTCTGAGTGAAAATAAGTTTCTGAGTGGAATAAAATATGATTCCGAGTGGAATCAATCTGAAAGGAGTTTTCCTCAGTGAAGTTAAAATGATTTCCGAGTGAAATATATTTGAGGAAGAGTTTTCCGAGTAAAATCAAACTGGGAAGATGCTGTCCGAGTGAAATAAGATGTTTTCCGAGTGAAAAATGTTCTGTCCGAATGAAAACTGTTCTTGTAAGGTACCCATGATTCTTAGTATTTTCAGTCCAATACAGTTCATATCTTTTCACAATCCAACACTGAGCATATGCACTTAGTAACAAATATATATATATACAAATAGTAACAATTAAAGCATTTAATTCATCCAACACTGAATCTGTCCTGGAAAGGTAAAGAACAAGGTTCCTTAACCCTTTCCTTCACTCGAATTTTCCCAGAATACCCGAGAATATACCCCCTTACCTTTAATGGAGTTGAGGCAGCTTCCTTCATTGTCCCTGCTGCAGTTCTGAGTGGGAGAGGAAGGGAATTGAGATGGAGGAAGTTGTTTGCACGTAGGAGAAGAAGAAAGAGGAAGAGGGTCTTTACTTTGGTTCTGACAGTTTGGTTTGGAGATGCGTTGGTTTAATAGTGCAGGAGACAAGTGGGAGACAGCTTTTCCCCGTGAGTGATGGTTAGGTGAAGATAGTGGCAACTTTTGACTCATTTCACTGTCAGCTTTGCATTAATAGAAAGGATATATTAATATATATAAAGGGTGCTTCGAGTGGAGTGAAAAAGGTTCCACTTTCCCTGCGGTTGACCTGTCTGTGACAATTCTTTTTGGATTTAATTGGGACAGGTGGACCAGTCAGCATTAGGAATGAAAGGAAGTCGCTACAGTGGTCATCTCGCTCAAGTGAATTCCGAGTCGCTTGAGCGAGGCACAATGCTGGCCTGAGCGAAGTGAAGAAAGGAGGGTCAGCAAGGCAAAAATTCCTCCTCGCTCAAGCGAATTCTGACTCGCTTGAGCGAGTCAGCCAATCCTCACTCGGCATTCCCATGAAACTGACTCATCTTTCCCATCATTCACTCGGTAATTCACACCTACACTGACTCCTATCTTGCTTGGCCTTTCACTCGGTATTATATCCCAAATCCGAGTCATTTCTGGTGGTTCTCACTCGGTTAAATCATTCCAAGCCTAGTCTTTTCTCACTCAGTAATGTACTTCAAAAATTGACTCCCTTTTATTACTTCACCAGGGAAATTATTCCAGAGTACTTCTGGACAACACATCCCCCACTCGGAGTTGCATTATTCATTCTTCTCTCGGTATATTCTAATTTTTCCCTTGAAGTGACTCAATCAGAGTTGGCCCACTCAGATTCACTTTGAAAACATTTCACTCGGTAGAATCTCCTTGAAACAGTCTCAAGGTACTCAGGTTTTCCACTCAACAAGATAATCCTGACCGACTCGTCATCCACTCGGTAATGAGGATTTTCCCACTCGAAATTCATAAACTGCTTCACTCGGGTTATCACCCAAACTCTACCCCACTCGGGTTTACTCATATTTCTCACTTGGTAATATTTAGGCCCATGATCACTCGGGAAATGCTCCCATCAAAACCTACACAATATTTATTCATCTAAAGGGATTTCTCTCATAATCCATTTAAGTGTTCTTCACTCGGAAAAGAAAGCCAAACACTATAATCTTACTCGGAATCATTAACTTAACACTATTTCATCCATCAATACTTCTCACATAATTCAACAACACATTCCAGTCGGCATCAAATCAACATAAAACACTTATATATATTCTACTCGAAGTTCTTTCCCCTTCCTAACTAGGGAGGTCCTAAGTTGGACAAATTCACTCGGATTGCACTCGGTTATACCCCTGACTGAGTCCCTTCACTCGGAATACTGAAATCAGGGAAATTTCATTCGAAAAAGGTAGCATTTGGCATGGTTTGACTCGGAAACAAGTCATTCCAGGGTGTTTTCACTCGGAATTTTCACCCAGAAGTGGTTCTCTTGAACACACTTCACTCCAAATGTCTCTGAGGCCAAGATTCCACTCGGTAGTATCCCTCTCAGTCATGTTTTACTCGGTCAACATAACTTTACACTCGGAATTTCATCCCTCACTCAGATTTATTTTTTGTCACTCGGAATTTCTCTCTGTCACTCGGAACAGAGCCCTTTTCACTCGGAATTTGATTAATTTCTTTAATGGTCTATATAAATTCCATAATTACATATAAAAATGAAATTCTTGCGACATTACAAACCATCTACAGGGCATTTATTCACTTATTACCAGTTACAGACCTTCTAAACTTCAATTTTTACTAAATAAGACTGCTACTAAAAACAGGGATGTTACACAATACACCGGGGTCAAGCATTAGAACCCGAGGACGCTCCTTACGCATCTCTTCCTCTCCCTGATGGCCAAATTATGGAGCTGAGGACGGTGTCAGATGAGGACTCTGAGAGGATAACCACCATCGTCGGACCGGACTCCCCCACCACCGGAGTATAAATATTCCTTTGTTTTTCTTGTTGTTGCCTTTGTACCGGGATGGGCTCCGGAGTTAAACTTTGATGTAAGGCCGTAGTGCCACTATTTTCTTTGAATGAAAATATTTTCCCATGTTGCTTCTCCTCATAGCTTAACCAATGTGACTTTCACTGTTTACACAACTAACCTTAATAAAACCAAGTGAAAATAACTCTTTACGATGTTATAAATAAATCATCTGAAGCCAAGTGTAGTAACATCGGTATTATCTATTCGCGTCGTCTTTCATCTGTTGACATCACATATAGCACTTTTTCATAATCAATATTAATTTGAATAAGACCTAACCGATGTACAATTAATTATCTATATTGTAACGACATCGTTTTCATTTTTTCACATCATCCATTGCAACATGTTAGTTTACTCCGGCCCTTTAATATACTTAAAAAATGCAAGTGAACAGGACTATCTCTGATGTTAGCACTCCAAGATCATGAACTTTGCTTGGTTTAGAAGATGTTTGACAGGTGTTGGCTCTTGTGCTTCATCATGACTTCGGTATAGTTTTCACCATGGAATTAACCCCGGTAGAAAAGTCCACATCGGTTAAAGCAAGAACCTCTTAAAGGATCGGTGTCAACCCCGAATCCACAAGCCCCCTCTCTTGTTCCTTTTTTTTTGGATTCCGCTGGGGAACTGGACAACCTGACATATTGGAAGGTACAACCTAAAGCTCTAACACTTTGACGAAAACAGACGACGGGGAAATGCCCTTTGGTCAGGGTCCGAAAAGGAGATAGCTTAGGATTGGGTACCTGAGGCTTTGACTGGAAAATGAATGAATTGGGGGTGATACCCCTAGTTCAAATTTGGAAAATAAAAGGTTTGGGGTGCCGCCCCTCACTCTGAAGAAAATGAAAGACTTAGGGTGATGCCCTTGGTTTAAAGTAAAAGACTTGGGGGTGATGCCCCTGGTTCGAAAGGAAAATACAAGGTTTGGGGATGTTGCCCCTTGCTCTGAAGGAAATGAAAGACTTGGGGGTGATGCCCCTGGTTTAAAGTAAAAGACTTGGGGGGTGATGCCTTTGGTTTGAAAGGAAAATATAAGGTTTAGGGGTGCTGCCCCTTGCTCTGAAGGAAATGAAAGACTTGGGGGTGATGCCCCCGGTTTAAAGTAAAAGACCTGGGGGTGATGCTCCTGGTTCGAAAGAAAATGAAAGGCTCAGGGGTGAAGCCCCTGGTTTGAGAGGAAAATACAAGGTTTGGGGGTGCTGCCACTCACTCTAAAGGAAATGAAAGACTTGGGGGTGATGCCCCTTGTTTAAAGTAAAAGACTTAGGGGTGATGCCCCTGGTTTAAAAGGAAAATACAAGGTTTGGGGGTGCTGCCCCTTGCTCTGAAGGAAATGAAAGACTTGGGGGTGATGCCCCTAGTTTAAAGTAAAAATACATGGGGGTGATACCAGTGGTTCAAAAGGAAAATACAAGGTTTGGGGGTGCTGCCCCTCGCTCTGAAGGAAATGAAAGACTTGGGGGTGATGCCCCTAGTTTAAAGTAAAAGACTTAGGGGTGATGCCCCTGGCTCAAAAGGAAATGAAAGGATTGGGGGTGATGCCCCTGGTTTGAGTGGAAAATACAAACTTTGGGGGTGCTGCCCCTCGTTCTAAAGAAAATGAAAGACTTGAGGGTGATGCCCCTGGTTTAAAGTAAAAGACTTGGGGGTGATGCCCCTGGCTCAAATTGTTTGTTGGTGGGGAAAGCGTCTGGTATGATGACTGGAAGGAAAAGACGTCCAGTTTGGTGGCTAGAAAGTAAAGCTTGAAGAGTGTAAGTTTTAGTCATTATTCCTCCACTAGGGAAATGGGTTTGTTGGGAGTTAATCTCTGGATTGCATTTCCACTGAGGAGGAGGAGCTAATCAAAGTCCTTTTACTGGATTACAGTCTTACTGGGGAAGAGGTCTTGATTAGTGCTAGTTTTGTGGCTATTGTGGTTTCATTGGGGAGAATAACTTAATTGAAGACCCGAGACTCAACATGATCATCTACTTTTAGCAATCTTCAGAAGAAGGGTAAGTAGTGTAGAGATAAATTGAAATTCAGGTAGATTCCTTGGAACCGTGACCCTGAAGCAGAAATCTTGAGAAGGTGCTAACTTTGGAAATGAGAAAACTTGAGAAGGTGCCAACTCTGGCAATGAGAAAACTTGATAAGGTCAATCCTTGGCGGTAAAAGTTTGAAAAGGTTCCAACTTCGACAATGAGAAAACTTGAAAGGGCCATGGAAACTTGAAGAAGTGCCAACTTTACTAAAAGTGTAGTGAAAGTTTAAAGAGGTATCAATTTTGGCCCTGTGGAAACCTCAAAGTACAATAGAGTTTAAACGAGTGCCAACTTGGCACTGTGGAAACCTGGAAGGATGCCGTGTTTGGCGATGGAAAAGTAAAAGGTGTCTTATTCGTTGACTGGAAGGTAGAAGGGTGCCTCGTTAGGTGACTGGAAAGTGAAGGGTACCTTTTTTGGCAACTAGAAATTAAGGGTGCCCCTTTTGGCAACTGGAAGGTAAAGGGTGCCTTGTTTGGCGACTGGAAGGTATAAGGGTGCCTCGTTCGGTGACTGGACATTAAGAGATATCAGTTTTATGGAAAGAAACTTGAAAGATGCCAGTTTTGGCAATTTATGAAAAGAAACTTGAGAGACGCCAGTTGAGGTGATTGGGGAGGAGAGTTTGAGAAGTGCCACCTATGGCGATTAAGGAGGAGACTTTGAGAAGTGCCAACTTTGGCGATTGAGGAAGAGACTTTGACAAGTGCCAGCTTTGGCGATTATGATTTCATTGGGGAAAAGAACTTGCTTAAGTTGTCGAGACTTGACACGTCTGTCTGCTACAACAACCTACAGAAAAGGGTTAATAGTAAAACAAATTGGAATTTGAGGAGACTTTCCACAGAAACATAATCCCCCCACAGACTTTAGGTAACTCATGACTAAGGGAGCATATTGTCCTCATGACTTTAAATAGTCACTATTTTCTCATTTTATATATTAAGGGAAAACACATGTTTTATCAAATCAATGAAACTCACAATATGAACACGTATTGAAAAGGGTGAGATTGTATTCATAAGTTGAGCAGGTATAGGAAAAGGAAAGTAAAGTCATATGGGAAATATTGATAATTGGGTGGAACAGGAAGGGTTTTACAGATCCTCCAGTGAATCCTTAAGAACAACGCGTATCTCAATCCCACATCACGACTTCGAATTCATCATTCGACTCTGCCTCTAAGAAGGTAGTGGGACCATAATCCTTGGACTCAGACTTTTTGCATGGGAAACTTTAGTTACTCTGCCAAAATCTTGACCCTAATTTTGCCTAAGTCGTCTTTTTAGGTTTTCGACTCACCGAGTTGCTTTAATTTTTGCCTTGGCTGCCTTCTCAGGTTTTCAACCTAGCAAGCTTTTCTTTCTTTATGACATGTTTTTTAATCAAGGTTGTGTCCTTCACAACAAAAGGTTTAAGCTGATTTTATTGAAAATGAGCCTGTCTGGCCTTTCTTGATTTAGTTTCATCCTTTGGGGGAATAGATGTCACTTCAAACAGGAAACTTTGCCCCAATGCCATGTACCTAAGGAAATAGAGGTAAGCCTTTTGGAATCAATGAGAGGGACCATCTCGAGTCATCCTTTTGGCTTTTGTTTTCTTATTTTTTTGTTTTATTCTCCACTCTCTTCTTTTTCTTGACTTTTTCTTTATCGTTGTTTTCTTGCTTTTTTGTTTTTGTTTTTTTTGTTGTTTTTTTACCTTCGAATGACCCTCTTGGTGTCTTGACCGCTGTACTCGCCCCTAACCAGTGTGGCAAAGAACTATGTGTAGATGGTGTTGTTAGCGATTACTCATCATGGTAGACCATTTCCTTGGTTACATCGGTATTAGAAGTAGTTATAACCCTATAAGGTTGGGGCGTTAATTGCAACAAAGATAAAACATTATTTTTATTGCGTTCTTGTCTTGATGACATCTGTGACCCCATGTAGAAAGGTGACAGTTTGCTCTGTTATCTAAATGTGCCCTTAATATGAGAATACGAGGGCATCAGCTTTCCCCAATTGGTATGTACGTAGGGCACCAACCTTGATTCTTTTGTTTTTTTGTTTTTTTTGTTTTATTCTATTATATTTTTTGGCAGAGTATCTATTGATCGCGTTTGGGCCTCAGCAAGTCCTTGCCATTCATGTTGGTTAATACTAGAACTTCCTTGAATGATAGATAGCCCTTGTTCATTACGGGATCTGGCAGTGTTGTCATCCTCATAAACATCTTCATCATGTCATTAGACTAGGCTGCCATCATCCTTTGATAAATTGCCCAAATGTTTTCTAAGACAACTTGATTAACTTTCCTTGTTGTTCATGAATCTTGACCTGTTGTTAACCTCTTCACTCCATGAGTTGGTGGTATCAATCATCTTCTGATAGGGCTGAATGCCCCTTGTTTGAACATCCTAGTTAAGTTGGCCAAAGGACCATAGTCTTAGCCACCCTCTTTGTCAACGTGATCAACCGGGTGGTCAAAGTCATGAAATAGGATCGTGATCTCATTGCTCTCAGAAAGATCATTTTTTTGGATTTGTACTTATTCAGTATATGATGACAAAGAAAAATGGATAAAAGGAAAAGGATTCAAAGCAAAGATAGGGGAAGCAAGAAAAAGTATTTTAAAATTCGACATGCATTCATTGAGAGAAACTTGACATGATAAAAAACATGTTTTTGCCCTTATTACATAAAATCCCAAATCCTTAGGTATAGTAATGGGGTAAAAAAAAGTCATTAAAGCATCATTCTATTTAAAGTCATGGGGAGTTTGATAGTCTCCCAATTACGAAGTTTTCCACTTGGCAGGAAAACAACCACAAAGTCTGCATCTCTTACATACTCCTTAGTCTCCTTGGGTCTTGGTTTTGGTTAGGGGTGGAAGGCTGGCCCCACTGTTGTAGAGGATGGTTTGGCATTGGTTGTGGATTTGGTGCTCTGGTGGTAGGTGGACGATAGTGAGATTGTGGTGGGGTAGGATAAAAGGTCTGGTTATGGGTGGTAGCAGCCATATATGGGTATGGTGCATAAGGTAGAGGTGAATGGTCTTGGTTGGGCCCTCTTTTGGTCATAAGAGATGGAGTTGGTTTCCCCATCTCTTCTTTATTCGTCTCCCGATGTAGGTCTTCTTATAGCAGGTTCCCCATATGGGCTTTGGACGATCTTCCCTATCCTTAGACAGCTTTCTATTCTTTCTTCAATAATTATAATGTTGAAGAAATTAGATGACATACTACCAATCATCATGTCATAGAAAAGAGACTGAAGTGTGTCAATAAATATTGTGACTACTTCCTTCTTTGGGAGAGAAGGATCTACTTACGCGGCCGTCTCACGCCATCGCTGGGGAAATTCTTTGAATGACTCGCTATCTTTTTTTACCATATTCTGAAGCTGAATTCTGTCAGGCGCCATGTCTAGATTGTATTTGTACTGTTTCAAGAAGACGTCTGCCAGGTCTTTCCAACAACGAATACGGGTTCACTCAGGTAAGTACAACCCCAACTAGGCTGTCTTAAAAACAATGTATCAATAGTTTGTCATCAGAGGCATGAGTGGCCATCTTCCGACAATACATTGTGAGATGATTTCGAGGGCAGGTCCTTCCCTGGTACTTCGGTGGGATGATGACATTTGGAACTAGGCAGAGTTCAAAGGCGTCCATCACTCTAAAATCTTTCACACTTTCTAGAACCCTTAGTCGCTCCTCTAGGATTTCTATTTTACTCTTTTGGGTAGTAGAGACTGTGCTTGGGATGGCAACTGGGTTTACCATTTGGGTCATCCCTTGTGGATTAGTGGCATAAGAGTTCATATACCCATGTGGGTAACCGTAGTATTGATAGAAAGGCGCAGTTGAATGAGATTGGTTTATCGGGCCAGCGTTTAGCACAGGACCATGGGATTGAGTCATAGCATGGATTGGCTGGGCTATCTGGGTAGTTTGAGGGGGTTATACGGCTTGAGCTTGGATGATTTGTGGCTCATGGAGTGGTGGTATAGTTGGCTGGACAGGGTGTGAGATGTGGGGATTTACTATTTGCTGTTGGCCACTCTCGATATCTATGGAGGAGCCCCCCTCTGTGATTCTCTTCTCCAGGAGCTTGGTTAACTCTATTACCTGCTTCTTTAGTTGGCTGACCTCATTCCTAAGATCTTTATTCGTGTGTTCTATTTCAGCCATGAGTCTCCTCTGAGTTCTGTAAGGGCGTGTCCCCATGGTGTCTTTGTATTTGAAATAGAAAGGAAATCAGTCAAATGGAACTTGACGTGTCCATGAATCATTACTTCTCCCGTAACTTATTTTTTTGAAAATATTTTTACAGCCGGGGAAGTAACAACTTATGAAAAAACTGGAAGTCATGTGGGTTAAGGGTATTCCAATCATCCTTAAAAAATTTTACAGTTTTGTTTTGTTTATTCTTTTAGATGATTTAGAAAACCCATACCTCGAGTTCCAAAGCTTAGGTAAAATATACCTGAAGGGAAAGACTGCTTGCCCATTAGAGGATTATTAGTTCAACAAAAAGAAATCATTTTTTCTAAAAAGGATAATCCATCAAATGGGTAAGCGGTCTAGTAATTTGGATTAAAAAGGGGAAGTGAGAATGAGAAAAGGTAGAGTAAAATTTGCCCTTTTTGTGCCTTAAGTCGGGTTTTTCTGAAGGCATTTTTTCTGGGACCTAAAGCTTGTCTAATAGTGACTCCTTACATAAGGTGGTTTGCGCTAGACTTCTAAAAGGTCACTAGAGCCAAGATCCTACTCATGATGTGACCACCACAATAGGGAGTTTACTAGGTATGTACATCATGAAATGTCAAACTCTAGGTGAGGTTCTTACGATAACCGGATAAGAAGTACATCCCAAACGACACCGCTACCAACTTCCCCTAACTTAAGCTCTATTTGGGGCCCGGGTATAGGGCGCCACTAATAAGTATGTGTAAATTGTGAGTATAGTATGTGAAAGGGCATTCAATACTTGTACCTTATCTCACCCTGCACAGAGAACAAACACAACAATCACACAGATATTAACAATACATAAATGATAGAATACAATCAAAATTAGAACCACATACAAACGTTGACAGAAAATAAAATAAGGGAAGAAATCAAAACAAATAACTGGCTATATAAAAAAACATGCACTTTCAATTCAATTGGCTTGACTCTCTTAAGCCAATTCCCCAGTGGAGTCGCTATCTGTCGCGACCGGGATCGCGGCGGTGCAGTCGACCCTCAAAAACGTTGAAACGGATTTTCAAAATTCTTTCGAAGAGAAAAAAAACAGGGAGTTGCCACCAATGTTTTTTCCTTTAGGAAAAACATTCGAAAAACCTTTATTAAAGCACTGGTTAAAAATGAGATTTCAAGTTCCAGAGTTAGTTATGAGTGGGGAAGGTATTAGCACCCCACAACGCCTATTAAAACCAGTACCAAAATTGAAAATGCACATCATAAATAGCCCTAAAATTATTTCCTTTTTTATTTTTTCTCTTTTTTGAAAATGAAAAAAAAACCAATGAATCAAATGGGAGAGTTTGAAACATGATTAACAGGATGTCTCATCCAAATTAACCTTGGTTTCTAGAAGAAAACATGCGGAAGAGGAGAGAGAACTAATAAGATGTCTCGTCTAAATTAACCCTACTTTAAGGAAAATGGATAATAACGATAGAAGGGCTGAGAAAGATCAATAAGACGTCACATCTAAATTGACCTTCTTTTTCATAAAAACTGAACGGAATTAATTTGAACAAAATGAAAAGGGAATGGAAATGGGCCCGATGAGAGTTAATTCCCGCTTATATGTATTCTCAAATTTTCGAGAAATCAGGGTTACGTAGTTCTTTGAAGAAGTGTTCTTATAATGATGTGAGGCGGCAGTTTGATGATAGACGAAGTTTGAAAGGAAAATGGGATACAAGGCGAAGTACTTCGCACGTGTATAGACCCTAGAAATAGTGTAGGCAAAATTAATTGTGCACGACACCGACTTATAAGGTCACTACTGTACTACTCAAAAAGAAATTTCAAAGATACATATTTTTTTTATGTTATGAAAAAGAGAAAGGAAAAGGTTAATAGAAACAAAAAGATGAAGATAAGTGGAAAAGGAGAAATTGTAACCAGAGTAAGAGTACGTGTTGGGGAGAGTCAGACTCGAAGTTTTGGGCCGGTATTGATAAGAACAACGATAGTCGGTATGAAGTAATGAGTTCAGGGATTGACTGGTCTTCAGGGTTCTGGGCCAATGTGTATCTGGTGTAAGAATAAAAATACGATAGAGGCTGTATATGGATCTAATGTGGGGATTAGGGACGAATTTGCAATCGAGGTTAATCTGATGTGTGCGCTTACTGAGAGAAAAAAATAGGGGCTGTGGTCTGGACAATTTAGGGAATTGAACTCAAGATTCGGACCGGTGTTCTGTCTAAAATGAGTGAGCAGAGGGATGGCAAGGTTCAGACATAAGACAGGAGAAGAAATTTGGACTGGTATTAATCGAGGAAAAGTGAAGAATTCAGAGGTTGTTCTCTCTTCAGGGAATTAAGGAGTCAAAATTCGGACCCTTGGAACTCTTCAAATGAGGCTTTTATACTGGTTTCTTCATCCTCATCCCAGGATGCTGAGTGCTTTGACAACTTACATTTCCATTGACCCATGCTCATAATGGTGAAACAGGCTAGCCACTAAACAGTTGCAGGGAATAGTGAGAAGTGAAGGGTTTTTTATTATTTCCCATTTGATTCTGTCTGCCATTTGACCCAGGATTTCAGATCTGAATCATTTAGTGCATTCCATATAATAGGACGATGTCATGACATCGGTTCCATGTGACCAAGACGACATACCACCATCTGGGGCCTAGTTCTCTTGGCCGGTGTTAATGGATTTTAAGAGGATGTCCTGTCTGGTGCATACCACACCAACTACAACAAAAGTGATTCACTGCCTGGCCGGTGTCAGGCCAAACTATATTCTTTGATTCTTCTCCAAACTGATCGGACTAAAAGAGGTGTTCACACCTACTGAGGGGATCCCATATTAGTCATGGAGTTTTATGCCAACTTCTATAGGACACGCCAGGACTCACCGAATATCAGTCAGCAGAGGACGAGTTGGGTGAGGGGTCGGCACATTGCATATGACAGAGACACGATTAGTACCCTACTGGGTAATCCTTGGGAGCCTACTCACGAGGGCGATACTTGTTTCTGGATGGAAAATAAAAACAAGGTTGCTACTGAGGATGGTGATCTAGGATACTTCCTGGATCAGGTTGCTCATTTCTTGAGCAAGGATGGAATCTTCTTTAACCTTAGTAAGGTTGAAAGATCTCTATCAAACCTCTTTAAGACCCAACTGACCCCTATAGGTCAGGCGTGGTCTCATTTGATGCTCCATAATATCCCACCAGTTTCTCATCTCTATTCTATACCTATTGATCATTGCTGCCTTCTTTATTCCATCCTTCAGGGCCATACCATTGATATTGCTGATCTTATCTCTGAGCAGATTCACTTTTATGCCCTTGGGTATAAAGTGAATCGCCTTGTTCCTTTCCCTCTCATCATTTCTGCCTTACTAAGGAGGCAGAGGGTACATGTGCCATCACCGGAGTTCACTAGCTCTTCGGGGAGAGTCCCCAAGGTTTCAGTGAACAGGGATTATTTCGTTCATCAGTGTGAGCTTCCACCTCTTGAGCAGGAGGCTCAGCCCAGACAGAGACTGAGGAGACCACAAGCCCAGCCACCATCTGCTGATACCATTACTGAAGGATTCACTAGGATGAGCGTAGAGCATCAGCATATGATGCAGATGATGGCTGCTTCTCACCGTGCTTATGTACACTTACATGATTCATTTTATCAGTACAAGTTACAGGGAGAGGGGCACCATTTATGACACCAGCCGATTTTGCTGCTCATGTAGCTTGGCCTGGTGCCAGCCCATATACCCTGAGGTAGGTGGACCTTCTAGAGCTCGGGATGACACCGAGAGTGATGTTGATGAGGAGGAAGAGGATGATCATATGGAGGATGAGGACTGAGAGCCATCTTCATTTTTTCTTACGCACTTTTCATTACTTTTAGCACTTTGATTTCACTTTGATATTTTGGGTACTTACTTTAGTACGTTTGATATTTGATTTAGATTATATTATAGTTTGTTTTTATTTAATGTGGTGTGATTTGATTTTATTTTGCATATTTTCTATAAAATAAATAAATAAATAATAAGTATTATCAAAATTTTGAAAATAAAGAAATTTATACACTTAAGGTTTTTACACAATAAAACCATTTCTAAAAATTAATTATTGATTCTTTTGTAATTTAGGAATTTTGATAAAATTAATTACCATGGTTTTATTAACTATCAAGCTAATTTTGAAAACCAGTGAGCTGAGAGATCTCTAAACACTTGAGGGTTGCGATATAATTTCATTCAAATTAATTTTGCTCAATTCTTTGATTTGTGTTGTTGTACAGAGAATCCAGGAGTATAATCAAGGCACATTTTTTGGTAAACACAAAGCTAAGGCCTAAAAGCTTACTATGGTAAAATCTTATTTATCCTTTGATAGCCAATTTTAAGCCTTAAAAATAATTTCTTTGGCACCCCTAAATCCGTAAATCATTTTTAACCATTCCCTTTACTTGATTGAATAAAAGAGTATTTTTGAACAAGAATGTTTGAGGGGAATGAAAATTATAACTTAGTTCTTTTTAAGATTATAATAATGCATGTATATATATAAATAATAATAATATATATATATATATAAAATAAAAAATAAAAAGGAAAAGATAAATATACATGCATAACAAGAAAAAGGAATAATGAAAAGGATTAAGTTGGGGATATTCACTAAGAAGAGAAATAAGATTTGGGCCAAGAAAAAGCCTAAAAATTGTGAAATGCTCTTTTATAATTTCAGGTTTTTGCTTTCAAGAAAAACCATAAATTCTTGTAGTCAAGCCTTATTACAACCCTTTAAAATACCTCGTGACTCTTGTTTGATTCTGTATTAATAACCATTGATTAGATGAAAATCAAAATTAAACTTGTTTGATTTTATGATCGATTGAGCTGACAGATTACCTTTGTAAAGAGATAAACACTTGTGAGGTAAGCCTGAAATTATGCTTGATTTGTTAATAAGACATTGTAAATTGTTTTATCTTTAAGCCTTTATTGCATAAGACATCTATTTTTGATTATTTCAAATGGTAAATTGTGAAATTACTTTTTGTGGTAAATTTTTGGATTATTCAAAAATTTGATTTCAAAATTATTTTTATGTTTTTCTCTTGCTCGAGGGCGAGCAATGTCCTAAAGTTGGGGGTATTTGTTAGTCCTCAAATTTACAATAAATTTCTTAATAAATTTTTTTCAAAAATAATAAAAATTAGTTTAATTTATTGGAAATTTAGGTTTTAATTGTAATAAATGGAAGTTATTGGAAATTATCTGCCTTGATAAAAATTCTCTAGTTTTGCAGTGAAAAATTAAAGAAATTCAAGAGAAAATGGAAGAACTGGAGAGCTGACGCGTAGCGTGAGAACTTTTGATGTTGACACTACGCGTCACATCCACATGTAGCATCAGAAGCTACGTGGAATCCACTTCCAGGTGGCCAGGCACTTAGTCAAAAGGACCAAATAATGGCCAATCTACTCATGCAAGCTGCCAAGCCGAATTTGGAGACACGTGGAACTATTGTTTGGGCATTATGTAATTAAAAATTGCTTAATCATGGCCCTTAATCACGTGTTTAATGGAAGCTGAGTCAGGAACCTGATGCGTAGCGTCAAGACCCTTCCCCAGCCCTATAAATAAGCCTTCTTCCATCACTTCCAAGCACCCCATTCTACAATTCAGAACTTCCTTCCTCTCTTTTCACTCGAGTTTTAAGTGTTCTTTTGTGAGTTTATAAATCTAGAGTAGTTCTAGATACTTGAGAATGTTGTGTAGTATTGTGAGCTTTTGTATTGTGAAGAGTTGTAATCGTTCATAACCTCTATAAGTGTTGTTTTCCTTTTTACCATGTGTAACTAACTTGTTTATGTTGGAATTTGGTGAATCAATCTATTATATGATGTTGTGATTATGACCTCTGCATGTTTATGATTCAAGTACCATGTTAGTATTTCAATATTTTATTAGTGTGAACGTCAAACGGGAGAATGATTTTCATACGTATAGAAACTTGTTTTATTAGTATGAATGTCAAATGGAAGAATAATTATTCATTCTGTATTAAAATCTATTTTAATGAAAGTAAAAGTTGAAATACCCTTAATATACCAGTTACTAGGGATAGAATTGGTGATTATTGTTGCTACAAGGCCAGGACTTAAATGTAATTTTTTACTGAGAAAGCTTCTGAGGGATCAAACTTTACGGTGACTACTTTGAATTTATATCATGAGGGATCGATTATAATGACTTCAAGCTACAATAACATGAACTTGATAGTTAAATATGTATGTTTGTAATTATTTCATTATATTTTAGTGCGAGGATCCTAATTCCAACATAATTTGTCAATCTGTGTTTTTACCTCAAGTATCTGAGTTATTCTGAATTACATCTCAACTTTCTAGATAGATTTTATCTTTACCATCTTTTTACCACATGAACAAATCAATCATCAAATTCTGTGAATATTGTATAAATTATTTATAAATCATTCTTTTGTTAATAAGTTTTGATAAATTTACCATAAGTAACTAAGAATTACTGTGAATTACTGGAACATTCAATCCTTGTGGGAACGATATCTAAATTTGAAAACTACAAATGATTGATGCGTTTACGAATAAATAGACCCAATAGTATTTTAGGGTTTAACAGTTCACTTCTAATACAAGCTACGTCCAGTTCCTTCTAACTTGAAGGATTTCTACTATTGTAAAATCTCCTTTACAATAACAGTACTAGACCTATGCCACAAGTATTCTTGACTCTAACCACTTCTGGCTTATCCCAAGTATTCTTTCAATAAGCCACTCCTGGCTCAACCCAAGTATTCTTTCGAAAGCCTCTTTAGGCCACAGTGTTTTCCATACAAACTAGTTCTGGTAACACACCAGACATTTACAAATTGTATGAATGAAAAGAAATTTTTAGAACTTGGTGTATAAGTGATAATCAATTTGAGTTTGAACACTCAGTTCTTGACACAAGACCAGAGTATGCTAGAGGCAGAATGAAAAACAATAAGGGAAGAAATAAATGAACAAGGGAATTTTAGAACTTGGATGAGATTGAACAATAGCTTAAAGAAATTCTCTCTATTTTTGTGTATCTCTGATGTTCAATCTTTCTTGGTATTTATAGAGGCAAGAGGATATGACCGTTATTACTTCTTGAAAGGAGATATAGACGTTAGAAATCCTTTGAAGGTATTTTGCCTTAAGCTTCTTGTTACTAGACCTTGAAGATGAATCAGGCTTGAGAGAAGTCTGGTTCATTTCTTCACCATTTTCACGAAAACAGCTTTTCATGCATTTTCATGCACAAACCATTCGTAAACTAATTCTTGATTGAGCGATAAGTTGCTTTCTGAGATATTCTAATGAAATCTCTGATTGTGATCAGAATGTGCAGAAGTAGGTACGCTTACAACTGCTACTTATTTTGATCTTATTCTTTATGTTCTTTGGTGATAAGCACGCAAATATGATAAGAGCATGACTCCCAAAGCATCACTAAAATAGAATTTATGAACGTTGAAAAAATAGTTCTTTGATTAGAATGCTTCCATCAGACTTTTGTTGTTCTACCAAACTTTTAGAACACTTATGCTCCCCCTTTGTTTTCATAGCCTAATATCCCTATCCTGGAATTGCTTAGGTACATAGAAAAGCGTTATCGACTTTATTCTTCTTGCGAAAATACTTGATGAACACTATAAACAAATTCAGGAATATAAAGTTTAGGGTCTGGCCCAAAGGGACTTAAAAATATATCGTCAACCAGACCTTTTCTTAACACAATGTTTTTAGCCAGTATAATGCATGTGGGCCTATCTCTTCCTCATCAATCCCAACACAACACATATTATATTCCCACCTTATACCCCTTGTCTACTAGAGCGACCAGAGCTCTCCATGTCTGTTTCCCAAATCAAAAGAAGTAAGTGATAAGTATACATGTTAACTTGTTTTGGAGTGTTTTTAGGTCTAACTTTGGTCAAATTTGTCCATGTTTCCTACCTTTTTCCCTTGATTTTCAATTTCATTCCACACATGTTACTCGGGTGTCTCTGTTTTGCAGGAAACGCTTTGATTACAAGTTCATAAACATTTGATGAAGTGACATTTGATGAAGCATTAGATAAAGAGAAAAGACACCTCAAAAAGAACACTCTGGAAGCATTTTGGTGAAGTTAAGAGAAATCCACTGCCAGTGGGAAATTCCCATCGGCCGTGGATCCCATTGACTTGGGCCACGATGTAAAAAAAATTAGAGTCAGAGAAATCCACTGGCTGTGGGTTTTTCCTACTGGTCGTGGACCTTGCTGGAAAATAGGGTTTTGTGTAGAGAAGAAACTCACTAGCCATGGGAAATTCCCACTGGCCATGGGCCTTGCCGGTCCAGAATCCACTGGCCGTGGTTCTTGTTGCCAAAAGTCAGGAATTGGAGTTTTTTTAAACCCTGTCATGATCCACTAGTGGTGGGTTTTTCCCACTGCCTGTGGATTTTGCACGTTTGGCATTTTCCTAGGTTTTAGGACCAGTTTTTGAGATATTAGAAGGGGGCATGCATAGACACGACACAAGACATTTTGGAAGAGAAAAAGATAGTTTTCTCAAGGGGATTCAAATGAGGTTCTATAACACCCCGAAAATAGGGGTAAATTTTTCACGATTTAAAAATAATTATAAATAAAAGAAACTCGATATGTATAATACCAAATAATTACCCCGGATCATTTCATAACTTATCTCGTATATGAAGATATGAGAAGGTATTGGAGTGCTTCTTGGACGATCGGACTCGAGACCATCGCAAAGGAAAAGAGGAAGATCGAATATAATTTAAAAGTTAATGAAAAGTCTACAAAAGGGGGATAAAAGATACCTCATTAATTTATAGACACTAGAAATACAAAATAATAATAATACTATCATTTTCAAGATTTAGGGTTCCCAAACAATAAAAAAAATGGGATAAGGAGGCTAAAATAGGAAAAACGAGAATCAGGGGATCTCGCTTGAGCGAGTCCCCATCTCGCTTGAGCGAGACCCACATGGGTCGCTTGGGCGAGGCAGGCGAGCGTGAGCGAAAAAGTTCCAGTATCTAAGGCACACCCACTCGCTTGAGCGAAAAAGGGACAGAACCTTACTACCCTTATTTCGCTCGAGCGAGGCCAGGCCCGCTTGAGCAAATTTCTTCCACTAGCTAATACCTGATACTCAAGCAATCTCACTTGGGCGAGACACCAACTCGCCTAAGCGAATCTCGTCCAGAACAACTCCTACACAACACTTACTCGAGCGGAGACAAGCCCGCCTAAGCGAAAAATGTCCAGTAAGCACACACCTGATGCAGGGTCATCTTGCCTGAGCAAAGACCACTCTCGCTTGAGCGAGAATTGGCCAGAGGCCATATAACTAATGTAGGGGATTCTCGCTTGAGCGAGATTATCAGTATATACGCAGAAAACAAGTAAAATTTCATAACTCAACATACCAAAACTCCTACCAAGCAAATTTGACCCAAATTAACATATCACACGTATCATATTGAGCATTTAGAACTTGCTCCAAACAATCATACTCAATAATTTCCATTCCAATTCATTAGTCATATCAAAATCAAGACTATCACTTCACATACTACATGAAACACAATTTCTTATACAAGTCTTCATTCATTCATTAAAATCTACATCAAATCCGCCTTATAGTTATCATTCATACATTATCAAGGTCATTAATGAAAATTAGCCATTCACGTAAGGTCTAATTTTCCTACATGACCTTCAAAATCAACTATCATCCAATTAATTACAAAATAAGCATATACATACTATATGCTATACAAAATGAATCTATATATGCCGGCCAAGGCTCTTTACCACAAAATGACTTCCTTTACACAATTCCTCCACACATGAGCTCCATTGTCAAGCCCTACAACACAAGAGCTAAAAAGATAGACCACATGGAGAGTGAGTATACTTTCTCAATGATGAAGAATCCAACAATTTGTGATAATATACATATGAATGCAAGTTAACACCTTCTCCCAAAAGGAGTTCAAATAACACTAATATCAATGTAATCATATCATTCATTCATGGTTCTATCACACTCATTGTCATTTTATAGAGTTTCATAAAAGTCAAACCAAACCAATAATGAAAATATATTTAGTGCCCAAAGAGGGTTCCACATATACCTCACATAACCTCCTCAATAAGGTATCACTCAATTCCATGCTTCTATGGCTAATGCACATGCTGGTATTTAAGAATGCATATGCATAGATCTGATTTCATTTCATCAGGTGATCGCAACCATTGTAATCATTCATTCTCATTGGTTTCCCGCCTCGCAAGGGGTACTCCCTCTTGTAGCCTCGCAAGGTGCTTTCTCGTGATCGCAACCACGTTCAACAATTCATAATGGTTTCCTGCCTCGCTAGGGGTACTCCCGCCTTGTGATCGCAACCACGGGCATTCATCATAATGGTCCCGCAGGGCCTTTCATTTTCAAACACCAGGTGATCGCAACCACCGGCTCAATACCATAGGAACTCGCAAGCCCTTTATATTCCAAATATCAAGTGATCGCAACCACTTTCAAATGTCATGATATACATGCCATGCCATGCCATGTATGCAACAATGCTCATGCATGCCTTAACCTCGTAAGGATTATCTCACCCTCTCATCTAGGGTATAACTCATACTCAATCACAATGTTAATCCCATATAATCAAATATATATACCATTCATAATATTCAAGAATCATCCTAGCCATGGGTTTCAAATATTCATTAAGCCACACATGGAAACAATAACGTGTCATCACACATTATACAACTCATACCCTTTTCAAGGTACCATTTTACAATCAACCCTCACAAGATTTAATCTCTATTTCATATCACACATATTAGGCACTACATCCATTCAAGGAAAACATGCAACATAGCATCTATACATACATTATCAACATACAAGGCATCATACATTTAGAAAATACACCCCTCTCCTACCTCAAGAGAAGTAGACTTCCGGGTTTGATGTTCCCGCCTCACAAGTGTTATCAAATCCTACATCAATCAATTGTAGAACCACATCAATCATCCATTCAAGTATCATTATCAATATGTATACATATATATATATATATATATATATACATATGATTCTCATCATGTAGAAACTATTTATAAGTTTGTTCATTTGCCTAATTAGGCTTCGGGAATTCCTTTCCTTGAATGAAAGCTCATTATAATTAGAAACAATAACCCCACTAACTAGGTTACCCACACATATTAATTTCCCACCAACACCTTGGGTGAGTTTTCATTTATGGCTTCCAACCAACATCATAAATCATTATTAAATGCCAATACCATATCATTAATAACACTTCTTTCATCAATAAATACTAACCCCTTCTACATTACACATTTCCCCCAAAATCATAAGTTAGGGTTTTATTAAATACCCAACCATATCATAAATACACATCCATTTCCTTCATCCTCCAACACTATTTTTGTGTTCCCCAATAAATGCTTATAAGAGTCCATATTTATTTCACCCCACCTTAGGTTTTTTATATTTAAAACTCTTCCCAACAACCCCATACACTCCATATTCTCCCAAGCCTTAATAATCCATATTCTAGTGTTCAAACACCATCAAAATGGGGAAGAGCTTACCTTAATCAAGAAACTAAATGGGTTGCTAGAAAGAGGAAGATGAGAACAAAAATGGAAGAGGAGAGAGGAGAAGCTTCAAGCATCCATTGTCTTCTCCTTGCTCCAATGGTGAACGAAAATGAGAGAGGAAGGGGCACCTCTATTACATAGGTTTTGGATGGGAAGAAAGTGAAGGAGATGAATGGGAAAAGGAGAGGAAGAAGAAGAAGTGTTTTCTCTTCTTGGAAGTGAAAACAAACATAAAAAGAGAGAGAGAATGATAGAAGTTGTGCTTTAATTTTTAACCTCATTCATTCAAATTTTACCGTTTTACCACAAACAGGATCCCTGTTTGGGCCCAATACTTTATCTAAAAATTATTCCGAACACATATTTGGATTCCCCATAATATTATCTACAGCCCTGACCAACGGCAGCTCAATTAGAGATACTTGGTCCGACACCCATATTTTAACCTGGTATAAATTTAAGCTCATGAAGCCTAGTAATTTATGAAAAATTATAATAAGCTCAAATTAATTTATTTCAATATTTTTGGGGCATAAATCTTTCTATATATATAAGTAGTTGTCCTTTATTTCCTTTATTTGAGCATTTATATAAAAATTGGGATGTTACAGATTCAAACATCAATACTTGAGGACATTGATTTGTAGAATTTGGGAGGAAGCTTTGGAAGATCTAGTGGGAGCTTTTTCTTCTATTTTCTAATTTCTAGGTTTGTATTTGATTTTCTTCTATGTTGGGTATTGAATTAGTGAATTGTGGCATTGTAATCATATTTTCCATGGCACACTAAACTCTATTCTTGGGATTTAGGGGGTAATATGTTCATGTAATCAGATTTGATTGTTCTTCATACTTCATTAATAAAATTTCATTTTCTTTTCAATTCATGGAATCTTAGTGCTTCTACAAGACTTAGAAATAAGTGTAGATGATGTTAAATTATACGGGTAATCGAAAGATTGACATATGATTCGAAAAAGCATGAAATTGAACCTATGGTTTTGGGTTACGAGAGTAGGCAGAACCGTTTGAGGAATTAATTGGGTTTTCAAAAAGCGTAAGAGATTTAATTAGCAAATTGAACGCGGTTCTTTGATGATTAGATACATTAATAGGTTTTTGAGAGAAAGCTATTAATTAACTTAGGGAAATCTACCTTAGAAAGGGAATTTCATAATTGAAGAGATGAATAGCACTTGATTTTGGTAACCTCATATGAACCCCTGAACTCCCAAGAGCGTTTCTTTGATTGATCTTTAAGAAGTGATTTGATTTTCATTCCGAATAGGCTTTGAGGTTTTGTTGTTAGTAATCTACTTTTGAAATGATTTAAATTCCTCTTAAATTGAATTGACTTGTCTAAATAATTGAATCATTGTAAACTGGTAATTGGGCACAATCTCTGTGGGAACGATATTTTTATTACTGCGATACCCCATGCGCTTATGGTTGGCTATCAAGTTTTTGGCGCCATTGTCGGGGATTGTGTTTCCCCTAATGTTGGTAAAATGGTGATTTGATTAGATTAGACGTTTTAAATTTTTCTGCATTATTTTTCTGGTTTTTCTTGATTCTCTACAGAATTACGCTTGGGTTTTTTATATTTTTGGTGGATTGTATAGGTCCTTTTATACTAAGGAGTTCCAATTTCAAACACATTTTTGATCTGGAAATTGAAATAACCCTTCGTAAAATCAGAGCACTTCAGAAACAACTTGAACAAAGCACGCCATAAGCTTCAAGTTCAACTACCGAAGAACAAATGGACAGTCCTAATAACCGAGCTCTTCGTGATTTTGCAACACCTAATGTATTGGGTAGAAGGCTTAACATCACAAGGCCTACCATTGAGGCGAACAACTTTGAATTGAAGTCTTCCTTGCTCTCAATGGTTCAGCAAAACTAGTTTGGAGGATTACCATATAAGGATCTGAATTTGCACCTCCAAATATTTCTTGAGTACTGTGATACACTCAAGGTGAATGACCTCTCAAGTGATACGATTCGGTTAAGGCTTTTCCCATTCTCATTGAGGGATAAAGCTAAAGCTTGGTTGTACTCACTCTCTGAAGGATCTATTACAACTTGGGAGCAGCTGTCCCATGTGTAACACCCCCTTATATACACGATATATATACCCCCTTTTAGAAAGATATATATATTTATCATTCCTTATCTCGCGTATACAAGGACGTATATATATCTGATTTTCTTTAAATATTGAAAGTAAGGAAAATGTTGTCTTTCAATATTTGTCCATAATGACAAAATAAATTTATAAAAATCATAAGTGATAAAAGATTACAGTATTATATTTGAATGATAAGGTTTATCTAGGTTTAACCTTTACCTTGTTACAATTATCCAACTTGATATTATAATAAGCTAAACTAAAACTAAATTATCTTTCTACTACGACTGTGACCAATCATTTCCTAGTCCTCGAACCATAGGGTTTTGGAATCCTACTCTTGCCATGTTTCTTCACCTATCCAATTGAGGATAAGACCACTTTACCCTCTTATAATTACATCCTTTCATCTTAGACTGCTAGCTATATATCAACATAGCATATATATTGGACACAAAAATTCAAACAAGAAGAAATGAGAAACAATATAATACTTTACAGATAAGACATAAGCATAAGGGTTTTCATAACTAATATAATAATATCAACCATAATCTCATACATAATCAATTATGAATGTAGGGTTTTTATAAATATAACAATTATACTTTCATTCACAACCACCCACATAGAATGTCATAATCACATAAATGGTTGCAATGCTTTTAAAGCTACTATCTCATTTAGTTTATGCATGTGGGCCCTTAAAATTTTAATTTACACTGGGTCAAACAGGAGTTTACACTGTTCCATAATTCCAGATAATAACTTAAATGCCTTCGTGGCATATGAACAACTCAACTAGCATGGAAACACTTAAAGACTAGTCAGACTGAGGAGGTTTTTATTGTGAAAGTACCCGACACTAGGGAGTGACCTCAGGTCACTTGAAGCACCCTTTCACACCCTCTAATCCCAAGGTTCGCATTTGAACCTCCTCTAATGTATCTCTGATTTCTATAATTTATCCCCAGGCAACATCACATCTTATTTCTCTTTAATGATTCATGATGCATGAACTACTCACGTATTTAGTTGATTAAGACTTTTAGAAACTCAATTAATAAATACCATAACGGTTCACCACATCATTTCAATAAACTGTACATTTCTATAACTTCTTCTTTGAACTTCTGTTACACAAATAAATTTAGTACAATTTTCAAATTCAAATCTTACCAAGATTTTGTTTCTAAGCCTTAAATATCTCAAAACTTTCTCATAGAAAACTTTACATATTTACATAATTTTTCTCAAGTTGAATCTTAACTAGATTGAGTTTAAAAATCTCGACTATATCAAAATATCCTTTAGTTATTACATTGGGGAAAACCAAAAATTTACTTTAAACTTCTAATTACTAAAAGAAAATAATTCTTAAAATCATTAACCAAGAATACTTAAAACTATAAAAAGTTTCTTTAATTCAAGAATTAATTATCTCAACCTTTTTATAAATTAATTTTCATAAAATAGCTTCTTTCTAAAATAAATACTAGATTTTATTCTAAAGATTAAAAGTAAAGTTAATGAAAATAATTTCTTCTTTTTTTAAGAAGGAATAAAAAACAAAAGTAATTATAAAATATATTTTTTTCTTAGAATAAAAACTTAAAGTGTAAGATAAGAATATTCTTACTGAGTTTTAGTTTTCCGTCATACTTGTTATATGCTCAAACTACACATTACAAGATCATCAATGACCTATCAACCATAACCAAATATTGTCAATCACAATATCATCACTCACAATTAAACATTGTTGATCACAATTAAATATCATCAATCTCAAATAAATATTATCAATTATAATCAAAACAAATAAATTAAATATCATTCATAAATATCATAATTCAAAGTTTAATAGTTATTTAAATTAATAAAGTTAATTTTAAGTCCTTATAGTCCAATCCTCGCATAGGTCCATGTAAGTCCATATAATCCAGTCATTGCATAGGTTTAGTTCAGTTCATATAGGTCATAATAGTCCAAGTCATTGCATAGGTTTAGTTTGATCCATATAAGATATAAAAGTCCAAGTCCTTGCATAGTTATTTCAGAGTAGGTTACACAAGATACTTAATTTAAAATTTATTATAAATTTTAAGTTAAAAGTTATTATTTTAAAATAATAATAATATTATTAAATTTAAAAAGAGTAGGGGACTCCTCCCATTAGTCTTATGTCTTTTCATATTATATTCCTATCCCACTCCCCCTTACCTTGATTTGCTACCAAAAGTGAGTTTGCTTTGCGCCTCCGAGTTCTAGAAATAATAATACCAAATTATTTCAATATAGGCATAAGATGAAACTTAAGATTACTATTTGAAATAGAAATAGTGAATAGTAATTATACATAGTAACAGTAAATAGTAAATTTAAATAGTTACCATGTATAGTAATAGTAAATAGTAAATTATGAATTGGTAAATAGTAAATTATAAATAGTAATGGTAAATAGTAACAGTAAATAGTAAATCAGGAATAGTAACAGTAAATAATAATTTATTATTTGAATAGTAATTTACTATTAGTAATAGTGATTTACTATTGACATAGTAATTTACTATTCAGAATAGTAACTTAAAATAATATTATATCCAGTATAATAATAGATTTTAAAAATGATATGAAAATATACATAAAAAATATAAAAGAGAGTTATTTTTACCTTATAATTTTACTAGAACCTCCTTCCATAAAAATTATTTCTCTTTCTTACTCCCACCACTATCTCTCTAACACTGCTATATTAAGAAAATTTATTCAGAACTTATGAATTTCCTTCGTTCGGCGCCTCCTATTTATAAGAAAAAAATTCCATTGAGTATTCCATTATTTTATTATAAAAGTACTTTGTAATTTTGAAAATTTCATTCCTAGTTATTGTGCAACATTTAAAATTTTTGTTCATGTACAGTGTTTTGCATAGTAAATGTCGGTTGAATTATTAAGCCAAATAGTAACCATTTACTCGATATATTTTAAATATTCAAAATCAGTCCTTTTTAAAATTTAGCGATATTATATCAGACATCACTAATTTTATAATAAATAATATAAAGTTTAAATTTTAAAAATCTATAATTTTCTGTCAATAAAAATTTATTAGTACCTTTCCGGTCTCTTTACGATCGGTAAAAAAATTAAGATTTTACTCAAACCGATTATTTTTAGATAAGTCTGCTTGAAATGGATTTTAGAAAATTTTCTTATAATTTACTTCACTTTCTTGTAAATATTTTTAATTTTAGGTAACTTTATATGAATTTAAAATTATTTAAAATATATTATTTTATTAAAATATTTCCAAAATTTCAAAAAATTCCAAAAAATATAAATAATACGTAGATTAAAAAGTTCTAAAGAACCATAGTCTAATTCCTTCAAAATTTTATTTTAAAATTCTAATAAGAGTTAAATCATAAATATGTAAAAACATAAAATAAAAGTTGTGATTAATAAAGATATTCAAAATTCTTAATATAATTTCCTTAATCAATGAATACTAATTAAGTCATTTTAAAATCATTCAAAATACATATATATTTTTATTATTTTATTATTATTATTTTAATAAAATAATTAAATATAAATACCAAAATTTTATAAAAATATTAATTAGTTAATAATCAACTAACTAATAATAAGTGTTTTTTTATTAAGGAGATATTAATATCTATTTTCTATTTGAGTGGAAAATGGGATGTTACACCATGCCTTCCTCAACAAATACTAGCCGCGTAGCAAAACAGACCAGTTGGGGAAGCAGATTATCACTTTCACCTAGAAAGATGACGGGACCTTGTATGATGCTTGGGAAAGGTATAAGGAGATGCTTAGAGAATGCACACACCATAGAGTGGAACGATAGTTGACAGTCCATATCTTCTACAACAGTTTGACCCCAAACCAAAGGGTTGACTTGAATGCCGCAGCTGGCGGTGCCTCTATAAGTAAGAACATGGAGGAAGCGTACAACCTTATAGAAGAAGTGGCATAAAACATATACAATGGTCATCTAAACGCAGTTTGCCATAAAAAACTCCAAGTAAGTATTCTTTAGATGCTATTTCCCTACTTACTACTAAGGTAGAAGCTTTAACTGTAAAATTTGATAAGTTGGGAATAGGTACTAATGTGGTATGTGAGTTATGTGGTGTTGTAGGTCACACTATTACAGGTTGTCAGGTTGGAGTATCCCAAGGTCTCGAGTCTGAAATGTAATAAGTGGATGCTATAGGTAGCTATGGTGGAAACTTTGGGAATAACTACAGACAACAAGGACCACCAGGATTCCAATACCGACCCTTACCATTCCAAGGAAATCAAGGCAACTTTAAGCCTCAACAAGGACCTTATGCTCCACAAAAATCCAAGTTGGAGTCCTTGATGGAGACATTTATAACTATACAGATCAAGCAAAATGATGAGTTCTCCAAGGCGATTAAGAACTTAATTAGCTTCAAAGGTGGATTCCTTAAGGAGTTGGTGATTTATATGCAGAAGAGGCAAAAAGCAAGACAAGCTAAATAAGGTTTGAAAAATATTTAAGAAATAAAAATCATGATAGTTTAGGGTCAGTGATTTAAATAAAAGAAAGAAAAAGGGTATTAGTGAGTGTAAAATAAGGAGTTGATTTCAAAATAAAAAAAGGAAAAGAAAAAATGGTGAATGAAATCAATGATGAAAATAAATAAATCATACTCATAGTTTCAGAATGTATAAAAGTTATTTGACTGAGGTTTGCCTTATGATATTGCTCTTTTCACAGAATTAAGCCCTTTGTATTTCCCTTTTATTGGCTTCCATTCCCATATTGTGAATCCCCTGTCCAAGTTACAACCATTGAAAGACCTTTTGACCAATGCATGTTTTCTTGATAACTGTGGAGTATGTGCTCCATTGCCAAGCTTATGGTAGTGTTTAGGATGTTGTGATCTGAGTTGATTGAAACACAAGCACATACACTGAGTGAGAAGTGAGAGCGAGTACCCTTAGTCCAATCTTAGTGAGCATGGTCTGATTGTTTGGTTAGGTTCTATTCTGGTGGTCTATGCAATCATTCAAAAACATGAACACAAAATAAATAAACACAAGATTCCTCAAGTTTGTTTGGGTTAACAGTTCTTTATTGTTTGTTTATATGAATACGGTGATTGCTTGAGGACAAGAAATATTTAGTTTAGGGTATTGATAAGTATGCATGTTGAGTTGTTTTAAAGTGTTTTTAGGTCTAGTTTTAGTCAAATTTGCCCATGTTCCCTACCTTTTTCCCTTGATTTTCAATTCCATTCCACACATGTTACTCGGGTGTCTCTGTTTTGCTGGAAACGCTTTGATTAAGATTCATAAACATTTGATGAAGTGACATTCGATGAAGCGTTAGAAGAAGAGAAATGACACCTTAAAAAGAATACTCCAGAAGCATTTTGGTGAAGTTAAGAGAAATCCCCTGGCAATGGGAAATTCCCATCGGCCGTGGGCCTTACTGGAATATAGGGGTTTTATACAGAGAAGAAACCCATTAGCCGTGGGAAATTTCCATTGGCCGTGGGCCTTGCTGGTCCAGAATCCACTGGCCATGGGGTTTTCCCACTGGTTGTGGTTCTTGATGCCAGAAGTCAAGAATTGGAGTTTTTTGGACCCTTGTCATGATCCACTTGTCGTAGGTTTTTCCCACTGCCTGTGGATTTTGCACGTTTAGTATTTTCCTGGGTTTTAGGAGCAGTTTCTAAGATATTAGAAGGGGTCACGCATAGACACGACACAAGACATTTTGGAAGAGAAAAAGATAGTTTTCTCAAGGTGATTCAAAGGAGATTCAAACATCAACACTTGAGGACATTGATTTGTAGAATTTGGGAGGAAGCTTTGGAAGATCTAGTGGGAGCTTCTTCTTCTATTTTCTAATTTCTAGGTTTGTATTTGATTTTATTCTATGTTGGGTATTGAATTAGTGAATTGTGGCATTGTAATCATATTTTCCATGGCACACTAAACTCTATTCTTGGGATTTAGGGGGTAATATGTTCATGTAATCAGATTTGATTGTTCTTCATACTTCATTAATAAAATTTCATTTTCTTTTCAATTCATGGAATCTTAGTGCTTCTACAAGACTTAGAAATAAGCGTAGATGATGTTAAATTATATGGGTAATTGAAAGATTGGCATATGATTCGAAAAAGCATGAAATTGAACTTATGGTTTTGGGTTACGAGAGTAGACAGAACCGTTTGAGGAATCAATTGGGTTTTCACAAAGCGTAAGAGATTTAATTAGAAAATTGAATATGGTTCTTTGGTGATTAGATACATTAATAGGTTTTCAAGAGAAAGCTATTAATTAACTTAGGGAAAAATCCACCTTAGAAAAGGAATTTCATAATTGAAGAGATGAATAACATTTGATTTTGATAACCTCATATGAACCCTTAAACTCCCAAGAGCGTTTCTTTGATTGATCTTTAAGAAGTGGTTTAATTTTCATTCCGAATAGGGTTTGAGGTTTTGTTGTTAGTAACCTAGTTTTGAAACAATTTAAATTCCTCTTAAATTAAATTGACCTGTCTAAATAATTGAATCATTGTAAACCGGTAATTGGGCACAATCTTTATGGGAACGATATTTTTATTACTGTGATACCACGTACGCTTACGGTTGGCTATCAGTAAGGACTCTCAGTCCTGCAATAAATCATGGATCCAACATAGGTCAAACAGGCATTACATGATCATGGTAACCTTCGCTTTGGGTTGAAGTATACCAGAGTTGCTATAGACTATTCGGTCTCGGGCGTGACTCCTAACCATTGAATGTCTGCTCCGGTATACTCCCAAGACCGCCATCAGGGGGTCGGTGCGCTTGTGGTTCCTCAGTGCACCCCATCGCTGTTATGCTCTAGGGAGTCATTTCGTTCTCTACCCTTATCCTCCATGTATGATGCATGACTCATGAATTCATCAATCATCTTATTGGTCCTCAGTAGGGTTCCTCTAATGACCGTTTCATTTTTAATATCGAGCTTCTTTCATTTTATTAAATCATAATTAATTCTTTTCTTTTCTTTCTTGAAGTTTTTCAAACACATAATGATCTTACCCGACACTTAGAAGTGAAACGATATCTCACACTTTTCCAGAAAAACCATGGGGTACATTGGCGCTACAACGCCCACTAATCCTCTTGGATCCAAATTCCACTTTTCGTAATCTAGTCATCTCGAAACCCTCACTAATACCGCCTTTTCATTATCTTTTTCATTACTAGTCAATACCTTTCACTTTGTTTAATCATCAATGCATCACACAACAAAATTCTTCATATTATGCTCACAAGGTAATTTATTCAATCCATACACAACATCCACAATTATAGATTTTGTCATGTTACATAAACATCCATAACCATAGATTAAATCATAATACATAGACATCCATAATCACAGATTTAATCATGACACATAATCAGTTGTTTAGCAAGTACTATATTTAATGCCTATTACACTAAGGAACCATCACAAATTCAATTAACACTCCACGAAGAATTTAAGTATGAGTATTCACATTTAAATCTTGTATATTAGCTAACACGTCGTCCTATCACCATTGATCTGGCCGCTAAAATATATGTACATCCTAATTTAGCCTACCGATTTAAGGATGTCTTATGGAATGATTTAATGTTTTATATACCTTTCAATCATATATCTTTTTATCATCCGTCTATATCCCATTCAAATTTCCAAGTGTCCAAGTTCTACCTTAATGTGAAACTTAGGTTCATACCATGTGACTTGTCATTTGTTTCCTTCTACTAATTAAAGTAACCTTACCTACTTTAGTAGTAGACCCTTTTTAGTCCCTATATTAGTTAATTGATCCCTAGCATACTTCTTTATTATGGTTTATGTCACCACTAGCCAATACTTCTTTTTCCTCCTATATCATTACTAGCCAATATTACTTCTACATTATTACTTAACATTATTTCCTTTCTTTCTTCTCATCTAGTGTTACTATTACCTATATGCCTATAATCCTTAAGATCCTAACTTGGTCTATTTCAATTTTCTTTACTATTGTGACTTACTAGTACTGCTCTTCTTATGACATACCAAGATAGAGTTACTTACATATATTCTTAAATCTCTAGTCCTTTTCCATGGGTCTAATCCTTTTTGTTACCAAAAGTGATAAGTTACTCATTCTTCTTAAAAAAAGATTCTTAAAAAAGATTCTTCTTAATAGAATTTACAAGTTGTCCACTTTTCTTTTTAGGAAAATATTTCTTTTTACAAGGATTTGTAAAATTACTCTTTCCCCTCTAAGAAAATATTATTTCCTTAATATACTAGAAGCATCATTATAAATCAAATTACTCCCTTTTTAAAGTTCCTTTCTTTTCTAGAGAAGTTCCTTTAGTTCAAAAACAATTTTTGAAATTAATGAAATCTATTTAATAATATCCTATCAATTTCAAGAAAAGTTTTTTACTATCTTTATTAAGTTACCAATAGTGTTAAATTTCTTAAACACCATTTTTAGCGATATTAAGTTGAAATTATTTTCTTAAGGACAAATGACCAATTTACTCACGATATACTAGTCGATTAACTTAATTAAATTTAGTGGGACTTACCAAATTAAATCACACAAATTACATCAAGTCTCAAATAATTAAAATTATATACAACCATATCAAATCATTCAACCGCGCCTACATCGTTTCCTACCATTTAACTGAATCGTTTAAAAATTTTATTTTATAATCTTTTTCTTTTTAGCGAGTCGGTGCATTTTCTTCTTTTTTAAAGGATTATCAGAATACTTAACGTATATAATTATAACGTCAAAAACACAGCAACAAAGAAAATCGTATATCTTCTGATCCAACCGTTGGATCGCAACAAAACTCAAGATAACAACTTCTAATTACGCGAGAAATAATATAGCAGAATTGAAATCAAACTAAAACAAGGTGAAACCCCCTTACCTCATGGTTTCCTCACGGTTTTGAGAAGGGAAATAGGGTGGCTCGCTTAAAAATTTTCCCGATTGCCGAACTTGTCACCGATCACCGCGAATCGTCCTTTTGATGCTAGAAAGATGACATGTGAGATTTTAGACACTTAGGGAGTTATGAACAGCCACCAAACAACAAAGTTGTTTCCAAATAGCGTGAAAAATCTCACCTTTAGACTTACCGTTGACCTTCAAATTCTTCGTCGTTCTAACATTGATTCCTACCGGTGGCTTTACGGGGTCTAAGATTAAGCATGCAACCCCCCAAGAGCAACCATGGTGCACGGTTTTTAGGACCCCAAAATAGAAAAAGAAACATGATTAAGAGGCATGCATGGTTATTGGAACAATTGGAAAGAAATAGATGATCATGAATAAAGGATTTCAAGTGCAAAGACCTTACCTTTTAGACCAAAAGAGTCATGGCCAAGTGAGGAGGAGTAAGGGAATGTGGGTGCTTGGATTCTTGACCCTTAAATGATGATTAAATGAAGGGAATATTGCTGTATTTGAGGGTTCCTACGCTGGCCAAGAAGAAGAGAAAGGAAGCAAGGTGATGTGTGTTGATCTTGGGAAATGGTGATGGTTTAGTTTGAGAAGAGTATCGTGAGAAAAAGAAGAGAGTGGTGGATGTTGATGGCTAGTTTTGTGGCTAGAGAGAAGAGGAAATAAAAGGGAGAAGAAGTAGAGGTGTTGTCATGAGGGAGAAGAGATCCTAGGACAATGAGACCCAAAAATTTCACTAAGTGGAGAATGGTTAAGGTGATGTGATGTTGTTTAGTTTGCATGTATTTCGATTGGAGGGCAAGGGAGGTGGTGTAAGGATGTGGCCTTACATCATTAATATTAATAAAGATATCATTAATTAGATAATAAAAATTAGGGAAAATTTTTCACGTTTACAAGCTAATCAAAGAATGAAAAGAAAACCGCGAAATAAAACTTTAACAAGTAACCCCAGACCATTTTGAAAACCTGTCCCATATATGAAGATATGAGAAGGTGGGTAAATTAAATCAAGAGTGTGAAAGCGGAAGTATAATTTATTTCATGGAATATAGAAGGGTGTGAAAAATGTTCAAAGATAATTAAGTGCCAAATGTGAAAAATATGCATATGCGTTGTTATATAGTCATGCCATGGCTCAATGGTATGTAACACACATTAAAACTCATGGATTTATTCCTAGACAAGACCATGAATCGATTCAGGCCCAGAGTGAATTGATACATACGTGATTCAGGCCCAAAATAGTGGAAACAGAGAGCCTTGAATTGATTCAAACCCGTGTGAATCAATTTAAGCCTTGAGGAATTGGAGGAACAGTAAATCCTGGGAGTCTTGAATCAATTCAGGGGTTTGTGTGAATCGATTCAAGCCCTTCCATAATCAGTTGAATCGATTCAAGGAGTCATTTGAATCGATTTGAGCTAATCCAGGGACCTTTGAATCGATTCATATGTCTTGTGAATCGATTCATGACAGCATCCCTACTGCATAATGCAAAATTTTCATATTTTTCCAACTTCCAAACACCTTAACTTTCCCATACCAAATCCAATGGCCACCAAACTTTAACACCAACTAAAATACATCATTTATAATGTGTAGCCACCAACCACACTCAAAAATTCCCAAAAACAAGAGACTTATGCGCATCAACGTGTTTAGTCCATTTTAAGGTATTTTTGTGCAACTCAAGGGTCAATTCTCAATGGAATTGGCCCATTCCAGTTTCTACAAATCACAAACCATATATTTAAGCTATTGGAACCATTACATACCATCCAAATCTCATAAAACTCATTTTGACCCTATTGGTTCCTCAATTATACATAAATGTCATATACACAACTTCACAATTTGATCAATCCATCTATCAACATGCACATCAATGCCATCAATTGGCTATGAAACTTCATAATCAATATTCATCATCAATATAGCAAGGAAAATCATTGTATCATAGTTAACATCAACTATTGTTAAGGTCACTACCAAATATTAGCCTTTCAAAACATACAAGGCCTAATTTTCCAAAGTGACCCTTAAAATAAATGCCTAAACATCATTCAATATTCAGGAAACAAAAGAGGCATATACACATATCAAGGGTTTTACAAAAGAATGTCGGCCAAGGCTCATAGACCTTCCTTCCATATTTACCTCCACCAGGCTCAACCTCTAAAAAGAATAGGATGCTCAATATACCTACATCAACCTTTAAAAATGGCAACTAGGAGGTGAGTAACATAAACCAAATAAATCAAAATCATACATTATAATGATACATATACATATATGCATAACATACATTTCTCCAAGAGCATCACAAGCTCCATTCATATTCAAACCATTTCATTTTAACATAGCACATATACCAAACAACACATACACAACATATGTATCAAAATTATTGGCATTGTCAAGAAAATCCATCACATACTCAATGTTAGTACCACAATTTCTTTCCTCTTTATCTATCAATCATTCATCGCCACCATGGGCTACCAAACTCTACATATCTCTAACGATATGCAAATGCTCTTATGGATAATGCATATGCACAACGGAATCAATAACAATTGCGGATCTGATTGTGGGAAACAACATCATATCAAATATGGGTCAAGCATAGGTGTGCTACTATGCCATTACTGCAGTGGTAAAAGTGTACACTTATATCTCAAATCATGCATGCATAACATTACTCTTTTACTGGTACCAAACCGCTATCGCCCATATGTAGCACTAGTCACCCCGTGACTTGCGGATTCATAAATATGGCCTCACTTGCCAAAAGTGCTACGGGCCCCTCCCGAACACACATCGAGAGAGTCGTGCCCTATAGGGACACCAAGGTCACTTACTCATCACAGAGCTGCCCACCCACTGGGCCCACCATATAGGGTGCCTCGCCATCAAACTAGGGGCACCTTCGTGATTCCTAGAATCACTAGGGAATAACATATAATTTTTACCCTGCTCTAGGCCGCCCTTCCACTAGGCCTGCCTATTAGAACTCTTAACATTCCATATAGACAACGAATGATATGCCATGGATACAAATGTCAATCAATGCATTTCTCACACTATGCATCCTAAATGTCACTCCACAATCAATAATTCACCACCAATACCTAGTGGATTCTAATATCCTCATCATTCTCAACTATTACCAATCGTCATTGGTTTTCATACACATCAATAGTTAGTGGCAATCGTTATTCATCAAATCACATATCATGAGATGCTTAACATCATTGAAATTAATTCATTTATGGTCTCATGCCATTCACAAAAAATCTCATTATCATGAGTCAAATTCAATATCACAATCATCATCCCAACAACACATGCCATATAACACCACTCATTCTAAATGCATTCCAATCATACAAGTATCAAATCATTCATCCAAGCCAAATTAGCATAATACTAATGGATGAAATCATGCATTTAGAAATGTTACCCCCTCCTACCTCAAGAGAAGTAGAAATCAACACGGTCCGATGGTCCTGCCTCATCGATGGGGTTGTTTCCTACATTATACAATACACCACACAATCATTTTTTTATTTAACTTACCAAGGTTCAAGTGCTCATATTTATTTCTTGGTGTTTTATACCATTTCAATCTCAAACCTCATTTATTTCATTTCATCCCCCACAACCACTATGGTTTGGTGCTCATAATTATGCATTATGCAATTTAAGCCATACCCCTTAATGGGTTCCCTTATTAATGGCTTTCCACTATCATTACCAATTATCTAACCTCATTAATGGTCATCCACCATCAATGTCACCATTTCTCATCATTAAATACAATATTCTTACTTCAATAAATACTTTTCTACCCACATTCTACATTTCCCCCAAATTATAGGGTTAAGGTTTCATCAAAACCCAACAACCATCATCAATGTTCATCTTCTTCCATCACAATAATTGCCATTTTCATGTACCCCTAAATACCCACTTAAAATTCATATTAAAAGCACCCCACCTTAGGGTTTCTCATCATAAATGCCTCTCATTACTAACTCATATGCATTAAACTCTCTCCCAATAACCATTACCCAAAACCTAGGGCTACAGCTCAAGAAAAGTGATGAGGAAACCTTACCTCAAGCCAAGAAAAGAGAGCTCTAAGAATGGGAGAAGAAGAGCATGAAAATTGCAAGAGGGAGAGGGAGAATATCAAACCACTATCATCATCTCCTTCATGCTTGGTGCAAACGAAAATGGAAGGAGAAAGAGGGCACACCAATGGATGGGTTTTAAAGAAGAAGAAGAAGATGATGATGATGATGATGATGATGAAGATGATGATGAAGATGAAGATGAAGATGAGTGGGAATGAAGAGAATGAGAAGAGAAGAGAAATATTTGCATTTGGGAGAAGAAGGCCAACATGAATGAGAAGGGAAAAAGAGAGTTTTAGAGTTTTATTTTAACCCCCTCATTAAAGCTTCTCTATTTTATAATAAATAGGATCTCTGTTCGGGCTCAATACTTATTCCAAAAATTATTTCGAACATATATTCGGATCACAATAATATTCATAACAGTTCTAACCAACAGTACCTCAATCAGATATACTTGGTCCAACACTTATTTTAATCGGGTATTATTTTCAGCTATTTAAGCCATAATAAATTATGAATAATCATAAAAATTCCCAATTTAATCATTTCAATATTTTTGGGACATTTATTAATTCATGTGTAATTATTTAATATTTATTCCTTCATATTTAATCATTTATGAAAAATTAGGGATGTTATAGGTGGAAGGGCTGAGTGGAGAGGATTAGCCTAATGATGACACCTCTCAAGTGAGGTGGTGAGGTGATGGGAGGTATGTCATGCATGGTGGGAGTAAGTTTGACTCAAAGAAAGCTTATCCATATGGCCAGAATTTAAGGGCATTAAAAATAAATATATGATAACTCGTAGAGTTAGAATCTAGAAACGTCAACACAAAACTTGTAGATCTCTGTTTCCTCTTTAAAACGATATATGGTACGTGAAAATTCAATATTGGACGACGGAGATATGCCCCAAATACGAAAACTACTCCAGATTTATGGTGGAAATGAAATTGTGAACAAATAAATTTGTTGGGGAAAATGGGTGAGGAATTAGCTTTTATGCCCTTTATAACATTTGTAGATCTTTTTGATATGTAGCCATAGCAAAAAGAACAGAGTCATTTCAATATCGTATGAGGGAGATATGAATTATTTCCTAAAAGTGTGCAGTGTAGTCACAAAATTGGAACACGTTCACAAAGATTGTGAAAACTGTACCGATTGGGAAATGTTTAGCCTTCAAGTCCTTTAAGAAAACATAGAGAATTTCATTACAAAAAAAATTTGACACCAGGTTTGCACAAATCGGAGGTCGTATGAAGGAGTTATGAATTTTTGAATGGACCATGCGCAGGATAAAACGTCCAAACGATGAAATTTTGAGGTGGTCATGCTTAATCCTTAATTTTAGGGGTGACAGAGTGGGAATCAGAGTTTGGAGCTAGAAGCAGAGGTTATAGATATTTTCAAAATGAAGAGATCGAGACAAAAATCATCCGACTCCAAGATCGTATGCAGAAGTTAGGTCTAAAACACCGAAGGTGTTTGGGTCAAGCCTTAAAGTGAGTTTTGAGGAAATTGATTTATGGAAAAACGAGGTTAATAGAGTCCGAATCAAGCTTCGGCCCCTTCAGAAAAAGTTCCTAAAATGTCAAAACAAGTCACCAAGGACAGATCATGCTGCCATCGGATACCTCGAAGTATATGCACGATCAAACGTAGGACGTACTTGAGGCAATGGTCGGGCCTGTCGAACAGAACCGGTTATCCTCAATTTACCATGAAATGGTGCTAACAGGACTAGTTTCCATATTAGACTACTAGTCTCGAGTTGAATCGCTGATACCAAATCGTTTGTTAGGTTCCACAGTTCAATACTGAGGAACCCAACATTATTTTATTATTAGATATGGTTACTAAATAAATAAACAATTTGAATATGAAATTTTAAAAATAAAATATTGTTATAAATATATTTTAAAAATAATTAATTAAATATATTTTATAATTTAAATGTCAATAAACAATTATATAAATCCCAATAAAATATTATTATAGTTAATTATACATATATATATATATAATTAATTACATATTAAGATACTTAAAATATACAATAATCAATTATTCTACAAAGATATTATAAAGATCATTAACCAATTAGTACTAAATTAAAATAAAATAATCATCATTAATCATAATTATTAAACAACTGTTACATAAATAATATTATAAAATTTTGAATTTAATAAATAAATAAATATTAAACACTTTAAATTTAAAAATTAAGTAATTAAATATTTTAATATATTTTAGAAATAATTATTGATTGAAATTAGATATTAATTACTAAGATTAAGTATTATCTATTAAATATTATTAGCAGGAAATAATTATTAATTAAATAATTATCAACAAATTAATACTCAATAAAATAATCCTCATTGATATATTATTTTAAATTAAACAGCATTGTCAAACATTATTACGATATTATTATTTTCTTATTTCAGCTTCTCCCACTTGTTATATTCTCTCGGTATTCTTATATATCTTATTAAATATCTCAACTAGCTCTACTTTTCACTATTTTCTCGTACTAAAACTGTTCAGGGAACAGGTCGAAGCCTCAAGCTTCCTACTGAAAGCCCCACAAAGTATCCTTAGGAGTCCTGAGAGTCTAGTTTCCTATTCTTAAAAATCAGTGTTGTTACACAATCAAGTTAATTATGAACCACAATGTCAAGGTATTTATTAAACTAATCTTTTTTCTTACGAAAATCATAGTTGAACTTGATTGACTTACTGCTATTCATGAACTTCATTAGTTGGTATACTCACAAACTTATGTGTACAAGTATTATGTATTATAAAGCATGAAGGACTCCACATTCATGTGAAGATATCCTTTAAAATATAGTGGTTTTTTTGTTTATGGACATTATTGCAATGAATTATTGTTTACCTTACTACCACTTATTACTATACATATCAAGTTTAATCACTAATGTTTTTAAGTTAATTTTTGTTAATTAATTTTTCAATGAGTCGTTGCTCAACATGAATAATTATGCATCATGAATCCTTTATGCTTAAATATTTATTAACCTCCTACGTATAAATAATTTCTCTTCTCCTTATAGATGTTTATATTCTTGACATTGGAGATCTCGTATATCAATGTGAACATTGCAAGGCTTTCATGTGGTTAGGTGAAAGGTTGTCTAAATCAAAAAAGTCAAAGAACCCAAAGTTTTCCCTTTGTTGTATGGAAGGGAAGGTTTAGCTTATGTTGTTAAAAAAAGCTTCTCAATTACTCATTGATCTACACAACGGCAAAGATAAAAGAAGTGCTTATTTTCTAAAAAATATTCGCTCATTCAATACAATGTTTGCGTTCACGTCTACGTCTGGGAAGATCAATTATGGTATTAATGACGACTCTGCTCCTCCTATTTTCGTTCTTGGTGGACAAAATTTCCATTTAGTAGGATGTCTTCTCCCAGCAAATTCTGAAAGAGCTAAGTTTGCTCAATTGTATATTTATAACACTGAAAATGAAGTTAACAACATAATCAATGTCATTAGGTATTTTATAATTTATAGTAATAATAGTTTTTATTATCCATTTTTTTATGTTTACTTATTTCTCACACTTCATATTCTACTTTATAGGTTTTGGGGTGATTATCTTAATATTGATGTTCAGATTATCACAAGCTTAAAAGAGATGCTCAACAATCAAAACGTCTTGGAAAAATCATTTAGACATGCGAGAGACCACTTTAAGGAAGGAAATTTTGATGATGTCAAATTAAAGCTAATCCATAAGAGAAATGATGGGAGAACATATAATCTTCCAACGGTTTTAGAAGTTATGGCATTGATAGTTAGAGATATTAACGAGTCTATTATTGAAAGGGGCATTATACTTGAAACTAAGTCACACGGATTACAATGAGTTGATGTTCTTCATCCCCTATATCTTGGATTACAATATCCATTGTTATTCCCATATGGAGAAGATAGATATCGACCTGACATCCTATGACAACTCTTTAATCCAAGTAGATCAAATACGAAATGTTTAAAGGTTACAATGGGGGAATTCTTTTCATACATGATCCAAGATAGACAACATGATTCTTCTCTGTTGTTGTTGTCTAGAAATTATTCTAATAGTTTTTGGTGGATGCGTACACAATGGTTGAATCAGAACGATTAAAGTACATTCATTTTAATCAGCCAAAATTAAGGGTGGATCAGTATAAAGGCATTTGGGATTCCTTCTCACAAGGTCATGCTCAAGCAATATCTACCGGGAAATGAATAATTATTCCAGGTTCTTTTACCAGGGGTCCTCAATACATGTTTAACAATTGCAAAAATGCTCTTGTCATATGCAAGCATTACGGGTATCCTAGCCTATTTCATCACTATGACCTGTAATCCAGAATGGGATGAAATTAAAAGATTTGTTATTCTAAGAAATATTAAACCTAAAGATTGTCCGGATATTCTTTGTCGAGTTTTCAAAATCAAGTTAGACCACCTAATTCGAGACCTTAAAGGCGGACTCATTTTTGGAAAAACCGTTGGCTGTAAGTATTTTTAATTACTTATGATTGATTATTGTTATTGTTTATCTTTATTGGTATAAAATGGATGACATAAATTAACCATTTAAATTACTTTCCTTATCTATCTTTTTTTCCAAATGTTTGTACTATTGAGTTTCAAAAAAGAGGATTGTCCCATGCCCATATTTTGTTGTTTATGCACCCATCCCATAGACCATAGTCACCGAAGGACATTGACAAATATATTTCTATAGAGATTCCAGATAAACAAGCGTATCTAAGACTCTTTGAAGCAGTTCAAAAATATATGGTACATGGACCATGTGGTGCATATAATAGGAAGTCACCCCACATAAAGAATGAGAGATGTTCCAAAAATTTCCAAAAAGTTATCAAAATTGCACAATCTTGGATGAAGAAGGGTTTCCTAAGTACAAAAGAATAGATGATGGTCGTACTGTGAAAAAAGGATACTCATTTGGATAATAACTTTATTATTCCTTACAATGCAAATTTGCTTCTGAAATATTCATGCCACATCAATGTTGAGTATACACGCTAAACAAGCTCCATTAAATATTTGTTTAAATATGTTCATAAAGGAAATGATAGAGTCACGACAGCATTGCTTAAAGATGACATCGTAGATCAAATTAAGGCATTCGATAATCGTAGGTATATCATTCTTTTTCAAATGTCTTTTTATGGACTTCATTTACTTTATGTACACCATAATTTAATTTCATCAAAGTGATTTGGTTAATACTTATGTTTTCTCAAATAATTTGATCTACCATTCATGAATGCAAAAAATGGTTACAAATTTATTCTTAGATTTTTTAATATGTCCAAACATATTTAAGGATTCGTAATGTGACATCAAGGTTTGCTTAAAGTAATCTGTATGAAGGAATTAAAAAATTCATGTTTTGTAGTACATTTCGGCATATGAAGCTGTTAGGGAATCCCTAGTGCATGAGCAGCGGAAATACAAGGATTCTCATAGGATTTACAAAGCGTCGTGTTTCAAAGCATAAGACAAACATAAAAAAATATTGTGTTTTAGGATTATCTCTTGAAGAAAATCGAATCGAAGCAATCATAGACTCGTCCTTTAGGAGTCCACACGAGTACTCCAACCAGAAATGCTACACCTTCCAAATGTTAGTTTAACGGCGTGTAGCAACTTTTGCGTATTTTGTGTCTCTTTTTGGTTAGTCGCCTATGAGCATCTTATGCTCTATTTATAGGCTTAGGTTTGACCTAATTTGCTCTTTAAAGAGTGGGCTCCTTACTCATTCTAAATGAGTTAGGCCCAATAGTTTTATTTTCGTCCAACTAAAATAAAAAGCTATTTTCTGATGGACTTACTCTATGTGTGTAACCCTATAGGTAAAATACTCGGTGATATTAATAATAAATTATTTTATTATTAATATAAAATAAGAGCGACATCTAGCAATGCATCATTATGTCTGAATATTATTTATTATCAACATAAACTATAAGTGATAATTATTTTATATGTTTGTTCCTTTTGTCACGATATCCTGATTGGGTCCAAGGCATGGTCGCGTCATCCTTGTACGATTCAATTTATTTTACTTGATATCGGAGTAGACTTTATCTGAATAAATATCCAATATTTATTCTTTCTAGCATGGCCATGCATTTCCTTAGTCTCACTCCATCAAGTGGCCTATAGATATCACTCCTGTCATATAATCTTATCTACATCACTCAATGCCTCTACATAATTTGTTCATTACCAAACCACAACCTTTATAGTCCTTTTGTTACAGAAGACGTTTGATTGTATTAAAACAACAAACTCCTTATGTAGGAATCATAGTGACTTCAGGTCAAAGGACTACATATACCATTATCACATTGAGAATCGTTTATGACATTCATGTAACGATCCATGCAACGTTCTCATGGTAGGTCTGTCCAGTACATCATTACTCTTAATGTGTACCTGTGTGAAGACTTGATATCATTTATATCCATGATTTGTGAGATCAGATCATCAGTACACTCACACACTAGTCTTAATGTATTTACATGTCCCCACGTAAATACATGACTAAGGACATTTTAGGAATAACTCTTATATGACCTAGTACTCCAAGGATAAATAAAGGTTGTTAAACTATTTAACAAAAAATACCTTATTCAAAATGATGCGTCCTATATAGGCTTTTAGTGCATATTTCCAAAAATCTCCCACTTGCACTTAGAGCCGATAAGGTTAATGCCCAATGACGTCTACAGTGCCCTTATGCTTTTACTACGTAAGCGGTTTTTCCCAATAATTTTGTTGGTATGCACATTGCATATTTTCACATCTTCCAAAGATAGAACTATTTAAGTATATGCTTGGATTAATCTATTTCCTTATATTGTTCTATGGTTCCATTGTCATCATAGTGGAAACTCATAGGGTACAAAACATTTGGAATGATTAAATGTAAATTGACTTCTTTTGTAATTTAACATAGCAAAATACTTAGATTTGTTAGTAGAACCAATGATTGTTTCTTGCTTTGAACCTTTCAAGCATACATCGCAACCATCTTGACAACACATATATTTTGATTGTAATCTTAAGTCTTTCAAATTAATCAAAAGATTAGCATCGATGTAACCTTTATAACGAGCTTATCTTCCATTTATCAAGATCAAATCCTTAGTCCTTCTTAAGTGTTTAAGGATACTCTTGACTATAGAATGAGAATGTTATTAGTTCTAGAAGAAGCATGTCTTCTTCATGTAATACTAGAACTATAATTATGCAGTTACTAACCTTTTTATAGTCACAAGATTTATCTTCATTCTTTAATGAAGATTCTAGCTTCTAAAAGCTTGCTTTAGTTCATAAATAGAACATTTGCAGTTCACATACCTTCCTAGATGTTTTAGGCATAAAAGGCCTTTAGGTTGTGTCACATACACACCCTCAAGATGATTTTTATCTTGACATCTATCTACCATATCTCATAATGGTGGTATACTGCTACAACAAGCATGATCTAAAAGGTTTTTAAGCTAATTGAATTTTGTCAATCTTGCTTTTAAAGGTACTTTTATTACCATCCATGTTTTGTTTTCCTTTTGAAAACGCACTTGCATCCTATAGGTTTTACCCTTTAGGTGTGTCAACCAAGGTTCGTACCTTGTTAATATACATGGAGCCCATTTCAAATCCCATGGTCTTATGCCATGTCTTAGAATCTAAACTTGCATTGGCCTCTTCATAAGAAACTTGATCAATTAGCAATATGCCTCTTTCCTGATTTATAAGATATCTATATCTTTCAGATTTGCTTACATATCCTATTTGATCTTATGCAAGTCTTGTGCTACCGGAGCTAATGATGTCACAATATTTTATGATTTTTGCTCCAAGTCCATCCTTGACTTTTGAATGCTTTGTGATACTTGAATTTCTTCAAGTTCTACTATCCTCCCACTGATTCTTTAAGAGATATACTCTTATTCAAGAATGCAACATTCTAAGCAACAAGCCTTTTATTCTCAGATGGATTATTGAAATGATAACCGTTAGCTTTCTTTGGGTATCTCACAGAAGATATTTATCCAATTTGGATCTGACCTTGTCAGAGTTGGATGCTCTATAGAAGCATCATAGTTCCAAATTATTAGTAAAGACATACTAGGTTTCTTCCTAGTCCATATCATATATGGTTTGTTTAAGAAAGTCTAAGATGGAACATGGTTAAGTGTGGAAATTTTGTTAATAAAGGAACGTTGAAGGAGTTAGAGATGTTTGATAATAATCAATAATCAAAACATGTCCAACAAGGTTTGACTTTTCCCCGTAGAGATGCTATTATGGCATTCCATTAAGAATGAGTTAAGAGGTAATCTCTCACTCTATTAGATAGTTATCAAACTTGTAGCTTAAATTATTTGTTATCTTGATCTAATCAAGAGCTTTAATTGTCTTGCCAATTTGGTTTTTCACTTCATTATGAATTCTTTCAAATTTTCAAAGACTTTCTAACTTATGTTACATAAATCCATAATCATTGACTTTTCAATTAGTATGTTGAAGTATTGAAAAATATATCTAGTTATTGTTTCAATAGGCCCACATACATCGTCATGTATTAAATAATAGATTACTCATCTTTTCAATGAATGAGGTCTCAATTATCTATCCAATAAATAAGATTTACATGTCTCAATTGATTCTAAAATTAAAAGAGTCCATATAACCACATTAATGGTCTTTAGAAATGTGTTTCTTATTCATTTGCCTTAGGAGACAATACCATGTAAGTAAGGTTCAAAATCACTCATTTTAACTTACTTTGACAGTTGTTATAGATGGGTGTTTTGAGATTTAGGATGTGGAATTCATTACTCAATTGTGCATCAAAATCTTTTTGAAGAAATAAAGTTATTTTATATTAAAAAAATTTCTTGTCCAACAAGAAACAATATGCACAATGTCTAGTTCACTAACTAGCCCAATAGGTAAAGATCATATCTTTATTGTAGCAACTTTTGCTCAATTTTACACAGATTTCTCCACCCTTAGCAAGTGATTTATTTCCTTGATCTTTCAAAATTTGAGATCTACTACTAGTATCTGATACTAATGTTAGTGAAGTAAAATAACTTGACTTCTATAACATGACCTGTAGTGGAAGTCTTACTTCCCTTTCTTTTGAACTCCTTTAAGTTCTTTAGACAAATTATTTCAATGTCTTATTTGGCTAAAACTGAAAACAATTTCCTTTCTTGATCACCTTTTAGACTTCCAGACCAACTCGGCCTTAATAGAGTCTGTATACGATCATATCGTATATCTCCCATATATTCATATTGCCTTTTATAGCTCAGAGTTTATACAGACTCCATAGGGTATTCAAGACCCAACCATAGATGATATATAAGCCAAACATGACACACTACTACAACAAAAAGGGAATTTAGCGGCGGTTATTTTGGATTTTAGCGGCGGTTGAAACCGCCACTAAATGACATCTGCGGCGGTTCTAACACCGCCGCTAAATGCTCCACCGCTAGGAAGTTAGCGGCGGTTTTACTAAACCGTTGGAATAACCGCCACTAATTATTGAAGCGCTGGTAAAACCGTCGTTATAATGTTAACTGCGGTTACAACTGCCACTAAAAAACAAAAACCATTTGACCACCGCTGAAACCATCGCTAAAAGTTTCAATTTTTTAAAAAAAAAACATTTTCCCTAAGTATAACAAATTATTTTTTATATCTATTAATTTTTAAAAGTCATATTTTCCTTAATTATAATAAATTATTAAATATACTATTTTCTTATAAAATATTTAATATTTAATAATATCTTGTCTTACCCTTTTAATTAACCATAAAGTAAGTAACGTTTTCATTGATTTCATCACCCAATATATTCTAAAAACATTATTATTCTGGCATTCTTCAATATATCCAAATTTCCAAATAATATTGCAAGGACGAACTTGCATTAAAAATAGGGACAGAGCATTTCGCATCCAAATCATTAAATTATACGTATTATTAGTATCAAAGTGTAGAGTAACATAAAAAATAAATCATCCAACAACAATGTCAAATACAAACTCAAAGAAAGATAATGCATGGCAACATAAGATCTTATTATTTCCTAGTGATGGTCAACGCAACATTAAACTCATAATTGTGTCTGAATACCAAACAAATTAAGTTGGAGAAATGGCCATTGTCTCTTCTGACGCATATATGGCTACAATGGTAAGCATAAAGAGTAGAGAAGAGACCACAGAATGAGCAGCAGAGGTAGGAGCAGGTGCAGGAGCTGGTGCCATAACATTGATGATAAGCTTCATTTCATGAGTAGCATAATGGTTAGCCTTCCCACAAATGTACCACTTCTTCCTTTCTGCTTTCATCAGAGGAATCACATCACTCCCACTCGTTGATACTTCATTGTCTGGAGTGAAGCTGCAGCTCTGGATTAGTGACCCATTCACCTTCAACACGTTGTGCTTGCTATTGTCATAATTGAACACTGCAAAATAGTCAAACACATCTTAGTTAAAACGCTTCTTATTTATGTTTGAGACTATAACTTAAAGTTAAAATAACCTCTTGTTGAATTTAACCTTTCTCCTTTGTTAAACATTTTAATTAGAGAATTTTATGACATTTAAATCACCTATATATATTTTTTAAATCTTTACCAATAATTTGTAGTACTAGACCAGCTTCTATTCAGTGTTAATATGTGGGTTTTAGCTTCAATTAACAAATGGGATATAATTGATAATAATGTGTTCCTTTTCCTAAATTTTTCTTCAATGTACTTTTTAACCTTTGGATCGTTAGATGGATGAATGACATGCCAAATATCATGTAATTTTATTCAGGGAAAACTAGTAAAATCAGTCAATATGTCGTAAACAGAAACACCTGGTCTATAAATATCACATAGCATGGGAAAGAAACATAAGGTGATTTACCGCAGATAATTGAAATTTAATAGATTGGAGTCATCAATTCGTATTGGTGCTGTTAAGGAGATAATATTAATAGCCTTCTAAGTCCAAATGCTTGATGGCACCTTTCCAAGGACTACAGAGTTTAGGAAATCGTGTATATTTGCTTTTCTAACCAGTAACAAGGAAGTATCACATCCAAACTATTCCGTGGATGTTCTTTATAAAAAAAATATAAATTTGGTAATTGTTTCACAAAGAACTGATGTAGATATATTGCATGTGCAGTATGTGATAAAGGATTATTTCTTTAATGCTTTTTATACATAGTACATATGGGATAAATCATGATCCATTGACACCAATTATCAAACTTTGTAAGATAACATCTTCAATAACTTCTTATTGAAAGTATATCCCACTAATCCAATAATTCAATTCAAAATTTTCACAAAGTATATTAAGCCTACAAAAGTTCATACAATTTAAAAATTAATAGATGCTTTGTTACCTGACCTCATTTTAACGTCTGGCAAGCATAAATGTTTAAAATACTTAAAAAATCATATACATGATCATCATAATATTTGGCAGTGTTAATACTGAGTGTGTGCCTTTTCCTAAATTCAAAGATATAAGGAAAAATAATTATCCATATCAAGGTGAAAATTCTTACAGAAGTTTTATGTACAGGCTCACTAGTATCTTATTTTTTAAACGCACACTTATCAGAATCCAATAGGTAGCTGGTAGCATACTGTACAAATTAAGCCACCTAAAATAACGTTATTATTCTAATTATGTACCATATGACTTGCTTAGATCTTAACTTCTTTATCCTTGACAAACTATAAGTAGCTGCTTACTGAATGAGTAGCAAACATGTGTGCCTTTTCCTAAATTTTTCTTCATCAAAATTTAAAATGAAAAGCATATGCCTGAGACTGAGTTTCAAAATCAAATCAAAGTTTCTGCCTATAAATAAGGTATACCTGAGTAATATCATGCACAGTTATTCTTTTAACATTCAAACAAGTTAACACCTTTAGCATTAGTGATCAAGTTTGATGGAGCAACATCTAGAGATTTTTCACTGATATCAATAAGGTTCTAAACACAAACAAGCAGCAATAATCACATTTAATGAGTGCATGCTTAAACTTTAATGAAGGCTCCTTACCTAAACAAGAACTTAGGCTTGATAATCATATTTAGGAACTGCCGACTACATAACCAAACACACTGACACTGAAATGCATGCAAAAAGTAACAAAGTAATCTCAAATGCATGACCATCAATGAATGTAGAAGGATATCAGTTAGGATTTAGGAGTTAGGATAACACATTCATTTCTCTCATAAGATATTGACCAAAGTAAATAAATAAGAGACATCAAACATAATTGAATGTACCTTCTCATATATTGTTCTTCTTGACCCAAAACTAAACCCATTGTACCTACGTGAATTCTAATAACCAAAAGCCAAATCCACTGACTTTTGCTTTGCAAGATGCTGCTTATTTCTTAAATTCTGCCAAAAATAGAAAAACATAAAATTATAGAGCTTTAGATATAAAATCAATCAACACACAGTATTAACAAGAAGATAGCGTACATCACTAAAGTTCAGACATAAAACTTTAAAAAAGAGATTATGCATCAATAAAAGCAAGTAATGGTGGTAAAGATCTAAATTATGAACACCCTGTCGCTTATACTAAATCTCTAACGAAGATGTTGTATTGACAATTATAATTATAATTATAATTCAGTTCATAACCTCTTTTGGTAAATAATTGAAATGAAAATTATATAATAAGGAACGAAAATCAAAGGCGAGAATTATCACTCTGTTCCTAAACTAGTGCTCAATGGGACCTTTCATAAAATGCATTGCAAATCACAAATACAAATAGTATATCTTACAAAACACCCTATTCTATTTCTTTCTCCCTCAAAACACTCCCCTCCCCTCCTCTAAAAACTCTCAAACATACCCTAAAATTACAAAAGCACCATTTTCAATCCCTAAATGCTAGACCACAGTATGTGAAAAAACACCATTCCAATCCTTAAAATTACAAAACGAATCCTTTCAAATTGCAAATACAAACAGAAAACAATCCAGTCCTTAAAGTTACAAAAACACCATCCCAGTCCCTAAATCCTAATTACAAAAAAAAACCATTTTAACCCCTAAAAATTATAAAACCCTTGATAACAACGATGTTTAATATAAGAGAATAAGAGAACAAGAGAGAGAGAATAAGAAAGAGAGAAGATACCTTTTAACGATCGATAGATTCAAGGCAAGGGCAAAATAATGGAGGAGGAGGGCCTCTTGGAGGAGGAGGCAGTGGTCTTCTCTTTTCTTGTCGTTTCCCACCTTCACAAAGAGAGTGTAAGGAATCACAGAGAAAGAGAGACGTAGTGAGAAATTCTAGAGAAAGGGCAAGGAATCATAGAGAGAGAAAGTGAGGACTCGTAAAGAGAAGTAGGGACGTATGAGGAGGAATCACAGTTTTTCCACGTAAAAAATTAGTAACCGAGGGTGGTTCAATCAAACCGCAGAACAACCCGCCCCTAAGTACCTAAAACCGCCGGCAGTTACAAAAACCACCGCCTCAACTGCGGGTACGTAGCCAGTGGCGGCGGTTTCTTTAGAACCGCCGCTATCTGGCCGCAGGTAACTTCCTTTTTTCTTGTAGTGCACTGCCGCTTCCTCTTTATTGAAGATAATTCTCAAGTCTCGATACCTATCTAGACATTTTTCCAGATAAAGTGTCCTTCCAAAGGACAGATTGCAACAAAACAATATTTGGTTTGTCATGGTTATTCTAAAACAAATTACATGTAAATCTATCACTTCTATTCAAAACATATTTAAATTTTGGTCATTAAATAAATATGTTGTCTCCCACTATTTTGATTCAAAACAAATACCCTCACTGAATCATAAAAAATCCCGTTGGAAGATTTTTCTAGTGGGCCAAGATCCATATTTGGCCTAGTGTTGAGTCAGCTTTGGCTGATCGCCCAACCCTTGGTTATTTAGGTAGGAAACACATTTCTAATTGTATCTCATACAACTCTTGGATGATTGAGTGGGTAACTCTCTACCCTTATTCATCTTATGAATTTAAGCTCAATCCTTACGCCTCTAAGTTATTTTCAATCCAATTAAAAAACTTAGTTAAGTTTAGGCCTAATAAAAACAATTTGGATATTACAATTATCCCATCACGCCTTACTAGTATAAATGATAGCACCCTGCTTTGGCAGGCCAACTATTTATTGACATCAGTCTCGACCAGTGTTACTTATTAGAAGGCGTTTAAACTTAATATTAAAGCTTCTAGGTTCTTCAATCTGATTAAAGTTACCTAGATAAGTCCAATAACAAATGGTTGGATAATCCAACTATCCATCATCCTTTTCTAATATCAATAAAAGCACCCTGCTTTGGCAAAACCTACACTTTATTGAAACTAGCATTGATGACTGTTGTTTATTAGAACGCGTTTTAGACTGTTCATACCTTTAGGCTTTTCCAATAATTGAAAAATATCTATTTGAATAAAACTTAATAAGTTATACTTGGATAATCCAATTATCCAATCATATCCTACTAAACATAAATAAAGGCACCCAACTATGACGTGACCTGCACTTTATCTATATCAAGTTAGACGTTATTACTTATTGGAAGGTATGATTGTCGGGCTTGAGGGATTTCAATTTTCTTATTGTTCATTATCAACTTTCATTAAACGCTTTAACGTAAAATAAAACCCCAAAACATGCAATCAAAATTGTGAGATAGTTATGGTCTTCCTAGAAAATAAAATAAAATAAAACAAACCTAAAGGAACTATGGTGTCTTGACTTCGTGAAATCCTACTTCTTGAAACCACCATCCTCCTGGAGTCACCACTCCTTTGTTCCTTTCAAGGTCATATCCACCAAGAGTCACCACTTTAGGTTTCTTCTAGGTCTCCACCTTGTTGGCTTTTCCAAGATTACAATGTAATAAAGAAAACTCGTTTTACATACGAGTGAAGAATTGAGAGAAGAAATTTAAGAATAGAGAAAGGCAAAGCACGCAGGCTATATTTAAAATTAAATAAAAAAAATCTAAGACCATAACCATTCACCGTTGGACGTGTTAATTAATCAATTAATAGAGTAATCAATTGTATTTAAAATAAAATAAATTAATAGAGTAATCAATTGTATTTAAAATAAAATAAATTTTAAAACACATAATTAAACATGCGGGGTCATAAAAGCAAAACTACGCAAAGAAGTTTGGCAGCTCCGTTGAGCATTCAACAGACAGGGTCAAGGGGTGTTCCAACCCAACAATTTAGTACTGTAATCAGGTTTGTTCCCAGGAAAGAGAGGTGGGTCCGGAGTGATCTCTTAAGTACCAAGTCTTTCCTAGCCAGAACATCCCACTGACCATTAACAGCTTAAAATATTCGGTTATGATTTCAAACAATTTGAAATCTTAAATTTTGAAACGGCCAAGGTTTATCTTTTAAACCTTATCTTTTGACCCTTACAATTATCCTAAAATAGGAATAGTCAAGGTTTAACTTTTAAACCTTATCTCTAGAGTCTCAACAATCTTCCTATTTTTTAGGAACGATCAAGGTTTAAATTTTAGACCTTATCTCTAGAGTTCAAGATATTTTATTTTGAATCCTATTAAATTTGATAAAGATCTTATCTTTAATTTGTAACTTTTGCACATCCTATCAAATTTATTAAGGATTAAATATTTGATTCTAAAATTATTAAATTTAATAAAGATCTTATCTTCTATTTGTAATAATTACAAATCAGATAAAATTTAATAAATATGAATCAATTTGTAACTCCTACAAATCACATTAATTTTAAAAAGATCACATACGATGCAAATCCTATTAAAATTAATAAAAATAAATTATTTAAATTTGTAACTCTTACAAACTTTAAATTTAACAAACAATTAACATTTGATTTGCAATTTTTATAAATCGAATTTAAAATATAATATTAAAATCAAATATTTTATTTGTAACATTTACAAATAAATAAAATACCATTACAGCTAGGTTTCAACTTTTGAATCATAGTTTTCATTACGGCTAGGGTTTAACTCTTAAACTTTTTAAACACAATCTCACATGAACAATTCATATTAGAAAAGAGAAAGCATATAGGCATGCATTGCATACAACCCTTGATTTCAATTTAATTAAACAAACATAAAACGTGCCTTATAATTAGAACACATATAAAACAATCACCATTGCAACATAAAACATGTTCATATAATAAAGCACATCCCAAAAACATGTTCTTCAATTGCAATGTTGAGAAAAGCAATCAATATACATAAAAAAAAATTGATATTAGCTTTCAAAAGGTATAACCTTTGCAACATATCTCATAAAAAATGCAACCTTTACATAATATCTCATTAAAAATGCAACCTTTGCAACATATCTAATAAAAGATGCAACCTTTGCAAAAGGATTCAACCTTTACAATTCTTTTCGTAAAAGAAATTTTATTTTATTTTAACATGTTCTTTTAACAAACATTTTCCCAAAACACGATTTTGCAACCTGACTCTGATACCACTGTTAGGGAATCCCTAGTGCATAAGCAGCGGAAATACAAGGATTCCCATAGGATTTGTAAAGCGTCGTGTTTCAAAGCATAAGACAAACATAAAAAAATATTGCGTTTTAGGATTACCTCTTGAATAAAATCGAATCGAAGCAGTCATAGTCTCGTCCTTTAGGAATCCACACGAGTACTTCCACCAGAAATGCTACACCTTCCAAATGTTAGTTTGACGGCGTGTAGCTTTTACAACTTTTACGTATTTTGTGTCTCTTTTTGGTTAGCCACCTATGAGCATCTTATGCTCTATTTATAGGCTTAGGTTTGACCTAATTTGCTCTTTAAAGAATGGGCTCCTTACTCATTCTAAATGAGTTAGGCCCAATAGTTTTATTTTAGTCCAACTAAAATAAAAAGCTATTTTCTGATGGACTTACTCTATGTGTGTGACCCTATAGGTAAAACACTCAGTTATATTAATAATAAACTATTTTATTATTAATATAAAATAAGAGCGGCATCTAGCAATGCATTTATTATGTCTGAATATTATTTATTATCAACATAACCTATAAGTGATAATTATTTTATATGTTTGTTCCTTTTGTCACGATATCCTAATTGGGTCCAAGGCATGGTCACGTCATCCTTGTACAATCCAATTTATTTTACTTGATACTGGAGTAGACTTTATTTGAATAAATATCCAATATTTATTCTTTCTAGTATGGCCATGCATTTCCTTAGTCTCACTCCATCAAGTGGCCTATAGATATCACTCCTGTCACATAGGAGAGACAAATCCCATCTACATCACTCAATCTCTCTACATAATTTGTTCATTGCCTAACCACAACCTTTATAGTCCTCTTGTTACAGAAGATGTTTGATTGTATTAAAACAACAAACTCCTTATGTAGGAATCGTAGTGATTTCAGGTCAAAGGACTACATATACCATTATCACATTGAGAATCATTTATGACATTCATGTAACGATCCATACAACGTTCTCATGGTGGGTCTGTCCAATACATCATTACTCTTAATGTGTACCCCTGTGAAGACTTGATATCATTTATATCCATGATTTGTGAGATCAGATCATCAGTACACTCACACACTAGTCTTAATGTATTTACATGTCCCCACATAAATACATGACTAGGGACATTTTAGGAATAACTCTTATATGACCTATTACTCCAAGGATAAATAAAGGTTGTTAAACTATTTAACAAAAAATACCTTATTCAAAATGATGCGTCCTATATAGGCTTTTAGTGCATATTTCCAAAAATCTCCCACTTGCACTTAGAGCCGATAAGGTTAATGCCCAATGACGTCTACAGTGCCCTTATGCTTTTACTACTTAAGTGGTTTTTCCCAACAATTTTGTTGGTATGCACATTGCATATTTTCACATCTTCCAAAGATGGAACTATTTAAGTATATGCTTGGATTAATCCATTTCCTTATATTGTTCTATGGTTCCATTGTCATCATAGTGGAAACTCATAGGGTACAAAACATTTGGAATGATTAAATGTAAATTGACTTTTTTTGTAATTTAACATAGCAAAATACTTAGATTTGTTAGTAGAACCAATGATTGTTTCTTGCTTTGAACCTTTCAAGCATACATCGCAACCATCTTGACAACACATATATTTTGATTGCAATCTTAAGTCTTTCAAATTAATCAAAAGATTGGCATCGATGTAACCTTTACAACGAGCTTATCTTCCATTTATCAAGATCAAATCCTTAGTCCTTCTTAGGTGTTTAAGGATACTCTTGACCATAGAATGAGAATATTATTAGTTCTAGAAGAAGCATGTCTTCTACATGTAATACTAGAACTATAATTATGCAGTTACTAACCTTTTTATAGTCACAAGATTTATCTTCATTCTTTAATGAAGATTCTAGCTTCTAAAAGCTTGCTTTAGTTCATAAATAGAACATTTGCAGTTCACATACCTTCCTAGATATTTTAGGCATAAAAGGCCTTTAGGTTGTGTCACATACACACCCTCAAGATGATTTTTATCTTGACATCTATCTACCATATCTCATAATGGTGGTATACTGCTACAACAAGCATGATCTAAAAGGTTTTTAAGCTAATTGAATTTTGTCAATCTTGCTTTTAAAGGTACTTTTATTACCATCCATGTTTCATTTTCCTTTTGAAAACCTACTTGCATCCTATAGGTTTTACCCTTTAGGTGTGTCAACCAAGGTTCGTACCTTGTTAATATACATGGAGCCCATTTCAAATCCCATATGGTCTTATGCCATGTCTTAGAATCTAAACTTGCATTGGCCTCTTCATAAGAAACTTGATCAATTAGCAATATACCTCTTTCCTGATTTATAAGATATCTATATCTTTCAGATTTGGTTACATATCCTATTTGATCTTATGCAAGTCTTGTGCTACCGGAGCTAATGATGTCACAATATTTTGTGATTTTTGCTCCAAGTCCATCCTTGACTTTTGGATGCTTTGTGATACTTGAATTTCTTCAAGTTCTACTATCCTCCCACTGATTCTTTAAGAGATATACTCTTATTCAAGAATGCAACATTCTAAGCAACAAGCCTTTTATCTCAGATGGATTATTGAAATGATAACCGTTAGCTTTCTTTGGGTATCTCACAGAAGATATTTATCCAATTTGGATCTGACCTTGTCAGAGTTGGATGCTCTATAGAAGCATCATAGTTCCAAATTATTAGTAAAGACATACTAGGTTTCTTCCTAGTCCATATCATATATGGTTTGTTTAAGAAAGTCTAAGATGGAACATGGTTAAGTGTGGAAATTTTGTTAATAAAGGAACGTTGAAGGAGTTAGAGATGTTTGATAATAATCAATACAAAGAACCTCTAGTTATTCGTATGAGTTTTCATTTTCCTAGAGAGCAAACAGTTGTCTACGAGGATACAGAGATGCTTGAAAACGTCTTTTTACGAGCAAATTTAAAGGAAACAATGTTTCTTAGGTGGATGACAACAAATTCAATGTATCCTAAGGGGAAATCTTTGTTATATGCCATGTTTCCAACAATGTTTATATGGAAAGAAAATGTAGGCATATGGATGAAAAGGAAGCAAGGTCATGCTATAGGAAGGATATCTCCTTTACCCGTTGGAATCGGAGAACAATATTACTTACATATTTTGCTAAATGTACGAAAGGATTCCAAAGTTTTGAGGATATTTGAACAGTGGATGAGAAGGTTCTTCCAACATTTAAAGAAGCTTAATATGCTTTTGGGTTGCTACAAGATGATAGGGAATTTATTGATGCAATAAATGAAGCTTCCTATTGGGCTTCTGGCCATTATCTTTATAAGTTGTTTGAATCAAACTCTGAATTACATATATGTTTTTAAAATGGAAGTTAACTTTCTGTTATGTTATTTGTTCTTTATTCTTTATTTATTCACTATATTATGTTTTAATGATTATGAGTTGATATACTTTTTCTAATAAAACAAATATCTTCATATGTTTGTAGCTATCAACTTTGGAGATGCAAAGATAAAGAATTTATGCCTTGCAGAAATAGAGCAAATTCCACAACAGAATGGGAGAACTCTAAAAGAATTTCCTTATACACAGGTGGGTTACGCTTTAAAAACTTATCCAGGGTTGGGCCAGATTCAGCCTTTCCCATCATATGAGAAAACTTTTCAAAGAAATCACTCTCTGGGATCTAATTAGAAATACCAGCCATTCTACAATAATACAATTCATCGTTAATAATTAAACAAACTCAACGGAGTCTAGAATTAATACCTCAATATAGGGAATTGCAGCCGACGGATAACAAGTGAGCACAATGCCAGAATTTCTATAAAATTTACTTTCATACATATATAGGTTCACACTCATAGGTATATACATAAACAAATTCCACTACTCTTCACCATATTTCACCCACAAGGTTTACACTCCTGAATAGTCCTGCCCTGATAACAATTGTGACGTTCTACGTAAGTTTACATTTAATTTTACCCACTTAATTAAATTTTATAATAAATTTTTCATGATTAAAATTTTTAATTATTCCACAATCATTAAAATATTCGTTTTTAGTAAAAATTGTGAAATTATGATATATATTATAAATAAAAACCCCCAAAAGACCTTTAAAACTCAAGAAAACACACAAGCTGGAAAAGGGTTCTAACACTACGCATCAAACCCACGCCACGTGTAAGAGCCTGCTCGTAGCCCTAGCACTACACGTGAGCATATCAATGACAGCACCTGATGTTGTCACACGTTTTAGGCCTTTTGGTCAACTTCTATTCTACCCAATTGGGCCGTTTTAGGTCCAATTGCCACAAAACTTCACAGGCCACATGTTTTCCCTATTCTAGAGCTGCTGGCGTAATCCGTTTTTTAAAATTCAAAATGGGTAAGGATTTATGCTTTAAATTATGTTTCAGTCAACTTAAAGCCATAACATAACACAAAATCATCCCAAACCCATTCCAAACTTAAATGGATACACAAGCAAGTGTCAAATGGTAATATGACCTTATGGGACAGGTTTGGGGATACTAAATCCCTTTTATTCTTAATTTTACTCATCCAGTTTCTCAATTTCCCTTTAAGTCTATCTATGCTAACCTTCAACCCTTTACAGAATTCACATTATGAATTTAGCACAAACATACAACAATAAACAGTACAATTCCTGCCAATAATGCATGATTTCGACAATTATGGCCGTGTGCCATAGCTATGTTCATTCAAACAGTTCCTGGTCATTATGCATGTAAAACTATCTAATGGCTCAGTGCCATGGCATACTCACATCATCCATAACAAGAACACATCATTCCACATATATGTACACACACCCACATAGATATAGGTATATATATTTATTCACCAATGGCTCAGTGCCATTAGTTGCTTGTTAGTCCTCAAATTTACAATAAAATCTTTAATGAAAATTTTATAAAAAGAATAAGAATTTGGTAAATTTGTTAAAAATTTAGGTTTTAAATTCAATAAATGGATGTTGTTGGAAATAATCTGCCCTTGATCAATTTTCTCAAGTTTTGCAGTAAAAATGTGAAGAATTTAAAGAGAAAAATTGAAGAACTGAAGAGCTGACGCATAGCATCAACACCACACGTAGTGGGAACTTCTGATGCTGACGCTATGCGTCACAACCACGCGTAGCATCGGGAGCTATGTGGACACCACTTACAGGTGGTCAAGCACTCAGCCAATAACCCCTCCACTACCCACAAGTGTCCAAGCCGAATTGGGGGACAAGGCACATCTGTCTAGGCATAATTAATTAAAATAATTATACAATAATGGCTACTTCGAGCTGATTAATGGAGGCTAAGTCAGGGACCTGACGTGTAGCGTCAGGCTAGCACGTAGCGTCAGTACCCTTCCTCAGCCCTATAAATAGGGCCATTCTCCACACTTCTAAGCATCTCATCCTGCATTTTGAGTTCTCTTCTTCTCTTATACACTCGTGTTTGAGTGGTTCTTTTGTGAGTTTATAGTTCTAGAATAGTTTTCTAGATACTTGAGAGTGTTGTGTAGTATTGTGATCGTTGTACCGTGAAGTTTCCATCGCCTTTGTAATGTCAATCACTGTAAGTGTTGTTTTTACTTTCACCATGTGTAACTAATTTGTTTATGTTGAAATTAGTGAACTAGTCTATTGATTATGATATTATGAATTCGATCTCTGCATGTTTATGATTCAAGTGTATGTTAGTATTTCAATCTTTTATTAGTATGAACGTCAAACGGGAGAATGATTTTCATGCGTATTGAAACTTGTTTTATTAGTGTGAATGTGAAACGGGAGAAGGATTATTCATGCCTTATTAAAACATGATTTAACAAAAGTAAAAGTTAGAATACCCTTAATATACCAATTACTAGGGATAGAATTGGTAATTATTGTTGCCATAAGGCCAGGACTTAATGCAAGTTTTTACTGAGAAAGCTCACGAGGGATCAGACTTTACGCTGAATACTTAGAATTTATATCACGAGGGATCGGTTATAATGATTTTAAGCTGCAATGACATGAACTTGATGATTAAATATGCATGTTTTGAGTACCTCCATTGTTATTCTAAATTAGGAATCCAAATTCCAACATAATTTGTTTATCTATGTTTATCCTCAAGTATCTTAGCTATTTTAAATTGCAACTCAACTTTTTAGATAGATTATTATTTTCTTTTTATCATATAAACAACTCAGCTATGCAATCTTGTGAATATTGTATAAATTGTATATAAATTATTCTTTTGTGAATAGGTTTCGATAAATTTACCATAGTAACGAGAAAATTACTGTAACTGTTGGACTTTCAATCCCAGTGGAATGATATCTAAATTTTGAAAACTACAAACGATTGGTGCGCTTGCCAATTAAGAGACCCAACAGTAACACGAAGTTAACAAGTTTTCTACAACATTATAATCGGGTCTAACAAGTTTTCTGGCGCCGTTGCCGGGGATTGGATTGATTTAGTAAAATAGTAAATTTTTAATTACCGTGGTAAAAATATTTTACCTTAGTAAAAAGTTTCAATTTATTTATTTATTCATTCATTTTAACATTATTTTACTAACCTTTCTTTATTTAGTGTGTTTATGCAAACTCGATCTTCTGCAGGAAAGGTGTTCTTTGATCCTGAGATCGAGAAGTTTGTAAAGAAACTTAAAGCATTAAAATCTAAAAAAACAAAACAAAAACTTCTTCTTTTGGAAAATCTGAAAATTTTAAAAATTCTAATATGGCTGCTGAAAGAAGAACATTGGGATAGTTTGCTGCTGTTAACGGACCACCTCGTGTTTCAGGGATGTATCAAGGACCTATTACTGCTGTAGAAATTAAACCAACTACTTTAAACATTATTCAAAATAATCAATTTGCTGGTTTAAATAATGAGGAACCTTATGAACACTTAACTATTTTTTATGAGTTATGCAGCATAAGTGGTTTTGAACCCAATCAAGAAAAATCAGTTTACATGAGATTGTTTCCTTTTTCTTTGATTGGGAAAGCTATAGAATGGTTTAAATCTTGTCCACCCGGTAGTTTTACAAACTGGTCCAATGTCGAGAGAAAATTTTTGGAAAGATTTTATTCTCCTTCAAAATATTTTGAAGCCATGACAGCCATACATTCTTTTTCATAAAACAATGATGAGTCATTAGGAGAAACATGGGAACGATTCAAGGCACTCTTGAGGAAATGTCCAAACCACAACTTAAATGATGCCGAAAAGGTAAGGACCGTTTACCATGGTTTGTTACCTCAGTTTAAAATGATGTTAGATGCTTGTGCAGGAGGTTCTTTAATGAACAAAACTGTGGAAGAAGCAATAGAAATATTGGAATCAATGTCCATCAATGACTGACAAGCAAAACATGAAAGAGGTAATGTACAAAGAAAGCCAGGTATGCTTGAATTGGGGGTAAATGATGTAGTATTGGCTCAGCAAAAATTGCTGACTCAACAAATTGAGACTATGAGCAAACAATTAGAGAAACTTCAAATTGCTCAAATGTCATCACCACCTCCTGCTCAATTGAAACAATGTATGCATTGCATGGGAGAACAACCATGTGGTTACTGTGCCCCTGAAAGAAATGAGCAAGAGCAAGCCAATTTTATGAACCATCAAAGAATACCTTTAGATAATTTTCCTTTCAATCTTGGTAATTCTTTTCCTAACAATTACCCGCAGGGTTGGCAGAATCAGAATATTGGCTGGAAACAAGATGTTAGACCTTCTAACTGACCTCCTAACAATCAATTCAAACAACAACCACAATCTGATCAAACAGCAAGGCTAACTAGGATAGAAGAATCTATCCAACAGTTGCTTCAATACATGCAAACAAATGAAGCCTTATGAAAAGCGTAGGACATGCAATTGGGACAGTTAGCAAAAGAAGTAGCTGACATGAAAAGCTCTGATTTTTCTACAAATACTCAAAATCCAAGAGAACAATGTAATGCTATTTTTACAAGAAGTGGTAAAGTTGTAGGAAATGATTGTGAAAAAGAAAAAGAAGAAGAAAAAGAGAAAAAGAGAAAAAGAGAAAAAAGAAAAAGAAAAAGAAAAAGAAGAAAAGAAAGAAGAAGAGGAGAAAAAAGATGAAGAAAAGAATGATGAAAAAGAAAAACAAAAAATAAAAAAATAAAAAAATAAAAAAATAGTATTTGGCTCAGACACCTCCAGTTAAAGATTTACCTTACCCACATGCACCATCAAAGAAGGATAAGGAAAAGGAATACAAGAGATTCCTTGAAATCTTTAAGCAATTACACATAAATATTCCATTTTCTGAGGCATTGGAACAAATGCCAACATATGCAAAGTTTATGAAAGAATTGCTCACCAAAAAGAGGAGGTATGGTGAAGAAATTGTTGAACTGGAAGCAGGTTACAGCGCTATTTTGTAACATAATATGCCAGTAAAGTCGAAAGACCCTAGAAGTTTCACCATTCCTGTCTCCATTGGAGGTATGAACATTGGAAAAGCCTTGTTAGACTTAGGGGCTAGCGTTAATCTAATGCCTCTAAGTATGATGAAGCGAATTAGTGACCTTGATCCTCAAAGAACAAAGATGACTCTGTAATTGGCTGATAGATCAATCAAAAAACCCTATGGTATTGTGGAAGATGTACTTGTGAAAGTTGACAAGTTCTACTTCCCTGTTGACTTTGTGGTATTAGACATGGAAGAAGATGTTGAAGTTCCTCTAATTTTGGGAAGACCATTCATGAAGACTGCTAAAGTGCTCATTGATATAGATAATGGAAAGCTGGCAGTAAGAGTTCACGATGAAGAAGTAAACTTTGATGTTTTCAAAGCCATGAAACATCCCAATCCAAAATAAGATTGTTTTAAGGTGGATGTTCTCGACAAAGTCTGCTTTTCTATATCCACAGGTATGTCAAACTCTGATTCTTTAAATAAGTTATTAACTAACTCTGTGGAATTTTTGAGTGAAGAAGAAGAAAAACAGGTAGACAAATATCTTGAAAATTTTGATCAAGGGAAAGAAATTTTCCCTAAATCAAGAGAAATTGAAGAAATTCAAGAAGTATCTGTTGAAGAAATCAAGAGACCTGAATTGAAAGTGCTACCTTCCAACTTAAAGTATATCTTTTTGAAAGAAGGTAATTTAAAACCAGTGATTATTAGTAATTTGTTAAGTGAAACAGAAGAAGAAAAATTGGTTGAAGTATTGAAAAGGAATCAAGAATCAATTGGATGGACACTTGAAGATCTGAAAGGTATAAGCCCATCATATTGCATGCATAAGATTTTACAGGAAGATAATTTTAAACTTGTTACTCAACCCCAAAGACGCCTCAATCCAACCATGAAAGAGGTAACTAAAAAGGAGGTTTTGAAATTGCTGAAAGTAGGTATTATCTATCCCATTTCTAATAGTGCATGGGTAAGTCAAGTACAAGTTGTTCCAAAAAAGGGTGGTATGACAGTAATTGTTAATGTTAAAAATGAATTAATCCCAACAAGAACTGTCACTAGTTGGAGAATGTGCATTGATTATAGAAAACTAAATCAAGCAACAAGAAAAGATCATTTTCCACTTCTTTCAAATGCTTGAAAGATTGTCTGGACAAGCTTACTATTGTTTTCTTGATGGATATTCTGGATATAATCAAATTGTTGTTGACCCTCTTGATCAGGAAAAGACTGCTTTTACATGTCCCTTTGGTATATTTACATATAGAAAAATGTCATTTGGATTGTGTAATGCACCTGCTACTTTTCAAAGATGCATGTTTGCTATTTTTACAGATCTAATTGAAAAAAGCATTGAGATTTTCATGGATGATTTCTCAGTCTTTGGAAATTCATTTGAAACATGTCTAACCAATCTGGACACCGTGCTGAAGCGGTGTATTGAAACAAATTTGGTGCTCAATTGGGTCACTTTATGGTAAAAGAAGGAATTGTACTTGGTCACAAAATTTCCTCTAAAGGAATTGTACTTTGTATGGGATGACCCTCATCTATTTAAAATTGGTGTGGATAATTTGTTACGTCAGTGTGTACCCGACTGGGAAAAGAAAGATGTGTTGTGGCATTGTCATAAGTCTACTTATAGAGGACATTTTAATGGAGAAAGAACTGCTGTAAAAATTCTTAAATCTGGTTTGTATTGGCCCTCCATTTTTAAAGATTCTCACTCATTTGTGCAAGCTTGTGATAACTACCAAAGAACAGGTAATGTTAACAAAAGACAAGAAATTCCTCTTACAAACATTCAGGAGGTTGAGGTATTTGACTGTTGGGGTATTGATTTCATGGGACCTTTTCCTTATTCTCAATTCAATCAATACATTTTTTTGGCAGTTGATTATGTTTCAAAGTGGGTAGAAGCAATTGCTTCACCTAATGCTAACACCAAAACTTTAGTGAATTTCTTGAAGAAAAATATTTTCTGCAGGTTTGGAACACCAAGAACTTTGATCAGTGATGGAGGATCATATTTTTGTAACAAAGTTCTTCAGAAAGTGTTACAACATTATGGAGAGAGACATAAAGTGGCCACAGCATATCATCCACAAACCAATGGACAGGTTGAGATTTCAAATTGAGAAGTGAAAAGGATTTTGGAAAAGACTATGTCTTTCTCCAGAAAAGATTGGTCATAAAAGCTTGATGTGCACTATGGGCATACAGAACTGCATTTAAGACTCCAATTGGCCTTTCTCCTTTCCAAATGGTCTATGGAAAAGCTTGTTATCTTCCAGTAGAGATGGAACATAAGGCATACTGGGCTTTAAAATTTCTTAACTTTGATCCAAATGCATCGGCTGACGAAAGAAAGTTGCAGTTATTTGAGTTGGAAGAAATGAGAAACAATGCTTATGAGACATCTAGAAGTTACAAGAACAAGGTGAAAGCTTATCATGATAAGAAAATTAAAAATAGACACTTCATACCAGGTCAGCAAGTTTTATTGTTTAATTCAAGATTAAGACTGTTCCCTGATAAATTGAAATCTAAATGGTCAAGCCCTTTTATAATCAAGGAAGTTAAATCTTATGGAGCAGTTGAAATTGAAGACCCAACTTCCAAAAGAAGTTGGATGGTTAATGGGCAAAGATTGAAACCATATCTGGGTGGTGAGATCAACAGACTCACTACCATTTGTTATTTGACTGATTTATGATGTGCAAGTGATGTCTAGCTAGAGACTGTAAATCAAGCGCTCAATGGGAGGCAACCCACTATTTTCTCTTTATTTTTTATTTATAAAAAAAAAGGGTTTAAAAATTAAAAAAGGTTTTTGAAAATTAAAATTTTGAAAAATAAAACAGAAGCCCACGCGTAGCGCCAGACTGATGCGTAGCATGGAATCTAAATTTTCAACCTAACGCATAGCGTCAGGGCCCTCGTTCATTTTTTAAAGCTGAACCAGAGGGAGGCCCAAGTCCATTATCTTTAAGACCTATCTTTCCTCCCTCTGCATTTTCAGAAACCCTAATTTCCCAAACCCTCTTTTTCTCTCAAAACCTCCAATCACCTTCATTCCTATTTTCTCTAAGGAATCCAAGTAAGTATCTCAAATCCCTTTCTCTTTAATTTGTTTTTGAATTTTGATTCTTATAATTGCATAAAGTTAGGGATAGGATTGGATAACCATTGGGCTTGATTGCTGTTAGAAATAGGATTTGAATGGATTGAATGTGGTTTTGAAGGGGTTGCTGCTACGCAACCCCTGTTTCGCAGTTTTTGTTCTACAAGCCCACGCGTAGCGTCCCACTGACGCGTAGCGTGGAAAGAACAGAATTGACGCATAGCGTCCCACCCACGCGTAGCGTCAGCCTCTGTTCCTGATTTTTGTTAATTTTTATGTGTTATCTTTTGTTATTTGTATAACTTATTTTCTGTTTTTAATAAATCTATTTAGTATGCCTCTGTTTGTTGTGTGTTGTTTTCTTTTGAATTAATAAAATTTCTTAGTTTGCATGTTTGTTATACTTTCTTGCATAAAAATAAAAATACATAAATTTGAACAAATTTGTAAATATGTATGTTGTATGATTTTGTAAGTTTTGTGAAATGTATGTTTTGTTAAAAATAAAAATTTGCATGTTGCATTTTGTGTGAATTTTTTAAAATTTCTTTTGTATAAATAGTTTTTGAAAATATTTTATATTATTTTAAATATAAAAACAAAAATAATTGTTAAACTTTTTAATATTTGATTTTTAAATAGTGTAATGTGTTTGATTTTTAAATTTTTCTTTTTGCAGATGGCACCTAAGAAATCCATCCCTTCTACTGGTCCTAAGAGACAGAGAAGGACCACAGACACTGGCACCACTTCTGAAGATCCAGATCTTCAGGGAGAGGAGGTGCTAGGACCGAGAGACCCTACCAGATTTCGCACTGATGCGAAATGGGCCCGGTTTCATCAGATAAAGGGCCAAAGACTCATCTGGGAGAGAGTCTTGGATTTAAATGCTGGAGACTATCCTGAGTTGTAGGATGAGGTCCAAAGGAGGAGATGGGGACCTCTGTTTTCCCTACCTACTGTGGGGGATCCCATCTTAGTGATAGAGTTTTATGCAAATGCTTACAGGACTCGCCAGGATGCACCAAATATTGGCCAGCAGAGGACGAGCTGGGTTAGGGGTGGGCACATCACATACGACCGGGACACGATTAGTACCCAACTGGGTAACCCTTGGGAGCCTACTCCCGAGAGCGATATTTGTTTCTGGAAGGAGAACAGAAACAAGGTCGCAACTAAGGATGGTGATTTAGGATACTTCCTAGATCAGGTTGCTCACTTCTTGAGTAAAGATGGAATCTTCTTAAACCTGAGTAAGGTTGGAAGGACTCCATCTAACCTCCTCAAGACCCAACTGACTCCTATAGCTCAGGCGTGGTCTCATCTTATGCTGCATAACATCACTCCTGTTACCCACCTCTCTTCTATCCTAGTTGATTGTTGCTGCCTTCTTTACTCTATTCTTCAAGGCCATACCATTGATATTGCTGAGCTTATATCTGAGCAAATTCACCTTTATACCCATGGGTATAAGGTGAATTGTCCTATCCCATTCCCTCTTATTATATCTGCCTTACTGAGGAGGCAAAGAGTTACTGTGCCATCACCAAAGTTCACTAGTTCTTCGGGGAGAGTCCCCAAAGTTCTAGTGAACAGAGATTACTTCGTCCAGCAGTGCGAGCTTCCACCACTGGAGCAAGAGGCTCAGCCCAGACAGAGGAAGAGGAGACCACCAGTTCAGCCACCACCTGCTGATGCTATCACAGAGGGATTTGCCAGGATGACACTTGAGCATCAGTATAAGATGATGGCTGCCACACACAGAGCTTACATGCATCTTCATGATGCATTTTATCAATACAGACTTCAGGGAGAGGGAGCACCTTATGTCACACCAGCTGAGTTCACAGCTCATGTAGCTTGGCCTGGTGATTTACCCACTTACCCTGAGACTGGTGGACCATCTGGAGCACATGCTGAGTCAAAGGGTGATGCAGATGAGGAGGGAGATGATGAGGATCACATGGAGGACTGATAGTGTTACTTTCTACATCTTTTACATACACTTTAGTTTACTTTTAGTTTGATATTTACATTGGTATTTTTACTTTGTGGATTATATTATATTTTGTCTTTTATTATGTGGTGTGTTTTATTATGTAATTTTATCATGGTATATTTTTGCGTGTTTTCTTCAAAAATTCAAAAATAAGTTTTATCGTTGAAATCAAATTTTTTGAAAATAAGGAAATTTATACACTTAAGGTTTTTACACAATAAAACCATTTTTAAATCAATTATCGATTCTTTTTATAATTAAGGAATTTTGATAAATTTAATTACAATAATTTTATTAACTATCAAGCTAATTTCAAATAACCCAGTGAGCTGAGAGATCTTTTAAACACTTGACGGTTTCGACATAACTTCATTCAAATTAATTTTGCTTTAATCTGTGATTTGTATTGTTGTACAAAGAATTCAAGAAAATGATCAAGGCACATTTTTGGTAAAAGAAACCTTGGGCCAAAAAGCTTACCATGGTAAAATCATTTTATCCTTTGAAAGTCAATTTTGAGCCTAAAAAATAATTTCTTTGGTACCCTTGACCCTTATCAAATTTGAACTATTCCCTCTACTTCATTGATTAAAAGAGAAATTGATCAAAATGGAAAGAATATTTTGAGTAGGGAGTGAACATTAACAACTTGATTCTTTTCAAGAAAAATCAAAATTATGCATATAAATGAAAAATGAAAAGACATATATGCAAATCAAAAATAGAGAAAAGAATCAAGTTGGGGGTATTTATTTTTCATCAATAAAGGAATTGAGACTTGGGATAAGAGAAAGCCTAAAAATTAGAAAGTGCTCTTTTATGATTTCAGGTTTTTGAATTCCAAGAAAAACCATCATTTCTTGTAAGCCAAGCCTCATTACAACCCGTGAAAAGACCTTGTGATTTTTGAATTAACTCTGTATAATTAACCATTGATTAGATGAAAATCAAAATTAAATTTGTTTGATTTTATGATTGATTGAAAGAAATAGGTTACCCTTTGCACAGAGATAAACACTTGTGAGGTAAGCCTGAAATTATGCTTGATTAGTTAATAAGGCATTGTAAAAATTTTTGTCATTAAACCTTCATTACATAAGATATCTATTTTTGGTTACTTTAAATGGTAAATTATGAAATTACTTTTTGTGATAAATTCTCAAACTAACTCAAAAATTTGATTTCAAATTTTATTTTAATTTTCTCTCTTGCTCGAGGACGAGCAATGTCTTAAGTTGGGGGGTATTTGTTAGTCTTTAAATTTACAATAAAATCTTTAATAAAAATTCTGTAAAAAGAATAAGAATTTGGTAAATTTGTTAGAAATTTAGGTTTTAAATTCAATAAATGGATGTTGTTGGAAATAATCTGCCCTTGATCAATTTTCTCTAGTTTTGCAGTAAAAATGTGAAAAATTTAAAGAGAAAAATTGAAGAACTGGAGAGCTGACGCGTAGCATCGTGTGGGAATTTCTGATGCTGACGCTACGCGTCACAGCCACGCGTAGCGTCAGGAGCTACGTGGACACCACTTACAGGTGGTCAAGCACTCAGCCAATGACCCCTCCACTACCCACAAGTGTCCAAGCTGAATTGGGGCACAAGGTACATCTGTCTGGGCATGATTAATTAAAATAATTATAGAATAATGGCCACTTCAAGCTGATTAATGGAGGCTGAGTTAGGGACCTGATGCGTAGCGATAGGCTGGCGCGTAGCGTCAGCACCCTTCCTCAGCCCTATAAATAGGGCCATTCTCCACACTTCTAAGCATCTCATCCTGCATTCTGAGTTCTCTTCTTCTCTTATACACTCGTGTTTGAGTGGTTCTTTTATGAGTTTGTAGTTCTAGAATAGTTTACTAGATACTTGAGAGTGTTATGTAGTATTGTGATCGTTGTACCGTGAAGTTTCCATCGCCTTTGTAATGTCAATCACTGTAAGTGTTGTTTACTTTCACCATGTGTAACTAATTTGTTTATGTTGGAATGGGTGAACTAGTCTATTGATTATGATGTTGTGAATTCGATCTCTGCATGTTTATGATTCAAGTGCATGTTAGTATTTCAATCTTTTATTAGTATGAACGTCAAACGGGAGAATGATTTTCATGCGTATTGAAACTTGTTTTATTAGTATGAATGTGAAATGGGAGAATGATTATTCATGCCTTATTAAAATTTGATTTAATAAAAGTAAAAGTTGGAATACCCTTAATATACCAATTACTAGGGATAGAATTGGTAATTATTGTTGCCATAAGGCCAGGACTTAATGCAAGTTTTTACTGAGAAAGCTCACGAGGGATCAGACTTTACGGTGAATACTTAGAATTTATATCACGAGGGATCAGTTATAATGATTTTAAGCTGCAATGACATGAACTTGATGATTAAATATGCATGTTTTGAGTTCCTCCATTGTTATTCTAGATTAGGAATCCAAATTCCAACATAATTTGTTTATCTGTGTTTATCCTCAAGTATCTTAGCTATTTTAAATTGCAACTCAATTTTTTAGATAGATTGTTATTTTCTTTTTATCACATGAACAACTCAGCTATGCAATCTTGTGAATATTGTATAAATTGTATATAAATTATTCTTTTGTGAATAGGTTTCGATAAATTTACCATAGTAACGAGAAAATTACTGTAACTATTGGACTTTCAATCCCAGTGGAACGATATCTAAATTTTGAAAACTACAAACGATTGGTGCGCTTGCCAATTATAAGACCCAACAGTAACACGAAGTTAACAAGTTTTCTGCAACATTATAATCGGGTCTAACATTGCCCAATACGCCTTAGTCATCATAAACACCCTTAAGCAAACATATACAACTACAGATCTGACAACTAACATATTTACATATAAATATATACAATATACACATAACATCACAAGCTCTTCTGGCATTGCTCCTTGCTCACTTTGCACTGGTCTCCGCAGCATCCGTAACCTCCCTTTGATCATTCACTGAAAAATAACATAAGGGTGAGTCCTTAGTATTAAAAGGCAATGAAATTTTATTTAAACAGAATTGATATCACCTAGAGGATTTCACTCCCCCTTGCTTTTTAATCTGTTTATCTTTCCTCTTACAACATCAAAGTATTTCATAATTCCTCACAATCATCATAATTTTTTTAATCTATTTTCAACATAATAAACATTTCACAATTCAATGTCGAAAGCATAACTAACCACCACTAACTCTCATGGCCAAATCATATGCAACTATGACGACCCTCGTCAATTTTTTCATTTTTCACAATAGATTTTTCGCTTTTAATAAAAATCCACTCGGTCTTAATAGAAAATAATATTCATTTTTATTAAATACATTCAAAATAATAGAATCATACTTAAAATAATAATAACCGACTGAAACCGATTGGAAATAAATCCATTAATAAAATAGTTATTCAGAAACAGCGGAAGAAGAAAAACAGAGTCAGGGGTCATTCGCTTGAGCGAAATATATATATATATATATATATATATATATATATATATATATATTGCATATAAATGCCTAGTATCCGGATACTAACGGAGCAGCCACCAGCTGGGAGTCCCATCGACATCCCGTGAACTCTACCTGGTTCACCGAGCCACACACCGGCTCTTCACCTTAACCACTGGGTCTCTACCTGGACTACTGGGTAGCTCAACTGGGATCTTTACATGGACCGATGGAGCCAAAAGTGAGGGGTAGTACATACCGAATGGTTGTCCATACACTTATCAGGTATATACCACATACAATCATTATTCTCATCAATCAATATATAATTCCCGGTATAAAAGCTATCTCTCGGTATAAAAAGCCATTTTCTTTAAATATCATACTCAAGCACAAATTTCATGTTATCACATCACATAATTCGTTATAGACATAACATACTCATGCACCATCACATTCATCATATTTCATCTCATAACAAATAACAACAACTTTATTTCACCATAATCACACATCATATCTTTCACCATATCATCTCATAAACCCCTTTTCATTACCATTCACCATTTTCTCATTATCTTTATTCATTTCATTAATTATATACATCGAATTCATTACACAATCCTCAACATATTGCAAACCTCATATTCTTAAGTATAATATCCATATATCTATACAATTTCATTTCATAATATAAGATTCCATAAAGCTTTAACTAAAGACGCATTACACACTCTCCTTACCTTACTTTCGATGCTCCTTAACTTAATCACAAAGACAGATGCATTGCAACACTAAAATGCAAGAATAATAAAGGGATTTAAGGATTTAAGTGTTAAAATCCTAATCTAACTTAGGGAAATACTCAAAAGTTACTTTTTGAAGCTTTAGAAGCTTACCCTAACGGAAACTGACGGGTTTTTTGAGAAACCCGTTCTCCGCTAGGCTCTCGACAGTTTGTTCACAACCTATACAAAGCGGAACTTGAATTTGTCACATAATCCTTCTCTTAAATGCCATAAGGGATCCTTTAACCGGTTTAGAACCTTAAAATTTAAGCTTCCCTTGTTTCTCTAAGAAACAGACAAAGATAAGAAATCTTTATAAAATTTAAAATTGAAAGATCCCACGTGATTACCTTAAGTTTCTTACCTCCAATCCGCAATCGATTTCAAATTCCACCCTCAATTTAACCCTAATTGAACTCAGAAGAAGAAAAGAGAAGAGAAAAGCTTAAACGCTATTTAGGGCTTCTGTTTTATGGGCTGCTACTGTGAAGTCTTTATTCTGCCCGTGATGCTGACGCTACGCGTCACACTGATGCTGCGCATCAAGTCTAAATTTTTACCCTAACGCTACGCGTCAGGTAAAACCTTGAGTCCCCCCTGTAATTCATTTTTAAATCACAAAATAGCCCTATATTTTCTCAAATCGTCAATTTAAATATAAAACATATAGGATGTTACAACTTACCCAAAGTAGCCACTCAAATTGGTCATCTGAAATAAAGAAATTTAGCACTTGGCTTTTTAAGATTGGAGATGGTTTAATTAGAGATTTGAGTGAAGAAGAATCTGAGGTAGAAATACCGCAGGATATTTTAATATCTCCTTCTAAATCTGCGTTAGATGATTTGATTTCCTTTGTGTATCCATCAGTCTCAACACAAATGTCCACTGAAGGATATTTCAAAGAAAGATGTATTCTTGCTCCGACCTTGGATATTGTTTCTAATGTCAACAACTATATAATGGATATGGTTCATGGAGAGGAAAGAATTTACTTCAGTTCAGATAGTCTTTGTATGGACGAAAAACATTCCAGTCTTGAATTAGAAACTTTTACCCCGGACATTTTGAATGCAATCAATTGCTTAGGACTACCCCTCACAAGCTCTCTTTGAAGATTGGGGTGCCTGTCATGCTCTTGAGAACCATAGATTAATCTCAGAGCCTATGTAATGGTACAAGATTTCAAGTAAAGCAAATAGGGAAGCATGTTCTTCAATGTCAAGTGTTAACTAGAACCATGTTGGTGATGTAGTTCATATTCTTAGGATGACAATGACTCCTTCAACTGAAACTCTTTCTATCAAATTTAATCGAAGACAATTTCCCCTTATTGTCTCATTTGCAATGACTATTAATAAGTCTCAAGAACAAACTCTTTCCAATGTTGGTGTTTACCCACCCTGACTAGTTTTCACCAATGGCCAATTGTATGTTGCATTCTCAAGAGTGAGGTCAAAGGAAGGATTAAGAATGCTGTTGGAAAATCATGAAAATGTCATTGAAGGACATACTATTAATGTTGTTTACCAAGAGGTCTTTACAAAATTGATTTAGGTATAATGCATTACTTATAAGACTATCGTTTGTCTTAAATGCTTATAATAACAATGACTTTTATATTCTATTTGTATTCTTAATAGATAAATTAAATTTTTGATTGAATTTTCTGCATTTTTCAGGTCGTGGCTTCTTTGTATTCATTTCGCTTACTATAGCATTTCAATGATATCCATAACCTATATTTCCCAGATAAGACATCCTCTCAGGAAGTATTGTCTTTGGTATGTGTTATCTGCAATACATAGAACCCGACAAAAGCATACTAAATACGTTATAAAGAATTTTCAGTTCACTCATAATCAACCCTTTGCTTCGCTTTTGAACTCTTTTATTTCATCTATTTTCTCTTAATTATCCTATTTGAAATCTACAGGTCCTTCACAAGGTGGATTGAATAAATTCGTCATTCAATGGTTTCTATATTGTGCATTTTTTATAAATAGGTAATAGATATATTATATGTTTGCAATTACAAAGTGAGTAGTGTTAATCAAAACCAAATGATGTTGTCTGTCATATGATTGTGTTCTATTATTTTTTGTACTCTATTATAAATTTTTCCCCATTTTTTTCTCATATGTGTTGTCATTATAATTTAAAAACTTTCTCGTGCAAGGCACGAGTTAGAAACTAGTTAATACTAAATGCATGTTTGATTGATTGAACGGTAAGTGAAAAAACAAGTCTATTGGCCAAAAATAAATTTAATTGTTTTGAACATCGTGTACATCAATATAAATCCTTAGATATTTTTATTTTTATAATTGATTATTAAACAAAGGTAATAATTGATTATTAAACAAAGGTAAAAAGTAGAAAGAAATTACCAAGTAAAAAATAAAACATTGCATCATCACAAATTCTATAGATGTTTATGAAGAATAAATAAATAAATTCTTTTAGATGTTTCATTGCTGAATTTAAATTTGAAACTTAAAAATTTATCAAGTTAGATTGTGTCTACTTTATTTAAGGTTACCGAATGACTAGCCCAAACCATGTTAAGTTACCCATTAAAAAAGGTTACACACTAGATAAAAAAGAAGAAGCAATATCTGTAGTAAAAAAATGTTCATTTTCATCCCATTACTAGTGTAGGGCTGTAAGTTGATTTTAAATATAAGAAAAAAAATGTGCTTACTTTAAATTTTTAACGATGTAGCGGTCGGAAACTCCGTTTTCTATTATGTGAAAAATTTTCACTTCCCACGAATAAGTGTATGCATTTTTTTTGTATGGTATTCTTTGTATATGATAAAAAAATAGAAAACTTGAAATTAAAATCAAGTTGATAAAATTTTATCTAAAAGATTGAAATAGTAATTTTTTTTACTCTTTTAAAGTGGAGATATTGCATTTTAGAGAATAAAATATACTACTCGTAATTGCTTATTAGAGCAACTTTAAAAGTTTGTAATAAATATTCTTATAGATTATTCTAATACAATTTGTTAACCTAGTCTTTAGTCAATGATTATCAGGGCCCTTCATTATCTAAAGTGAAGTATCACCAGGAGTTGGATATTAGTAAGAATTTTTATGTTTAATAAGATTTAAGTAAATAGTATACTTACATAAAATAGAAGAAACTACAACACAATAATAAACTACATGGGTAATATAGAGAGTGGGCCTTTCTTTGGTTGGTATTAGAATCAGCTTCATACATCCCCTTTACTCTATTTGGGCTAAGCCCAGATAGACTGTATTAACATGGACCAATAAATTGTGTCCATAGTGACCAAGAAAAATATAAAAATTTAAGTCACCAAAGAGGATTATTAATTAAATTAGTATTTCACCAAAAAAAAAATTAAATTAGTATTGGAATGACTGTGGAAATACTTGTCTTCTGTCTTTTTTTATTGTTCTATCTGAGTTTCAGTATAGTAGATTTACTATTTTTAAGTTAATATCCTTTAACCGTTATTTTTTGGTTGTAATTTTCCCTATCATTACATTAACATTTTTATTGAGGATTCGTTTTATGTTAAATTTGTTTTTTTATCACTCAAATTTTTATATCACAAGATACTTGAGTTTAGACGGAAGAGTTAACAAATATAAGACACTACCTTGTAAACCAAAACTAATTGATATTAAATGTATAGATTAAGTGTATGCATGTGTATATAGGAAGAATATTTGTTCAAAAAAAAGAGGAAGAATATTTGAACAATATATTGGTTCCAAAACGCAACAATCCAAAGTGCCTTGGAGTTGGAGAGGTTGATATGGCTGTAAAGCCTAACCAAAGGGACCACATACCAACACTCAAGGTACATAAATATGTTCCCTGCATTCTAGGCTTCCCCTGCATCTTTGAGGAGGAGTTAGAGAAAGGGATATCAGATATTAGTTAATGAAATGCAAAAGTTTAAGGTTATGATTGTTTCCATATATATATATAATGTTCGCCAAAGTGTGCTGCAATAGACAGACCTTTAGGTACCCACATTCCAAATTTGAATAGACACAATTTGTGTAGGCGTATATTAAGGGATTCCATTAGATGCCATTATGGTATGATGTTGATAATGAGTTGTTAAGGAAATATACTTTTTATTCTATACGATAACAATCGTAATTCAAATCTAAAAACTAGCCTAAGAATTGTGGTTTGCACAAAACTTGTAAAGAGTACACATATTTTAAACAAGGTGAGACATCTTAACAGTAGAGGAATTATCAATGGATATTAAAGTTCTCTTGTATCATTACATTCTATATGTACACAACTCATTCTAGACTTCAGTGTGTATCCATTCAAAACTTTGAAAGTCTCACCTATAAGGTGGAAAAGAAATAAGCCAATTGACAGTGCCATTTTCTTCTGCTAAATTATTCAACATTTGGTTAAGCAAATAAAAAAGAAACCATACCACATTTAATGTCAGTTTAGTTGGCTTTTTCACCAATCAAAAAAAAATTATTAGACTTCAAAGAAAATTTAACATTACCACATGAGCACTCAACTACACAAGGCAATAGGCATGCTCATGCATCAAATTTCACTTTTTATTTTTACGATAAATATTAATTGTTAGAAATGTTAATTTGAATCCATAGGACCTTTTCGCCCTCCTTTCTCGTGTCTCTTTTCGTTCAATCACCATGACACCAAAATTTACTGGTTGGATGGTTAAAAAGATCCTGACTTACCGTTAAAAGTAATTGTAAAATATTGATTAAAGGTATCCTTATCTAGGAAAGTATAATTTAACTCAAGACTTTAAGCTAATCAAAATGGAACTTCTGAATTTGCATTGATGACCATGTAGATCACATGAACGGTATCAGGGATCAACTTTTTAAAAGGTGATTACACTTTAGATTAGTGGTTGTTAGAGGGGAAAAAGAAGGATATCTTAGTGTCCAATTGGCCATGACAATATCTTGACCATTCAATTTTTATCTTCACAGTAAAACGGTCCAATATGGTCTAGAAAACAATCAATGAATGAGGAGAATCTGTTTATTTATCATTAATCTACAATAATGGAAGAAGGAAACATAATATGCGACAAATTAAAACAACAAAAATAAAAAAAGGTAACATTACTGAAAAGGGGTCCCTCCTTATCTACAAAGTGTTAGATTTTCTTATTAATATATATTATTATATTAACTTGATAGATTAGCATCATTAAATTATTATATTTATATTGTGTTGATTAATTATATAATATGTAAATAAGTAGATTTAGCTATTGGGCTTTTGTTTGGATGGACCGTGATGGGTTGGCCCATCCTATGTACCCAGTGAGAGGTTCCTGCTCTCATCTTTAGTTGTCTATATAATTACTATCCCATTAGGTGATTATCACACAGAGTCAGTGACACACTGAATATAAGGCACTCAGATTGAGGGTAGTACACACTCACTATTGAGATTCATGGATCGCTTGTCTTCAGGTACGTCTTCAATCAAAACTTTGTTATCATGATGTGTGTTAAAATTGTGTCATGAATGGTATGTTCATAATTAGAATTTTTCAACAATTGGTATCAGAGCCTGGTTTAACACATATCATAAATGTTAAATATTAATTATAGAATTTTGTTTCCCCATTGCGTTTAAGTTTCAGTAATTATTTTTCTGCAATGGTGTTGTTTTTTTTTTTTGCTCAATAGAGAATTTAACATCAGCGGCATAGGAAGTTTCTTTTTCCGCAAAATATGTTGGTAACTTTTATCCCTTTAAAATATGTTAGTAACTTCCGCAACGGTGTTACAAATATGGTATGTTCTTTTAAAATTTTTGGCATAATTAAAAGTGCATATATATTATGTCCATGTTGTCATATTGTCTTGCATGCCATGATTGTTTGAAATATCTATACGGTTACAATTCAAATTATATACATGGAGTTACTTTTCAAATTTTTTAAATATTCAGTTATATTTCAAATTTCAATTGCTTCAGTTTTTCGTTCTGCGTGCCACTAATATATATATATATGCCATTGTGGTATTACATGCTAGTATTTTATTCATATGCCATTATATGCTATATTATATAATAAATTGAAACAATATCCTTTTTAGCTTGTCTTCAGTTTCCATTCCGCATGCCAATATGTTATGCGGTTTTCATTTCAAATTATTAGATATGTTGCCGTTAAACGCACCATGATATATTGCTGCAGCATGCTATCAATCATATATATATATATATATATATATATATATATATATATCTTTTATATCCTTGAGATTTTGTTTTAGATATGTTTTTAAAATTTTGGCAAAATTAAAATTATATTTATATGCCACTGTGATCTTACCTGCTAGTATTATACTTGTGTACCATTATATATGAATTGGTAGTATATTAATTTCATGTGGCATTACATAATTTTTTTTAATTTGTATGATTTTAATTCTATGTGGAAAAATATTAATATGTATAAAATTTTAAATTATTCTGTACAAATGTCATCTCACCTATCATGAGACCATTTATACAGGACTTAGGAAAATAAAATAAAATGAATACTATATTATATTAATAATAATTATGTCCTATTGATGTGATATTGTTAGTGTAAGTTGTCGAATATTATGCACTTGTGTTTTATCTATGTCAATTTTATACTGATACCCTGTCGGTGTTAGGATTTAGTGACATGAATTTTTTTTATGCATTGTATTCTTTTTTGTGAATATTTTTTATTTATTATAATTTGGGACCCTTAGACGGTATTATAATTAATAAGAAATTTTGTGATGGGCACACTATATTTTGCATGATTTAATTATGCATATTGATTAATTTCTCGTATATCAGTATCAATGCCCACTTCGGTAAAAACGTTGAACGGGACGAATTATAAGGACTGGAAGGAGTCTTTGGATTTATATTTGGCTATGGCCAATATTGACTTAGCTTTGCGGGAAGAAGAGCCAAGTGCTCTTACTGCTGAGTCAACTAATGATCAAAAGACTTATCGTGCAAAATGGGATCATTCGAATCGAGTGTGTTTGATGGTGATAAAGTTCACCATGGAGAAGTCAATCAGACAGAGCATTGTTGAAAACGACAATGCTGCAGCTTTTCTGAAATCCATTAGAGATAAATTTAAGACCTTTGACAAAGCCAAGAAGAGTCACTATTCCTCACTCTTTGATAGAGCTAGGTATGATGGTGTTAGTGGAGTTCGTGAGCACATGCTGAAAATGGTGCACTATCGTAACAAACTAAGGGGGGTGAAGCTTGAGATTGATAATAGTTACTTGATTTGGAAAATTCTAGAACCACTCCCTTCCCAGTTTGATGTTTTGAGGACTTCTTATAATACTCAAAACCATGAGTGGACTGTTGATCAGACTATTGCCATTGTTACTCAGGAGGAGAAAGCTATAAAAAGGGGAAAGCCTCGAGTTGTTCAGTTTGCTGACAAACCTCACAAGAATAAGTTTGTTGATTCCTCTTCAAGGTCTAAATCTGTTCACAAAAATCACAATAAGAAGAAAACGTAGAAGATGGTTCGTAACCTTGGTCCCAACAGAAAATTTTTCAAAGGAGAATGCAAGTATTGCAAGAAGTTTGGACATATGCTGAAGGATTGCTATATCCTAAAAAAGAAGAATCAGAGGGAAGGTACACCTTTTGCTCTAGCTTGTTTTGAATCCAATGTTGTTGATGTTCCTCCTACTACTTGGTGGTTTGATTCGGGCGCAACTATTCATGTAGTGAATTCTTTACAGGGGTTCATAAGCCTGAGAAAACCAAGTGATTCTGAATTAAAGATCGTAGTAGGAGATGGAGCTAGAGTTTTTGTTGAAGATATAGGGGTTGTTTCTTTGAGTTTTCCCTCTGGTCATGTTTTGCTTCTGAAAGACATTGTTTATGTTCCTTCTATTCATAGAAATTTGATTCTGTTTCTGCTTTGGACAAGTGTGGTTATTCTTTTGTGTTTGGCAATGAAAAATTGGACATTTTTTTTGCATCTTCTATCGTTGGTCATGGGGTTCTTTGTGATAATCTCTATATGTTGACTTTTTCCGATATGAGTGTTAATTCTATTGTTGGGCATAAGCATGGCAAGGTCGATGAGAACTCTTCCATGTTATAGCATAGACGCTTGGGGCATATTTCAAGGCCTCGTATTGAAAAACTCATTAAGCATGAGAGGATTTCTCTGATTTTAACACTTGTGTGGCTTGCATTAAAGGTAAACTTACTGCTAAACCTAGGAATAAGTCAGGGAGTCGTTGTGATGCCGTGTTAGAATTGATTCACACTGACATGTGTGGGCCTAGTACATCCACTGCTATGGATGGATATAGGTATTTCATTACATTCATCGACGATTACTTTCGTTTTAGATGAATAGATCTTCTTCAAGAGAAATCATGTTCCTTGGATGCTTTTAAATCGTTCAAGGCTGCTGCTGAATTGAAAATTGGCAAGAAGATAAAGTGTATGCGGTCTGATAAAGGAGGAGAATATTATGGCAGATATGATGAAACCAGAAGGAATCCAGGACCTTTTGTTAGATACCTCCAAGAATGCGGCATCGAAGCTCAATACACGATGCCAGGTATACCTGAACAAAATGGAGTGGCAGAAAGGACAAATCACACGCTTATGAAGATGGTGAGATCTATGATGGATCCATCTTCCTTACCCGATTTTCTTTGGGGAAATGCCTTGAGAACTGTTGTGTATGTTCTTAATCAAGTGCCTAGCAAGTCTGTACCAAAAACTCCTTATGAATTGATGACTGCAAAGAAACTAAATTTGAAACACTTGCGGGTTTAGGGATGTAAGGCAGAAGTAAGACCCTATAACCCTGCGATGAAGAAGCTTAATTTGAAGACTGTTAGCGTCTTCTTCATTGGTTATTGTGTGGGTTCAAGAGGTAGCAGATTCTATTGTCCTTCTCACTCTACACGAGTAATAGAGTCTGATCATGTAGTATTCTTTGAAGATGATTTAGGTAGTGGGAGCATTGCCTCACGACCAGTTGTCTTTGAAGAAGACAGAGTTGAAGTCCCTGCACCTCAATTTCCTGTTTCAAAAATCGATCCAACTCCTTTTATACCTAATAATGAACATGTACCTATCGTTGATGAGACTGTGGCAGCACCTGTGGCAACTTATCAAGATACTGATGTTGTTATTGACCATACCCCTTTAAATGATGAAATTATACCTGCACCTGTTACTGTTGAGGTTGTGTTGAGAAGATCTCAAAGAACACGTAAGTCGTCCATACCAGATGATTATATTGTGTATCTTCAAGAACATGAGTTTAATGTCTGTGGTGATGATGAACCTATTAGTTTTAAACAAGCTATCTCTAGCCCTCATCCTTCTAAATGGATGAATGTCATGCATGATGAGTTAGCTTTTATGGCTCACAATAATGTTTGGGAGCTTGTTTCTTTGCCGCCTGGTTGCAAACCAGTTGGCTGGAAATGGGTTTTCAAAATCAAGTGTAAATCATCTGGCGAAATTTAAGGATAGAAAGCTAGATTGGTGGCGAAAGGGTACAGTGAGAGAGAAGGCATTGATTTTAAAGAAACTTTCTTGCTGGTCTCCATAAAGGATTCTTTTCGAGTTGTTATGGCTATAGTGGCTCATTTTGATCTGGAATTACACCAGATGGATGTCAAAATAGCTTTTCTAAATGGTGATCTTGTTGAAGATGTCTACATGGTTCAACCTGATGGCTTTACTGAAAAGGGCAAAGAACATTTAGTTTGCAGGTTGAAGAAATCCCTTTATGGTTTGAAACAGGCTTTTAGACAATGGTACTTGAAGTTTGACCAAGTGGTCACTTCTTTTGGCTTCAAGGAAAATGCCTCAGATTAGCGCATTTACCTGAAGATGAGTGGGAGCAATTTTATCATCCTTGTTCTATATGTTGATGATATTCTTCTTGCTAGCAGCTGCATTGATGTTTTGAATGAGACAAAGAAAATGTTGAGTAGCCATTTTGATATGAAAGACCTTGGTGATGCTTCTGTTGTCTTGGGCATCCAGATATGTCATGATAGGTCTCGTGGTACTCTTGGATTATCTCAGAAAGGGTACATTGATAGAATCCTCAAAAGGTTTCATATGTACTCTTGCTCCCTATGTGTTGCGCCTGTTCAAAGGGGTGAGAAACTCTCTAATTCTCAGTGTCCTCAAAACAACAAAGAGTTGTTTGAAATGGAGAAAGTTTCATACGTTTCCGCTGTTGGGAGCTTGATGTATGCTTAAGTCTGCAATCGTCCCGATATTGCTTTCACTATTAATGCTTTGGGCAGATACTTGAGCAACCTAGGTTTGGGTCATTGGAAAGCCTGAAGAAGGTCTTGAGATATTTGTAGGGAACCAAGGATTATATGTTGACCTATGCAAAGTCTGATCAACTTGAAGTCATAGGTTATTCAGATTCTGATTTTACAGGTTGCCTTGATGACCATAAGTCTACTTCAGGCTTCATTTTTATGATGGCAGGAGGAGCTGTATCCTGGAAGAGTGTCAAACAGATAATCACAGTTACTTCTATTATGGAGGCAGAGTATGTTGCTTGTTATGAGGCTACCCGCCAAGCTATGTGGCTAAAGAATTTGATTTTTGGCTTCCGCATTGTTGAAAGTATTTCTAGGCCACTTGTAATTTATTGCGATAATACTGTTGTCGTACTTCTCTCTCAAAATAATAAGAGCTCTACTCGTTCGAAGCACTTCGATGTGAAGTACTTGTTTGTTAGAGAGAAAGTACTTGAGTTTCAGACTCGAATTGAGCACATTGTTACTCAGAGCATGTTGGTAGATCCACTGACCAAAGGCTTGTCGTTGGAGTTTTTCAAAATCATGTAACCCATATGAGTTTAGTCAAGTCTTTTTATGTTTTGGATTAGTGGGAGTTTTATTTTGTAATCTGTTTATTGAAACTATTTTTTCTATTTTGGATATGTTTTGTGACATCATTTTATTAACATATCTTTTGTTGCATTTTTTGGATGCTTGGAACATGTGGAAATGAAATTCATATTTCCTTATCTATACCGTGACTGAAATATAAGCTATTGTGGTGTATAATGTATATCCCTATCGGATATGATTGTATGCTATTGTGAAATTATTATATTTCTTGGTATAATTAATAACTTATCATAATAATATAGATTTTGTACTTAATAATTTAATAATGCTATCCAAGTGGGAGAAATGTTAGATTTTCTTATTAATATATATTATTATATTAATTTGATGGATTAACATCATTAAATTATTATATTTATATTGTGTTGATTAATTATATAATATGTAAATAAGTAGATTTAGCTATTGGGCTTTTGTTTGGATGGACCGTGATGGGTTGGCCCATTCTATGTGCCCAGTGAGAGGTTCCTGCTCTCATCTTTGGTTGCCTATATAATCACTATCTCATTAGGTGATTATCACACAGAGTCAGTGACACACTGAATATAAGGCACTCAGATTGAGGGTAGTACACACTCACTATTAAGATTCATGGATCGCTTGTCTTCAGGTACGCCTTCAATCAAAACTTTGTTGTGATGATGTATATTAAAATTGTGTCATAAATGATATGTTCATAGTTAGAATTTTTCAACACAAAGTGCAAGTTGTATGAGATACAGTATCCCTCACAATTGCTAAAATGTGACTCCACTTAATACTACCACCACATAACTTCATAATGAAAAATTATAACAATCATTCGGGTTGAATGCATATTTATATAACAAATTTGTTTCTATTGTGGTAATTAGCCTAAGTTACCATTTTGTTATTGGCCCTAACACACAGCAGAAAAGGGGGACAAGTGACTCAAGAATCAAGATTCCCTAGTTGCAAGTATTAATTGTGTTGTGGCAGAGGAAAGAGATTCTTTAGTTGTTGCTTGTTCCAACTAAAAAACTGTATATCTTGCATGTGAAAACAAAGGAACCTGTCATCAAACAGGGTAAAGAAAGAGACAGAGAGGGACCAGTCCTACATCAGCAGAAGCATGGTTCCATTGACTAAAAGGTGCCTTAAAGGTCTAAAATAAACCCCTAAAAGAAATTATTGTAACTTTTTTCTTTCTTTCTCATGTAACACTCAAATACTCAATGTTTAGTTACTAAATGTTGAAAAAGATTAATTGATCAATATAATGATCTAATTTATTTTAAAAAAATTATTTGGTATTCAGAGGTCGATTGATTTGATTATTTTGATAATTTAACATCTTATTTGAAATCATGCAAAGGATCTTTGATATTGTAACCCGCACAGTACAATTACTAATTACCTTTTTTAATACATTTTTCTTAATAAAAAGTGAAACATTCTATGCTGACTAACTCAATTGATTAGATAAACTATCTGAGATATTGTGAATCTTTTAATATTATTTAATTCCTATCAAAATAAAAAAGAAGCTCAATTAATGTTATAATATAATATTTTATATACATTTTGAGCAATGTTGGAGTGAATGGTTAGATTTGTGCGTGTCTCACTCTGATCTCATGCAAGCAAAAGAATGAGTTGCCGTTGTGTCTCATTTCATATTTAAAACATTTAGAGAATCCTTTGTGTCTGAAACAGTGTTTGGACTTTGGCGGTTTGACATAATGAGCATATGGGATGGGATGGGAGGGGAAGAAAATAATGAATAATCCATCCGTCACGTTTCTTTAACAACCCAACACCCCTCGTTTTCTTCCATTTCTGTCAATGACGTGCCTTTGTTAAAACACAAAATTATGTTCCTACTATACAAGTGTACGAATATGTTAACTCCAGCTGTCTTATATAGCATAAGTTTGACTTGTACTTATTTAAAAAGTCTTATATTCGGATTACAGGACTAAAATTAAACAATCAATCGATAATTAAAATGATATAATATGTATTGTAATATAACTAAAAAGAAAAGATAGAGATAAAAATCATATAAAAATAGATAAAATTTTGGAACTCGATTACTTTCAAAATTTATGTATATTGTGTAATGCCACTCTCTTAACTAACAGAGGTATTATTTAAGTTGAACAAGTAGAAATGATTTTTTTTTAACATTTTGTATCATAAAATAGTTCTTCTAAACAATAGCATGGTTGAATCCATAAAAGATTACATACTCTAAAAAAATGGGGCACACAGGCTCCCAAACAACTACTAATTAATGTAACTTGGACAAGTACTATTCTATGTTGCCTTCTCACTGAGTAAGTCAGGCACACAAATTACGTCTCCATGGAACTACACGTAGCAACTCATTTTCTTCACAGGTTAGATCCTCGTCTACGCTCTCCACAATTTTCTTCTAGGAAGAATATGAATAAAACATACAACAACTAGAGGGGTGAGTACAAGACTTTCAACCCTATGGATATTCATGTAATGGGTGGCTAAGTATAACACATACCAATATTTACCATTTAATAATCAATCAAACATTTAACTTGGGCAATTAATATCCACACATCAGGTTAGTTGATGGTATTCAATGCATGAGTTGGAGGTTTTATGCGTTAATGGTATGCAATGCACGAGTTAAAAGTTTTATGCTTTATCTTTTATTAGTGTTTCATGATGCAATTGGGGCTTATAACTCATATCCCTTTCAATTACCTCATCATAGTAAGTCTATTGTACGACATAATTATGTACTTAAAGTGATCGAAGCTCACCAAGTTCCCAAAAATATATACATATATAGGTAACAAACACATAGTCCAAAAATCTTTCTTTTTTGATCACATAAAACGAAACTAGTTCTCCACGGCCTCAGAAACATCTGTCTTTAGTCAAAGTATATCGGGTTTACCATGAGCGTCCCAGTTCTGGACGCGACTCTGAACCATTAGGTACCCGACCCAGTTATACTCCTAAGATCCCTATATCATGGACTGAACGATCGTGTTCTCTAGTGTACCCATTATCATGTCTTTAGTACTAGGGCTCAATCACATGCCATGAATGCATAATGTAATGTTTTATCTTTCTCTTTACTTAACTTAGTATCTAGTAGGGTTCTTGACTCAATATCTCTTTGTCCTTAGTACGTATGGTAGGATATACTATACTATTTTAGAAAACTATTCCAAAATTCCATATTTATAACTTGTAAAATTTCCTTTTTTGGTAGTCTCAGGAAAATATGGTATTATAGCTTTTAAAACTGTTAAGTATCTTATGAAAATAATCTTATCTAGTACCGGTACTCATAAAATATAGAGCATGGTTTAGTTAAAATAATATTACCTTTAACTATTAATTTAGACATAAGAAGTTATAAAACTTAAACTTTGGAAATTAAGTTTATTTCATAATATTATTTAAAAATATTATACGGGCTTTAAAACAACATATAGTATGAAAATATATTTCTAAATCTATTTTAAAAATCTGAGCGTTGAAAATTCTTGAAATATATACTATTTATTATACATACTTTTACCATCAATCGAAAATGTAGTCTTGTCGTATTTTCCACGCCGGACTGGATTCCCTCCGGTGTTTAAGTAAGAAATTTCTAAAATAAATTTTTATTTTATTCAAAACTTCGGTATAAAATCTCACTTGATGTTTTCTAAAAAAATAGTTAAACGCTAAATAAATCTGTATTTGTTAAAACTTGTCATTATCCGTATTTTTTCTTAAAAACTTTGATTTTTATAATTCAAAATGTAACATCCTAAGTAGTAAATTATAAATTAGTGGTGAATTTAACAAAATTAAATTAAATAAATCTTGAATTAAATTAATTAATTAAGGAGCATGACTGGAATGAGAATTTAATTAAATTATGATGATAAATTAAGAATTACCGTATGGTAAAAAGCAAAATAGATTTATGATTAGTATTATTATTATGTGGGTAAAGAAAAGAAAAAAAAATGGAATTTTGAATTAAAGTAAATTAGAAAGCAAGGAATTGACCAAAATGTCCTTAATGAGAAATTAATTATACAATTCATTTCTTCTCCACTCACATGCACGATTTTCCTCTATTTCTTCTCCACTCTCTCACGTTGCCATGGTTGAATGCTTCTAGCTTCAAATTGGACGTCATTTCTTTGTTGTAAATTGAAATTGATAGCATATTTGGAATCCGGTGAGCGAGACCAACAAGTAGGTACCTTTAATTTTAAGCTTCGTCGTTTCTTTTCTCTTTCTCTCTCTAAGACCGTGCATGTGATGGATATTGGGGTTTCCAATTTTGTAACTTTATGGCATTTTGAAGTTTAAATGTGAACCTTAAGACGATGGGAATAATAGAATGATTGACAGATAGTGATTTCGATATTTATAGGTTTCATATTGAAGGTGAAAAGCTCATTTGACGCAGTAGGAACTTGGAACCAAGGTTAGAAGTGGAAACGGTAAGTTTAGTGACCTTAAATTGAAGAGTGGAAGTCATTAGATGTAACAGGTTAGGGTTTTAAAGGTTACGACACTAATCCCAATTCTTGCATTTCTTAATTTTAGAGTGTTGGCGTATTTGGAGGAACCGGTGCCCGACTTAGAGTTAATTAAAGCTCAGAGTTGAGGTAAGAGGGATAGACCGGATGTATATATTAATAGAAATAGGAATAAAATTCGTTTGGTGATCACGGGGAAAAGAGTATCATAGTTATAAAATTTTGTATATACACGTATATGATATATTTCATTACGGAATGAAATTATATGATTTAAATGAATTCGTTTGAATGTTAGTGATGATGTTGATATATATTAATATAAATATATGTGATGGTAGAATTGATTTTGATGATTGAGCGATTATGAAAATTGTGATAGGTAATATGATGTTGTCTTATGTTGATTATTGCGTGGGAATGATAATTGATAAAGCTGGAAAATAAGACTTGATATTAAGTTGTCTGACTGGCTTATGTGGTATCCCAAGGCGATGAATTTAATGTCAGGATTAAGATGATGATGAATCAATTATGTAATGATAAGAAATGTTGATTATATTGAGCTACTATTGATTTTAATGTTGTATATGCATATTAGTTGGTGTAGACGGTCAATCGGTATAGTTTACCCCTCGTGTTTGGTCCAGTGGTCGTTATGGCCCCGTTGACCTACCCAGTGGTCAGACAGGACATGATGGTGAGGTGGAGAGCCAGACAGGCTAGGTGAACTAAATTGAGTTCACGGGGTGTCAGGTAGAACCCTCAGTTGACAACCAATCTTTTTAGTATCCGGATACTAGAAAGTCATAAATTTTGTTGAATTGAGCATCAGTTATGTTGATGTTTACCTAATTGAGGAGTATGGCATGTTGCATTGAACTGATGTTGACCTTGATTGTATTAAATGATGTAAGTAGATGAGTTGATGATATGCCATGATCAGAGTGACTGAATTGATGATTATTATGGTGAACATTAGCGACTGATGATATTGTGGTGGATGTTGATTGAGTGTGATGGTGATGAGTTACTGAAACTCATGTCGATATACTTATGCATATGTGTTTATAAGATGATGGTGAATATTGAAGTATTGGTAGTGTAATTAAATTGTTGATATCCATATTCTGTGACGATATGGCATTGAGCTTTATTGATGATTAAATGCTAAATGGGCAGGTTACATTATTGTTGATGTTGGCATTGATCCTTATGGTGTACATGTGTGATATTTGCTTAAAACAATGACAAAAATCTAATGTGTAAATTAATTAATGATGATGTCTAGGTTCTGTTACTCTGATGGCATTGAGCCATTCATGATGAATGATGCATGAATTGGCAAGAACTCTATTTGTTTGAGACATATATACATACATGTGTGTGATATTGTTAAGAATGAGTATATGTAGTATGGTAGTGAATAGGTAACATATGTAACTGAAAGGGTCATATCGAATGCCAATGATAACCAAACTCCCTAGATAGTTTCAATAGGTCTTCATTTGTATATGGAGTGTGTGTGCATGAGTGAAACAAGGCTTGAATGGCATTTTAGGCTTTTGGTACCATGAGTTGTCCACTAAACAATCAAACTGCATTTCAATGCATAACTTTTTCATATGGTAGAATTTTAACAAATGGACTGCGCCAATAAGTCTAAAATGGGGAAAACAGACTGCCCATGAAATTTGGTGTCGTTTAGAGTTGAAACAGGCAATTTAAGGGTCCTTGTAGTTCACAAAGTGGAAAGACTTGGGATTAAGGACTAAACTACAAAATTAGGAAGTTTTGATATGTCATGGGTGTTTGCACGCCATCCTAGGTGTGTATACACTGAGGTTCTGTGCCATCCTTCCTCTGTGTGTGCGTGCCAGCGCCCATTTTGGCGTACTAACGCTGGTGTTGGCCTGGTCCGTGGTTCTTCTTGTATGTGGGCACACTAGCCAACATATGCCCATGCTGGATCTTGTGTGTACCTCTGTTCCCACTCCAGTATGCGGGTGTGTCAATGTTCATCCCTAACGTGTCCATGTTGGGGCACTGCTTGACCAATGTGCCTCTACATCCTTGCCGTGCATTCCCATGCCCACCCCTAGCGTTAGTATGCTGCGGTTCTGCCATCTCACCTGTGCATTGGTGCCTTGGCCTATGATGCCGACATACGAGTGTTTGGCCTAGGCGTGTATACTTCTAGGACCTGTTCCTCTCACCTGTGCCTAGCGTTTGAATGCCTACCTAGGCATACCCACGCCCAAGTTCTATTACCTTGCTCATTTTTGTAATTTTTCAAGTTTGGTTTTTGACCTGGTTGCTTGGCATGTCCTAAAAATATTAATATATGAACTTGGGAATTAATGGTGTTTATTAATTATGTCTAGAATGTATTTAATTGTGAAAAATTTATTATGAAAATTATTAAATAAGGGAGAAGAAAATCATTTTAAGGGTGAGATGTTATACAAAAGGCATATACATATATAATTTTCAAAATTCTTTATTTTTAGTATAAATTTTAAGAATTAATAAAAAATCTATATTTTCTTTATTTTTCCTATTTCCTTAAAATTCTGTCAATAAAACATTTTTCCATACGTTCTTAAGGACAAAGTCATCGAACTCGCAATCTTATCAAAACTTTCATAATTCCTCAAAGAATCCAACTTTTCCACGTCATCACTAGTAAATAAATATTATTACAACTAAACTGTCATTTCTCCCATTTTGCTTTAAAATAAGAATATATATATATATATATATATATATATATATTTTGTTGAGAAGCCGCATTGATACTTTGTATTTTTTTTACATTTTCAATGTTCATAAAATTAGTCAGTTAATATGCATCTAAACTTATTGGCACGTCACATATTACACATCAATTTTTAAATATCTACCAAGACAATATTTTTATAGTAAAACTTTAAACATACTAAACATTATAAAATCACATTTCAAGATCAATTATTATATTAAACACAACATGCAAGGCAAAAGCAATTAAGCAAAATGAACATGCAATCACGAATACTATGCAACCACTATCAAGAAATATGCTCAGCAAAAATAATAATTTCAACACATGCACACTAGCCAGGGGTGCATGCGACCAATTTTCTTCCTGATGCCAAAAACTGAAATCATAAGTCAATTTGATTTTATAAAATTTTCAGTTTTTAGGTATTGAGACTGGTAAAGATCTTAAGGTGATCTTTACCACCATATACATGCAAATAACCTTAGAGCAAGATAGAAGAAACTTCTCTTACCTAGTGCTCTTGAAAGTTCAAAGTGGAAGTGAGTGGTTCCTCCTTGTGATTTTTCTTCCTCGACTCGTTTCTCCTTCTTAGATGATCACAAATGACAATCTCTGTAATGGTGTTGGATAACTAAATGATTTGTTAGGTGACAAAATCTTGAAAGAAATTTTCGATATCTTAAGGGGATTTGATGGTGGTGGTTCACGTGATTTATGGTGGTGTTTTGTGGTGACTCTTGGCGTTGGACTTAAGAGGATAACTTAGTATTGTTTACAACCAAGGTAAATCATGGATGATAGGAAATAGAAACAAGATTAATGGCAAATTTGGCTTTGGATTTATTCACGTTAAAGGCAATACAGTTCACAAAAATGGTTAAGCTTGATTGAAATTTTGGTTTAAGTTTTTCACAGTAATGTCATAGAATTGAGACAAGGCAATGGATTGAAAACTTTGGCTTAGATTTTCTTACAGAAATGACAGGCTCTTACATGGGTAAAATGGGAAGGATTTGCATGGCTTTTCTTTTATGGGAAAATTTATGGCAATTGGAACAAACTTTAGTGGAAATTTAGAACAAGGTGATAGCAAATTTTGAGCTTGATTTCTCAGCAGCAATGGCAATGCTTCATGCATGAGATGCAAGAAGTTATACATGGAAATTTAAACAAATTCTAGCCTTTCTAAATCCTGGCCAAGTATTCCAACTTACATGGCTAAGGTTGCAGCATGCAAGGGCTGATGGTTTTAGTGGATTAGGTGGCATCATAGATGAAGTTAAGTGGCAACTTTTGGATTCAAATAGAAAACATAATGATGGCTTTCTCACACAGTTTTAGCAGGCAAAATCCTTCATAGGTGAAGTCCAGAATTGCAATGTGAAATGAGAGATAAGGTGGCTGGAAGTACATAAAGAGAAGGCAAGGAAATCATGGCTCAAGTGGCTGTTTCTGGACAGCTTCCGTGGGAAATTTTAAGGTAAAAATAACTTTGTGTTGCAGTGTGAATTTAAGGAAATTATGAACTTGAAAATTGTTCCTTGTCTTCTCTTTTTTCCAATGAGCTAAAGAGCGCTTGATTCCGACAACTATAGAGAAAGTTATGCCTAAAACATTAAAAGGTGAGCGATTGTTACATGAATTTCTAGACCCGTAACTTAGAATAAAAACTGGGAGTTGTGTGTTCAGAATTAGACTTCAAGATCTTCATAAGAATTGTAGAGAATTTTGTTACATGGATTTTAAGACTAGAATCTTTCAATTCTGATATTGGTAGGTTAAGTTATAGTGAATTTTGTGAATCGGGTGCAAAATTATTGTATTCGGGACAACGAGATCGAATTAAAACTTGCCAGAATTAATTGTTATCGCTTTCCTAACATAATCCAAGTCTAAATATTATGCCTAAAGTTTATCAATCACTAATTTAGTTCAAAATTCATGCACACATATACTAATAGGTTCTAATGTTTGTCTAAGATATCTAGCAGAAATAAAATTCCAGGGTATGGCCAATTACCAAAATTGCGGGATGTTACATGTTGGTTCATGAATCTTAGTGCACTTGAATCCCCAATTACTCATAAATCCAGTCATCTGGATCTAAAATCACATTTGCTCACTCACTAATTTGCCCACAAAGTAAGTGTTGTCGCATCATGTTGGGAAAGTGGGACATAGCGCCCATAAATTTTTCATGAATCCATTTCTTGACCCAAATCAAGTTTGGCAAATGCATCCTAACTTTTATTAGTACTCCATAGTATATGTATATATTTTAATAGAAACAACAATAATCTCAATTGACAACTACTAGAGTATACATCATTCAATCAGACTCAACAAAATTGTTTAATCAATTCAAAATAATTGAAAACTGATTAAATTGAAATTAGGAAACAAACTTATATTATGTGGGCAGTTCACATGGGATCTCGAATCTACTGATTAAAATTAATTTGAACTATAATATTTAATATATTACTTATATATTTATATTACCTTACTAAATTACATACATAACTTATACTTAAACTATTCTAGGCAGTAACTTGTAACTTTTTTTATATGTTGAAATTTTTTACAACAATAATTTTTTAAAGTAATTATTTTTGATTTTATTGGACTCAAATTCTATGTTTTATACTTGATTTTATAAAATATATAATTAATAAAAAACCTAACAAATCCATCAAACCCAGACTATACTTAATCATATTAGATCAAGTGTCATCATATATTTCAATCGGATCAAACTGAGATGCAACTTAATAATGTAATCAGATCAAATTATATTTTGTTTAAAAATTAAACAGACGTGGACCACAAACACCCTTGTTGACAACTATATGATATTTTTTTCAAATTTAAAAATTAAAAGAATAATAAAGTGAAACTAAGACAATTAAATGAGTATTGGTGATGAGGGTGACCAGACATAACTAGGCAAGCAAGGAGGGTGGGGTCGAAGTTTGCCTCGTCTTTGAAATTCTGGTCTCCACCACAAAACACCACAACCCACTCACTCCTAACTGTTACGTTATTGGGGAATGAGCCCTTCGCTCAGAACATGCCTTATATCTTATGCATATCATACTCAATCTAGTACTTCAAAAGGTTCGTCATCGTATTCGTACCACTGCATCAATAACTTCTAAAGTTCTTAACCTTCATCATCATACCACTGAAATCCTTCGTAAATTTTTATCATTATTTCCCATCAAGTCACAATTTCACACAATAATTTTTTTATTTTCATGTTATCATGCCAACAAGTTTAATCAATAATGCTCGGTTGATTCTTAATTAGTGTTATATAACTAAAATAAATTAGAAGTAAATTTGTATAGATTTATCAAGCAAAATTTAAAATATCTTAAATAATATATAAGATCACTAAATAACATTGTTGGGTAAATTATGTTTCTATAAGTGATTAAAAATCAATTGTGTAAATGAAATTGTAAAAATAAGAAAATTTAATAGTTAATATTGATCCTTTATACTATTTGACATAATCAAATTTCTGTTGAATTAATAGATATATTTTCTCAGTTGACCTAACCCGAGTTTGATCGGTCAAACAAACATACTTATATATGTGTGAGTAAAGAGTATAGAATTCTGAAGAACGTCTATTAGTTAGTTTATGACATTTAGGTTTTTAGTTGTCTACTGAATGTATTAAATTGAAGTTGTTTGCGTAATACCAGTTCTATGCTTCATATATAAAAAATTGTTTGATGTTTTAACACTTTAGGTTATAAACATTTATACACCCTCTAGTTGAAATTTTAAATGATTATTTGATACTCAGTTATAAAAATTATATTTGATTAATAATAATTTGATATATCATTTAAAATATTTTTAAATTTTGTTTGATTAATAAATTGAAAATTTATTTATGATGAATCTTAATTGGAAAACTCAAATGATAAAAAAACCTTAATTCTGGTTGAAAATAACACCAGTCCTATATAGATATATTAGTTTAAGTTTTGTTCTTAATTAAATCTCTTTGCGTGTTTTTCTTTTTCTTTTTGTTATATTTCTAGATTTGTAGGTAAGATTACAATGGATTTAATTGATCTGAAATATAAAAATAGTTATAAATTAATTGAAAATTGATTAAGATTATAATATATATATATATATATATATATACAATAAATCATGAAATTAGATATAATGAATTAATCTATATCTCTCTTATTTATTATTCTTAATTTTTTTACTTTTAGTTTCAATAAGAGTATTGTTGAGAGAGCAATTAATATTATTTTAAAATATTAAATAAATAATTAACCCTTTCTTAAAATTTTAAATAGATAATTAAATATAAACGAGAATTTTATCTTTAGATAAACACTAAAATAGAAACGAGAGTAAATATTATTCAATAATGAGTCATTTTAACTAGTGTCCTTAGAGCATCGTTTAAAAAAGTGAAAATATAAATTCGTTATTAGAAATTACATAGAAATAAAAATAAACGAATTTCAATGATGCTTTTCAATAAAAATCTTTCCATGCTACTTGTTAGTATTTTTTTATTCAATACTTCTTTCGTTTTACAACTGTGTTCGTTTTGACCTTTTCTTTTAACAACTATTGTTACTTTAAGAATTTAAGATGTAGTTAATTTATATTTTTAAATTATATCTTTTTGTAATTAGTGTATTTTTTTCTCATTACATTTCATTTAATCAATAAATAAGACGAAATTAAGACATTATTTATTATTAATAAAATTATAAAATTAAATAAAAATATTTTAATTCATATCAACTAAAATAACTACATGTTTAAAAAATACTAAAATAAATATAATTTTAAGAAAAAATGAGTATCTAACACCATTTCCCCCTTGAATAAGACAATACATAGATTTTTGGATATTGTTATTGTATTTATTGTCTTCCACGACATATTTTTCTAAAATTTGAAAATCCACAAGACGTGAAGATCAGGACTCTTGTATTTTTCGTTGTACGTCTCTTCTTGCAATTGACTCTTCCATTCATTTGCTAGTTTTTATAAAATAAATTTTTTATTTTTTATTTTTTATTTTTTATTTTAATCTCTTTCTCATTTAATACTTTTAAATATAAACCGTTTTTTCTTAATAAGTAAATAGTTACAAAATAAAAGAAAGAATATGAGCTAATAAAGGTTAAATCAACATTCTAATGAAAAGCATATAATATTTCAACAAAATAAAGGTTAACTCGGTTAATTCATTAACAAAGGTGGCCAGGTATGAAGCAAGAGTATCCATCCAATAAAAAATTATTGTAATTAATTAGTGGTAAATAATCAATAATGGATTTCCGATCTGCCAACACAACACTGCCAGTGTTCAGTGACTAACCCTCGGTAAATCAATAATAAATAAAATATAAAATAATAATATACCATTATTTAATTATATTAAACATCCACGAAAAGAGATCGCATTTAAATTAAATAATAACGAAACAATGAAAAGACAAAAATTAAATTAATTAAAAAAATAGCAGAGTGACAGAGAAAAACAGAAAAGAGAAAGAAGCAGAAGAGAGAGAGTAGAAGAAGAAAAGAAGAGAAGAGAAAACAAAATAAGAAGATATATAGTAGGAGAACCCATTCCTAATGTTCGGAAATTAACAAAAAGAATTTAAAAATCGAGAAGGCATTGTTCACACCGGAACCCTAGAGTCCATGGCGTTGCCATTTTTCTTCGCTGTCGCCACGTAGTATTTTCGGCGACCGTGAATTTCCTCACCTCGATTCTCCCGCCGCAGGAAATGGCTCATGAGTCGTCGCCGGCGGAGAACTCAATGTTGGTCTCGGATTATAGATCTCTCTATTTCGTTATAACTAACTAACTAACTAACGAATCTGTTGTGACAATCGTTACTAACCGTGCGTCAGCTTCGGAGAGGTTGTTATCGGCTGCCGTGTTTGTTCGGTGGTGGCGGTGATGACCAAGGGAGGGCAATGCTTCCTCGAGAAGCTTCAGAGTTGCATTCGGACGGTTTTTTTCATGGTCGCATTGGTGGCATCGCTGGCGGTGACGTCACTACCTGTGGTCGTGACGGTGACCGGCGTGTTGATGCCTTGCGTTTTGATCCACAACTTCACTTGCGTCAAGTGTTACAACATCACCGAGCATTTTCGTCGTTACGCTTTCAAGAGTTCCTTGACGGATATTCCCATTGTTTCCGTCACAAGATTGCTCATCATTCTTTATAATGCTTCACTTTTGTCTCCCTCTTTTGTGGCTTTTTTGCTGCTCTTTCACGGAATCTTAAAATCGTGGGTTTCCTAATGTTGCGAATAATTTTTGGTTTTTGGAAAATTTATGATTGTGTTTCTAAGCTTAGTTTTATTCTTCAAATTATTTATCTTACTGATAATTATTCCAACTCAGGCATGTTCGGTTTAAATAAATATATACTTATGTTCAGTTTCTCTACTTTTAATCATGAAGTTCAGTTTAATCAGAAATTGCATGAAGCATGATTTTTTTTCCCCTTGAGGTTTTTAGGAAATAATTAAAGAAAGAAAGAAAAAACTAAGATTTTTGAGTTAAATTGAAATTGAGGGTGCCTTGGTTGTTAGTGTGTGAAATAAGTTACCTGTGGGGAACTGAATCTGTAGGAAGAAAAATGATAACTGGATTATGATTTATGAATTATCTCGGCATGTTAATTAGTGTAGTTCTTCTGATGCTAGGTTTGTATTTATGTTATGATTGCAGGTGTTTATTCCATTTATGATGGCCCTACTTTCTCACATGGGCCTTACCTTGGAACTGTAACACTGTGCTCTTTTCTGTCAATTGTTCTCCTTTCAGTCAAAGCTTGTCTTTTTACTGCAAATTCCCAGATTGAAGTGGAAGCTTCAGTTTCCCTCAAGAGGCAGAAACTTCATTTGAAGAAGTCATGGGGAATGCTTGTCTTGTTTCTTTCATCAGTTGTGTTTGCCCTTGGCCATACTGTTGTTGCTTATAGAACCAGGTGCAGAGCACGGAGAAAGCTCTTGTTTCATCGAGTTAATCCTGAAGCTGTAAATTGAGAATAGCTTTCTAGTCTTTTTGTAGTTTCTCAGGCTAGTACTTGTACAACTTCTTTCATCTTAAAAACTAATATTGAAATTAGCAAGACATTAATTGGTGACTTTTAAGTTTTAAATTTTATTACTATGGTGACACATGTGTGAAATAAGAAATATACATTAATTTATCTATGCTTAATTGAACAGGTCATATCATCCAAAAATGTTTTCTCTGGGTATCCGAAGGTCCCACGATCTCCTACTCCTTCTGGGGGAGAACCCCCAAAAGTGACAATGAAACAAGACGCAGACCTTTTGGGACAGCTTGTGATGAAGAACTTCTGGTCAAATTACTTGTGGATTCAGATAGCTTATTCATCACATTTCAAGGTTTAACTCTTCATTACAAGCTCAGTTTTCCTGGTTCACTTTGTGTTTATATGTTGCAGCAGGTTTTGATAATGACAAACAAGATTCAAGATCAAGCACAATAATTACGGACAAATCAATTATGTTTGATGAACTTCAAAAGAAAGATTCAAGGCATTTAAAGAAGCTCAAATTTAATGAAATAAATTCATCAAAGTGCCTAAGGATCCAAAAGAACAAAGCCATACGCATTGACATATCAAAAGGAACAAAAAAGCACATGGAAATGGAAGCATCAACATGATGAGTCGATTCATGCATTTGGAAAGGCCTAGAATATGAAAATTCAATGTTTGAATCGATTCCCTAAGACCCCTGAATCGATTCATGCGTAATAAAAGGCCCAGGATGTGAATTTTTAGTCCTTGAATCGATTCAATAAACCCCTTAATCGATTCACGCGTGATAAATTTTGCCCAGAATGTGTTTTTAATTGATTGAATCGATTCACACCACATTGAATCGATTCATACGTTCCAAATTACCCAGAATCTTCAAATTTTCATGAATGAATCGATTCTTATTTCATGTGAATAGATTCATGCATTATTTAAAGTCCAAATATACTAAATGAATCGATTCATGAATAGATTCATTCAGTGTAAATTTGAAATTCAAATTTTGAATTCTGACAGACTTGTAGGATTTTTCGGGAAACCTCCTTGTGCCTTACAATTCAAATATTCCAGCTGCAAATTCACAGAATCAAGGTCAAGAAACTTGTGCATGGAAACAAGGAACTTAAAACATGGAATGTTTTGTGGATTTATGCTTCAGAGGAATTAAAAATTGGACAAATTACATGTGCCCTTGCTTATAAATAGAAGAGAAGCTGAAGGCCAAAAACACACCTAGCATTCATACGAAAATCACATTGCTTCTCCTTTTTTGTTCTTTAATTCTTGGCAAATTACTCTTTGTTTCTATTTTGGCAAATTATTTTTGAGAGTTACTTAGTGAGCAAAATAATTTTTGAGTGCTAAAACTTGCATATCCTCTCTTTGAGAGTTATTATTTTGAGAAAGCTTTAACTTGTATATCCACTCTTTTGGAGAGTTATCCTTGTACACTTAAACACCAAAAATCCTATAGTTTGGGTTGGGTTTCAACCTTGCAAGATTGTGAGATTGAGAGATTGGGTGGGTTACCCTTGTACTTGTGGGAATTGGATTCTTGAGTGTGGGACACTAGGAAGCTTCAATTACTCAAAGTTGTAATCTCTAATTTCATAGTGGAATCCTTCAAGTGGGTTGCTTGAAGGCGAGACGTACACCGGGGTGGTGGAACTCGTTATATCGGTTTGTAAATCTCTCTATCCCTACACTCTCTTATATTTGCTCATATAATTGCCGACTAAATTGTTAGAATTCACTTGAAATATTTATACTCTTATATTGTTTGGTACATTGTTAGTTATCTTCTTCAAGCATTGTTATTAAAGAATCAAATTCAAAAGCATTCTAAGAAAATTCTTAATACTCAATTCACCCCCCCTCTTGAGTAATTGAGGCCACTTGGTTAACAAGTGGTATCAGAGCTTGACTCTTTGTAGATCAAGCTTAACAGCTTCAAGAGAATAAATGGCCTCAAATTCTCTAAACCTTTTTCCCGAGGGTGGTGCCACAAATAGACCTCCCGCTTTCAATGGTGAGGGTTACGCTTTTTGGAAAGAAAGGATGAAAATTTTTGTACAATCAATTGATTTAAAAGTATGGAATGCTATTGAAAATGGTCCTTTTGTACCTATGCATATTGTTAATGATAAACAAGTTGAAAAAACCAATGGATGATTGGACAAGTGAGGAAGAAAAGAAAGTGCAATATAATTATAAAGCAAAAAATCTTATCACCTTAGCCTTCGGTCCCGATGAATTCTTTAGAGTAGTTACATGTAAATCTGCTAAGGATATGTGGGATACCCTTCAAATAACTCATGAAGGAACTAGTGATGTTAAGGATTCTAAAATTAGCACTTTAACTAGTCAATATGAAAGTTTTAGAATGAGTTCCAATGAACCTATTTTAGAACTTCAAAAGAGATTTACTTTGATTATTAATCATCTTATTACAGTTGGTAAATCTTACACTAACAAGGAACTTATCCACAAAGTTCTAAAAAGTCTTACTAGGGAATGACAACCTCTTTTTACGGCCATCAAGCAATCTCCCAATATAAATGGAATGTCTCTTGCCACTTTGTTTGGTAAACTACAAGAACAAAAACAAGAGTTGAAAGATTTAAAACAAGCGGAGGAAGAAGAAAAAGCCTCAAAGAAGAAAGGGATAGCTCTCATGGCCACCTCAATGGATGAAGATGAATCCGAGAGTGATCTTGATAAGGATGAAGAGCTAGGATTATTCGTGAAGCGTTTTGGGAAACTTATGAGGAACAAAAACTTCCAAAAGAGCTTCACACATAAAGTTAAGAAACCTATCTCTAAAGAAAATAATTCTTCACCTACTTGTTTCGAATGTGGAAAGGAAGGATACTTTAAGGCGAATTGTCCATATCTAAAGAAGAAAAACAAAGAAAGGAAAGGGAAAAGAAGAGCATATATCGCATGGGATGAAAATGAAATAAGTATCTCAGACTCAGAAAATGAAGAAGCAAACCTTTGCCTCATGGCCAACCACCAAGATGAAGATGATGAGGTAAATTTTCATGATCTAGATAAAGAAGAACTACTTGATGTTCTTGAAGAATTGTATGATAAATTTATAAAAGTTTCTAATAAGCATAAGTTATCAAGAAAAACCATTGATACTCTTGAAATGCATCTTATAGAGACTTGTAAAGAAAATAAACTTTTAAAATTAGAAGTAGTAAAAGTACAAGCATGCTCTAGGACCAAAACTTGTGAATTTGTTAAGAAATGTGATATACTTGAAAAGAAAGTGTTAGATTTAAACATGACGCTTGAAAAATTTACCAACGGTAGGGATAATTTAAATGCACTTCTTGGAAAACAACGTTGCATGTTTAACAAAACTGGATTAGGTTATAATCAAGGATCACATGCTTACAAAAAGGAAAAACATTACAAAAATTTCTTTGTACCACCTAGTAAATCATCTACACCTTTCATGAAATGTAATCATTGCAGTCTTAAAGGTCATAATTCTTACAATTGCAATGTTAGAAAATTAGAACCAAAGGTTGTGAGAAAAGTATGGGTTCCTAAGGGAACATTTTCACAAACTAACCTACAATGACCCAACATAAAATGGGTACCAAGCTCTCTAACTTGACTTGTTTTGTAGGTATGCTTTAAGGCAAGTAACACTCATTGGTACTTAGATAGTGGGTGTTCAAAACATATGACAAGAGACAAAAGTAAGTTTATATCATTTACTCCTCAAAACAAAGGTTTTGTTACTTATGGAGACAACACGAAGGGAAGAATCCTAGGAATCGGAAACGTTGATAAAAATTCTTCCACTTCTATAAATGATGTAATATATGTTGAAGGACTCAAACATAACTTGCTTAGCATTAGTCAATTATGTGATAAGGGCTATAAAATTGTTTTTGAATCAAACGGTTACATAATTGAAAATAAGCTAAACAAGGAAATAAAATTTGTTGGTCAGAGAGTTGATAATATTTATATGATTAATCTTGATTGTCTTGCTTCAAATGATATACAATGCTTCATAACTAAAGAGGATGAATCATGGCTATGGCATAGAAGAATTTTTCACATTTATGTAGACCATTTAAACAAACTTGTTTCGAAAGATTTAGTAATTGGTTTACCAAAATTAAAATTTGAAAATAAGTTTTGTGATGCATGTCGAAAGGGAAAACAAGTAAAGGTTTCTTTTCAAGCAAAAAATATTATTTCAACAACTAGACCTTTACAACTTTTACATATGGATTTATTTGGACCTTCAAAAATCAAAAGTTTTGGCGGAAACTATTATGGTCTTGTGATTGTGGATGACTTTTCTAGGTATACATGGACTTTATTTCTTACTCATAAACATGAAGCATATCATGCATTTAAAAAACGTGTCAAGATCATCCAAAACGAACAAAATTTGAAAATCACATCCATTCGAACGGATCATGGGGGAGAATTTGAAAATCAATCTTTTGAAAAGTTATGCGAAAAATTTTGCATTGAACAATATTTTTCGGCTCCAAGAACTCCACAACAAAATGGAGTAGTTGAAAGGAAAAATCGATCTTTAGCGGAGCTCGCAAGAACTATGTTGAATGAAAGTAATGTTGCGACACATTTTTGGGCTGATGTAGTAAATACTGCTTGCCATGTTATGAATCGATGTTTGATAAGGCCTATATTAAAGAAAACCCCCTATGAGCTTTATAAAGGAAGAAAACCAAATATCTCTTATTTTCATGTATTTAGATGCAAATGCTTTGTTTTAAACAATGGAAAGGATAATCTCGGTAAATTTGATGCAAAATCTGATGAAGCAATATTCTTAGGTTATTCATCTACTAGTAAAGCATATCGACTCTTTAACAAATGAACTTGTACAATTGAAGAGTCTATACACGTCAAATTTGATGAACTTAACCAAAATCCTCCGAAAAAAGAAATTGATGATCTTATAGGTACCTTCCAAGAAATGAACTTGGAAGATAAAGAAGAAAACAAAATTGAAGGAGATGCAACACAAAATGACAAACCTCAACAAAAGGAGTGGATCACCATAAAGAACCATCCATTGGACAACGTCATAGGTGAAATAACAAAAGGTGTAAGTACTCGAAACGCTATTAGAAATGCATGCAATCACTCAACCTTTGTATCATAAATAGAACCCAAGAATATCAATGAAGCTATTGTTGATGAACATTGGATGTTGGCCATACAAGAGGAATTAAATCAATTTGAAAGAAATGAAGTTTGGGAACTTGTGCCAAAACCCAATGATCATCAAATAATAGGCACGAAATGGGTTTTCAGAAACAAGCTTGATGAAAATGGAATAATAACAAGAAATAAAGCTAGACTAGTTGCTAAGGGATACAATCAAGAAAAAGGAATAGACTATGAAGAAACATATGCTCCCGTAGCTAGGTTAGAAGCCATAAGATTATTGTTAGTCTTTGTTGTTGTATAGATTTTAAGCTTTATCAAATGGATGTCAAAAGCGCTTTTTTAAATTATTGTATTCAAGAAAAAGTTAATGTAGATCAACCTCCCGGTTTTGAAAATCACAAATTTCCAAACCATGTTTTTAAATTAAGAAAAGCTTTATATGGTTTGAAACAAGCTCCAAGAGCTTGGTATGAACGACTCAGTAAATTTCTTCTGGAGAATAATTTTGAAAGGTGAAAGGTTGATACTATATTGTTTATAAAACGTAAAAACCATGACATCCTTTTGGTACAAGTTTATGTTGATGACATAATATCTAGTGCTACTAACAAAATTCTTTGTCAAGAGTTTTCCAAGATTATGCAAGATGAATTGAAAATGTCCATGATGGGAGAACTTACATTCTTCCTTGGGCTACAAATAAAGCAAACAAAAGAAGGAACCTTCATCAGTCAAACAAAATACTACAAAGAACTACTCAAAAGGTTTGAAATGGATAAAGCAAATGAAATAGCCACACCAATGGGTACTTCTTGCTACTTAGACAAAGATGAGAAGGGTAAGGACGTTGAAATAACAAAATACTGAGGTATGATTGGATCCTTACTTTACTTAACAGCTAGTAGACCCGATATTATGTTTGCTATATGCATGTGTGTTAGATATCAAACATGTCCTAAAGAATCACATCTCACTGCGTAAAAAGAATTTTAAAATATCTTGTGGGTACTCAAAATGTTGGCTTATGGTATCCCAAAGACGTTGAATGTATTCTTGTTGGATATTCTGACTTTGACTTTGTCGGTTGCAAACTAGATAGAAAAAGTACCAGTGGTACTTGTCACATGCTTGGAAGTTCTCTTGTTTCTTGGCATAGTAAGAAGCAAGTAAGTGTCGCGTTATCCACAGCTGAAGCAGAATATGTTGCCGCTGGGAGTTGTTGTGCTCAAATCCTATGGATGAGACAACAACTTCTTGACTTCGGTGTTGTTCTAGATCAAATACCCATTAAGTGTGACAACACCAGCGCAATCAACATCTCTAAAAATCCAGTAATGCATTCTAGGACCAAACACATAGAAATCCGTCACCACTTTATAAGAGATCATGTTTTGAAAGGAGATTGTGTTCTTGAATATGTTGATACTTCCAAACAATTGACGGATATTTTTACAAAACCCCTCGCTAAAGAACAATTTATAAAAATTAGGAGGGAATTAGGAATGTTGGAAATAACAAATATTATTTAAAGTGTTTTTGAAAATATTTCAAAACCTTAAATCTTTGAAATTTTTGACAAAAATATCTTGATGATACCTCTTAAACAGGATTTTTTTAATTACTATATCTCAAAATCACCAAATCAATTCTTATTTTGAGAAATAAAATTCCTTCTTGAAAAATTTCTAAATCAATCTTTGATAAATTCTTTTCTTGGCCACAAAAAAAAAATAGTTTGCATCTTTTAAATCATATGATTAAATCAATGCTTACTTGTTTATCTATTCAATTGCAAAATCTTAAATTGATTTTATAACAAAATATTTGCTAAAGAAATTAAGACATATTTTTGAACAAAATAATCTCTTAGGCATCACAAAGATCTCTAAAATAAATTGTCAAATAAACCTTGATTTTTTGGTGAAATTTCCACACCAACAAAATCATTGGTAAATTGATAAATCTCTAACAAAATTAGCCTCTCATATAATTTCTCTAGATTGAAATCTTGATAAATATCTCTTGAGTCTCCATATAGCATTAATTGGATCATTTTATATTTATATAAACAAAAGACACCAAAAAGCTTGAAATTTGAATTCAAAAATTCAAATTCAAAAATTTGAATTCAAAATTCAAAAGGAGACAAAGGCATGTGCTACTCTTTGCATTTCCCATGATCCCATTCTCGTGACTTCAAATGCCAAATCTCTATGCAATTCATGAGACTTCAATAGAGCTAAATGACAAAAGTTGATTTCCCAAGCACATTATTCCTTCTCGTGAGCTTTCTCGTCTAAACTAGGCAAAATCAACAAAATGAATCGATTCCCATATAAGGTGAATCGATTCACACGAGATACAATGCCTAAAATTGCCAAAATTTTGCTCAATGAATCAATTCCACCCTGACTCAATTGATTCACGCGTGCCCTGACTCGAAAATCCCCTGTTTGAACAAAAATGAATCGATTCTTACCAATTATGAATTGATTCATACGCTGATGATGGGCCACACTCTCTGATTCTTGAAATATTAATCAAGCATAGCCTCTCTTTTCCTATAAAAGGAGCACCTGACTCCTAAGTCTCTCCACTCACTCTCTAATATTTTTCTTCTACTAAAAACCTTCAAAAATCCATGCCTTCTTCTTCCAATCCAAGAAGAAAAAGAAGAGCTGATATTGTTGGATCCTCTGTTCCACAAACCACTGATATATCTAGATTATTCACCACACAAAACCAACTCTCTAGATATCTAGAACACTTTTTTGAGAATTCTCCCATTACCCTTCATTGGCTTGATTATCAACTCTTCCATGACAACTTCACTTTCTTTGAAATTCTCCAACAACAAAATCTTGGTGAATTTGCTACCCTTCAAGAAAATTTCATTTATCCAGAATTAATTAGAGTCATCTATTCCACTCTGAAAGTCACAAACAATCGTTACATAGCCAAGGTAAAAGGAGTCACCATCAACCTTGATGACCACATTCTTCATCTCGTAGGACGGCTTCCACTAAGCAACAATGAATTTAGTGGAAAGAGGCCCATGCCGGAATGGAATTATAATCCTCTAGAGGCAAGAACTTTTCTAAACCTTTCTTCTGCCACAACAAGCACAGTGGGTCAAATGGATATAGAACACCGACTCCTTCATTATTGCTTGGTGAAAATACTACTTCTTAAAGGAAGTAACAACGCAACGGTAAGTGAGTCTCAAATCATCCTACTTTGGGCTATGTTGCACAAAAAAGAAATCAATTGGATTGCACTTATAAAGCAATATATGATTGATGCTCAAAAAATCACCCGCCTTCCTTATGCTGTCTTAATCACCAAACTCCTTTATCATTTTAATGTTGATCTATCAAATGAAGTCAAGGAGTTAGTTGGTTTGAAAGGATTAATTAGTGGACCACATCTCACCAAAATGGGATGGACCTTTCCAAATGAAGAATGACATTACTCCCCTCCAAACGCACTTAGTGAAGATGAAGCGCATTTTGAGCATGAAACTCAACCTCAAGAACATGCACCTCTTCCAAATCTTAATGATGAGTTTTTCAATAGGTTGACCACCCACTTTGATAATCGGTTTGATGCGATAAATGCTCGGTTTGATAACTTGGAGAATAATATGAATGCCCGCTTCAACCAAATGGAGGATTCAATGACCACTAAATACAATGAACTCAATCAACAATTCTCGGAGTTTAAATTTTTCAATCCATAAAGCTAGAACTTATTGTATCTTTTTGTTTACTTTATCATGTTCCTATCTATCTTTAAATCATTCAATAAAATTATTCTCATGTTTTTGCTATAATCCTTAAGTTTTTGATGTGACATCCTGGCGCTGTTGAGGGCGGGGAGTGATCGCTGGTGCATGGGTACGGACAAGGAGCGGCTCCTGGCAGGCTTCCAGCCGGGAATGTGATATCCCGAGCACTGTTGAGGGCGGGGAGTGATCGCCAGTGCATAGGCACGGACAAGGAGCGGCTCCTGGCAGGCTTCCAGTGGGAGGGACACCTGAACGAATCGAACACATACCAGAATGAGAGGGATCCAAATATTGTATATGTATGGGACTATACAGTCGAGGATAGCTTAAAGGAATAAATTCGTACTACCTATACCAACAAATGCATTAGCCTTTTCGGTGGCCTATCACTTAAGCTTAACTTGGAGTAATTCTAGGATGGGTGACCTCTTGGGAAGTTCTCAGGAAGTGTGAGTGAGGACAAAAGCACATTGAAAAGGTCTCGTGTTGGTCTGTGGGGAGAGTCGTTCATTCCTGAAAAGCGGCCGGGCGTTACATTTGATGATGCCAAAGGGGAGAGAAATCTCATTTGTATGTTTATCTTTATCACTTCTCTTGGTATCTTGAAAGATTATCATTATATGATTATTTGCCTTTAATTATATATAAAAATCATTTGTGGCACATATTACATAATTCAGGGGGAGCATTATATGGCAAATATCTTGTAAAATAAAAATGGTATCAAACTACAATAGATAGGGGGAGTCCTATTGTTTGTCAAAAACTTGCATTATAAACTATTATGAGACTAACACCCCAAGAGATGAACACTTGTTGTCATCATAAAAAAGGGGGAGAATATGTTTATATGTTGCAGCAGGTTTTGATAATGACAAACAAGATTCAAGATCAAGCACAATAATTACGGACAAATCAATTATGTTTGATGGACTCCAAAAGAAAGATTCAAGGCATTTAAAGAAGCTTAAATTTAATAAAATAAATTCATCAAAGTGCCTAAGGATCCAAAAGAACAAAGCCATACACATTGACATATCAAAAGGAACAAAAAAGCACATGGAAATGGAAGCATCACCATGATAAATCGATTCATGCTCCTTGCTGAATCGATTCATGCGTTTGGAAAGGCCCAAAATATGAAAATTTAATGTTTAAATCGATTCCCTAAGACCCCTGAATCGATTCATGCGTAATAAAAGGCCCAGGATGTGAATTTTTAGTCCTTGAATTGATTCACTAAACCCCTGAATTGATTCACGCGTGATAAATTTTGCCCAGAATGTGTTTATAATTGATTGAATCGATTCATACGTTCCAAATTGCCTAGAATCTTCAAATTTTCATGAATGAATCGATTCTTATTTCATGTGAATAGATTCATGCGTTATTTAAAGTCCAAATACACTAAATGAATCGATTCGTGAATAGATTCATTCAGTGTAAATTTGAAATTCAAATTTTGAATTCTGACAGGCTTGTAGGATTTTTTCGGAAACCTTCTTACTTAAATTGCTCAAAGTTGTAATCTCTAATTTCATAGTGGAATCCTTCAAGTGGGTTGCTTGAAGGCGAGACATACATCGGGGTGATGGAACTCATTATATCGGTTTGTAAATCTCTCTATCCCTACACTCTCTTATATTTGCTCATATAATTTTCTACTAAATTGTTAGAATTCACTTGAAATATTTATACTCTTATATTGTTTGGTACATTATTAGTTATCTTCTTCAAGCATTGTTATTAAAGAATCAAATTCAAAAGCATTCTAAGAAAATTCTTAATACTCAATTCACCCCCCCTCTTGAGTAATTGAGGCCACTTGGTTAACAAGTGGTATCAGAGCTTGACTTTTGGTAGATCATATAACACCCCTGATTTTCTGTACTCGAATCCCGATGTAATCATCATAAATAATAAAAATGCGAATAATTTTTTCGCGTTTGAAAAACATTTCCAAGACATCACCATGATCACATCAAGACCCAAATCACAGAAGACCGAAGAGTGAGATTAAGTAACCTATAACTGGATCGATAAATAGTTTGCCCATTTGGTATACAAAAATAACAAAGTTTACAGCGGAAGAAGAATATGTATACCGGGCACACGCCTAGTCCCATATATGAAGATATGAGAAAAGGCTCGGCAAGCATGCAATGGCATATGGTAAGCCTAATATACAACCATCATCATTTTACATAATCACATAAGCATGCAATGCCCACGATGTATGTATATACCTATCTATATGATCATGCAACATACATCTCCAACATTCATATTTATAATAGACCATAACCAGCCCAACTTCAATTCATATATCTCCACTATTAGTACATCATCCAAATGTATCTTTATATTCATCGTTCGTCCATCAACAACACTAATTAGCAACATCATAATATTCATTTTGTACATAACACATTAGATTACAATGCTGCCGGCCAAGGCATTCCTCTACAACTATTTACCTTCTCAAAAGCTTTACTTCATAAACGTCCTCATCCCATGGTTTTTCTGCATCAATACTAAAAAGTAGACCACATGGGAGAGTGAGTTATACATTTCAAATGACGATATGAATACAATTGAAATTATGTGTATATCCATATCAACATCATGTATGCTTTGCTAAACACATCAACAATCATCATATATCATTAACTCATCAATATATATATTTAAACGTCAAATCATAGCAAAGCAAGCATATACACATTCATCACACCGCCACAATGGGCCAACACGTATCTATCACATCGCCACAATGGGCCAACATCATCAACATAGACTATTCTGGTCTTTCATCAAGCCACCATGGGCTAACATCATCATTTACAATCATAAACAAATACGCCCTTCATTACATTGGGCCATATCATACATATCGTCATATTCAACATCATTTCATATATTCATATCATTTATTACTTTTATGTGGTCTTTTATTATATTAACTTCTCATCTCATCAACATCAATACCATTATCTCAATCATCATCAATCATCATCATATTCTGGCATATCTCCATGCTATATGCAAATGCTCTTATGGCTAATGCATATGCACAATGGAATAATCAACAACAAATGTGGATCCGACTGTGGGAAATAACACCAAGTTGTGGGTTTAAGCATGATCATATACCATGCCCCTACTGTAGTAGTAAAATGTGTACACATATATCATAATGCATGCATATTCACCATATTTTTACTGGTACCAAACCGCATCGCCCATCATGCAACACCTGGTCATTTTCACCATGACCGTGGTATACAACATATTCAACATATGGTGTTGCGGGCCGGCCAGATATCAAATCATGGCGGCTGTGATCCCAAGGACCACCGGGGTCACCTGCTCTTCAAGAGCCACCCCCACAAGGGTCGGCCACATGTAGCTCCCCGTAGCAATACATGGGCGGCTTCGTGACTCACACACCAAGTCACAGGGGAACAACATAAATGCTCGTGCACTGAGCCACCCTCCCACTGGGTCGGCCGAGGGAACTCCCCTAATGTTCCAACATCGGCGGCTATGATATGCCATGGATGCAATGTAATGCAAATCAAATGCAAGCTCACTCTGTGCATCCTAAATGCCACTCATCAAACATCATCATCATCATCATCATAATCACCAACACCACCATACACCTTAGTGGATTTCAGCATTGTTGGTTTCTTAGTCATTATTTTCAAGTTTTAATGTGGCATTTTCATCTCAACATAATTCATATATATTTCACATCATATACGCAAGTCAACACTTGCAATCAACCATAACGGCATTACAATATTATATAATATTCATCAATAATATCACACTTTCATTTAGTGGATTTTCATCCCATTATTCATTACCATTGTCTTAAGTACACTTTATATGTATATATATTCGTGTGGCATTCACAACATTTTCAATTTCATAATTCATACCACACATACAAGACTATGCTTGTATCACACACAATGGCACACGACGATTTATCAATATAAATATGCACCTTTTAGTGCAAGAGAGTGCTCAACATCATCATCTATCATATTTTAATGTCATTTATTTATCCCTTCATAAATTTCAAATTCACTCTAGGATATCCCTCAAAATCCTCTCATAAGGTTCTCAATATTATTCTTTCATTACTCTATTCTTAGTAGTAATTATATCCCAAGTAACTCATCCCCAATCGCATTAATTAATTCCAGCCATTATCATACTTTATCATCATGGCATATCCCCAGATTATATACACCAAGAAGGGGATCCAAACGTAAGCCTTCCATAAATAATATAGGACAGTTTCAATTCTGGGGAAAACTCGCTCAAGCGAGATTCCCCTCCGCTTGAGCGAGACATGCCAAAAAGAAGGGTCAAGTATGAGCCTGCCACCAGTAATATCGAGTAAAACCCATTCTGGTGGAAACTCGCTCAAGCGAGATTCACATCCGCTTGAGTGAGACAGGTTGGGTTCGATTGGGCAACCCCCTTTTCGCGTAAGCGAAAAACATCCAGTAGCCAATTCCTTTAACGCTCGCTTGAGCGAAGCACCAGCTCGCTTCAGTGAAAACCGACCAGAGGTCATCCTTACCAACACTCAGTTTTCACTCTGCAATTCATTCAAAACCGACTCATCTCACTCGGTTGTCCACTCGGTAAAATCAATCAAAACCGACTCCCAACACTCAGGTTTTCACTCGGCAGGATCTCCTTGAAACCGGCTCAAAGCACTCAGGTTTTCCACTCAGCAAATTAATCCTGACCGACCCATCATTCACTCGGCCAATTAATTCCAAATCCGAGTCGTCTCTCTATCAGTTTTCCACTTGGTAATTTCATTCCAAAACTGAGTCATCTCAATCAGTCTTTCACTCGGTAAACATAGTACAAAGTCGACCCATCTTTCGCCCGATTTTTACTCGGCATAATCATCTCAAAAATGACTTATCTCATACTCAGTTTCACTCAGTGAAATTATCTCTAAAACAACTCCTTTTTCTTTCTATCGGGCCAGATTTCCTAGCACTCAGCCTTCAATCGGGCGAAGCTATTTTAGAATACCTCTGGACAGACATAGTATATCCCCATAGGTGCACACTCGGAATTGCACACTCAGACTCCACCATCAAGTTCCATTCAGAATTACTTTGACCTCTCATCACTCAGAGGAATTCACTAAGCTATCACACTCGGGCCTATTTAAGTCTTGTCCACTCGAATTATATATCTTTATTCACTTAGAAAAGAACCCCCAAGATACCTCAATCAGAACCATCATAATCACTCTCCCCGTAGGAGAGGTTCAATCGGGATTTTCCACTTGGGAATAATTAGACCTATCATTACTCGGGGAATTCTCTCACTAAAATCCCTCTCGAATTAGGTTATTAAAATAGATCTCTCAGAACACATTTCTCTCGGAGTCCTCTTAAGCCTTCACCACTCGGAAAAGGCCCAATGGCTATAGCCTCACTCGGAATTGCACATTAGAAGGCACTCCACTCGGCATAGGTTACACTGGACTCGAAAATTCCCCATTCAGGACTCTACTGCCCAGATCATCACATTCACGAGCCTTCTACTCGGATTATGCCCACTTCCTCACTCAGAAGGTCATGACTCGGACATGAGTCACTCGAAATTCACCCGGAAATTCCACCACCTCTTAATTCATTTCCAAAACTCCCACTTAGACAAAGTTTGTTCAGAAACTTACCCAATCACCATTTACTTGTCTCGCCTGGGCGAATGCCATTCCTCAAGACTCTTCGCTCGGGCGGATTTCATCCAGTAGCTAAATCCCTGATCTACTAACATTCTCGCTTGAGCGAACTGGCCATTCGCTTGAGCGAAATCAGACCAGTGGCTAATTCTTTTGCCCTCGCTCGGGCGAAGCTCAATTCGCCTGGGCGAATTTCCTCCAGAAACTAATTCACTGAAGCAGGGGACTCTCGCCTGGGCGAGATCCCACCGCGCTTGAGCGAGACTATCAGGTCCTACACAGAATTAACAACTCTCATGACCTGACATAGGAAATTTTCATTTTAAGCCAACTGATTCACCATCAATACATCATACACATCACATGAGACATATAAAACTCTCACCACCCATTCATACTCAGAAATTCTCATTTCCACTCATCAATCACTCTCTTAAATTCTGATTCATCAACCATAAAATGAAGGCTTTAAGACACCTCTCATTACCACATTACTCATCTCAAAATAGTCCTCTGTACTTATTTAACTCATTCATTCATAAATTTTTACCATCATTTAGTTCATGTCCAACCAAGGGACCAAAAAAACACTTATCATCAGCATTATATAAATACATACATTTTCATGACAATCAACATAAGCCAAGCCATCAATCATCACTTCATCAAATCAGTCATATAAGACATTTATGGCAAGGCATTGCATGAGTTCAACATATACATAATTAGCAATTAATTCACTCATGCGATTTGAAATGCAAACTCCTCTCCTACCTCGAGAGAAGAACCGCAATTCCAATGCTCTGATTGCTTTGATTATTATGCATCATCATCCAGAATAAAATCCTATCAACAACACACATATGTACATGTAATTAATAAGCCATCACAAGGCATCCAATTTCAACTTAAGTCACCATGGATTTTCTTAAGCCATCACTAATCAATAAACCCTTATGGCATTTATCATGGCCTAAGACTTCATCAAGTCAAGTATCCATTATCAATGGTCATCCACCATTATTGTTATTACCAATAACATCACTCAACATTGCCTATCATTTTCCTATTCTCAAGATTTATTCCTCAAGTCATTAAATCTACTCACATATAAATATCATCAACCTCATTAATCAATCTTAATGATTCTAAAAATCTATTCCTCTCATATACTTCATTCATAGACATCCATAATCATCAAAATCATCAAGGGAGTCAAAACCCCCAAATTATTAATACTTAGGGTTCACTTTCCAAACATTCAAGCCTAGGATTTCCATTTCCACCCACATGCAAGGTTTCTAACATCACCATTTTCAACTCAACAACTCAAAACCATAAATAAAACAAGGTGGAGGTAAGAAATCTTTACCTCAAGCTCAAGCTCAACCAAAAATGAAAATGAAGTGAGGAAGAGGAAGAAGATGATCCCACAAGCTCCCAAGCTCCATAAACGTCATTCTAGCCTCACAAATCCAAGCTTAGCTCTTGATTTTAGTAAGAGGTAGAAGAAGAAAGAGTGGGGGACGGTGTTGGGACGAATGGGAAATGAAGGAGAAGTGAAATGAAGAGTGAATGGAGAGGGAAAACACTCCACGGTGATAAGGAGAAAGATAGAGGAATTTTAGTGTAAATTGGGTATTAACCAATGGGCAAAAGAGTGTATCAAGTTGCTTTTACCAATGGTTAATAATTCCCCATTATCCAATGGGTAAAAGAACCAAGTGATAAGGAGAAAGGGGCCACGGTGATAATGAGAGGAGAAAAGGGATTTTTGGTTTTCTTTTAATTCCAATTGGTTCGTATTTTCCCCGGTTATTATCATATATTGAGTCCAATTAATTATTTCCTTGACACCAAAAATCATTTTAAGTATATCATCTTAACCACAATAATTTTCCAAACATTCTAGACCCATCAAACATCTAATTAAATCAAGTGGGTCCCATATCACCAGTTAATTCATCCAGTTCTGGTAAATCTTAATTTACCGATAATTCACCTCTAATGTCTAACAACATCTCCCAAAATCATTTGACCATAAAAAATCAATTATCATCATCCAATAAATTTATTTTATTTAAAAATCCAGGATGTTACAGATCAAGCTTTACAGCTTCAAGAGAACAAATGGCCTCAAATTCTCTAAACCTTTTTCCCGAGGGTGGTGCCACAAATAGACCTCCCGCTTTCAATGGTGAGGGTTACGCTTTTTGGAAAGAAAGGATGAAAATTTTTATACAATCAATTGATTTAAAAGTATGGAATGCTATTCAAAATGGTCCTTTTGTACCTATGCATATTGGTAATGATAAACAAGTTAAAAAAACCAATGGATGATTGGACAAGTGAGGAAGAAAAGAAAGTGCAATATAATTATAAAGCAAAAAATCTTATCACCTTAGCCTTCGGTCCCGATGAATTCTTTAGAGTAGTTACATGTAAATCTGCTAAGGATATGTGAGATACCCTTCAAATAACTCATGAAGGAACTAGTGATGTTAAGGATTCTAAAATTAGCACTTTAACTAGTCAATATGAAAGTTTTAGAATGAGTTCCAATGAACCTATTTTAGAACTTCAAAAGAGATTTACTTTGATTATTAATCATCTTATTACAGTTGGTAAATCTTACACTAACAAGGAACTTATCCACAAAGTTCTAAAAAGTCTTACTAGGGAATGGCAACCTCTTGTTACGGCTATCAAACAATCTCCCAATATAAATGAAATGTCTCTTGCCACTTTGTTTAGTAAACTACAAGAACAAGAACAAGAGTTGAAAGATTTGAAACAAGCGGAGGAAGAAGAAAAAGCCTCAAAGAAGAAAAGGATAGCTCTTAAGGCCACCTCAATGGATGAAGATGAATCCGAGAGTGATCTTGATGAGGATGAAGAGCTAGGATTATTCGTGAAGCGTTTTGGGAAACTTATGAGGAACAAACGTTTCCAAAAGAGCTTCACACATAAAGGTAAGAAACATATCTCTAAAGAAAATAATTCTTCACCTACTTGTTTCGAATGTGGAAAGGAAGGACACTTTAAGGCGGATTGTCCAAATCAAAAGAAGAAAAACAAAGAACGGAAAGGGAAAAGAAGAGCATATATCGCATGGGATGAAAATGAAATAAGTAGCTCAGACGAATCAGAAAATGAAGAAGCAAACCTTTTCCTCATGGCCAACCACCAAGATGAAGATGATGAGGTAAATTTTCATGATCTAGATAAAGAAGAACTACTTGATACTCTTGAATAATTGTATGATAAATTTATAAAAGTTTCTAATAAGCATAAGTTATCAAGAAAAACCATTGATACTCTTGAAATACATCTTATGGAGGGTTGTAAAGAAAATGAACTTTTAAAATTAGAAGTAGTAAAAGTACAAGCATGCTCTAGGACCAAACCTTGTAAATTTGTTAAGAAATGTGATATACTTGAAAAGAAAGTGTTAGATTTAAACATGACGCTTGAAAAATTTACCAATGGTAGGGATAATTTAAATGCACTTCTTGGAAAACAACGTTGCATGTTTAACAAAACTGGATTAGGTTATAATCAAGGATCACATGCTTACAAAAAGGAAAAACATTACAAAAATTTCTTTGTACCACCTAGTAAATCATCTACACCTTTCATGAAATGTAATCATTGCAGTCTTAAAGGTCATAATTCTTACAATTGCAATGTTAGAAAATTAGAACCAAAGGTTGTGAGAAAAGTATGGGTTCCTAAGGGAACATTTTCACAAACTAACCTACAAGGACCCAACATAAAATGGGTACCAAGCTCTCTAACTTGACTTGTTTTGTAGGTATGCTTTAAGGCAAGTAACACTCATTGGTACCTGGATAGTGGGTGTTCAAAACATATGACAGGAGACAAAAGTAAGTTTATATCATTTACTCCTCGAAACAAAGGTTTCGTTACTTATGGAGACAACACGAAGGGAAGAATCCTAGGAATCAGAAACGTTGGTAAAAATTCTTCCACTTCTATAAATGATGTAATATATGTTGAAGGACTCAAACATAACTTGCTTAGCATTAGTCAATTATGTGATAAGGGCTATAAAATTGTTTTTGAATCAAACGGTTGCATAATTGAAAATAAGCTAAACAAGGAAATAAAATTTATTGGTCAGAGAGTTGATAATATTTATATGATTAATCTTGATTGTCTTGCTTCAAATGATGTGCAATGCTTCATAACTAAAGAGGATGAATCATGGCTATGGCATAGAAGAATTGCTCACATTCATGTAGACCATTTAAACAAACTTGTTTCGAAAGATTTAGTAACTGGTTTACCAAAATTAAAATTTGAAAATAAGTTTTGTGACGCATGTCAAAAGGGAAAACAAGTAAAGGTTTCTTTTCAAGCAAAAAATATTATTTCAACAACTAGACCTTTACAACTTTTACATATGGATTTATTTGGACCTTCAAAATTCAAAAGTTTTGGCGGAAACTATTATGGTCTTGTGATTGTGGATGACTTTTCTAGGTATACATGCACTTTATTTCTTACTCATAAACATGAAGCATATCATGCATTTAAGAAACTTGTCAAGATCATCCAAAACAAACAAAATTTGAAAATCGCATCCATTCGAACGGATCATTGGGGAGAATTTGAAAATCAATCTTTTGAAAAGTTTTATGAAAAATTTAGCATTGAACATAAATTTTTTGGCTCCAAGAACTCCACAACAAAATGGAGTATTTGAAAGGAAAAATCGATCTTTAGCGAAGCTCGCAAGAACTATGTTGAATGAAAGTAGTGTTGCGACACATTTTTGGGCTGATACAGTAAATACTGCTTGTCATGTTATGAATCGATGTTTAATAAGGCCTATATTAAAGAAAAACCCCTATGAGCTTTATAAAGGAAGAAAACCAAATATCTCTTATTTTCATGTATTTGGATGCAAATGCTTTATTTTAAACAATGGAAAGGATAACCTCGGCAAATTTGATGCAAAATCTGATGAAGCAATATTCTTAGGTTATTCATCTACTAGTAAAGCATATCGACTCTTTAACAAACAAACTTGTACAATTGAAGAGTCTATACATGTCAAATTTGATGAACTTAACCAAAATCCTCCGAGAAAAGAAATTGATGATCTTGTAGGTACCTTCCAAGAAATGAACTTGGAAGATAAAGAAGAAAACAAAATTGAAGGAGATGCAACACAAAATGACAAACCTCAACAAAATAAGTGGATCACCATGAAGAACCATCCATTGGACAATGTCATAGGTGAAATAACAAAAGATGTAAGTACTCGAAACGCTATTAGAAATGCATGCAATCACTTTGCCTTTGTATCACAAATAGAACCCAAGAATATCAATGAAGCCATTGTTGATAAGCATTGGATGTTGGTCATGCAAGAGGAATTAAATCAATTTGAAAGAAATGATGTTTGGGAAATTGTGCCAAAACCCAATGATCATCAAATAATAGGCACGAAATGGGTTTTTAGAAATAAGCTTGATGAAAATGGAATAATAAGAAGAAATAAAGCTAGACTAGTTGCTAAGGGATACAATCAAGAAAAAGGAATAGACTATGAAGAAACATATGCTCCCGTAGCTAGGTTAGAAGCCATAAGATTATTGTTAGCTTTTGCTTGTTGTATAGATTTTAAGCTTTATCAAATGGATGTCAAAAGCGCTTTTTAAACGGTTATATTCAAGAAGAAGTTTATGTAGATCAACCTCCCGGTTTTGAAAATCACAAATTTCCAAACCATATTTTTAAATTAAGAAAAGCTTTATATGGTTTGAAACAAGCTCTAAGAGTTTGGTATGAACGACTCAGTAAATTTCTTCTGGAGAATAATTTTGAAAGGTGAAAGGTTGATACTACATTGTTTATAAAACGTAAAAACCATGACATCCTTTTGGTACAAGTTTATGTTGATGACATAATATTTGGTGCTATTAACGAAATTCTTTGTCAAGATTTTGCTAAGATTATGCAAGATGAATTCGAAATGTCCATGATGGGAGAACTTACATTCTTCCTTAGGCTACAAATAAAGCAAACAAAAGAAGGAACCTTCATCAGTCAAACAAAATACTGCAAAGAACTACTCAAAAAGTTTGAAATGGATAAAGCAAATGAAATAGCCACACCAATATGTACTTCTTGCTACTTAGACAAAGATGAGAAGGGTAAGGACATTGAAATAACAAAATACCAAGGTATGATTGGATCTTTACTTTACTTAACAGCTAGTAGACCTGATTTTATGTTTGCGATATGTATGTGTGCTAGATATCAAGCATGTCCTAAAGAATCACATCTCACTGCCGTAAAAAGAATTTTAAAATATCTTGTGGGTACTCAAAATGTTGGCTTATGGTATCCCAAAGGCATTGAATGTATTCTTGTTGGATATTCTGACTCTGACTTTGCTGGTTGCAAACTAGATAGAAAAAGTACCAGTGGTACTTGTCACATGCTTGGAAGTTCTCTTGTTTCTTGGCATAGCAAGAAGCAAGCAAGTGTCGCGTTATCCACAGCTGAAGTAGAATATGTTGCGGCTAGGAGTTGTTGTGCTCAAATCCTATGGATGAGACAACAACTTTTTGACTTCGGTGTTGTTTTAGATCAAATACCCATTAAGTGTGACAACACCAGCGCAATCAGCATCTCTAAAAATCCAGTAATGCATTCTAGGACCAAACACATAGAAATCCATCACCACTTTATAAGAGATCATGTTTTGAAGGGAGATTGTGTTCTTGAATATGTTGATACTTCCAAACAATTGGCAGATATTTTTACAAAACCCCTCGCTAAAGAACAATTTATAAAAATTAGGAGGGAATTAGGAATTTTGGAAATAACAAATATTATTTAAAGTGTTTTTGAAAATATTTCAAAACCTTAAATCTTTGAAATTTTGACAAAATATCTTGATGATACCTCTTAAAAAGGATTTTCTTTTAATTACTATATCTCAAAATCACTAAATCAATTCTTATTTTGAGAAATAAAATTCCTTCTTGAAAAATTTCTAAATCAATCTTTGCTAAATTCTTTTCTTGGCCACAAAAAAACAATAGTTTACATCTTTTAAATCATATGATTAAATCAATGCTTACTTGTTTATCTATTCAATTGCAAAATCTCAAATTGATTTTCTAACAAAATATTTGCTAAAGAAATTAAGGCATATTTTTGAACAAAATAATCTCTTAGGCATCACAAAGATCTCTAAAATAAATTGTTAAATAAACCTTTATTTTTTGGTGAAATTTTCCATACCAACAAATCATTGGTAAATTGATAAATCTCTTGCAAAATTAGCCTCTCATGTAATTTCTCTAGATTGAAATCTTGATCAATGTCTCTTGAGTCTCCATATAGCATTAATTGGATCATTTTATATTTACATAAACAAAAGACACCAAAAAGCTTGAAATTTGAATTCAAAAATTCGAATTCAAAAATTTGAATTCAAAATTCAAAAAGAGACAAAGGCAAGTGCTACTCTTTGCATTTCCTATGATCCCATTCTCGTCACTTCAAATGCCAAATCTCTATGCAATTCACGAGACTTCAATAGAGATAAATGACAAAAGTTGATTTCCCAAGCACATTATTCCTTCTCGTGAGCTTTCTCGTCCAAACTAGGCAAAATCAACAAAATGAATCGATTCCCATATAAGGTGAATCGATTCACACGAGATACAATGCCCAAAATTGCTAAAATTTTGCTCAATAAATTGATTCCACCCTGACTGAATCGATTCACGCGTGCCCCTGACTCAAAAATCCCCTATTTGAATAAAACTGAATCGATTCCTACCAATTATGAATCGATTCATACGCTGATGATGGGCCACACTCTCTGATTCTTGAAATATTAATCAAGCATAGCCTCTCTTTTCCTATAAAAGGAGCACCTGACTCCTAAGTCTCTCCATTCACTCTCCAATATTTTTCTTCCACTAAAAACCTTCAATATCCATGGCTTCTTCTTCCAATCCAAGAAGAAAAAGAAGAGCTGACATTGTTGGATCCTCTGCTCCACAAACCACTGATATATCTAGATTATTCACCACACAAAACTAACTCTCTAGATATCTAGAAGACTTTTCTGAGAAGTCTCTCATTACCCCTCATTGGCTTGATTATCAACTCTTCCATGACAACTTCACCTTCTTTGAAATTCTCCAACAACAAAATCTTGGTAAATTTGCTACCCTTCAAGAAAATTTCATTTATCCGGAATTAATTAGAGTCTTCTATTCCACTCTGAAAGTCACAAACAATCGTTACATAGCCAAGGTAAAAAGAGTCACCATCAACCTTGATGACCACATTCTTCTCTCGTAGGACGGCTTCCACTAAGCAACAGTGAATTTAGTGGAAAGAGGCCCATGCCGGAATGGAATTATAATCCTCTAGAGGCAAGAACTTTTCTAAACCTTTCTTCCACCGCAACAAGCACAGTGGGTCAAATGGATATAGAACACCGACTCCTTTATTATTGCTTGGTGAAAATACTACTTCCTAAAGGAAGTAACTGTTAGGGAATCCCTAGAACATGAGCAGCGGAAAAACAGGGATTCCATAGGATTTGCAAAGTGCCGCGTTTCAAAGCATAAAGCAAACACAAAAAAAATTCATTTTGGATTACCTCTTGAAGAACACCAAAGCAGTCATAGCCTCATCCTTTAAGAGTCCACACGAGCACTCCCACCAGAATCGCAACACTTGCCAACTGCTAGTTTGACGACGTGTAGCTCTTGCAACTTTTACGAATTTGTGTCTCTCTTTTGTGAACGGCCTATGAGCATCTTATGCTCTATATATAGGCTTAGGTTTAACCTAATTTGTTCTCTCTAAAGAGTGGGCTCCTTACTCATTCTAAATGAGTTAGGCCCAATAGCTTTATTTTAGTCCAACTAAAATAAAACAAAACATTTTCTGATGGGCTTACTCTATGTGTATGACCCTATAGGTAAAATACCCGGTCATATTAATAATAAATTATTTTATTATTAATATAAAATAAGAGCGGCATCTAGCAATGCATCATTATGTCCGAATATTATTTAATATCAATATAACCTATAAGTGATAATTATTTAATATGTTTGTTCCTTTTGTCACGATATCCTAATTGGGCCCAAGGCATGGTCGCGTCATCCTTGTACGGCCTAATTTATTTTACTTGATACCAGAGTAGACTTGATCCGAATAAATATCTAATATTTATTCTTTCTAGCATGGCCATGCATTTTCTTAGTCTTACTCCATCAAGTGGCCTATAGATATGACTCCTGTCACATAGGAGAGATAAATCCCATCTACGTCACTCACATCCCTTTGCATAATTTGTTCATTGCCTAATCACAACCTTTATAGTCCTCTTGTTACAGAAGATGTTTAATTGTATTAAAACAATAAACTCCTCATGTAGAAATCGTAATGACTTTAGGTCGAAGGACTACATATACCATTATCACATTGAGAATCGTTTATGACATTCATGTAATGATCCATGCAACGTTCTCATGGTGGGTCTTTCTAGTACATCATTACTCTTAATGTGTATCTGTGTGAAGACTTGATATCATCTATATCTATGATCTGTGAGATCAGGTCATCAGTACACTCACACATTAGTCTCAATGTAATTACATGTCCCCATGTAAATACTTGACTAGGGACATTTTAGGAATAACTTTCATATGACCTATTACTCCAAGGATAAATACATTTTAAAATAATTTTAAACTGAAATACTTATTCTATCGATAAGTAGAAAAATGATACAAATGAAAAAACATAAAGCTCATAGTGCATACACTAACAGTAACAACGCAAGGGTAAGTGAGTCTCAAATCATCCTACTTTGGGTTATGTTGCACCAAAAAGAAATCAATTGGATTGCACTCATAAAGCAACATATGATTGATGCTCAAAAACTCACCCGCCTTTTTTATACCATCTAAATCACGAAACTTCTTTATCATTTTAATGTTGATCTATCAAATGAAGTCAAGGAGTTAGTTGGTTCGAAAGGATTAATTAATGGACCACATCTCACCAAAATGGGGTGGATCTTTCAAAATGAAGAATGGCATTACTCCCTTCTAAACGCACTTAGTGAAGATAAAGCGCATTCTGAGCATGAAACTCAACCTCAAGAACATGCACCTCCTCCAAATCTTAATGATGAGTTATTCAATAGGTTGGCCACCCACTTTGATAATCGGTTTGATGCGATAAATGCTCGGTTTGATAATTTGGAGAATGATATGAATACCCGCTTCAACCAAATGGAGGATTCAATGACCACTAAATACAATGAACTCAATCAACAATTCTCGGAGTTCAAATTTTTTAATCCATAAAGCTAGAACTTATTGTATCTTTTTATTTACTTTATAATGTTCCTATCTATCTTTAAATCATTCAATAAAATTGTTCTCATGTTTTTGCTATAATCCTTAAGTTTTTGATGATGCCAAAGGGGGAGAGAATTCTCATTTGTATGTTTATCTTTATCACTTCTCTTGGTATCTTGAAAGATTATCATTATATGATTATTTGCCTTTAATTATATATAAAAATCATTTGTGGCACATATTACATAATTCAGGGGGAGCATTATATGGCAAATATCTTGCAAAATAAAAATGGTATCAAACTACAATAGATAGGGGGAGTCCTATTGTTTGTCAAAAACTTGCATTATAAACTATTATGAGACCAACACCCCAAGAGATGAACACTTGTTGTCATCATCAAAAAGGAGGAGAATATGTTTATATGTTGCAGCAGGTTTTGATAATGACAAACAAGATTCAAGATCAAGCATAATAATTATGGACAAATCAATTATGTTTGATGAACTCCAAAAGAAAGATTCAAGGCATTTAAAGAAGCTTAAATTTAATAAAATAAATTCATCAAAGTGCCTAAGGATCCAAAAGAACAAAGCCATACGCATTGACATATCAAAAGGAACAAAAAAGCACATGGAAATGGAAGTATCACCATGATGAATCGATTCATGCTCCTTGCTGAATCGATTCATGCGTTTGGAAAGGCCCAGAATATGAAAATTTAATGTTTGAATCGATTCCGTAAGACCCCTGAATCGATTCATGCGTAATAAAAGGCCCAGGATGTGAATTTTTAGTCCTTGAATTGATTCACTAAACCCCTGAATTGATTCACGCGTGATAAATTTTGCCCAGAATGTGTTTATAATTGATTGAATCGGTTCACTCCACATTGAATCGATTCATACATTCCAAATTGCCCAGAATCTTCAAATTTTCATGAATGAATCGATTCTTATTTCATGTGAATAGATTCATGCGTTATTTAAAGTCCAAATACACTAAATGAATTGATTCGTGAATAGATTCATTCAGTGTAAATTTGAAATTCAAAATTTGAATTCTGACAGGCTTGCAGGATTTTTCGGGAAACCTCCTTGTGCCTTAAAATTCAAATATTCCTGCTACAAATTCACAGAATCAAGGTCAGGAAACTTGTGCATGGAAACAAGGAACTTAAAACATGGGATGTTTTGTAGATTTATGCTTCTGAGGAATTAAAAATTGGACAAATTGCATGTGCCCTTGCCTATAAATAGAAGAGAAGCTGAAGGCCAAAAACACACCAAGCATTCATACAAAAATCACATTGCTTCTCCTTCTTTTTGTTCTTTAATTCTTGGCAAAGTACTCTCTATTTCTATTTTGGGAAATTATTTTTTAGAGTTACTTAGTGAGTAAAATAATTTTTGAGTGCTAAAACTTGCATATCCTGTCTTTGAGAGTTATTATTTTGAGAAAGCTTTAACTTGTATATCCACTCTTTTAGAGAGTTATCCTTGTACACTTAAACACCAAAAATCCTATAGTTTGGGTTGCGTTTCAACCTTGTAAGATTGTGAGATTGAGATATTGGGTGGGTTACCCTTGTACTTGTGGGGATTGGACTCTTGAGTGTGGGACACTAGGAAGCTTCAATTGCTCAAAGTTGTAATCTCTAATTTCATAATGGAATCCTTCAAGTGGGTTGCTTGAAGGCGAGACGTACACCGGGGTGGTGGAACTCGTTATATCGGTTTGTAAATCTCTCTATCCCTACACTCTCTTATATTTGCTTATATAAATTGCCTACTAAATTGTTAGAATTCACTTGAAATATTTATACTCATATTGCTTGGTACATTGTTAGTTATCTTCTTTAAGCATTGTTATTAAAGAATCAAATTCAAAAGCATTCTAAGAAAATTCTTAATACTCAATTCACCCCCCTCTTGAGTAATTGAGGCCACTTGGTTAACACACTTCCACATACATTGCCCTCAACATCTTGCATTGTGTCAAATTCTAGTTGCAGCACTTTAATAGTGACTGGAGGAGGGTTGGCAAAATTTAACAGACATTTGTCAAGTGCATCACACGGGAGCTGTAGCAATCAATTCCATGGCTCATCTCTACATGCTCCTCTATTAGATGGTCCTACAACTTCTGCTATCTCTGAAGATATCCTATTTTTCCACTTAGATGATCTTTATGAAGAAGATGAAACTAGTAAATTGGATTCCTTATATCTGGAGCACAATTTAGAGAGAATTGACAAATTAGGTATCGTTTTGATACATGGATTTGGTGGTTGAGTATTCTCTTAGAGGCATCTGATGGGATCTCTAGCTCAGCAGAGTAATTACACGGTTACAACATTTGATAGGCCTGGTTGGGGATTAAGTTCAAGGCCACATCGAGATGACTGGGAGGAAAAATAATTGCCTAATCCTTACAAGCTTGAAAGTCAGGTGATTATTGTTTATCATTTACTCATGTTGCATTAGAAGACAGTTGTTATTATCTTTCTCCCAGTCAGCATTAAACTGGGATTGATGGCATTAAATAGGCATATCATCTATTTGAGGTCACTATCAAAATACTATCTTTATGGATAGTGAATCATCCTCTAATTCCCAAGGTCTAGAGCTTATTGACTATTGTATTATCCCATTAATTATGCTTTGTAGGTAAAAAAATTAAAGTAATCTTAATGTAAGGTGTCATGGATTTAAAAGAAAAAATAGAGACATGTAAAATGAACATTCAATACTAGGTACCTTTTTCCTTTTTATTTTTGGTGTTTGTTTTCAATTCCATAAAATAATATAATTATACAAGCTAAAATTAAATATCTAACAAATGTAGTGTTTTTCAGATTGACTTGCTTTTAACATTCTATTCTGAGATTGGATTTTCTTTAGTGGTGCTAATTGGTCATGATGATGGAGGGTTGCTTGCTTTGCTGGCTACACAGAGAGTTAAAACATTATTGAGCTATTTCAATATGAGTATTTCTTTTGCTAGATTTTTGGTACATAAGTGTGAACACCCATATCGGTCTGGCCTTATTAAATGCCAGATATCGTCTGCAGTTAACACTGGCCCATAACGAAGTGACACCGTCCCATGTCAATTCCGGGGTCAAAATATAAAGTAATAATGTGGGACACTGTCCCACATCAAATCGGTCTAGCCATATTCAATGACAGATACCGTCTGCAATTAACACCGGCCCATAACAAAGTGACACCGTCCCATGTCAATTCTGGCGTCAAAATATAAAGTAACAATGTAGGACACCGTCCCATATCAAATCGGTCTGATGTTGCATGCTGTTGTCCGAAGTAGAGGTCTTATTATTCGGTGTCAGGGTAATGACCCTTGGGACACCGTCTCTTGAGTCTGGTTGCCCATGCTATGACCTGGAGACGCACTACCTGATTCGATCCTGAAATCCAGGAAATGGTAGACAGGGAATAAGAGATAAAAACTATAAAAAAACTCCACCCGCTGCTGTTCCCCACAACTGCTAGTGGTCAGGCTGTCCCTCCATTACGCGCATGGGTTGAGTGGAAACCTGAGCTGTCCAAGCACTCAGCATGCAGGAGAAACTCCAGAGAGCCTCTATAAATACCTCAATTGAAAAGGTCCATAGGTCCGCTTCTTGAATCTAGAATCCCTGAGAAAAACTTGTCCAAACTTTGAAATCCAGGAGTCCCTTAAAAGGATTGGTCCGATCCCTGAAATCTTTGATCCCATTCAAACAGAGAATTAGCCCAAACTTCTGAATCTGATCCTTGAAAAGAGTCGGTCCTAATCTCATTCCGTGAATTTCCTGGGGAAAATCTTCTCCCGTTACCTTGACTCCATCCAGAATCCCCCAAAATTCCTCTGCATCCTACTTTCTTGAAAGGATCTTATATTCATCAATTCCACCGGATCCTCATAGAACTCCACATCGGCTCCATTCTAAATTCCCACCTCGGATTCACACTGAATTCTACACCGGTGCCCCATTGAATTTCACACCAGTTCCCTACTACATCGATTCTCACAACTGTTCGGTCCACTTTTGCCATCATTCCGGGCGCTGCTATTGCAGCCCACACCGGCTCGTACCTGCAGTCTGTTTCTTTCCAGTGCCCACTCCACACCAGTTACGATCTTTTCTCCACTCCTTTACTTTTTTTATATCAGTTTGTTTCACATTATCTGTTCTTTTGCCAAATCTGTCATTTTTGTTAAGTCTGTTCTCTTGTTTGAATTAGTTCCGCTATTAAATTTTCTTTTATCCTGATTCATAATAAATAATTACCAAAAACAAGTATTTTCCACGTTTATTTTGATCAATGTAGAAGTTGTTTTCAACTAGTTTCGTGTGGAAGTACTTCTGCCTACACCTCTTTTTGGGCCCATACATGTGCGACGAACGTTCGCTTTGTATGTTTCCCTTCCACCGATTCACCTCATCGCCCAATTTATAACTTCATTTTAAAAAAAGGAATACCTCTTCAAGAACTATGTAACCCTGATTTCTCGAAAACTCGAGAATACGTAGGAGCAGGACTTAGCTCCTGTCGGGCCCATTTCCTTCCCTTTCTCGTTCCTCTTTGAAAATTAATTCCATTACTATCAGTTTCTTGGAAGTCAATTTAGACGCGACGTCTTGTTGACTTTCTTCTATGTTTGCTTAGCCACTATCATTTTTCACAAAGATCGGTATAATTGGGAGGAGATGTCCTGTTTATCCCTTTCGACTTCCAACCTGACACTTGGATGAGAGAATGATTAATTTGGACGGGACATCCTGTTAGCATTCTTTCTCCCACATACCTCTACACTAAGAGGCCAGGGTTAATTTGGACGTGACGTCCTGTTAACCCCTCCTTTTTCCTTACCGATCTGGTATCTTGACGGAAGGATGACTAATTTAGATGAAAAGTCTTATTAGTTTCTGATCTGTCCTGGACCGGGGTCAAGAGATCCGATCTCAAGCCAGTCACGAATAGTATGTCAATACCGTCTAGTAGACCGGATGTGTATGTATCCGATGTAGGTATCCGTTGTCCTTGAATGAGGAGAGCGGATTGGGCGTTCTGGAGATCCTTCACACCGACCTAATGCGTTGAAGTGGGCGAATGGTGGTGTCACCTGCAAAGATTCTCCGACGCTCAAGTCAGTGATTATATTCCAAGTCAGGAATGTATTTAGAGAGGAATCAGTCGTAAAGAGCTGAAGAAGAAGATCCCTAACTTTAATCATGAAGTTAGTTCATATACCTGATTGGCTCGATTAACGAGGACTCGTTGGTGGGGAACCACCAACTCCCATTAGCATTATTATATTGCGCACTTACCTGCATGATTGGGTCAAGTGGCTATTTTATATTGAGCGTAGAGAATGTAGACTAGGATTAGGGAACAAGTTGACCATTCCCGTGAGCAAAGTTTGGCTCGTAGTGTAGGGAATTATTGATCGATCCCTGTAGCAACAATCCTTGTCATTAGCACAGTGACGTGTGTATTGTCCGATGTCATGGTGTTATCCTGGATAACCGGTATAGGGAGAACGCCTGATACGGAATTACAGTCCGGATATATACCGATGACACCGGTTACACGTAGATGTCTTATCAAAGACGTTGAAATATGTATAGCAGATCGGATACCGGTATTGAGACCGGATCATATGTCCCCTAGCTTGTGTGAAGGACTGAATAGTTGTTCACATAAGCTACTCAACCTGCGAGAGGTCTTAATATCGGTAAGCTTACGTGTGTAACAGTTCCTTAGCATCTGTTGTCATTCGTAAAGAACCGCTCTGAATTTAATAGAAAAGACCTTTCGGTATTGTCACAACGGATTCAGACAAAGATTCGTTGTGTGAGAATTTCAAGAGTTTATTGGAATTGAAAGCTCTTGAAGTTCGTGTAACGGCTGTAAAGCGTAAATTGCGTTGCATGATTAGACATTAATGCTTTTAATCACGTGGGCAAGCAATTATTGCGTCTGAGATGAAAATCTCATTAACCGTCGTTTTGGGCTTAATGGGCCTGAAGTTTTCAAAACTTTTGGGCCTAGTGGATAGCCCTTTACTGAGTCGCTATCGTTTTGGCGCCCAAGAATTTGGAACGGTTGTGTCGTTTCGCTTGTGAACAGGTGCGTTTTATTGAGAACGACACAACTTCAAGAGGAGGTAACCGGTCCTCTTTGTTTCCTATAAAAGGAATACTTAGTGGATTCTGAGTTCCACTTGCTTTTGCTTTCTCAACGAAACTCTGCAGAAATTTTGCAAGGAAGTTTATCGCCTACATTGCGAGGGTTTGTCTGTTCCTCAAATTCATCACTGTTATCTGAGGTAACTATCTCTTCCTTGTCGTTTTAGTTTCGCTTTAACTTGCTACTCGTAGTTATAGAAAGTAGGCTTCACTTAAAAAAGGAGGGGAATCAGTTTCCCTCAACCCTAATAGTCGTGGGGAAGAATCCTTGTGATTCTTCCTAAGACTGAACCGCGTCGCTCAGAAAGGGGATCTTATTCACTGCGGGAAGTGACCTTTCCCTTCTCAGAGTCGCCCTCTGATTGTAATTTATTTAAAAATGCAGTGAGTAATGATTGCAACTTTCTGACGACATTTTATTCCTTATCGTAGATTTAGGAGTTCGGTCTAGATATTTCTAATGGCAACTGGAGAAGGATCTTCTGGAGATAGTGCCATTTCGAAGACAGCAGAAGGTCTCTACAACGTAGTTGCTTCGAGACTAAATTGGGAGGAGGTTCAGGCTAAATGGCCTTTTTGTTGGGTGTCCAGCGAGTTTAAGGAATTGGCCTCCCGACATGCAGATGAGGAGGGATCTCGGATTCAACCGAGGTTCACGCTGAGTTCGGATGAAGAGACGAAAAAGTGGTACAGGGTTTACGCACCACTTCCGACAGAGCGGATATGTCATGTTGTCCCCAACGATCGTTCAGTGTACATGTACGACTTCATCTTTCATTATTTGGGAGTTCGTTTCCCTTTAACCGAACTCCAGATGGGTGTTTTGAGGTTTCTGAACTGTGCACCCTCTCAACTTCATCCCAACGGTTGGGGCCTCATCCGAGCTCTCGAAGTGCTTGGGGAGCACTTCAATTTCACGCCAACAGTAGCGATGCTGTTCTACTACACCCAGGTAGTGAGAAGGGCGAATAAGCAGGGCGGAGTTGGTCTGGTGACACTCCGGACTCTCTGTTCTTTTGTGAACTTTGAGTCTTATACTGATTCGGCCAAGGTTGATGGGAAGTCCTTTAAGACTTACTTCACTCGCATCTCCATCAAGAAGGGCAAACCAAAATTTTGGAAGGACGAAGAGGACGTCGACAAATTTCCCCTGAGTTGGACACACAAACATTTCCTCTTGAGCTCGCACGCGTACTACACAGACCAATCCGATCTATCTCGTGAGACGTCGAGAGTGTTGTTCGCGCTTGAATCGCACACTACAGGTCGTCACGTCTTTTCGTGTAGGCGTCTGCTAAGTAGCTCAAGCGGAGTCCGGGAGGAATATTTGCGTACTTCTCGTTTTATTCTATCCTTTCTCCATTATCAAATGTGTATAGAATATTTGTAGTTGCTGACATCTTGTGTTTGTTCATGTAGGTGAAATAGAACAGCAAACTCCGGAGATGGATAAATTAAAGAAATTCAAAGCGGCTGGTAAATCCGTCACCCGTGAGAATGAAGTGAAGCCCAGGCCCTCAACCAAGGATCGTCCTGAGTTAATAATACTGACCTCGGATGCTGAAGGGGACGTTCCGTTGGTTGAGGGCGGTTCTTCTGCCGTTGATGAATCCACGGGTCATCCTCCAATTTCTGAGAGGAGAAGAAAAATCAAGAATGACTCAGTGGGAGGCCCGTCCAAAAAGCGCAAAACTTCGGAGGGTAAAGAAACTGCTGCTGGAGCTTCTGGGTCAAATCCGACCTCCTTTCCAACGACCTCGTTTCTCACCCCCTTCCTCTCTTATGAAGGTTCTACTCCAGCCATTCTTCCTCCTCCAATGTACAAACTCCGGCCTACACTCAGTCCTAAAGAAATTACGGAAGCGTGTGAGGCCGGAAGGTGGCAGCTAGCCGAACTTGCTGGAGTGCTTTCTTCAATCAGCGAGTTGGCTAGCAACGCCGATAAAGTTGAGGAATTGAGTGACGAATTGAAAGAACTCAAACTTTCCTCGGAAAAAGACAAAGCCGCCGTGAAGTTAATGGAAGATCGTCTTCACAAGTCTAAGGAGTTTGGGGATCTCATCACTAAAGAGAATCTCAAACTCAAAGTCGATCTTAAAAATTTGGAAGGCAAAATGGCAGAGAAGGAGGAAGAACTCCGCAGCAGCCAGGATAAACATAAAGCTGATGCTGAGGAGTGGTCTCAAAGGGAGAAGAAGCTCCTTCTTGAGATAGAGGGATTGAAGGCTAGGAATGCGGAGTTCGAGGTGTCTAGTGAGGAGCTGTCCAAGTTGCGGGGAGAATTGGCTACAGCGAAAGCTGAGAGAGAAGAAGCTGTTGACATATGCAGCCGGGCTGTCGAAGAATCCTTCGGCCTAGCTATACGCCAAGTTTTCTACCGCAACCCCACTGTGAAACTTAACCTTTATGGAATGGATCCGTTCTATGAATTCCATGGGGGAAAGTTAGTCGCAGTGGTGGATGGTCGTCACGAAGACCCACCGACGTCCCTGTATGGTTTGCCTCCTCTTCCTGAGGGTCAAACCATGGGACCGGATTACGTCTTTCCTATGTCCGAGGTTCCCTCTTCTGAAGAAAGGGCTGAGACTCCTGGAGGTGAGACTCTTGCGGAGGTCCCAAAGGAAGGGGGACGAGAGCCTTGTGCTGAGGAGGCGCAAAAAACTGAAGAACAGATTCCTCCTCTGTAATTTTTTGTTTTCATTTATATGTATAGTTGTGTACCGGGATCAACTCCGGATTCTGAACTATTGTATGTAATTTCATTTCAATGAATGAATTTTGGTTGAAGAAATTTGTCTTCATTGTTTCATGTATATATAAATCGTTACTAATCCGTTCAGTGTAATTAATCTTAAGGCCGGATTGAAATAATAGCCTAGGAAGATTAAATAACAAATAAAATTTAGAACGGATAAATATATACATGTCCCCAAGTGCGTATTAAGAAGGTGCCTGTCTCTAGGGCATGATCCTTAATTCTTTTGGGGAAAGATGGGTCGATCCGCTGTTTAACAAAGTAGTGTAACAGGACGGATGACTGCTTCTAACCCGTAATATTCTTAAAGGAGATGATAGTATTGTTCCAAGTTTAGGGAACCGCAAGGAAGTGGTGTTTGAGCCCTTTATCATAGGAATGATGATGGGAGTTTTTTCTACACCAGGAGTTACGTCGTTGTATCACAGAATAGGTGACAAAGAGTATCCGTCCTGGGAGAATACCACTAGAATGCGCACTTACCTTCAAGAGAGCAGGGGGCTTTGAGATACTAAGTGATTGAGATCATCCGTCTTGGGGATGTGTACGATACCAGGAACTACATCATCAGGTCGCATATTAGGTGATTGAGATCATCCGTCCTTTGGGTGTGTATTGCGCCAGGAGTTACATCGTCAGATCACAGCATGGGTGATTGAGATCATCCGTCCTGGGCAGGTACACCGCGTTAGGAGTTACATCGTCATATCACATAATGGGTGACTGAGGTTATCCGTTCTGGAAAAGTACACATCGTCAAGAGTTACATCGTCAGATCACAGATTAAGTGATTTAGATAATCCATCCTGGAGACATTTTCCAATCGTAGGAGTACGGATTGAGTGAATACTTTCATCGTAAGAACGATGATGAGAATTGTTCATACCAGGAGTTACATCGTCGAATCACTGAAATAGGTGATTGAGATCATCCGTCCTGGAATGATTCACACCAGGAGTTACACCATCGAATCACAAAATATGTGATTGAGATCATCCGTCCTGGTAAATTTTTCCAATCAAGGGAGTGCGGATTGAATTGGCAATTTTCACTCCATCCGAAATCCGAGTCTTACCTCTACTAGCCCCCTAGCTGATGTGAGGAAGCAGTTGACTTGCTCATATGAGCTATATTGATCGTAGTACGTCTGGATTTCGGGTTTGTACCGAAGTGTAAATATCCGCTCTGGGAACCATGTTCCGTAGTGGTGAAATTTTAAGGGCGGATTCGATAATGGGAATATCAGAAGTTTATCGAATTTCGCAACCCTTGGTATTCGAGTAATGGTGGCCACGTTTCTAATGATTGGACATTTAATGCCTTAATTCACGTGGGCGCACCATTATTGCGTTAAATGCGCATGTCTTAATAACCGTCACGTAGGGGCTTGTTGGGCCTAAAATTTGGATTTAGTAGGCCCATTTAGAAAGCTCTGTGACGAAACGATGGCATTTTCGCGCCTTGATGTACTAAACGACAATTTTGGTCCACTAAACGGGGAGTCGTTTGGGGGTAAACGACAGGTTATGTTTAGTGGGTATTTGAAAAATTTTGGTGCCTTGATATAGGCATATTTGGCCATCTCAGTTACCATTTCTCCTAATTCTCTTGACGAACTTCTGCAAAAGTTTCGAGAAGATTATCGTGTCTGCCTCTGTGAATCTTAATTCACTATCCTCATCCATCCTTAGGTAACCACTTTCTTTCCATACTTTGTGTCTTGTTTCAATTTCTGAAAATGTCTAGGAAAGGCGTTAGTTTTAGTGGTATCAGCCCTAGAGGAAGAGGAGGAAGGGCCTTCAATCAAAACCCCACAGTTCGTGGTGGGAGGATTCCAGTGGTCTTTCAATCGAAGCCACTAAGCTCAGAGAGGGAGGCGTCGCCGTATCAGAGGCGAAAGGCGATTATACCCTCTTCAGAATCCTCCTCTAGTGAGAGTGCTGAGAGCGGTGACCTGTATGTATCTGACGATGTGGATTTTTACCGCAGTGTAAAAGCTTTCACAATGGTGGTGAAGAAAGCGACTGGGAGGAAATCATCTGAAGGGGGATCTCCTTCTGAGAAATATATCTTGAAGACCCAGTCCGGCCTCTGCAATGTGGTTGCACACCGGATAGACTGGGTGAAATTCCAACAGAAACGCCCATTCAGCTGGGTGGCTGAGGAATTTCGTGAGACACAGTCCGTCCACGCTCGGGAGGATGAAGGGGAGCTGGAGCCGCGGTTTACCGTATGGAAGAAGGATAAATACAAATGGTGTTTTAAAGTATTTGCTCCCCTTCCATCAGTACGGATATGCCACACACCGGACGAGAGGTCCTTATACATGTATGATTTTCTATTTCTGAACTTGGGTGTGCGTTTCCCTTTGACAAAGTTTGAGATGGGAGTCCTGAGATTCTTGGACTGCGCCCCCTCGCAACTTCACCCTAATGGATGGGGATTGGTCCGCTCTCTTGAAGTGCTTGGGGAGCACTTCAACTTTAAACCGACGGTGGCCATGCTTTTTTACTTCACTCAAGTGGTCCGTCGTGCGAATAAGGAGAAAGGAGGAGTGAGCTTGATATCCCTCCGGACTATCTCCAAGATCGTTAACTTCGAGGCGTACACTGACTCCGCCAAAGTTGATGGGCGTTCATTCAAGTCCTATTTCACAAGGATTAGCGTCCATCCGAGTGAATCAATTTTTTGGTTGACTGAAGAAGGGATTCCAAAATTCCCAGTGACTTGGACGCACGAACATTTTTTGTTGACCTCCCAAGCGTACTATACCGAGGAGGACGAACTGAGCCCAACTTCAATCTCAGTTCTTTCGGCTCTGCAGTCCTATACAGCCTCACACCAATTTTTCTCCTGCAGGCGTTTGTTAGGACCAAAGTCTGCCCGCGAGGAGTATTTACGTAATTTCCCTGCCATTCTTCATGCGTTATTATGTCATTTCTTGAAACTGTTTCGTCTCTGATTGTGTCTTTTAATTGTGCAGGTAAAATTCAGAGCGAGTCACCAGAGATGAATAGACTAAAAGGTCTCAAGGCCGGAGAGACTTCCGTTGCGGCTGAAAATGACATTCAGGCAAAGCGGAACTCGAAGAAGGCTACTGCTGAGACGATAATATTAACTTCATCTGCTGGTGACGATATTCCTCTGGTCGAGGGCGGACCTGAGAAGGTGGTCGAGAAAAAGAAGAGGACCAAGCGTGATCCTTCGAAGGCCTCAGACCGTCAATCCTCGCCCAAAAAACCAAAAACTTCAAGAGGGGCTGCTGAGCTTGTGCCCTCTAAAGAGAAGAGAGCGGAAGAACCCACTCCGGATGCCCCCGGTAGTGTAATCACTTGTGGGGCGAAGCCAATAACGACTTACTTCGCGCCCAAAGCCCCCTGCTCTCTTGAAGGTAATTCCGGTCTTGTTCAACATCCGGTGTACGAGGGCTCTGTTCCAGAGGGCGTTCCTGAATCCTCACCCAAGGTGAAGCCCTCGTTAAAGAATGAAGAACTGATCAGAGCTTGCGACGACGGACAGAAGCACTTGGCTGATTTATCCGAGCTCCTCAAGTCGGTTCGCGAGCTCACAGAAGAAAATGAGAGGCTCACCTCGGTGGTTGGCAAGGACAAGGCAATCATCCTCCAATTAGAAGGAAAATTAAAAACTTCCAAAGAAGAAACTCAGAAGAAGGATGAAGAAATTGCCAAGTTGAAGAAGCTTGCCAAGGAGCTGGAGGGTCAAGTTTCTGATCAGAAGAAAATCAATGCTGACCTCCATGCCACTTTTTGTGTGGAGAAGGAACGCTCTTCAAAGCTGGAAGAGGGGTTGAAGGAGGCTAAGGTCGTCTATTCCCAAGGAGCGGATGATTGGTCACGTAGGGAAAAGGAGCTGCTATCAAAGCTGGCGGATTCGAATGGCGAAGTCAAGACCCTGAAAGCAGACCTGGACGATGCTGTAAACATGTGTGACCAGGCAGTCAAGGAGGCTTTCGGGTTAGCAATTCGTCAAGTGTTATACCGGAATCCCAAGGTGTCACTTAATTTGAACGGTATTGATCCGTTCTATGAGTTTCACCAAGGGAAACTGGTGGCCATTGTTGACAATCGTCAAGAGAGTCCGCCCAGAACTCCTTATAAGTTTGCTCCTTTACCTAAAGGTCAATCAATGAGACCTTCCCTCCTGAAACCCATGAGTACAGGATCGAGCTCTCGCACTGAAGGAGGCAAGACCGGAGACAAAGGCAAGGGGAAGGAGGGAGACTCAAGCCAAAAAGAGTAGCGCCTTCCTTATTTGCTTTTTCGTTTTATTGATTTGAATTCGCTGTGTTCCGGGATCAGCTCCGGATTATTACACGAATTGTAATTCTTATTGAATCAATAAAAGAGTTTTTTACCTCCATTCTTGTTTAGTGAAAAACAACTTTAACAGAGGGACTGCATGTGTTATTGTATTATTCCGGATTTAAGTAATGAAGATCGGATTGTAAAACAAAATCTCCATACCGGACATATACATGCGAAATGAATTTCATAATAAAACCACCGCTTGTGAGGGAACACATCAGTGCTCAAGAACGGCTTAAGGGGAATGATTGTGAGATCGTTTAGACGAGAGTTCATTCCTCAAATTATTCGTTAAACCGTTGATGTTGTCCCCCAGTATCATTTGGTGATTATCACTTTGAATAAACTCTGAGTGAGATTTTCACGTGAGAGATCTTGAGAATGAGGATTTAAAATAGAAATTCCTCTTCAAATATTTCCGACTGAGGAATTTCGGGTGAAAATGCCTTAGATTGTGGCGTACCCGAGTGAATTTTTCGTGTCGGAGTTTATGAGTCAGATCTCAATTGAAGAATTGATGACTCAGAACTATAAGCTATAAAACTTCCAAATAAAGAACTTCATGAGAGTATTAATTTGGAGTTCAGTATAACTTACTTGTTGTGTTTGGAGTTCGGTTTGATCCTACTGTCCATGTAATATTTGGCGTTCGGTTTAATCCTACCAGCCGTTCTTCAATTGGTCTTTGGTTTTATCCAATGACAATGCTTCACCGACGTTCGGTTAATCCTACTAGTCGTACTCAGAGTTCGGTTTAATCCTACAATCCGAGCCTTCGATACGGGGTTCAGATCAGGGCTAATCCTGAACCTACTGCGCCCGTCACTTGGGGTTCAGCGTGGTCTTGAAGAAAAACCAGCTTACTGCGCCCAAGCCTTCGCATGGGGTTCGGTTTGTGGCCTCGAAAGAGGACCAGCCCTACGACCCATGTAGTCTTCGAATGGGGTTCGGTTTGTGGCCTTAAAGAAGGACCAGCCCTACAACCCATGTAGTCTTCGAATGGGGTTCGGTTTGTGGCCTTGAAGAAGGACCAGCCCTACAACCCATATCCTGAGGTTCGGTTTAATCCTACAACTCAGGTCTTCACCGACGTTCGGTTTAATCCTACTAGTCGTACTCAGAGTTCGGTTTAATCCTACAATCTGAGCCTTCACCGGTGTTCAGCCAAACTTACTAACCGTACCCGGAGTTCGGTTTAATCCTACAATCTGGGCCTTCAATATTTACACACTCGAGGAGTTACATCGTCAATTACAGAATGGGTAATTGAGATCATCCGTCCTGAGTATGTTTTTGTACACCGGATAAACTGAAAATCACAGCATAAGAAAAACTCGAAAGAGTTAAATCGTTATGAGAGATTCTTATTAAATCAAAAATAAGAATTACAAGGAGAGCGTAGCTGTGAAAATAAATTCTCCAGTATTCAATCCAAAATAAGGATAGGAGAGTGTAGAAACAGCTAGCTATAGTAGATGCGCAAGTTTTGGGTGTTCCATTTGTTTCGGATTGGAGTGCCATCAAGGTTTTCAAGGCGATAAGAGCCTTTGCCAGTGACCTCGGATACTCTGTATGGGCCTTCCCAGTTTGGGGCTAGTTTGCCTTGATGGGCGAATTTGTTCCCTATACTTGCTTTCCTCAAAACCAAATCTCCAACGTTGAAAGTCCTTGATTGGACTCGTTTGTTGTATCGGAGAGCAACTTTGGCTTTGATGGCTTGATCTCTGATGAAAGCGTCTTCTCTGAGTTCTTGTATGACATCTATTTCGGATGCCAAGTTAGCATTGTTGGTTTCTTCAGAGAAGTACTTAACCCTTGTGGAAGCAATTTGCAGTTCCACAGGTATCATTGCCTCGACCCCGTATGTTAGGCGATATGGGGATTCATTGGTGGATGAATGAGGCGTTGTCCGATATGCCCATAGGACATGACACAGCTGGTCTGTCCATCCGCCCTTGGCTTCACCAAGGCGCTTCTTTAGTCCCTTAAGCACCTCCCTGTTGGCCACTTCAGCTTGACCGTTAGTTTGGGGATGTTCGACGGATGAGAATATTTGGGTTATTCCTAACCCTTCAAGCAAATCAGTGAATTTTCTATCCGTGAACTGGGTGCCATTGTCTGTGACAATCCGTGCTGGGACCCCGAACCGCGTTATGATGTTTTCATACATGAAACGGCGAGTTCGGGCTGAAGTAATATGCACCACCGGCTCTGCTTCTATCCACTTAGTGAAATAATCGACACCTACAATGAGATATTTGATGCCCCCAGGAGCAGTTGGAAAGGGGCCCAGAATATCTAATCCCCATTGGTAGAAAGGCCATGGAACAGCGGATGTGAAGAGTTCTTCCGCCGGTGTGTGGTGTAGGTTAGAGAATTTTTGGCAAGCGTCGCATTTTTTGACGAAGTCAATGGAGTCTTGCTTCATTGTGGGCCACCAGTATCCAGCTCTGAGGATTTTTCGCATTAAGCTTCTTCCTCCGGCATGGTGTCCACTTTGTCCTCCATGCACTTCCTCCATTACACCTTGCACCTCATCCTCCTTGAGACAAACTAAATAGGGCACAGAGAGTGCCCTTCTGTAGAGATTACCATTAATCATGGTGAAATACGGTAATTCTCTCCTTAACCTCGTCTTTTCCTTCTCATCTGTGGGCAGCTGTCCATCAGCCAAATAACGGATGTAAGGAGCCATCCATGTATCTCCGTAAAGGGAGTCAGTCATTATGGCGTTTAGAGAAGGGAAAAGAGGGATGCTGGGTGACGTTAGCGTGCTTTGAACCAACGTAGTGGTGCTACCTGGTCGTTTAGTGCTTGCTAACCTGGAGAGTATATCCGCTCTCGTATTCTCTTCACGTGGAACATGCTTGAATTCCACCTTTGAGAATTTCTCAGTCAACTCCTTGACACAGTTCAAGTATAATTGGAGTTGAGGTTCGCGAGCTTGATAATCTCCTAAGATCTGCGAAATCACCAGCTGTGAATCGCTGCAGAGTGTCGCCTCAGAAGCTCCGATGTCAATCGCAGCTCTTAGCCCGGCCAGGCAAGCTTCATACTCAGCTTGGTTGTTGGATGTTTTGAAATTGAAACGAAGGGAGATCTCCAAGTGTACTCCGTCATTACTTTCGAGAACTACACCTGCTCCAGAGCCTCTTTGGTTTGATGAACCATCAACGTAAATGGTCCAATGGACTCGAGGGTAATCCGGATCAGTCCCTGTCATTTCCACAATAAAGTCAGCCAGGACTTGAGCTTTAATAGCGCTGCGGGGTTCGTAGGATATATCAAACTCAGAGAGTTCAATAGACCATTTGATCATCCTCCTAGCAAGATCGGGCTTGATTAAGACAGAACGGAGTGGCAAATCCGTTCTCACTATGATTGGATGGGCGTGAAAGTACGGACGCAACCGTCGTGAGGCCCAAACAACAGCGAGGGCGGCCTTTTCAATTTTCTGATACCGGATCTCAGCACCTTGCAAGGTCTTGCTAGTGAAATAGACCGGTCTTTGTCCATCAGGAATTTCTTTTATCAAGGCAACGCCCAAAGCTTCATCTGAAATAGCCAAGTACAGAATGAGTGTGTCTTCGGGGTCAGGCTTTGTGAGAATGGGAGGTTTGGACAACACCTCCTTAAGCTCTTGGAAAGCTTTTTCTTGTTCCTGTCCCCACTCGAATTTCTTGGACTTTTTCAGTATTTTGTACAGAGGGAGCGACCTGTGAGCCATTTTCGGCATGAATCGTGCCAAAGTTGCTACCTTGCCATTCAGGGATTGGACTTCTTTGAGATTCTTAGGACTTTGCATGTCTAGAATCGTTTGGCACTTCCCTGGATTGGCTTCTATACCACGTTGAGTTAACATGAAACCCAAAAACTTCCCAGCAGGGACAGCAAATGTGCACTTCATTGGGTTCAGCCTCATGTTAAATTGTCTCAAACGGGTGAATACTTGGCGCAGGTCGTCAATATGATCGCCACCAACCGGTGTCTTTGCTATTATGTCGTCGATATATACTTCAACAAGTTTGGTGTGCATACCTTCGAAAACCTTGTTGATCATACGCTGATATGTCGCCCCAGCGTTTTTCAGGCCGAAGGGCATGACTGTATAGCAAAAGACACCACGATCATTTATGAAAGCTGTCTTCTCTTGATCCTCTTCGCACATCGGAATTTGGTTGTAACCAGAATAAGCGTCCATGAAGCTCAGGTATTGATAACCAGAGGAATCATCCACCATCCGATCTATATTAGGAAGAGGATAAGGATCTTTTGGACAGCAGCGGTTGAGGTCCACGTAGTCAATGCACATTCTCCACTTACCATTGGATTTAGGGACCATCACCACATTCGAAAGCCAAGAGGAATATCGGATTTCCCTGATGAATCCGGCCTTCAGCAATTCCTCAGTTTGCTGGCAAGCTGCCTTCTGTTTCTCTGGGCCCAATCGTCTTTTCTTTTGGGCCACAGGTTTCGTCTCTGGATAGACGGAAAGTTTATGACAGCAGAATTCAGGGTCTATGCCTGGCATATCGGCTGCAGTCCATGCAAAGAGGTCTTTAAACTCTTGTAAGAGAGCCAGCAGTCGCTGCTCTATTTCAGCATCTAGCTTGTCATTGATATGGGTGATCTTTTCTGGAGAATCTCCCAAGACAATGTCCCTGGAACTTCCATCCGGTGTGGGCTTTGATGGGTTGAACGGATCAATGTTCAAATCCGCTCTAGGATCCAGGTCGACAAGACTTACAGATCCAGCCGATGTTCCAGCATCATTAAGTTTCCTCTTTTTATTGGAGGCATCCAGCTTTGTCATGTTGAGGCTAAGGTTGTAGCAGTACCTAGCCATCTCTTGATCACCCCGGATAGATGACACAGCATTATCCTTGTCAATGAACTTGATAAGGAGATGTGGGGTTGATACAACTGCCTCCATTGCATTCAGAGTAGGACGGCCTATGATGCCATTGAATGGTGATTTGACATCAATCACTAGCACCCGAGACCTAACCGTCCTGGCTCCTGGCTCGCCTTCAAACGAGATAAGGGTATCAAGATACCCTCTAGTTAGTTGCTTTGCGCCATTGAAAGCTGTTAGTTCCTGCGTGTAAGGCTGTAAGTCTGAGTCTTTAAAACCCATTCTTTCAAAGCAATTATAAAAAATAACATCGCAGGAACTTCCCTGGTCAACAAGGATTCTTCGGACGTCCTTGTTGGCGATCACAGCAGTGATGACTACAGCATCGTCACCACCAGGAACGGTTGGGCCAAAATCCTCGTCAGAGAAAGAGATTATGGGAGCCTCAATTCCTCCTCTGTAAGGGCGATTGTCTTTGACTTTCCCTTGCACAGATAGAATCATTCTGTGATGATTCTTACGGGCTGTAATTGAAGCTCCTCCTCCAGCGAACCCTCCAGCAATCATGTCAATGACTTCACGTCGGCCCTGATGTTGTTGCTGGGGCATGCTGTCTTTCTGTGCTGCATTATCGGTCATTACACCTTTTTGCTTCTCTGCAGCAGAGAACTTTCGAACCGGACTGGGATTGTTATCATCCCCATCGTCGGGATCTCTTTCTCTTTTCTCATTCCGTTCTGCCCTGTCAAAGGATTTTTCTTTGAACAGGTATTGCTTCAATTTGCCTTCTCTAATTAGCGTCTCAACCGCGTTCTTTAGAGCTTGGCATTCATCAGTGGAATGACCATTTTGTTCATGAAAATCACAGTACTTTCGTGAATTTCCTGGTCTTTTCATAGGGGCTGGTCTCCTGATGCCATATGTGCTGAAAACTGGCCATCCGACCTCTCTCAAAATCTGAGATGGTCTGGCAGATAACTGTGCATAATGGCTGAAAGAATTGACATGCCTTTCTCGAGGTCGAGGAGGGCGGTTATCCACCTTAGGATTGGTGAATGGCCTCTCCATACGTTCTGACCTCGTCTTCTCCTTACCCTTCTGGGTTTGGGGAGATGGTGTTGGTGGCTTTTTCTTTGCAGCCATTGCCTCCAAATGCATCTCTATGCTCACATACTTTGAGGCTTTTTTCCTGAACTCCTCAAAAGTTGTCGGGGGGCTCTTTGCTAATGAAAGAGCGAAAGCTGATCCTGGCTGCAATGCCTCAATCACGATATGCAGCTTGATAGATTCTGTGAGGTTAGGAACCAGGGCTGCTTCCTTATAAAACCTCTTCAGAAAATCTTTTAAGCCCTCTGTTTCACCTTGCTTAATCTGAGCCAAGGTGTGAGACGTCTTGGGTACGTCTCTGGAGATGACAAAGTGGGTTTCAAAGGCAGCTGCCATTTCCGTCCAAGAATCTATGGATCCAGAAGGCAGGCCTTTAAACCACCCGAGGGCTTCCTCAGACAATGTTCGAGGGAACATTCGGCACATCACGTCTTCATCAGCCCCCAAGTACATGGCTTCAAACACATAAGCATCAAGGTGCTTAGTTGGATCAGTTTCACCATTATACTTTCCGATGGAAAGTGGTTGAGTGGTTTGAAGGTGCTTGGGGATGCTGATGCCCATAAGTCTCCTTGAAAAAGGAACCTTAAGATTGTAAGACAATGGGGGTGCTGTTATTGAATCTCTCTTCCTTCGGGAAGCTGCATCCTCAGAATCGCGAATTTGTTCTCCCTCCTCAAAGGTTGGGATCTTTGAGTACTGAAGAGTGGTGGACTTTTCACCATCAGTTGTGTGGGGAGTGTTTCGCGTGCGAGATGACTCTTTATCCTCACTTTGCCTTTTTTCTCTTCGCAATTCAGCGAGTTCCCTCTGAAGTTGTTTGATCAACTCATCACGAGGATCAGGATCAGACACTGTTACTATCTTCTTTGAGTTGCCCCCATGAGAATCAAGGTTGAGTTTTCTGTAGGCATTAGGATTGGTTCTGCCTTCAGCTTGATTCTCCATGTAGTCTTGTGCTTCGCCTTCCATGGTGGATTACCTGCTCTGTCAAAGGATATGGGAATAACTTTATCGCGTCCCACCGGGCGTGCCAATGATCTGTCCTGGACCGGGGTCAAGAGATCCGATCTCAAGCCAGTCACGAATAGTATGTCAATACCGTCTAGTAGACCGGATGTGTATGTATCCGATGTAGGTATCCGTTGTCCTTGAATGAGGAGAGCGGATTGGGCGTTCTGGAGATCCTTCACACCGACCTAATGCGTTGAAGTGGGCGAATGGTGGTGTCACCTGCAAAGATTCTCCGACGCTCAAGTCAGTGATTATATTCCAAGTCAGGAATGTATTTAGAGAGGAATCAGTCGTAAAGAGCTGAAGAAGAAGATCCCTAACTTCAATCATGAAGTTAGTTCATATACCTGATTGGCTCGATTAACGAGGACTCGTTGGTGGGGAACCACCAACTCCCATTAGCATTATTATATTGCGCACTTACCTGCATGATTGGGTCAAGTGGCTATTTTATATTGAGCGTAGAGAATGTAGACTAGGATTAGGGAACAAGTTGACCATTCCCGTGAGCAAAGTTTGGCTCGTATTGTAGGGAATTATTGATCGATCCCTGTAGCAACAATCCTTGTCATTAGCACAGTGACGTGTGTATTGTCCGATGTCATGGTGTTATCCTGGATAACCGGTATAGGGAGAACGCCTGATACGGAATTACAGTCCGGATATATACCGATGACACCGGTTACACGTAGATGTCTTATCAAAGACGTTGAAATATGTATAGCAGATCGGATACCGGTATTGAGACCGGATTAGTTTCCTTTCCTTTTTTTCTCGTTTTCCCCCCATTAAAGCCAGGATTAATTTGAATGAGACGTCTTGTTGGTCTTACCCCGAGCTTTTTTTTTTGTCTGTCTCCTTCGTTTTCAAGAGAAAGAAAAAAAAACAGTTTTAAGGCTAATACCTTCCCCACTCGTAACCGACTCCCGAACTTGAATCTCACCTTTTTTTAAAACCAGTGCTTTGTTAAAGTTTTTTTCTAATGTTTTTCCTATGGATAAAAACGTTGGTGGCGACTCCCTATTCTGAGTTATTTCTATTTTCGCCACGCCGCCGCGATCCCGGTCACGACAGATGGCGACTCCACTGGGGAAATACTTGAGAGTCAGGCCATTTAGGTTGAAAGCGCATGTTTTTCTTATATAGCCTTTTGTTTGTTTTAATTTCTTCTTTTGTTTTATCTTTGTTGATAACTGTATATGCTTGCTTTTATATCCATTTATGTTTTGTCATTTATGTATTGTTAATATTTGTGCATGATTATTAAACCCTAGGGTAGATGACTCTATGTTAGTTTTCTGTATAATTATTGAACCCTAGGGTAGACGACATTATTATTATTGTCTCGTGTTTGTTCACTATGCAGGATGGGGTAAGGTACAAGTATTGAATGCCCTATTACACACTACACTCACATTTTTTGCACACACTTATGAATGGCGCCCTATACCCGGGCCCCAAATGAAACTTAAGTTAGGAGGGGTTGGTAGCAGTGTCGTTTGGGATGTACTTCCCATCTGGTGATCGTAAGAACCCTAACTAGAGTTCGACCTTTCATGATGTACACACCTAGTAGATTCCCTACTGTTGTGAACATATCATGATTAGGATCTTAGCTCTAGTAACCTTTTAGAAGTCTAGTGCAGGCCACCCAATGTGAGGAGTCACTCTTAGACAAGCCCTAGGGCCCAGAAAAGACTTTCAGAAAAACCTAGTTTAGGCCACAAAAGGGCAGACTTTACTTTACCTTACGCCATTCTTGTTTTCCCTTATTTATCCAAATGGATGAGCCACCTACCTATCAAAAGATTACTTGGTTTCAAAAAAAAATAATAACTCGCTTTTCTGAAAAAGACTGGTAATCTTTTAACCGGTAGGTAGTTCCCTCTTCTTCGTGTACTTCTGAGGCTTGGGTCGTAGATTTTCCCAGTCGTCGAGATAAAAATGAAAAGAAAAGAATAATTTCATTTCACTTCAAATGGGGCATTTACCACGATTGGAAAATCTAGGACCCATATGATTTAAGTGTGGCACGAGTTTTGCAGATCGCTACTTCCTGAAGCGAAAATGTTTTTCAGTAAATTGGTAAGGAAGTAGCAGTTTGCCAAAACATGGCTATAATTGATTTCTTCTTCTTTGTTTTCATAGGGAGCTATTTGGGATTTGGTGCACACCTCTGAGCAAGTATGGAAATTAACATGGGACAGGAAAATTATGGTACAGATATGACAGAATTAAGGAAAATACTTCATGTTAAGGCCAAGAAGGTTGATACGGGTAGTCTACAGGCAATGGGGAAGAAATTAAACCTGACTCAGAAGATGGCCTTTACAAGAAAGTACGGAAAGATTTTAAAGCTCTTGGAGGTTGAAATACAAACTGAGGCTATCACAGCCTTGGCGCCGTTCTACCACCCACCTCTTAGATGTTTTACATTTAGAGACTTTCAGTTGGCCCCGTCCATAAAGTAGTTTGAACAAATATTGGGGATACCTTTGGAAGGACCAATTCCTTACCGCCATCTCGATCATCATGCAACCATCGCTTCAGTCGCCTGTATTTTGAGAATCCGTCCTGAGATATTGAAAAATATGCAAATGAATAGAAATCAAATCCTGGGTTCACTCGAGAATTTCTCAAGAAATACATGTAGATCTTGGCAGATAAAGAAGGGTGGGAGGCTTTCGTAGACACTTTAGCCCTTACTATCTACGGGGTTGTCTTGTTCCCTAATCTGGACAACTATGTGGATTATGATGCTATCGCCGTCTTCCTGGCTCGTAAACACACGCTGGAGAATCCCGTCATAGCCGTATTGGCCAATGTGTACTGCACTATGGATTTCTGCTATACGCAAGGTGGGAAAAGAATTGTCTGCTGTCTACCGGTCCTGTATGTATAGTTCGTGTCTCATGCTTTCCATCAAATTTGTAAGGTTGAATGTCTTGTTTCTGATTTAAAACTGTGTCAATTGGCAATAAAAAATGGACGCGAATGGGCTAATCATCTAATAGGGCTCACGGCCGAAAGAGTCAGATGGTATCCCCAATGGTTAGAAGTTGAGTCGATCATCTATCGTTGTGGAAGTTATCCAAATGTTCCTCTCATTGGCATACAAAGGTGTATCAACTACAATCCTGTTATAACCAAACGTCAGTTGGCTTATCCTTTGCTTGGGCCACCGGACAAAGAGTTGCTCTCTCTTCTCATTTTGTACTATGCAAAAGGGAATTATATGTCTACTGATCGGGATATAGCAAACGCATGGAAAAGAGTTTCTAAGATGGGTAAAGAATTAGGGGCACGAAGCCATGTTGTGGGAGAAAAATATCAAGAATAGGTCCTGAATAGGGTCTCCATTGTTAAATTACCCTTCAGGGGTCCCTCGTATCAATCTACAAGCACTCCCTCTCCACCATTTATCATGGAAGACAAAGCAACCTAGGCTTTGAAGGCCAAGATAGAAGAGTTAACAGCTAAGAATCAAAGGCTGGAAGAAGACCTACTGAAATATCAACAAGAATACACACTCCAAAAGAGGGAAAATTTGGAGAATAAGCAGGCCATGGATGAGATTCGGAAAAAATAGTGGAAGATTGAAGAAGACTATAGGGTGAAGCAAGATCAATGTCTCCAGGCAGCCAATTCTCAACTGAAAATGAAAAGCAAGCAAAGTGACACCATCCTGGCTGAGAAGCATTTCCTAAAAGATCTGCTGATGCAATCAAAGGAAAATAAAAGGGAGGCTTTGGTGCAGAAGGAGTTGCTATAATCCCAAGTCCATAGATTGGAACAACAGCTTGGCAAGGTAATGAGAGCCTACGAGCAGGAAATAAATGATGAACAAAGAAATGCCATAAATACAGAGCAACATTATCAAGAGGTCGCACGCCTTTTAGAAGCTGAATTGGCTCAACAAGATAGGATCATTCGTTCATGGATAGATCGCTTCGCTAATCTAGCCTATTGGCCAATGGAGTTCTGGAGGATCTTCCACTATTGTTGAAACAAGCCAAAAGAATGGCTAATCCTCTCACTACTCCGAAGGAGATTTAAACATTTCTGAATTATTGTCATGAAAGAATTTGTAAAATGAGGGCTTTGATCGCCCAAGCCAGGAACGACTAAATGTTGTAATCAAACCTCTACAGTGACATTGTATCTTTATGGAAGTATGAAATGATGAAGTATTTTGCCTCAACAATTGTCTCATGTTAATTTCCATTTTACTGCTTTACCTAGTACTTTTGAACGTGACGTTCTGAGGAACGGTCAGAGGGCACGCACTGAATCTTGAATCGCGTCCCGCGTAACATCTTTCTTTCTTTTATCGTTTCTATTAACCGTTTATCTTCTTTTTGCTAACAAATCTCCATGTTCCTTTAGACATTACAGGTAAACATGCTTATGAGACCAGGCTCAAAAAGAAACTCATGGCCAAAATAGAACAAGAAAATGAGAGTTTGAGAGCCGAGCTTAGTCAACTGAAGAAACAAATGGCCGAGATGGCCAAGCTTTTGGAAAAGAGGGTCATAGAAGGGGGTTCCTCCGCCGGTGTTGAAGACGCCAAACAGCAACCACCTACTCCACGACATTCTCCTGGTCCAGCTGGGGAACAGGGCCCTAATCCTATGGCACCTCCCCTCACCGTTCATATTAGAAGGCCAAACCCCGTTGATACCTAGTAGCATACCTTCATAGATGCGAATGGCAATGCTATCCCCTTCCCATCATATGGTTTGCCTCCGGGCTATTTTCCTCCTCTTCACACTAACCCGCAAACAGACCCGAACCACCAAGATCCTCACCCCGTTCAACCAAACATACCACCCTGTCGTGAATTCTATACAACCCAAGGTCAAACACAACCCATCCAAGCCCACGTTACACAGCCTGCCGACGTGACCCAAACCACCACCCGACCACAGGTCTTTGTAGACCCAGTAAACCCCTCTTATATAGCTACGCATGTACAACAACCCTATAGGCATATAGATCCTCGTGTCGTTGCTGGTCCCAGTGGCACTGCAGAGAAGGAAGGATAGAGGTCCTTGAAAGGAAATTAAGGGCAATGGAAGGATCAGAAGGTTTTGGGTTGGGAAGTGCCGTGGAACTTTGCTTAATCCCAGACGTTATCATCCCTCCAAAATTCAAGGTGCCAGAATTCGACAAATACCGAGGGTTAACCTGCCCAAAAGAATCATTTCACCATGTACTGTTAAAAAATGGCATCGCACGCATCCAATGACCCATTGTTGATCCATTGCTTCCAAGACAACTTGGCTGGGGCCGCCCTTACATGGTACACTCACCTTGAACGGTCTCGTATACACTGCTGGAAAGACCTAGCTAATGCTTTCATGAAGCAATACAAATACAACTTGGACATGGCACCAGACAGGGTGTAATTGCAAAACATGACGAAAAAGGAGGCCGAGACATTCAAAGAATACGCGCAATGTTGGCGCGAATTGGCCACACAGGTCGACCCTTCCTTATCGGAAAAAGAAGTAGTTTCCATGTTTATCAACACGCTCCAATCTCCCTTCTATGATAGGATGATTGGGAGTGTTTTATCTCATTTCTCTGATATCATTACTATCGGAGAAAGAATAGAGAACGGAATAAGAACTGGAAAGATTATCCGAAGCCCCTCTAGGGCAGGCACGGTAAAGAGACCAATGACAGGGGAAGGCAGAAGAAGAGATGGAGAAACTAACGCTGTCTCTTACGACCAAAGAAGAAACCAAATGAGGCCGTTTACCCCTGTCACATTTCTACCAGCCCATCCACACATGTCATACCTATGCGTAGCTGCAGTTCAAAATCCAAATCCACCTCACTTCCGTCCACCTGTTATATGACCACCAACATCACCGCAAGCACCTTACCAACCGCCACAAGTAAACTAACCACCAAATCCAAACTCAAGAAGGCTAAACAACATCCGTACCCAGATACAGTTCAATCCCATCCCTGTGACCTATACCGACCTCCTACCTCACCTCATCAAAAATACTTTGGTGGTGCCCTGTCCTCTGAGACTAATTCAACCGCCTTACCCTAGGGAATACGATCCGAATACGCGGTGTGATTACCACGCTGGGGCACTAGGGCATTCCACAGAGAATTGCCTGGCTTTGAAGTTTAAAGTGAGGGATCTAATCAGGGTCGACTGGATAAGCTTTTGAGAGAGGAGCCCGAATGTATCAACCAACCCTTTGCCCAACCACGGAGGGGCAGGAGTCAATGCTGTTGAGGAAGACGAAGAATGTATTTTGGAAGTTGGTGACATAAAAATGCCTTTAGAAATAATCCACTCCCACCTGCTTGAGAGGGGGTTGGTAGAAGGCTCATGGGATTAAGAGTGCAATAATGATCGATCTGTGAAGCGACAAGGCTTTTGAAAAACCCTTCAAGAACTTATGGACAGTCATACTATACAGGTTTGTAGGCACCGTGGAGGCAGAGTAAACATGATACAAGAACAGACCAGGATACAAGCTCCAAAGCCCCTGGTCATATTCTACAACAAAAACGTGTCGGCAGCTCCAGCTCTTGCCAAAACTATCATTACAGTGCAAGCACAACCCCGTTCCCTTTCAAGGATTCTCGAGCCGTACCATGGAAGTATGGTACAGAGGTAATCGTTACCAGCTCTGAGGCGGTTGATTCTATGCCATCATCCTCTGTTACAAATATTGCCGGGGTCGGAGGCATTACTTAAAGTGGAAGAGTATATGCTCCTCTGAAATTGAAACTTGACAAAGCTGCATGGGAGATCAAGGCAGGAAAGGAAGGGATTGTCGGTGAGGCAAAGAAGGCTCTAACTGAGGAAGAGGCCCAAGAGTTTTTGAAATTCATTCGCCACAGTGAGTATCAGGTGTTGGATCAATTAAACCACACCCCAGCCAAAATTTCTTTGTCTTCCTTGTTGATGAATTCCGAACCACACCGGAACACATTAATGAAAGTGTTAAGTGAAGTACACGTCAAGCATGACTTACCCGTTGATAAATTTGAAGGCATAGTGGGGCACATAGTCGCTAATAATTATTTGACCTTTATGGATGACAAGGTACCCACGGAAGAAAGAGGGCACAACAAAGCCCTTCATATTTCCGTGAAGTGTCGCGACCATATCTTGGCAAAGGTACTTATCGATAATGGCTCGTCCCTCAATGTGATGCCAAAGTCTACATTAGCAAAGTTGCCTTTCGATAGGACGTACATGAGACCAAGTTCCATAGTGGTGCGGGCTTTTGACGGGACTCACCGGGAGGTCATGGGGGAGATTGAACTGCCAATACAGGTTGGGCCATGCACCTTTCAAGTTCTCTTTTAAGTCATGGATATCATACCCGCCTACAATTGTTTACTAGGATGGCCGTGGATCCATTCGGCTCGGGTTATCCCCTCTACGCTGCATCAGAAACTGAAATTTGTCATCGATAACAAATTAGTGATTGTTTCCGGGGAAGAAGACCTCTTGGTCAGCAAGCCTGTCACTACCCCGTACATCGAAGCAGCTAAGGAAGCTCTCGAGACCTCTTTCCAGGCTTTGGAGATAACCAATGCAACTTACGTAAGGAAAAGCTTCGCAAGGACATCCTTCCCGAATGTGCCTCTAGCGATGGCAAGAGCAATGCTACGGGAAGGATACGAGCCAGGGAAAGGGCTGGGGCGAAAGTTGGAAGGAAGAGTCCAACCTGTGTGCCTCCCAGAAAACAAGGACAGAAATGGCCTGGGATACCGACCCACGACCGCTGATAAAAAAAGGGTAGGGGAAGCAAGAAGAGAAAGAAGGATTGTTCGTCTTACTGGTCAAGAATTCAACACCACGGGAATCCCCATTTAGGACCTTTACCAGAGCATCCAGAGCGTAGGGATGATGCCTCCTAATCAAGTGGCCATGATCGAAGATGATCTCAACAGTAATGCTGGGTTTGTGTATGCTTGCCCACCGAATCAGGAGCTAAGTAACTGGGAGATCATGGAGTTCCCCACGACTCTAAACGTTTCGTCAAAGTAATAATATTTTTTATGACTTGTTGGTCCCTCTGCTATGCCTAAGGCTTTGGGACCTCTTTTTGTAATAAAGGAAAAAACTTGTTTGTTTGTTTGGTTAATGAACACTGTCGGATTCTAATATCTCATTTTGCTTGATATCCTTTTACTTGGGCCTTTCACTTGCTTGTTTTCTTTTTCATTTGCTATAATACAATAAAATGCAGATCCAAAAGCGATTCCTCTAAGAGTAACGAGAACTCAGTTTTGTTTCATGATTCTGATTATCCGAACGATTATGTCGATGAGGAAAGTAAGGAAGACTTTGAACCTTCGTCTGAGTTAACAAGGTTATTGGAGAAGGAGGATAAGGAAATTCAACCCCATCAGGAAAAGATTGAAACCATTAACCTGGGGGACAAAGAAGAGGTTAAGGAGGTCAAGATTGGTACATTCCTAAGTAAAGAGCGACGAGAAGAACTGATTAAGCTGCTCAAGGAGTTTCGGGATATTTTTGCATGGTCGTACCAAGATATGCCGGGGTTGGATAACAGAATCGTGGAACACAGGTTGCCTTTAAAGCCAGAATGTCTGCCGATCAAACAGAAGCTGCGACGAATGAAACCAGAAATGCTCCTTAAGATTAAAGATGAAGTTAAGAAGTAATTTGATGTTAGTTTTCTAGCCGTAGCTAAATATCCTCAATGGGTAGCAAACATAGTCCCCGTTCCAAAGAAAGACGAGAAAGTGAGGATGTGTATGGACTACCGAGACTTGAATCGGGCCAGCCCTAAAGATGACTTTCCCCTACCACAGATCAATGTATTAGTCAACAATATGGCTCAACACTCTATCTTCTCATTTACGGATGGATTTTTAGGATATAATCAGATCAAGATGGCACCTAAAGATATGGAGAAGACCACGTTTATCACCCTATAGGGCACCTTTTGCTACAAAGTGATGTCCTTCGGATTAAAAAATGCTGGAGCAACCTATCAAAGGGCAATGGTGACTCTCTTCCACGACATGATGCACAAAGAGATAGAAGTCTACGTGGATGATATCATCGCTAAGTCTAGGTCAGAGGAAGGACACATTACTGATCTGAGAAAGCTCTTCAAACGGCTAAGGAAATTCAAGCTTAGATTGAATCCGGCCAAGTACACCTTTGGTGCAAAATCTGGCAAACTGTTAGGATTCATTGTAAGCGAAAAAGGGATAGAGGTTGATCTTGAAAAGGTCAAGACGATCCTAGAAATGCCTCCTCCTCGTACGGAAAAGGAAGTCCGAGGGTTTCTAGGAAGGTTGAACTATATCGCCCAATTCATTTCCCAAACGACAGCAACCTGTGAGCCGATTTTCAAGTTGCTTCGCAAAAACCAACCCGGTAAATGGAATGAGGATTGTCAAATAACATTTGAAAAAATAAAGCAGTACTTGTTAGAGCTGCCAATCTTGGTGCCACCAATTCTTGGGAGACCACTGATCCTGTATTTGACCGTGTTGAACGAATCCATGGGATGCGTATTAGGTCAACATGATAAAACTGAGAAGAAGGAGCGTGCTATTTATTACTTGAGTAAGAAATTCACTGAATACGAGATGAGATATTCCTCCCTCGAAAGAATATGTTGTGCATTAGCTTAGGCTACTTGATGTTTACGGCAATATATGCTCTGTCACACTACATGGTTAGTGTCCAAAATGGACCCCATCAAATATATCTTTGAAAAGCCTGCTTTGACCGGAAGAATCGCTCATTGGTAAGTGATACTAACAGAATATAACATAATATATGTCACCCAAAAGTCCATAAAAGGGAGTGCACTAGCAGACTACTTAGCACATCAACCGGTTAGCAGTTACCAACCAATGCAACATGACTTCCCGAATAAAGATATTTTAGCCCTTTTCAAAGAAGAAGATGGTCATGAAAGCAAGTGGACTATGAGATTTGATGGAGCTTCTAACGTACTGGGGCATGGAATTGGGGTCATCTTAATCTCACCTGACAAGGAGTTTATTCCCATTTGTGCTCGGCTATGTTGTGATTGTACCAACAATGTTGCTGAGTATAAGGCATGCTCTTTGGGAATACAAGCGGCTCTGAATGAAGGGATAAAATCCCTGGAAGTTTATGGAGACTCTGCTTTGGTTATCCACCAATTGAGAGGTAACTGGGAAACTAGAGATAATAAACTAGTTCCTTATCACGCTCATATCAAAGAGATGATCAAAGAGTTTGATGAAATTACCTTCCATCACATTCTCCGGAGGACAACCAAATGGATGATGCCATGGCCACTTTAGCTTCAATGTTCGAGGTCAACAGTGAATATGAGGTGCCTCTCATTAAGGTAAAGAAATGACAAGAACCTGTGCATTGCCATGTCATAGAAGAAGAACCAGACGGTAAGCCTTGGTATCATGACATCAAAAGATACCTCCAATACCAAGAATATCCTGAGGATGTCACAGATAATGACAAACGAACTTTGAGAAGGCTTGCTATGGGTTATCTCTTGAGTGGCAACGTACTGTACAAGAAAAACTATGATTCTGTTCTCCTCCGGTGTGTCAATGTTGTCGAGGCAAATCAAATCATGAGAGATATCCATGAAGGATCTTTTGAAACTCACACAAGTGGGCACGCCATGTCAAGAAAAATCTTAAGGGCCAAATATTATTGGATGACCATGGAAGCAGATTGTTTCACTTATATGAGGAAGTGTCATAAATGTCAGATATATGCTGGTCACATTCATGCACCCCCTTCATCCCTAAACGTATTGTCGGCACCATGGCCCTTTTCAATGTGGGGCATGGATGTTATTGGGCCTATTGAGCCAAAAGCCTCAGACGGTTATCGTTTCATCTTGGTTGCCATTGATTACTTCACTAAGTGGGTAGAAGCAGCTTCGTACGTTAATGTGACCAAGAATGTCGTTGTTAAATTCATTAAGAAGGAGTTGATTTGTCGATATGGTTTACCAAGTCAAATCATTACCGACAATGGAAAAAATATAAACAATAAGATGATGAAGGAGCTATGTGAAGATTTCAAAATCTCTCACCATAATTCCTCCCTGTATCGGCCAAAAATGAATGGAGCAGTCGAAGCGGCCAACAAGAACATCAAGAAGATAGTACAAAAAATTGTGGTAACTTACAAAGATTGGAGCGAAATGCTCCTTTTTGCTTTGCATGGATATCAGACCTCGGTTCGAACCTCGACTGGGGCAACCCCATTCTCCTTGGTCTACGGAATGGAAGCAGTACTGCCTTTCGATGTGGAGATCCCATCCCTCTGGGTAATAATGGAGACAAAATTGGAAGAAGCTGAATGGGTCCAAGCCAAGTACGACCAGTTGAACTTAATTGATGGAAAAAGGTTAACTACTCTCTGCCATGGGCAATTGTACCAAAAACGTATGAAGCGAGTATATGAAAAGAAAGTGCGACCCCGACAGTTCTGGGAAGGACACTTGGTCCTCAAGAAGATTTTACCAATCCAAAGAGACGATTAGGGTAAATGGACACCTAATTATGAGGGACCCTATGTTGTGAAAATGGCTTACTCCGGAGGAGCTTTAACCCTCACCGACATGGATGGAGAGGATCTGCCAATGCCTGTAAACACAGATGCAGTGAAAAAGTACTATGCGTAAAAAAAGGCACTCGCCAGGCTTAAAACTTGAAAAGGCGGCTAGGTAAAAGTTAGAGCTACTTGGTTGGTCGAAAGCCTGAAGGGGCAGCTCAGACAAAGTTAGAGTAAAATCTTGGCACAGTGACTTAGGTTCCCCAAGCAGAAAACGCAAGACCCAATTGGGGCATATGGATCATTGTTGAATTGCATTCTCAGAGGTAGAGTCAAAAGGTAAACATGAAATCGTGATAGAGGGTCGAGATTCTCATCGCTCTCAGGAAGTCGTTGGAGGATCCTTGAGCCTCCCCTTTTCCACTTGTCTTTAATCTCTTGCACTTTATTCCATTCATTCTATCTGTTTTACATTGCTTTCATTACCACTGTACATGCTTAATATCCATAAATAAAATTTACCTTTCTGTCTGTACATGTTCATTACTAAGTTTTATAAACAAGCAAGTTTTCCTAAAAGTTTTAAAAATGAAAATGATAAAACGTAGAGTCGTAAGGAATAAAATGCTCTCAGCACCTGACCTTGTTTCAGACAAGCATAACCAACCCTACTAGGCGCTTACCGAGGTTAGAAGTTGCTTCTATTTCATCCATGAGTTATCTCGGGGCCCATCTCCAAGGAAGTTCACCTGAAAATGTCAATTTGTTTTTTTTTTGTATTACTCACCTTCTTTTTAAAGGTTGGCAAAGATCCTCGATCTAGAAGCGGATGTTCACCAATATATCTCCCTAGTGAAGCTACAATTCATCACAAAAATGGCACAAATCTAGTGAACATACAATCTGGATCAGGTCCTTTTCTCCAACGCGGTCACAGCCCTAACCAGACCTGGGATAAGCCAATTTCCCCAAGCAGTCACCTCCTTAATCAGGCATAGGATGAGCCCGTTCTCCCAGCGAAACCACAGTTACCACTAAACCTCTCTTCCCCAGTGGAACCACAATCCAGAACCAGACTCCAATTAGCTTCCTTCCCCCAGTGTGATTACAATGGCCACAAAAATGGCACCAATCACAAAATCCTCTACTGGCATTCACATTTTCACCGAATTCTCCCCCATTAGCGAATAGTCCAAACTTGGGGCAGCACCCCACACTCTCAAACCTGCGGCAATACCCTAAGTCTTTTATACTTGGGGCATTACCCCAAGTCTCTCTATCTCAAACTTGGGACGTCACCCCAAACTCTCTACGTTCCCTCTCAAAACCTGGGGTATCACCCTAAGTCCCTCAAAACTTGGGGCATAAGCCCCAATCCTTTTACTTCTAGTCAACCGAGGGTCAACCCCAATTCTTTTATTTCCAGTCAACCGAGGGTCAACCCCAATCCTTTTACTTCCAGTTAACCGAGGGTCAACCCCAAATCCTTTTATTTCTAGTCAACCGAGGGTTAACCCCAATTCTTTTATTTCCAGTCAACCAAGGGTCAACCCCAATTCTTTTATTTCCAGTCAACCAAGGGTCAACCCCAAATCCTTTTACTTCCAGTCAACCGAGGGTCAAACCCAAATCCTTTTATTTCCAGTCAACCGAAGGTTAACCCCAATTCTTTTATTTCTAGTCAACCGAGGGTCAACCCCAAATCCTTTTATTTCCAGTCAACCGAGGGTCAACCCTAATTCTTTTATTTCCAGTTAACCTAGGGTCAACCCCAATTCTTTTATTTCCAGTCAACCGAGGGTCAACCCCAGACCTTTTACTTCCAGTCAACCGAGGTTCAACCCCCAATTCTTTTATTTCCAGTCAACCGAGGGTCCACCCTAAACCTTTTACTTCCAGTCAACCGAGGGTCAACCCCAATTCTTTTACTTTCCTGTCAACCGAGAGGCAACACCCTCAACCTTTTATCTCCTGTTAGCCAAAGAGCAATACCCAATTAATCGTTCCTTGCTGAAACTGGGGCATCACCCCGATTCTGTTTCTAGGTTTAGAGTTTTTTTTTTTAAAAAGAGGGGTTTATTGGATCCGATGTTGACACCGATCTAAAGGAGGATTTTAACCAATATGAGTACATTTTGCTAGAGTGAATTCAGTGGAGGTAATGTCAGGGTCATGGAAGAAGCAGGAAAACAAGGCCTCTCAAACACCTTCCGAATCAAACTAGGATCAAACTTCGTTTTGAAAAGTTGAAATGAGCCAAGGTTCAAAGATGTAAGTCGATGTTGATACTTATTTCACATCGGCTAACAAATTCAACAGGCTTCATTGGACGATGTAAAAAGAACAAAGAACGATGTTACCCTTATTACACTGGTCAAGAATTTAATTCACTTCGTTTGATTTGATCTTGGAATGAGTAAAGATGTTACAATGGACAATGTTGTCTCCTGCTGCTCCCGGAGTCGAGCCTCCTTTACAGTTGCAACCTCGGCTGCAAGCTCTTCATTCTTTTTCTCAACATTGGCCCGTCCAGTAAGAGCTTCATCCAATTTTGCTTAAAGAGCTTGAAGGGCATCCTCCGCGGCCTATTGTTTGACCTCGGCCTCCTTTGCCCTATTAGCAGCCGAATTGTACGCCACTATGAGTTTGGCCAGATACTCTTCCCTCTTGGCCAAAGCCATCTGGGCCTCCACTCTTTGGGCTTTGGCCTCTTTCATTCGGTCTAAGCATTGTTTAGCCTCGATACCAGAGTAGTAAGACTGCCTCAAAGAGTGAAGGACCCCGGCAGCCTCGATCAGATTAAAGATTGCTCCTTTGGCAGCACTCCTCACCTCAAAAGCAGGAAGATCCTTCTTGAGCTTGAAGGGGACTTGGAACCGCGCCGGTGTATCCCCGATGTACTCTAAAAACTCTGAAATGTTGGAGTTGCAGTAGGGGGCGTTGGGTCGGCTGGCTGAGTCTGGTCAAGAACGTTATTTACATCATCAGCAGCCTTCTCCTCCTGACCCTGAGCCTTCACCCCGGCCTCTATCCCTTGCGCCTTGTGTTTCTTGCCTTTAGAACTTTGGTCGGAGTTGTGACGTTTCTTCCCCTTACCCTGGGCCCTATCCTCCGGAGCCAGGGCCAAGTCACCGACCTTGTCAGCCGGTATGCTGACAACCTTGGCCGCTGTCCGCTTCGGGGTGACCCCATTCTCCGTATCGGCAGCAGCAGCATTCCTTGCCTCGGCTTGCTCCCAGAGTTTCTTCAGGATGTCTATCCGAGCCATTTTGCCTAAAAAGAGAAGAGAACTTGTTAACATTGGTAAGAGGATGATGTCCAAAAATAAAATAAAATAAAATAACCTACTTAGATAGCCATCCCGGCGAGACTTCTCCCCCAGGAGGGTTTTACAGGAAATCTTGGAGAAGGTGGAGTAAGACTTCAGGGCGTCCAGCACCTTCTTGGACTCCGTCGACAAACACTCTCACTGACGGAGTAGGCGTTACTGGTCAGGAGGAAGTGCTCATGAGTCCAGCCGGTGTAAAACTTCCTGGAAAAATAAGAATTCTCTGAGAACACCGGCTTTCCAGGATTGACCTCGACCTTGACATAAGAATGTCTGAAGCTCACCTCGTCTGTTTTGGTCGATTCAGTGAAGCTTTCAAAATTCACCACCTTGGCGTTACACCAGAGGTTGATGAAACCGAGGCCACCATTTTGGTTACCCCGGCACATCACCCTGTAGTAGGTGAAGAAAAGCGCCACAGTAGGGACAAAGTGGAAGTACTCCCCAAGTACCTCCAAAGCTTTCACCAGACCCTGGCCGTTGGGATGAAGTTAGTCGGGGGAGCAATCCAAGAACCGGAGTACGCCCATCTCAAACTCCGTCAAGGGAAAGTGGATGCCAACCTTCGAGAACAATATCTCATGCATGAAGAGATATCTGGACCCCAGCTGATGGTAGATGCGCTCCGAGGTCAGTGGGCATAGTACTGTAAAGAAATCTTCGTACTCCTCACCGGCGTGGACGACGACGTCCTCGATGATCACATCGGCGGCATCTTTAGCATATCGGGAGATGATGTTCTGCAGCTCATCATGAACCCAAAAGTAAGGATCCTTGGCCTTTTTAGTGAGCCAATCGATCCAGTATGCAACGACATTGGTTTCAATGGTATTTGTTGCGACGACGGGGTGGCCAGTGGCAGAATCTCCATCGGAAGCCATGTGGACGGTGTGGTGGAGAAAGGGAATACAACTATAAAAAGATGAGGATGATGTGTGGGTGCCGGACGATGTGTCTAGCTCCCTCGTTTCCCACAGAGGCAGCGTAGAGAAACGATGTCCTGAAAGTCGTGGCCGATGTGAAACCCCAGAGATAGCTTCACCTTGGCGACGCTGACCCCGGCTCATGACTCCTCCCGACTGATGTCGGGATTGAACTGAAGGTCCGGATAGAACCTTGACGAAGTCACTGCTTGAATCGTTGTCCCCCATACCCTATCTAAAAATAAAGAAAGGAGAAAAAAGGTATGGAGGTACCTGTTGAGACGATGCGGGCTATTTTGCGAGTGTGAGCCAGAATGCTTTGTGGACACAGGAGGATTTGAACGTCGGAGCAGCAGAACTTCGGAACAAGAAAGCAAGTGAAAATGACTGACCCCCGTGCCTGCTTTTATAGGGAGTGGAGGAAAGAGGATCTAGAACATTCTACATTCTGGCCCAGGCCCATAAAAAGAGGCCCATTAGCAGCGACGGTTCACATTCCGGCCAGAAAGCGCAAAAAGGCAAAATGTAACGACAAATCAGATGATGACACGTGTAAAGATCCACTAACACTTTTAAAGAACACCGTCCATCCAGAAGATCACGTCGGCCTAAAGTTATTCGTACATCGTCATATCGTGGGTCTCCTATGAGCAGCATTTTACTTGAATCTGACATCGGTGTTCACATCTTTACTTCATTTTCACTTCAAAAGCATGAAGTAACTTCATGTTTTTCCTGCGAAAAAGAAGTAAAGAGGGGCATCTGTGAACACCCATATCGGTCCGGCCTTATTCAATGCCAGATATCGTCTGCAGTTAACACCGGCCCATAATAAAGTGACACCGTCCCATGTCAATTCCGGCGTCAAAATATAAAGTAACAATATGGGACACCGTCCCACATCAAATTATTCCGACCATATTCAATGACAGATATCGTCTGCAATTAACACCGGCCCATAACAAAGTGACACTGTCCCATGTCAATTCCGATGTCAAAATATAAAGTAACAATGTAGGACACCGTCCCACATCAAATCGGTCCGGTGTTGCATGCTGTTGTCCGAAGTAGAGGTCTCATTATTCGGTGTCAGGGTAACGACCCTTGGGACACCGTCTCTTGAGTCCGGTTGCCCATGCTATGACCTGGAGACGCACTACCTGATTCGATCCTGAAATCCAGGAAATGGCAGACAGGGAATAAGAGATAAAAACTATAAAAAACTCTCATCACGCCGTTGTTCCTCACAACTGCTAGTGGCCAGGCTGTCCCTCCACTACGCGTATGGGTTGAGTGGAAACCTGAGTTGTCCAAGCACTCAGCATGCAGGAGAAACTCCAGAGAGCCTCTATAAATACCTCAATTGAAGAGGTCCAAAGGTCCGCTTCTTGAATCTCGAATCCTTGAGAAAAACTGGTCCAAACTCTAAAATCCAGGAGTCCCTTAAAAGGATTGGTCCAATCCCTGAAATCTTTGATCCCATTCAAACGGAGAATTAGGCCAAACTTCTGAATCTGATCCTTGAAAAGAGTCGGTCCTAATCTCATTCCTTGAATTTCATGGGGAAAATCTTCTCCCGTTACCTTGACTCCGTCCCTACTTTCTTGAACGGATCTTATATTTATCAATTCCACCAGATCCTCACAGAACTCCACATCGGCTCCCTTTTGAATTCCCACCTCGGATTCGCATTGAATTTTACACCGGTGCCCTATTGAATTTCACACCGGTTTCCTACTACATCGGTTCTCGCAACTGTTCGGTCCACTTTTGCCATCACTCCGGGCGCTACTGTTCCAGGCCACACCGGCTCGTACCTGCAGTCCGTTTCTTTCCAGTGCCCACTCCACACCGGTTACGATCTTTTCTCCACTCCTTTACTTTTTTTTATATCAGTTTACTTCACATTGTCTGTTCTTTTGCTAAATCTGTTATTTTTGTTAAGTCTGTTCTCTTGTTTGAATTAGTTCCGCTGTTCAATTTTCTTTTATCCTGATTCATAATAAATAATTACCAAAAACAAGTATTTTCCGCATTCATTTTGATCAATGTAGAAGTTGTTTTCAACTAGTGTCGTGTGGAAGTACTTCTGCCTACACCTCCTTTTGGGCCCATACATGTGCGACGAACGTTCACTTTGTATGTTTCCCTTCCACCGATTCACCTCATCGCCCAATTTATAACTTCATTTTTTTTATATAAAAAAAGGAATACCTCTTCAAGAACTACGTAACCCTGATTTCTTGAAAACTCGAGAATACGTAGGAGTAGGACTTAGCTCCTGTCGGGCCCACTTCCTTCCCTTTCTCGTTCCTCTTTGAAAATTAATTCCATTACTATCGCTTTCTTGGAAGTCAATTTAGACGCGACGTCTTGTTGACTTTCTTCTATTTTTGCTTAGCCTCTATCATTTTTCACAAAGATCGGTATAATTGGGACAAGACGTCCTGTTTATCCCCTTCGACTTCCAACCCGACACTTGGATGAGAGAATGATTAATTTGGACGGGATATCCTGTTAGCATTCTTTCTCCCACATACCTCCACACTAAGAGGCCAGGGTTAATTTGGACGTGACGTCCTGTTAACCCCTCCTTTTTCCTTACCGATCTGGTATCTTGACGGAAGGATGACTAATTTAGACGAAACGTCTTATTAGTTTCCTTTCCTCTTTTTCCCATTTTCCCCCTATTAAAGCCAGGATTAATTTGGATGAGACGTCCTATTGGTCTTACCCCGAGCTTTTTTTTTCGTATGTCTCCTTCGTTTTCAAGAAAAAGAAATAGAAACAGTTTTAAGGCTATTCATGATGCGCATTTTCAACTTTGGTACTGTTTTTTAACAGGCGATGTGGGGTGCTAATACCTTCCCCACTCGTAACCAACTCCCGAACTTGAATCTCACCTTTTTTTAAACCAGTGCTTTGTTAAAGTTTTTTCCAATGTTTTTCCTATGGATAAAAACGTTGGTGGCGACTCCCTGTTCTGAGTTATTTCCATTTTCTCCGTACCGCCACAATCCCGGTCGCGACAATAAGTAACTTGAGAAATTGGTTAAGCCTAAGTGCATGTTTTGTTGTTGTGAATTGTAGAAACATGGACATGAATCTAACTTAATGCTACCAAGTGTAACTTTAACGTTTTGGATTCATGTTTACCTTGATTTGATTTGTTTCCAAATATACACTAAGTTTGCCACTGGTACTGAGCTTTTATCTGAGCTTAAATTACGGTTGTAATAAATTTTGTGTCAATCCAGGTTAGCGTGAAGGGGATTGTATTACTAAATGTTATCTTGTCAAGGGAAATGGTTCCTTCCTTTGCAAGAATCCTTCTGCACACCTCACATGGAAAGAAGCATTTGGTTCGTCCTCTACTAAGAATGGAAGTCACTCAAGTGGTGAATCGGTATGCTTGGTATGATGCTACCAAATTAACAACAGAAGTTTTGACTCTCTATAAGGTATGTTTCTACCTTAAGTTGTATCTATATAATACGAATAAGAACTGCTCTGTTCTTTCCTTTATAAGTTTCAACTTGTGAACTGTAGTAAATTGTATAAAATGAGTGCAGCAGCAAATGTTGCAGGGTAGATAGCATCAATGATATCCTAACTTAGAGATAATGCCATATAATGAGCTATCACAAATTGAGAGTGCCGAAGAGGGTTTGTGCTGTGTTTACATAGTAAGGCATTATGAATATCTTTAATTTTTCATGCATATGTTTAATGCCTCATACATTTATACGGAGGGAGCATGACTAACAAAGGAATTATTTTTTCCTTCAAACCTTTTAATTTAGATTGCAAATTTAGATGATCCATGTTACTTTCCTTTATAACTTTTGTTGAGCATGCTTTCTGGATTCAGAAATTTTGACTTTTGTTATGTGTGACTGTTAATATATTTATGTTTAGGCTCATCTATCTGTTGAAGGATGGGATGAAGCACTTCATGAGATTGGTAAATTGTCATCTGAAACCATCCTTTCAGTAAAAAATGCAGAATCATTGCTACAAGATGTAGAAGACATTCCAGTGTTGGTCATTGCAGGTGCTGAAGATTCCCTTATCTCTTTAAAATCATGTCAAGTTATGGCCTCAAAACTTGTAAATTCTGTAAGTATCCTACTTGTCATCTTTTTGAATATATTGTAGTGAAATTTGGAATTGGAAAATGGCTAGGAAGAAAACGAGGGGTGTAGCTAGACCTGTAATCCATCTAAATACTTTATCAAATCCATTGCTTCAGTTTTGACTTCATTAGCATTGTCTTATGATTATGCTTTATTAATTTCTAAATGCTTCTTTTACCATTAACATGCAGAGACTGGTTGTAATATCTGGATGCGGTCATTTACCTCGTGAAGAGTGTCCAAAGGCATTACTTGCAGCTATATCACCCTTCATTACTAGACTCATGTCTGTATCTTACTCGCAAAGTGTGCAAGTTTATTTTAAAGTTAATGATACATAGGGTTGTTATTAATTACCTACTGTATGGGGCTACGATCTTGCATCTCCTTTTCCATCTTTCTTTTGGATTTGTTTTACTTCAAGAGAAAGAGACTAAAGGGTCATCTCTTCTTTAGGGGTATTTTTGATGCGTTAGTTTTAGGGATGTTAACATGTATCTTCTCTATCTTTTCCTAGCTTCTTTAGTTATTAATATTATGTCGTTTGAGCTGTGCTTATTCCCTACTAAAAGGAAGGAGAGGGGACAACACATATTTGTAAATTCATCATGAGATTGAATATGAATACAATTTATCATGATTGTTTCCGACATCTGAACCTAATCCATTTTGTACTTCTAACTTTTTGGAACATTATTGAGTACTAGTTATCAGATCATGTGAGCTGAGTGTACTTCTAAGCCACACATGATTCGATTCATTAGCAGCTCAAAAAGTGGAGCATAAATTTCTTATTGTGAACTACTTCTAATGGAGCTTATTCTTGTTTGTGCTTAATGTCCTTTCATTTGGAACTTCCAAAAGTCTAATTTTTTTCCTCAAAGTTAAATTGGATGGGGAGGCTAGGTGCTGCTAATCGATATTCTCTTATCAATATCCACTCCCCACAAGAGCACTCACATAACGATAAAGATATCTTGGTAAAAATATTCATCAAATACAAATAATCGGCGGCTATTTTAACGGTTTAAACCAAGGTATTTTGGATCCTACCCATGGGTGCCAGAAGATAAATGATCCATATCACAAATAACTTATTATCTAAAAAGACAAGTAACTTTATGCACTAGATATGTGGTTCTAAATGTGAGGGGTGTGTGTTAACATGTTGAAATAAACTTCATACTAGATAGGAATATGACCCTTATATTCTTTATAATTTATAAAACTTGGACAACACTTAAATTATAATTAGTTTTTGAGAGGAGTTAATGCTTATAAGACTTGAAATAAGTATATTCCTTATACAACTTGAGACAACCTTTAATCTGGCATTTTCTAATATGGATTTTGGGTCATAATGATATTATTTTTGCTTCAAAAAAAATTATCTGCATTAATGCTTTTTACATTTGTGGACGTATTTGAACTTATTTTAAGCTTTGGATGGTCGACTGAAATAAAGAAAAAAGCTTTGGATAAATCTTTGATGAGGACATGCAACATGGTAGGAGAACCAATGTATCTTTTACTAAAAAAAAGAACCAAGGGTTTTTCCTCTCTACATGGATAAAAGAAAAAAAATGAAAAAATGATTATGTTTTTTTTTAATGTGTGGTTTAGATGAATTGGGTTCTAAAAGTGCAACAAGAATTAGAGCATGTCTTATGGTGTGTTTGGTTGGTGAGAAAGTATGAGAAAAATCATGATAGGAAAACAAATTCTCTCCATTATTATTTTCTTTCTTTCAACAACTTTTATCTTATATTATGAGAAAGTTTTCTATGATAGGTATGAGAAAGTTTTCTATGATAGGTATGAGAAAGTTTTAACTAAAAAGGCCTAAAGCCCAATAGAAACCAGCTAACAGAAATAACTAATCAATCAAAATAGGTTCTCAATGAGTTGGAAGAAAGATATCCTTCATTAGAATAAAAGATACATGAAGGTGATTTTGGTGAGAGACGTGGTTAAAATATCAGCTAGTTACTCTTTGGACTTGATAGGCATTAAGTGAAAAATTCTCTCTTGAACTATATCCCGAATAATGTGACAGTCAATTGTTTGGTATGTTCATGGAAAATTGGATTTGAAACAATGTGTAGGGCATTCTGATTGTCACAAAATATAGTTGCTATGGTGCAAGTTTGGGTGTTGAAGTTAGAAGATGATCCATTAAACTCCACATGCAGCATTAACCAAGGATCTGCACTTACTTTGTTGCACCCTCGATTAACTAGGACAAATTCCTACACTGGAATATCCTACTTAATTAAGAAGTCATTAAAAATAGGAGTATTTTTTTTGTTGATCATCAGCACACGACTTTCAAATAAATACATCATATAGATCGATTCTTTTAAACATAAGTGTACTTAAAAGAGTACGAAGCTCATAGGCTCCTAACAACTACTACAAAATAACAACATAAATAAAACATCGAGATCTACGACGATCTCAACACAAACAGAAATATACACAGTCGCCGCTTCCAACTGCGTCCTCTACTGCAAGTAGTCCAAATTCTGCCCATGTTCACCTTGCCCTTCAACTGATGATCACAGGAAAGGAGAAACAATACATAACAACAGAAGGGGTGAGTACAAAGCTCTCAACCCATAGAGTATACATACAAGGGTGGCTTAATATTTTAAACTACAGAGAGAATCATATACAGCATACCTTAGAATAGACATATAAAGCTTCACCTACACAAATATCAACGACAATCAAAGGGTTAGTCATATAATGATGGCATGTTATGCATGTGTCAGATTCAATTATTGTAAATCATAATTCAATACCAATATGCAATGGAGCCCAACTTCCACTCATCAATCTCAACAATCATGTACTCAATCCACCACCCTTATCTCCCCTGCCCAACTAGAGCGACTGGAGCTCTCCTTGTTCTGGTTTTCACAAATGGGTAAGGACTCATAGTCCTAACATCAAAATGGCCAATCACACATCACTATAGAACGGGCACTGCACAGTCATAGAAAATCCCACCTCTTGTCGAAGTACACTAGAGTTTGCTACGGGCTGTCCGGCGAATGGCGCGAATCCGATGCCACTTAGAATTCCTGCCTCCGGTTATACTCCCTAGACTGCCCTCAGGTATTGAGGCGTTGGAAAATTCTTCAGTGTACCCATCACTATATGCTCTAGGGAATTATTCCAACATCCCTCCTCAACTTCAAATGTAAAATTCCATGTGTTTATCTCAATTACTAGGGTGCCTCGAGTTCTAGATGGAACTTTACTCGTTTGGCGTATTTGTCCTTAAAGCGTTCAAAGAATCTAATAGTAAAGGTCTTTTCGCATAGTTGATATAAGGAACCAAAATCTAATTATTACTCAAAGCATTTTACTAAAAGTATCAAGAACATTCTCTAAACATTATAAGAAAACTTTCTAGTATTAAAAGATCCAATCTATTTATAAATCTATGAAGATATTTAAATATAATACATTTAATAAACTTTTTAAAGAACACAATTTCTTTAAATCATTTGGTTTCTTTGTTAAAAAAATATATGAACTTAAAATTTAATATCACCTTGAAAAGAAAAGTAAGGACAAAACATATTTTTCAATTCTAAAAGATATTTTAAGTATAATTCATTGATTAAATTTCTTAAAGAGTAAGATTCTCTAACTTATTTTGTTCTTTTATTCAAAGGTATGATCTAAAGGTTAGATATACATTTCAAGAGAAAAATAAGGACAAAAATATTTTTCTGATGATTTTTCAATTCTTTACCAATACCGTTTCACTGTATTAACTTACGACGAACGATCTAAATTGGTTTCGACTTTCTAAAAATTTTTATAAAGCCTTGGGTAAAACATTTTATTATTACAAAACATTTCCCCTAGTCCTATACTGGAAATAAAATAAATTATCTTTTTCTAAATTAAGGATATAAAGTAGTTAGTTTTTACTGTTTATCAAAACTTCGTTCTTGTCGTATTTTATTTAGAAAGTTCCAATTTGAGTGATTCCAAAGCCAAAAGTGTTTAACTTTAAAAATACCAATTAAATATAGTAAATTTAAAATTGAAATCTATCCAGAAAATAGTCCTTACACAAAAAGTCACTAATTGCCAAAATTTGTCATTCTAACGTTCGTGAAAATGCGTTTTAAGGACAAATCGTGCATCAAAATTTCTTCCAACCCATTTTTCTTCCTTGGGTATTTTTCTTATGCTCAAAATTCACTTCTAATATCACAAAATATTCCTCCAAAACAGTTTTACCAATTTCCTCCGTTTGCCCACAAAAATGCATTTATACCGTTTCTAACGTTTTGTTCGCATTTAAACTCGGGTCCTTTTTAATTCTTTTAGTATTTACCTCATTCATAACATTTTCATAATCATAAATATTTTTCAAATATATGAAAGCACAACAGCACCAATAATTACAAATATTTACCAAGAATTATTCTTTAAAACTCTTGCAAATCATTTTCTTAATATCATAAATATATTATTTAGTTACTACAATTAAAGTTACTTGTTCATATTTTAATAAAAATTCCAGAATTAAAGTTTCATATTTAAATTTATTTTTGTCACATAAATTTCAAAGATCAAGTCATATTACTCATTTTTAACCACAAAATTACTTTTTCTAAGTTATACGTTTAGGATTTTAAAAAATTTAAGTTGTTTACTAACCATAAAATTTTTCCAGCAGCAATATTAGTTTATTATGAGTTATAAAATTGGTATTGAAATATTTTATATTGTCTAAAAAAATATTATTAACACTCCAACTCACCAATTAAGCCAAGAACACATAATTAAACAAGATCATCACATGCACATAGTTACAACAAAACAAAAAAATTCTACAGCAACAAAATTCACAAGTTAGTAATCTTTATAATTAAAATTTCAAAATTTAAAGAATTAAATAAAAATATGGTACAGCTATGATATCTCTTGAAGATCTACATTTTTCACAAGGATTTTTCAAGATCTAAGCCGTACAAACTACGATCTTTAAAGAAATATCAAAGTATAAGAGAAAGAAGCAACAAGGAGAACAAAGCATAATGACAAATTTTGCATGAGTTCCCTTGGCCTCAAAGGAGTCACACGACCATGTAATTGGGTGGGACAAGTGTCATCATGTTTTCATGCAAAGGAAAATGTGTCACAAAGGCTGATAGTGAGGTGGTGAAGAGTTATGCATGGCTGGGACAAATGTCCAAGTGGTGGAGCAATTTAATTGGCTCATGGTGCATGCAAGCTTAGGTGTCAAGTGCAGGGCAGCAACTTGCTCATGGGTTTAGGGTATCTTATGGGCCGAATTTGTAAATAGGCTTAACATCAAAGTTGTAGAACATTTTGTTTTTTTAAAATCCATATAAATCATAAAAACATCTATCAATAATTGAGTGAGATATGGCCCAAATACTAAAAAGGTGCAAAGTTATGACGGGATTTTTGTCCCTTGCATAAATGACTTTTCTAAGCCAAATGGGTTACGATTTGGGCTTTGTGTTCTTCATAAAAGTTGTGAAGCATTGAGTTAGGAAACATTTGGTGAAGGCCTCATTCAATTTCATGGCAATATGAGGGGGAAATATAGAAAACACTACACCTAGTGTAAACTGATGCTGTAAAAAACGTGAATTGGTGTAGTGTTTTAATTTCTGGGATTTATGGGATGAGAACTGGTCTTTATGGTCAACATAAAAGTTGTAGATAATTTTGATGCAGATATTTTGGGATAAGAATGACTCGAATCCAATATCAGGAGAATAAATTACGCCTAAAATACATACAGACGCGCATTTTGGCTTACCCAGGTAACTTAAAATCAACGTTTTTAAGCTTGGTTGTTTAGAATTGGGTCTTGGGTTCTTCATAAAAGTTATTAGGAATAACATGAGGGATGTTTTGGTATAAAAATATTTTACTCAAGTCCCTTGGATAACTTCTGGGCCTAAACCGCGGAGTTACACAGTTTAATAATTTAAAATAATTACTTAAATATATGTCTTATTTTATAAATCTTTGTTATTAGAGTGTTTATTAAACACATTTTTATTATTATCCTAATTATCTCAATTAATTACACAATTAAAACCAAAATATCTGCCTCACACTCACAAAATCTTTTAAAACAGAACATATAAACAAGTCGATTGTAGCCCAAACATCAGTACACATAAAATTATCACAGACTACAAATAACTGGTCTCAAGGACCTATCATACAAAAATGAGGGTTGTTACATACTTAGCTCCACTTGATGATCTAGAGACAATTTTTCTCTTTTGCTTTCCTAATAAGACTTGTGCCTATGAAGAAGCAATAACTAGATATGGAACTCCTCCAGTCCAATCAGAATTAGAATAACCTTGCCGTTTGAAGCAAAGTATGATAAACTTTCTCCTAAACAACCCTTTAAATATTTAAGGACTCTTATAGTTGTAAAATGGTGAGCATGTGTAGATGAATCTATAAATTAACTAAGCCTTCTAATAGAGAATGCTATGTCTGGACATGTATTGGTAATGTAGATTAATATACCAAAGCCTTCTGTGTGCTAAGATATCAAGTAATAGATCATTGGCATCCCTTGGTAGCTTGTTATCGATTTCCATAGAAGTAGCTTTGGGTTTAAAAGCAAGCATCCCTATTTCATTTAACAGGTCTAAACAATACTTTCTTTGACAAATGCTAATTACTATTGGGGTCCTTGCAACCTCAAGACTTAGAAAGTATCTAATAGGTCCAATATCTTTAATGTTAAAATTTTGGTCCACTACAGTTTTGATGAGTTGGATTTTTGTAATGTCCTTACCTACAATTAAGAGATCATCAACATAAGTTAAGATCACAATAAAACCTTTAATGGTGGTCCTGGTGAATAGGGAATAGTCAACTCTGGATTCTTTAAATCCAAGGCTTTTCAAAGTGCTAATGAGTTTAGATTGCACATTCTACTAATTGCTTCAAGCCACATCTTGAGCTTGCAAACAAGCCTTTTTTTAACTAACATTAAAACCTTAAGGAACACTCACATACACTTTTTCAATTAGGTCACCATTAAGAAAGGCAGAATTAGCATTCAATTATTGTAGATGTCAATTCTTAATTGCTACTAATGCAATAAGAAGCCTGACAATTGTCATTTTGAGAATTGGGCTAAAAGTTTAAATATAATCTAATCCTTCTCTCTATGTGTAGCCTTTAACTACTAGGCGAGCTTTATATTTGTTTATGCTGCCATCAGCCTTGAACTTCAATTTGAAAACCCATTTTGTGCCTTTGGCTTTCTTTCTTGTAGTGAGAGCAAGTCAATTAGCTACCATTAAATAGTTTAATAGCAATAGAGGTGATCTTTCTAAAAGCATGATTAAGAGAAAAGGTATGACATATATGGTCGGTAGCACCAGTATTCAAAACCCAATGATTATTTTAACCTATATGATCAACTAAATAGAGTATCATTTATAGGATCTTTCTAGAGTTGGGTTAAAAAGGTAAACTGGTTGGCCATATGGGATGAGGAAGCATATTGTTGAGCAACGCAAGCAAGGCTTTGTGTTGTTCTACAATGAAGCCAAGATTCTGAGGAGGGTTAGGTTTATGATTAGAGACATCATCATTATCATCATTGTTAGTGCTTTCTTCTTAAATGCAGTTATTGATGTTACCTTTTCTTTTCTTGAAGTAATTAGAAGGATACTTATGCTTCTTGTAGCAAGTATCAATAATATGGCCAAGTTTATTACAATAGGAACATGTTTTAACTTGTCCTCAACCACTTGGCAGAGAAGAAGTTATCAAACATAGTAACAATGAGTTTTAGTTATTCAAAAGGAAGAATCATTTGTTTTTCTTGATTTACCAGTATAGAGAAAACTTTGTTTATATTCGGTAAAAGGTCTAACAACATAATATAAGATCTTGCAATAGAATATTTATCATTTAACCCACATAGGAATCATATGACATAATTGGAATCTCTATAGTTGTGGATAATATTTATGAAATCATAAGAATAAGGGGTTGTACACTTGCATGACGGAACAAGCCTGAGATTTTGAAGCTCTTACCATAGGCTTTGAAGTTGGTTAAAATAGGTACTGATTAAAGTATCACCTTGTTTGAGGGGGGAAATAGCTTGTTGTAATTCCACAATCCAATGGACATCACCTTAATAGCACCTCTTGCAAAGATCTTTCCAAATATCATTAGCGTAATCCATCCAAATAACACTTTAGAGGGTTGAAGGGTCAAGACTTTGGGTTATCCATGAGAACACCAATGTATTAAAATACGTACCTGGATACTTGAAATACTGACCCACACGACGTCTTTTTTTAGTTATGTTCAGGTCCCATGTGAGCTTCCACAGACACGCAACTTTCCACCTTACACGATAATGACACTCAACGAGTACAAGGGAGAGGAAGACTTTCACAAAGACACAAAAAGAAGACAAGAATACGAGGGAGAGGGAAACTTTCACAAAGATTCAAAGCGCATGTTTTGGGTTAAAAATATTTAATTACATTAATTATAAATTAACTAAACTAATCATTAATTTAATTAATCAAACCAGTTTTTAACAAAGTCTAGCCACATCATATCAAAGGTGTCAGTGATGAGGTGGCACAGATGTTAGTCACTTCATTAGTTATAAGGGCCAAAATCGTGGGGTTTTTTTAATAGGGACTTTTTTCAAAATCCTAAACTTTAAGAGGGGTAAAAAGGTGTTTTAAGTTTTTAGGAATAGTTCTCATATGACCTACTATTCCAAGGATAAACAAATTCAAAATAATTTTGAAACTAAAAAGACTTCTTTTATTGATAAGTACACAATGATACGTTAAAAGCATAATAACTCAGTGCATATACCAACACTTTGTTCTTAGTTTTCAAAGCCCACAAGATCGTACAGGACCTAGAATGGTAATTATCACCCTTGAATGTGATGGGCACAAGGATATTTATAGGGGATTCATTTTGGTGCAAATAATATGGGTCAAAAAAATCTAAAGGTGTGGCGCCCTAGATCCACTATTCAATATTATAGTTATCTACTTATAATTAATAAAAAGTAGGGAATTTTTTTTTTGCGCTTATTTTGTCACTTAAGTAAGGCATACCACAATTCAAGACTTATAATAATTACCCTAGATCTAATTAGAAACAAACCCATTTGTGAAGATCTGAGAAGGTGAAAGTTAAGCAAGTACCTAATTAAACACATCAATGTATATATATAAGATTATCATGCACCAATTCCTCTAATTCTCATATTGGTTATTAATCCTTCAAGTTCAAGATACCTACCCATAGTCACACACATTCGAGCCTAGTAATCCATAATCATGAACACCCACATCAAAGTTTTTCCAAGAGTCTAATTAGGTGACAATACCATCCATACATACTAATAAATCATCAATCTTTGCTCTTTATCAACTATGCCTCCTAATATACTTATAACTAAGAGGTATACATCATATTATCTCATCCTACATACCTTGTACCAATTGCATGATAAAAATTCAGCATTTACACTAACATGAACAAAGCTTCATAAATTCACTCCATAACTACATCTATGCAACATACACCATGTTGTGACATAATATCAACTTTCATGCATAATTCCTCTTCCATGAAGATTCATGATCATCAACCACCAATATACCAATAAGTTCATAGTTCAATCTCTAAATTCAAATGTACTAACAATTAATCTAACAAACTCATTCGGAGTTTCAAAAACTTAGGAATATACATCAATAGTCAAGCTATACAAAATAATGCCTATACACCATAAATTCTACCAAGAATTTAAATCATCATTTTCAAAAAGATTGTCGGCCAAGGCAAACAATGTACCCTCTTCACACCACGCCGCCCCTCCAAAGAGAGCACCACTCCTCCAATCCAACCTACGTCACAAGGCTAAAATGGACAACATGGAGAGTGAGTATATTTTCTCAATGATGATCAATTATAATGATAAGTTATGCATAGTGAAGCAATCATACATATTTTCCTTCAACATATCCAATCTCATTGGTACAACATATAGGCCATAATTTGATAATCAAATACATACATCATATATCATAATGCCAACTCATGCCAAAAGCCTTAAATATTATTTTCATGTCACCAATAATGATCATCACTACATTTATACAATAGCCAACAACACTAACATCAATACCCAATTCAAGATACTCACGAGTCATAATCATTCTAGGCACTCAAATTCACATGTCATATACTCACAAATAATGCATATGCTATCCAATAAGTAATGCATATGCAATGAGACCAACTTATATAATTTTATTTTCTCATCATGTGTATATTTCACTCATGTGACTATAACCACGTATAGTTGTTTAATATTTAGAACCAACACAAGGTTTCTTTCTCAAGATCAACGCAAGATCAATAAAACATGTCACATGGTATACACTACGACCACGCATAGTCGTTTATAAAATCAACTAACGCAAGGTTGTTATTCTCAAGATCAACGCAAGATCATTATTAATCGCACATGAGATATGTTATGCATGTCAGAAGATGCAAGAAGTGCACATGATGGTCTCAATATCTCACATAATCCCACTTCATTATCATATACAAGCCAAAAGGGCACATTAAAGTATATCACCACCACAATCATCAATTTATCACCCATATCATTCAAGAGTCCTACTTTACACACTTGTCACACATAAAAACAATAGAATCAACTAAGGCCAATATTTAATTATACATCACACATACATACATTATCAACACTAAGGTCATGCATTTAGAAAATAAACTCCTCTCCTACCTCAAGAGAAGTATTCCGATGGGTTTGATGATCCCGCTTCGCAAGTGTTTTCAAAACCTACATAATTAAGCATAAAGCTATATCAAGCACCATTCTACAATTAAGTTGGTGTAAATCACCATATTTTTTTTCATAAGCTTATATTTAGGCATGTACAAAGTTACATTAAGTTCAAGTCACTTTCTCTTTGAAGTTTAGAATTAAAGTTGTCAATTCTACACTTTCCAAGGTCTCAAAGATCCATAATCATAGTTATAATTAGTCCAAGGTCCAATATTTATTTATTAAGCTTTACAAAGCTTCTACTTAGCTTTCTAGTCCACCTTAATTATTTATGGTGTTCTAAATCCCTAAAAAGTGACAATTATATCATTACTAACAATTTATCTAATTGATTCTTTTACTTCTTAAATTGTCTAATTGTGTTAGTAATGGTTTCTATGCTAAAACAAACCACCTTAAGTAGATTTTACACCTATCATTCACCTAAGACCTACAACATGTCCATTATCACCTATATGTCAAGCTTCTCCCTATAAACTAGTCACTTTTTCCCTACTAGTCTACCAATTAGATTTCATTACAAGTCTAATCCCTACATTTATCCTAATTGTCCATAATCTACCACTTCATGCTTCCTTCTCCTATTAAAGACCAAATTCACATTCTTTCAATCCTATTTGTTTCCAACCACTAATAAATTCCATAACACCTCCACTAACTCACTTTTTGTCACATTTAGTATTTCTAAGGCCATAATCACTTTTATGTCCTAACTATGACCTAAGCTCTTTTTAATTCACCATTATGCCAAGATTTCCAATCATACACATCCACACTTTTTAATTTCATTTAGCATCCTTTTTTTTCCTAATGTACTCCAATGAAACTCCATAAACTATAATCCATCAATCTCACTTTAGTAATCAAGTTCCTAATTTAATTTCTCTTCAATACTACACTTTTTCTTACTTAAATCATCTAACATCAATTCTAATTCTTAATCTATTTTTCCTATTGTTCCATTAGTACTCAAACAAGCCAAGACACTTAAATTCACATACAAGCCCTTGACATTTCCATTTTATCCATAATGGCTCCTAACTTAACCAATTTTCCTATTCTTCAATCCAACATCTCCAATTCATTTCAATGCACTAATTTAGACTTCATAATCATTATGAACCATCCAAAATAATTTAGACTCTAATTTGCAATTTATGCATCAATCAAGTAAGTTGCCAATTTCTAGTTTTGCACCTAATACCATCCAAAATCAATTCATTCATTCCAACAATAATTAATCTAATTCTAACAACCAATTTACATTAATGCCAAGCCACTAGGAAAATTATTCAAGCAACAACAACAATAACCCAATGGTCTCCTAACCTAAAGTTTAGGGTTCCACATGCATAATCTCAATTTTTTTTCAACAACAATCTCATATTCCATCACATATTATGCTACTAATTTAAAGTATATTGAGCCCAATACTTACCCCAATGTAATCCTAAATCCCTAATTTAAGAGATCAAGAGGAAGTGAGGCCAAGAGTTCCAAGTACCCAAAGCAACACTAAGCTTCACCAAAGTGTAATGGAAGCCTCCTTGAACCTAGAATTTTCGCCAAATCCATGGAAGAACCAAGCATGAATTTTCAGTTTTCTCATGGGTGAAGGAGAAGAAGAATATGAATGGGAAAGAGGAAAGTAGAAAGGGAAAGATAAAGCTTAGGGGTTTAAGGCACCTTACCCTAGTCTTTCCTTCAAGAAGCATCAAAAAAACATGGATGACCACCTCTTTTTCACGCCCAAGGAGAAGGAGAAGAGAAGAGGATTTTCAATTTTTCCTCTGCAGATGGGGGCTGTCCAGCGTGCAGGTGAAGTGGGGAAGAGGAAAAGGTTTTTTGTCTTATGCATGAAATGACCATATTGCCCTTTATTTAAAATTTTTGGCTCCAAGGCCCAAATTTTTGGCAAAATCTGATTTGGGCTTAAGGATTCAGATTTAGGACAGCCCATGATGCTCAAAACATGCAGCCCAAGGTGTACGAGAAAAATCATTGCGCGTTTGGCTCAAAAACGAAGCATTTTGGCCGCCCGGGACCCCTTTTACGTCTAATTAATTACCTATAAAATTTTTCTGGGTTTATTTTTGGGTTTAAAATATTTATTTGAGCGTTTTCTAATACTCAATAATTATTTTTGGGTTAGTGAATTTTTGAGGCCCAATTGAGGCCCGTTGCCCGAATCGGTCGTTTCCGACGTTAAACGACGCCGATAAATCCTGAATAATTCACAATAAATCACAGGAACACTCAAATTAATTTTAACTCATCGTTAGGACATAAATATTTATTCCTAATAATTATCTAACATTTCCCATCCCGTTGGGCCCGTCTCTATATTTTGCTCGTACGTTGTTCGTCAATTAAACGACGACAGTAATCGCCGTATTCGTCGTATTAACGCAAGGGGTCCATAATTAATTTTTCTACATGTATAGGACATCAAATAATTATTTCCTATAGTTGTACTATTTATTTGCTCCAATTAATTAATTTTACTCAAATTTCTAGGATGTTACATGACAGGGCTCTACAAGCGCACGGGTTTTGTCAAAGTAATATAAAAGATATCGTATCCACAGGGACTGTTTTCAAAGTACCAACATATTGAAATTTAATTATCCACACAGTTTGATTTTCCATGTTTTTGTTTTTTAAAATAGAACATACAATAAAGTATACACAAAATTAGAAATTTTTACCTTACAATAAAAATAAAATTTAACCTTGGGTGAAAAACAGAGTTGGGGATATCTTGGGATTCTGGGGGTTTGAGATATTATTTTACGTTAACAATTTTAACTTTTCATAAACAAAAATCAAATTACGTTTTCCAAGGCGAATTTTCCAAAAGCTAATTAATATTTTCCTCTCGGATTCCTATCAGTGTAAACAATAACAGCTTGCTTAATCAAAAGTGTGGCATAATCAAAAGTAAGATCTAAATTTATCAAAAGCAAAGACAATGGCTAATAGTTCTTTCTCAGTTGTGGCATAATTTACCTGAGCATCATCCAGTGTCCGGCTGGCATAATGAATTACATGAAGCTTCTTGTCCTTTCGTTGCCCAAGCACAGCCCCCACTGCGTAATCACTCGCATCACACATCAACTCAAATGGGAGTTCCCAATCAGGGGGTTGAACAATGGGGGCAGAGATTAGAGCTTGCTTAATCCTGTAAAAAGCTTCCATACAACTAGAATCAAAATTGAAAGGCACATCCTTACCCAGAAGAGTTGTAAGAGGCTTTGTGATCTTGGAGAAATCTTTAATGAACCGACGGTAAAACCCTGTATGTCCAAGAAAACTCCGAATACCTTTCACATTTGTAGGTGGGGGCAATTTTTCAATTACTTCCACCTTAGCCTTATCAACTTCTATACCTCTCTCAGACACCAAGTGTCCAAGAACTATGCCTTCTCTTACCATAAAATGGCATTTTTCCCAGTTTAAGACCAGATTGGTCTCTTCACAACGCTGCAAGACTTGGCACAAATTTGTTAAACAATTATCAAAATCCAAACCATACACTGAAAAATCATCCATAAAGACTTCCATCACATTTTAAATAAGGTCAGAAAAAATTGCTTGCATACACCTTTGAAAAGTCACAGGTGCATTACACAGACCAAAAGGCATACGCCTATAAGCATAAGTGCCATAAGGGCAAGTGAAGGTAGTCTTTTCTTGATCAGATGGATGAATGGGAATTTGATGAAAACCTGAATACCCATCCAAATAACAGAAATAAGAGTGTTTCGCAAGTCTTTCAAGCGTCTGATCAATAAAAGGGAGAGGAAAATGATCTTTTTTCGTGGCGCTATTTAACTTCCTGTAATCAATGCACATGCGCCAACCAGAGACAATCCTAGTAGGAATCAAGTTATGTTTATCATTTTCAATCACAGTTATTCCCCCCTTTTTAGGCACCACATGGACAGGACTTACCCATTTACTACTATCAACAGGATATATGACTCCAGCATCAAGCAATTTCAAAATTTCCTTTTTAACCACTTCTTGTATTTTTGGATTTAATCTCCTAAGTGGTTCTACTGTGGGCCTACTTTCATCTTCTACAGTAATCTTGTGCATACAAAGAGAAGGGTTAATTCCTTTGATATCATCCATTGTATAACCTATTACCTTCCTATACAACCTAAGTTGTTTCAAAAGTTTTTCAGTTTCACATGGATTCAATTCAGCATTAACAATCACAGGATATGTGGAATTAGGACCAAGAAACTCATACCTTAATGAAGCTGGTAAGGGTTTTAATTCCACATTTGGGCTTACCACTTTGTTACCCATGACCTCAGTATCATGTTTTAGTGGGGCCTCAGAGCAATCAGATGTTTCTGCAGGCTCAATCATGAAAATAGTTTCAAGTGGGTCATTAGGAAGGGTTGCTTCCTTTACCACTTGTTCAACAGAATCCACAATACAGCAAACATCATTATTAAAAGGTTTTTCTAAAGCATTTTTCAAGTTAAAATCAACCTTTTGGTCTCCAACAGTCAGAGACAACTTACCATTCTTGACGTCGATCACAGCACCTGCAGTTGCTAAAAATGGTCGACCTAAAATAATAAGAATTAAAGAATCTTCATCCATTTCTAGCACAACAAAATCAGCAGGTATAAAAAATTTTCCTACCTTAATAGGAACATCCTCTAAAATTCCTACAGGATATTTAACAGATCTATCAGCCAACTGTAAAGACATCCTTGTAGGTTTTAGTTCACCCAATCCTAACTTTTCAATAACAGATAATGGCATTAAACTCACACTCGCTCCTAAATCACACAATGCCCTATCTATATTCATATCACCAATCATACAAGGGATAGAAAAACTACCTGGATCTTGGAGCTTTGGTGGCAGCTTCTTCTGTATCAAAGCACTGCACTCCTCAGTAAGTGCAACTGTACCATCTTCCTCCAGTCTTCTTTTGTTGGACAGAATGTCCTTCAGGAACTTTGCATATGTGGGCATTTGCTGCAAAGCATCTGTGAAAGGAATATTAATATACAATTTCTTTAAAACATCAAGAAACTTACCAAATTGTTTGTCCAACTTTGCTTTGGCTAAGCGCTGAGGAAATGGAATAGGAGGTTGATATGGCTTAACCTCCTCCTTCTTTTCTTATGGTTTCTCTTCTTCAATTACTGGATGAGATGAAGATTCATCGACTTTCTTTTCCTCCTTTGCAGTCTTGTCAACTGGCCCATCGTATTGAGTACCACTCCTAAGAGTGACAGCCATGGTTTGGTTAGATGGTCCAGCCTCTGGTTTCCCAGGAAATGTTCCCGGTGCTCTTTGAGAATAGGAGGCTTGTTGGGCAATTTGATTTTCCAGTATTTTGTTGTGAGTTGCAAGAGAGTCCACTTTTGAAGTTAAATTCTTTATTGCCTCAGAGAACTCATCATTTTGTTTCAGTTGAGTAGCTACAAATGTTTCCATCAAGGATTCTAGCTTTGATTTTTATGGAATATAGGTTCCTTGTTGAGGTTTGTAGTTACTTTGGAATTGAGGTGGCCTATTTTGGAAGCCAGGTGGACCTTGTGGAGGTCTGTAGTTACCTTGATAATTTCCACCATAGTTTCCAATAGCATCCACCTGATGCATTTCTTGTTCTTGATTAGGAGTCATTGCTAAATGGCAGTTTGTAGCTCCATGTCCTGAAACACCACAAACTTCACAAACAATATTAGTAGCACCTGTTGACCCTATTTTATCAAGTTTTAATGTTAATGCTTCAACTTTGGCAGAAAGTAGGGAAAGAGCATCAACAGAATACTTACCTGGTGTTTTAGAAGGTAATCCTCTCTCAGAGTTCCACTGGTGAGTGTTTTGAGCTATTTCTTCAATCAGGTTCTCAGCTTCATCAACATTTTTACTCATGAAGGCTCCTCCAGCTACAGCATCTAAAGAGATCTTTTGTGTGGAAGTTAGTCCATTATAGAAAATATGGATTGTCAACCACCTTTCTATCCCATGGTGAGGACATTCTCTTAGTAACTCCCTGTATCTTTCCCAGGCTTCATACAAGGATTCATCATCTTTTTGTGAAAAATTGATGATTTGTTTTCTCAGCACATCAGTCTTGTTCCTTGGGTACCATTTATTGATAAAAGCACTGGACAATTATTCCCAAGTTGTAATGGATCCTTCAGGAAGAGAGTATAACCACGCTCTCGCTTTATCTCTTAAGGAGAAAGGGAAAAGTCTTAAGTGAATGGCATCATTGGTGGCTCCGTTAATCTTCAGGGTGTCACAGTATTCAAGAAAGATTTGAAGATAAAGATTTAGATCTTCGGAGGGTAATCCTCCGAATTGGTTCTGTTGAACCATTGAGAGTAGTGAAGGCTTTAATTCAAAATTGTTAGCCTCCACTATGGGTCTAAGGATGCTAGATCCTCTCCCATTAGTGCTTGGAGCGGCAAAATCTCTTAAGGGTCTGTGTTGGTCTGCCATTTGTTTTTCTTTTTGTTCTTTTTGTTGTTTTTGTTGTTTTCTTAAAGCTCTAAGGGTATGTTCTATCTCAGGGTCAAATCCTAAGTTTAGATCGACACTACGGCTTCGTCGCATAAAAAGAAAATAAATGACAAATAAAACAAACAATTACAAAAATAAGACAACAACAGATACACAAAATAAAGAACAAAATATAAAATTACAAACAAAATAAAAATAAAAATAAAAATAACAATAAAAATATTAACAAATATAATCTAATCTAATTTCAATATTGCCGATATTTGAGGGACAACAGTCCCCGGCAACGGCGCCAAAAACTTGACAGGGCTCCGCAAGCGCACGGGTTTTGACAAAGTAATATAAAAGATATCGTATCCACAGGGACTGTTTTCAAAGTACCAGCATATAAAAATTTAATTATCCACACAGTTTGATTTTCAATGTTTTTGTTTTTTAAAATAGAACATACAATAAAGTATACACAAAATTAGAAATTTTTACCTTATAGTAAAAATAAAATTTAACCTTGGGTGAGAAACAGAGTTGGGGATATCTTGGGATTCCGGGGGTTTGAGATATTATTTTACGTTAACAATTTTAACTTTTCATAAACAAAAATCAAATTAAGTTTTCCAAGGCGAATTTTCCAAAAGCTAATTAATATTTTCCTCTCGGATTCCTATTAATGTACCTAACTTACAGAAAGCGCTGCTTAATCCTCAGAAAGGCCCATTATCGTTTTATGAAAATCCCTTTTTACTTCCTCAAAAGAATTTTGATTACTTTCATTGTTTTACCAAGGTCACAAAAAACATCTCAAAAATCTTAAGTTTAGTTCAAAGCTTTTCGGTAAAAATAAATCTCTCGATTTTATTAATTACCTAATCTTACTAATATACCCGCAAGTGAATAGTTTTATCATTTAGGTTCTTGTTAGGAATCACTAAAAGCATTGAGCATAATTAAACTAAATGGAAAACAGAAATTTATTTACTTCAAGTCAAAATAACATTAGCGTAAAATATTATCGTACCCCCGTCATCCCAAGATAAAAGATTTAGTTACACATGATATGGGAAAAATTCATACATATAATGAAAAGGAAATACAACATACAATTCATGGTAAATAAAACTTACGGGTTTCTCCAAAAGCCCAGTAAATTTTCCACCTTAAATCTTTGTTCCGGATCCCTCCACCATGTACAAATTTTAACCGCTCAATTTTACTCTCTCAAAATTACAACAAAATAACAAAAATGCAAATAAATTTCTTCCTAGAAAATTCTGCACCCACCACTAAAAATGTGGTGAAAATTATGATGAATGGTGATGCCCAATGTCCAATTTTTCAGCCCGTTATATAGCTGATTTTGTCCAACACTTTTCCTTAAATTAATGGCAAATACATGGTGGATTGCATGACAAATTTGAGTGGCAATATCCTTTCCCATTTTTGGTGCTAAATCCAAGTGCAAATGGAAGTGGAATTGCATTGTTTCTTGTCCTTTCTTTTAGTGTGCAGCCGTGAGTGTGGTAGGAATTGCCAAAGAAACATTAAACAAATGCATGGTTTGGTGACTTTTCTTTGTAACCGTGAATGTGTTTGGAGAATGAGTCAAAGAAGCTTTAAACAATTCATTCATGGCCGTGAATAGGAATGAATGGTCAAGGAAATTCATGCCTTTCTTGAATGCATTTTCGGTGGAATGTAGGATGAATTAGGCAAAGTGTTTAAACAATTGCATGTGGGACATGGTAGCTACTTGTTTGTAGCCGTGAGAAGGTGTGTGAATTGGAAGGCTTTTGCATTTATAAATTTGGCAATGGGACCTTGTTGTGGGCCTTATGAAATAATGGGTGGAAATTCATGGTGTAGCATGCTTTTGTTGACTTTAACAATTTATGCACATTGCCACCATGTAGCCGTGAATGAATTCATGAATTTGGCAAATGAATTCATTCAATTTTGACTTGGTTATTGAATGTGCAATTTTTTTTTGGTATCATGGATCCTTACTTTTGGGCCTTAAGACTTGGATGGCAAAAACAAATTCTGCATCTTTGGGCTAAAAATTCTGCACATGAAAAAAATTCACTTTGACCATGGTAAAAATTATATTTTGGAATTAAAATGGGATATGTATCATATATAATTAAAAGCAAAAAATTCTGCACTTGTTAAAATTAATTGAAATCATGTTTTAAGTGCAGAATTTTATCTTTTTTTTTCTTTTAATTATTTATGTGTTTCAAAATTATGAAAATACATACCATAATAGTTCCAAACATATAAAATGAAACATACAGACAAAGACAGTAAAAAGAAACAGAAATCAAGGAATTCGAGGGAAATAATATAGTAACAACAGAAAGTTTAAATAAATTAAACAGTGAAAAATAGTGTTCTAAGAAACTTATCATTACAAAAGGGGTGGGTTAGAATAAATTGGTCATGATGCCAGATCAAAAGAAAAGATGCAAGAAGAATAAAGAAAAGAAAAATGAAAAAGATTGATGAAAGAAAATCAATAACAATGACCACCTTTATCTAAGGGGCTTATGATACCATGTGAGAAATCTTCCTTGATCATATAAGGTAAGGAATTGCTAAAACAAAGAGAAAATACTCTTATTGAATATACCTCATTCATTAATTGAGTGAAAAAGAAAATTGTAACATGAAAAATTACAAAGAGAATTTCCCAAACTATTAAGTTTGCAATCACCAAAAAATTGCCAAAGTCATTTAAGTTTGCAAATGCCTAATTTACTAGTTCCAAATTACCTAAAAATTGCCTAACTTATTAAGTCCAGAATTACCTAAAAATTGCTTAAGTTACTAGTTCACAATTACCTTCAAATTTCCTAAGTCATTTAAGTTTGCAATTACCTTCAAACTTACTAAGGTATTAAGTTTGCAATTACCTAAAAATTACCTGAGTTACTTGTTCACAATTACCTTCAAATCACCTAGGTCATTTAAGTTTGCAATCACCTAAAAATTTCCTAAGTTATTAAGTATGAAATTACCTAAAAATTGCCTTAGGTTACTAGCTCACCTTACTCAACTCGCTCAAGCAACCAAATCAAAAGGACTGCCCGACCAATAAGGTCAAAAACTAAGTATAAAGCCTATATGAAGTAAATAGAAATATGAGTTTTAACGGTAATATCACTCATTCACTCTTTTAGAACTTATTGTTGGTAGGTTTAAGCTCACACCTTTGATTCATTAAGGATTAAAACCCCTAATAAAGGCCTTTTTACTAGACAAGTGACAAGTGCTTAACCCAATTAACCTTGATAGGTCAACTGTGATGATTAAGCGAATTAACCATGTAGTAGGTCAAGTTGTGCTACTTAGTCTAATCAATAACCCCTACTTACATAGACTGGCCTAGTTAACACTTGGTCTCATCTTAGCTTGGTCAAACATTGGCCAAAATTTCATCTACTCAATGCATTTGATTTGTTAAGATAGAAGATATTATATTTATTTTGTATTATACTTATCATCATTTATAATTTAATTAGACTATCTATTATAACAAACTCATCTAAACTATCCTTATATAAACACTCTAGGGTTCAAAGTTTAACTTAATACATTTAGCGTGTGTTTGGATGCGAAGCGTAACAGAGTGCCGTTAACGGAATGTCAAATTTTCTCCGTTGAGATAGCGGCAAGGCTGTTTGGATGTCCTGGCTTCTCCGTTCCGTCAACTCAAGCTCCGTTTGCAAAGAATCTCTGTTGATGTACCTCCGTTTGGCCAGAGCAGGGTCTCTGCTCCCTTCTGCAAACACAGTTGGGTGAAATCTCCGCAATGGCCTCACCTTTAGGGTCATAATGCAAGGCAATACAGAGCACCCCCACACGTTGTCGAGCACTGATTTTGATGAAAAGAAGTCGTGCAAGCTACGTGGTGTCGTTTTTGTGGGAAGGAAGAAGCTTTTTCTCCATGTTGCCTACTCTGTCGGTCACAATCGAACGGTAAGCCTCAATCTCTTCCTCTTCTACCACTTGTTGTTGCTAGTTTCTTTGTTGGGCTCTCTGCCTTGTTGGGGTGTGGGTTCTGTTGGGGTTTGTTGGGTTCTGTTGTGGGTTCTGTTGTGGGTTCTGCTTGGGTGTGGGTTTGGGATCGGGTTGGGTTGAGGGGGGTTTCTTGTTGGGGATTGGGTTGAGGGGGTTGACGGGTGGTGGTCATAGGTTGCCGTGGTGGGTCTGCGCGGGTTTGGGGTTGTTGAGATAGGGTTGTGGGTTAAGGGTAGGTGGTTTAAGGGATGGTAATCGGTGAGGGTGGTGGTGAAGTGTGGGAGGGTGGTGGCTGGTGACGGATGACGATTGTGGGTGATGGGTATTGGCCGTTGGGGGAGGTGAGGGGGATGGTGGGTGTCGGTGGTGGGTGGTGATTTCGGGGTTGATGGGTTTAGGGTGTTTGGATGGGCGTCGATGATGGTGGTGGGTGTAGGTGTTTGGGTTTAGGGTGTGGGGGGGGTGAGTGGTGGGTGGTGATTTCGGGTTGTAAGTGGTGGTGATGGGTGACTCGGTGGTTGCTGTTAGGCTGGCATGGGAGGGTGGTGATGGAGGTGCATGGGTGTGGCCTCTGTGTGTTGGTCCACAGTAAACTGTTTTCAATGGTGAATAATAAAGGTATATGGGTGGTGTGTTTTTTGAGGGTGTACCTTAACAGATCTACATTGTCTAATTTTTTTTATTGTATGTATTGGTTAAACATTTTTTATGTAGTGCAGTTTAAATCTCTTATTTATTTTTTCATGTATAGTTTACTTTGATAAGGTTAATTTGTTATTGTATTTTAGTGTATTAATTTGATTAGGGTCTATGTTTATGTTTTTTTGTAAAAAAGCATAAAATGTAATATCAAATATTTTGGGTTCCCTTTATTTGAATTATAGTTAAGTTTTGTTGTATTGTTTGATTTGTGTGTTAATGTATGGTTTGTTAATTAAAATTTTTAATTAAGTTTTAATTATAGTTATCCGTTTATAGTAAATCGAGCGTTTAAATTTAACTCCGCCGATTGGTTCCCATTCAGGATATAGTTATAACGTTTAAGCGTTTCGTTTAATTTAACCAACTTATTCCGTTTCGTATAAGTTATCGGATTACAAAAAATAATGACATTAATATTTTATATGGGTTTAAAATAAATAATCTCTTTTTTAAAAAAGCAAAGAAGGTTATTAAATTTATATATAATTATTAGAATTAAGATTCAAAATCATATGGTTATGATAATTAAAATAATAACATATTCTTTTAGAGTTAAGAAGAATATTTAGATTTCTTATCAATTTAATAAGGCTCTAATTCAAATGGTTATGATAATTAAAATAATCATTTTTTAGGGTAGAAAAAACAAATCAATTTTTTTATATAGTTTGAAATAATAACATAATCAATTTAGAGTTAGGAAGAATATTTAGATTTCTAATCAATTTAATAAGGCTCTAATTCAAATGGTTATGATAATTAAAATAATCATTTTTTAGGGTAGAAAAAACAAATCAATTTTTTTATATAGTTTGAAATAATAACATAATCAATTTAGAGTTAGGAAGAATATTTAGATTTCTTATCAATTTAATAAGGCTCTAATTCAAATGGTTATGATAATTAAAATAATCATTTAGAAAAAATAAATCAATTTTTTTATATAGTTTGAAATAATAACATAATAAATTTAGAGTTAGGAAGAATATTTAGATTTCTTATCAATTTAATAAGGCTCTAATTCATATGGTTATGATAATTAAAATAATCATTTTTAGGGTAGAAAAAACAAATCAATTTTTTATATGAGACAATGGGAATCCATATTATATATAAAATCATTTACTTTTTTAAAGAAAATATATAAATATATGTATAAATTTCAATTAATCTATTTTATTAAAAAAATAACATAACATGTTAAAAGAAATAATCTAATTTGTTAAAAAGTACATTCTAATTATACATAATATCATCTAATTTGAATAACAATAATATATTTTGTTAAAGAAATACCCTATTTGGTTATAATATCATCTAATTAGTAACAAAAAATATATTTTGTTAAAGAAATAATATATTTACTTTAAAAAATAATCTAATTTATATAATATCATCTAATTTGTTAAAAAATAACTTTATTTGTTTAAAAAATAATAGGGTGTTCTTAAAAAAAATTCTATTTTGTTAAAAAAGTAATCCAATTATACATAATATTATATATATATACAAATTTTGATATAATATCTATTTATATTATTAATATATATATATTTAATATATTTTTTACTAATACCATTTTTGGTAAATTTCCATCTAACCACAATTTACTTAACCCGACTTTTTCTCTAATCAAACACATTCACTACTTCTCAACCCACTTTTACCTAACCTAACTTTTAAACAACCAAACACAACTCTGTTTATAAAACCCCAATTTTCTCAACCTCAATTTACAAAACCTCAATTTTCTCAACCAAGTTACCTCAACAGGTAACCAAACGCACCCTTATATATTTGAAAGACATCCTTCTATTATAGCTATTACTCTTATGATGAGTGTGATTGATGAGATGAAAGTGTAACTAGAGTGCAATAATTCGTAAGCTTGGATATATCAAGCATCAACATCATATAAATGAAAAGTGCACGAAAGGAATCACCTAAATATCTCATCTAAGAGAAAAAGTGAAACAAAAAATAGACCACTGAACTCCACGTGTACTACTTATCCAAAGACATTATTATTCCCTGTCACGCCCCACACATTAGCTCCTATTACCCAACCCAAACACCCTTTCTTTTTCCCATCAAACCCTCCAACAATACCATCAACCGTGTAACAGCCGAAGCCCACATAGACTCTCGCCACACCGAATAACTCCCCAACCTCAACATACTATTTTTTAATTTTTCATAGTTTTTATTTCATGGTCTCGTCAAAAGCAAAACCTAACTATCTATCTCTCTCTCTCTAATGGCAACCACACTCACGTTTTTCCGACCCACACTGGTTCGGGCCTCCGCTGCACCTTCTGCTAAACCCGATTCAAACAACAAGAGGCCCGTTTCTTCCAACTGGTGGGCTCCCTTGTTCGGCTGGCCCACGGAACCGGACTACTTGAACCCATCCAAAAATGCGGATCCGGAAAGGGAAATGGGCCGGCCCAGATCCAACTTCGCCCGGGGGTGTTTCACGGAGGAGAAGGCGAGAGAGCTGCGAAAGAAGACGGTCGAAACGTCGACGTTTCACGACATAATGTACCATTCCGCTATTGCTTCCAGACTCGCTTCCGATGTTTCCAAAGGGTACGAGAAATAAATAGGCACACCTTAAGCTTTGCATGTACCCAAATTCGTCGATTTTAACTTTTTTTTGTGCCAAATTTGTTCTTAGTTGTTGTTAAATTTCCTTTTTCTAATTTTCTTTCAACTGTGAACAATTTGCTATGTGTACGATAATATCCTTATGTGATGGTGCCGAATGCGGATCTGTCTTGTGCTTTTCTTAATTTAATTTTGAGGTTTTCACCTTGCATGATAAAAATGATGTTGAAGCAATATGGTATTGTTCTTCAAAGATATAACACATTTATAAAGGTTAATAGCAATAAATCTTTAGTTGATGAAGGATTTAATTAGTGATCTCAAATATTAATGAAGGAAGGATCTTCTTGAGGAATGATTTACAAGTGTTCATTTAAGTCTTAGTCTAATTTGATGAGCCTAGACCTAACTCATTTAGTTATTAATTTTTTATAAAAAAAAAAAGCTAATCTTGAGGACCATGATCTATCCTATTTTTATGCATGCATCGTCCAAACACCCATACATAAAAGTTCTTTAACTTGCGTCCAACTCAAGATTTTACTTAAACGGTTTACCATTTGGATCAACCTTTTTAGGCATTGGTTATATTTTGTATGGTTTATATATAATGTGTGTAACGTATGTAGTAATTTTTTTTATTAATAAACTTATGTAGTAATTGTCCTACGTTTTAACTAATAGAGGGCCTTCACAAAAAATAAGGTAACAATGGGCCTTAAACCCGTTACTTTGAAGTTCAAATAACTTGATTGGCCTGCTATTAAAGGTTTTCTTTAAGCCCATATTAGCCTAGTAGCAGGCCAAAATAGAATAGAATATTGGTTTCATCAATTTGAATTTTTATTTTCAACAAAAACAGAAAATAAAAAAATTATTATGAATATTCTAATAATGGTGGATGTCCACCTTAGTCTATAAAAGGGACTCCTTCCCTTCATAAATGTATGCACAAAATTAGAATTGAGTACACTGCTACCTTCATTTCTCTGTCATTCCTCTTTCTCTTCTTTATTTTCTTTTCCATTAAAATTTAGTTTATTTTATAACATGTTATCAGCACGAGATTCTGATCAACTGAGATCTAATTAAATCTTCAAGAGGTAACACGATTATTTCTCCCTTCATGATTTTATTTTAATTTATGAATCTTCTGTTACATATATATTATAAAAGTTCCTGAAGAACTTATATTTTACACATCCCGGAAGGATGTATAAAATTATATCTAATAAAAAAATAGGTTCCTGAAGAACTTATTTATAAACATCTTTGGAGGATGTATAAAGTTAATAATCGAAATAACTAGGAATTCTTAAAGAATTCTTAAAAATATTTATTGATAATTCTTGAAGAACTATAACAATCTAATATATATATATATATATATATATATATATATATATAATCATAATATATATGATCATAAAAATTATGCCTTATACACCTCCTCTAACTATATATATTAGCACACAATTGATTAGCACGTAATTGATTGCTACACTGATTACTGATTTCAATTGATATATCCATTGCTTTCATTTCATATTATTTTACATATGTTGATTTCAATTGCTATGCTTTCATTTCATGTGCTATGCTTTCATGCTTGAATCCTGCACCACTTTATATTATTATTTCTTATTTTATATTATTATGCTAGTGCACCACTTCATATTATGATACCTGCGTTGCTTATTATGATATTATTTTATTATGAGCTTTGATGTTGTGAATTTGCTAGTTATTTTATATATTATTCTTGCTAGCTATTCTGCCTCCTTATTTTATATGCTTTCTTATACTGCGTGATTACTATTTATTGTCTATTAGCTATTTCCACTACATTGCTAGTGTTTGCTAATTACCGTAACAATTCAGTTATATTATTTTATATTAACTACTACAATTCAGATTATATTAATAAATAAAATAACATTAATAAAGATTCGAACCCGAGATTTATTCCATGATAAGTAATCACTATACCACCTGATCATTAATACTTGAATGATATTTTATGAAAATCTTTAAATATTTATTACTGGGTTACTTATGTAAATTTTATTGGCTGAAAAATAATATAATGAATTACTTATGTAAAATCATAAGTCCCGTCCAACTGGCACTACTTTATTCCCAGAAGTGAATGTAGCAACACATGATCATTATACTCATGGTTGTGGTCATGGACGAAATCATAACAAATCATCATGAAAAAAAAAATAAAGATTATATGGAAAAGGGAAAAGATGTTCAAAGTGGTGAACAAACTAAAAATAATTTCTATCGTTGTGGTAGCCAAGGCTACTGTTCTCGGGTTTGTCGCACACCAAAACATCTTATTGATCCTATACCAAAAAAAAACCCTTAAGGATACAGGAAAACAATAGAAGCAAATTTGACTGGTATAGATGATGTTTATACTCATTTTGATGTTGATGATTTTCTTACTCTTCTTGAAGAAGACATTGACCACTCGGTTGGAAAGGGGAGTGCCCCCTAAATAAATTATTTTATATTTCATGAAATTTGTTTTGTTATGAATTTATGTTAAATATTTATTGTTGTTAATTATATTTTCACTCATGATTTATTTATTATTATTTAATGAAGAATGAATGCTTATGTGAATGATGAATATATATGTCTCGTAGACAGTGCAACAACTCATACTATTCTCAAGAATGAGAAATATTTTTACCATATACTAAAACAAGAAGTCGGTGCTAATACTATATCCTGTAGCATATGTTTATACACAAAACGGACTTGCTGAATCATTAATTAAATGTTGGAAATTGATAGCAAGACCATTGCTAATGAAATCAAAACTCCCAATTTCAACTTGGGAACATGCAATCTTGCATGCGACAACACTTATTCGCATCAGGCCTATAAATTATCATGAGTATTCCCATTTACAATTGGTTCATGGTAAAGAACCAAATATTTCCCATCTAAGAATATTTGAAAGTGCGGTATATGTTCCTATTTCCCCTCCACAACACACTAAGAGGGGACCTCAAAGAAGGTTAGGAATATATGTTGGATATGAAAGTCCATCCATGATAAAATATCTTGAACCTTTAACAGGTGATTTATTTATAGCTCGTTTTGCTGATTGTCATTTTGATGAATTTTTTTCCCACCATTAGGGGGAGAAAATAAACAGTTGGATAAAAGGATTAGTTGGGATGAGGTATCTTTATCACATTTTGATCCTCAAACAAAGCAATCTGAACTAGAAGTTCAGAAAATAATTAGTTTACAAAATTTAGCAAACCAATTGCCGAATGCATTTGCTGATCCAAAAGGAGTGACTAAGTCACATATACCAGCTGTTAATACTCCAATAAAGATTGATATCCCTGAAGGACAATCTAAAATTACAAATGAGTCTGAAGCCAAAATAAAACGTCGTAGACTTGTTGATTCTAAAGATAAAAATCCTCAGTAAATAAAGAGGATGGTTGAATCGAGGATATAAAGACTCCAGTAGAGTCTCCTGACATAATCAAGGTTTTAAATCTAGAAGATACCAAGGTACCTGAAATTGATAAGAATAAAGAGATCTCTATAAATTATGTCATGGATGGAATGGAATCGACATGAAGTCGATGTTGATAAAATTTTTGTATTCAAATTAGCTCTTGATATTATAAATGATGATAAGAATCATGAGCAAAAAATCTATTAAGAAATGTGCACAAAGAAATGATTGGCCAAAGTGGAAAGATGCAATGCAAGAAAAGTTAAACTCACTTGCAAAAATGAAAAATTTTTGGACCTGTAGTCCAAACACCTGAAGGTGTAAAACCAATTGGGTACAAATGGGTCTTTATGAGAAAAAGAAATGAAAATGGTGAAATTGTACAATATAAAGCAAGGCTTGTTACACAAGGTTTCTCACAAAGACTTGGTATTGATTTCGATAAAACATATTCACCAGTGATGGATGCAAGTACTTTTCGATACTTGATTAGTTTAGCAATTCGTGAAAAACTTGATTTACACCTAATGGATGTTGTTACAACATATTTATATGGCTCACTTGAAAATGACATCTATATGAAACTCCCTTAGGGATTTAATTTGCCTGAAGCAAAATGACATTTATATGAAACTCCCTGAAGGATTTAATTTGCTTGAAGCAAAATAACATCTATATAAAACTCCCTGAAGAATTTAATTTGCCTGAAGCATACAAGACAAATTCTCAAGAAAATTATTCAATTAAATTAAATAAATCCCTATACAGACTAAAGCAATCTGGACGTATATGATATAATTGTCTCAGTAAATACTTATTGAAAGAAGGGTATAAACATGACCCGATTTGTCCGTGTGTTTTTATGAAAAGATTCAGAAAAGAGTTTGTTATAATTTCTATTTATGTAGATGATTTAAACATCATCGGAACTCCTGAAGAGATTTCAAAGATTGTGAATTGCTTGAAAAAGAAATTTTAATGCACCAAAAGACTTATACAGAAAAGGTACTAAAGAGGTTCTATATGGACAAGTCACACCCATTGAGAAGTTCTATTGTTGTAAGGTCACTTGAAGTGAGCAAAGATTCTTTTCAACCTTAAAAGAAGAATGAAGAACTACGTGGTCCTGAAGTACCATATCTCAGTGCAATTGGTGCACTAATGTATCTTAGTCATACATGACCTGATATATCATTTGCTATCAATTTGTTGGCAAGACATAGTTCTTCATCGACAAAAAGGCATTAGAATATGATTAAGCATATATTTCGCTACTTTAGAGGTACAATGGACATGAGTTTATTTTTTCCATATGTATCCAAGGCAAACCTAATTGGTTATGCTGATGCGAGGTATTTGTCTGATCCTCATAATGGTCGATCACAAACAGAATATTTGTTCATATGTGGTGGTACAACAATTTCATGGAGATCCATAAAACAAACGATTACAACGACATCATCTAATCATGCTGAAATTCTAGCATTACATGAAGCAAGTCGAGAATGTGTTTGGTTGAGATCTATGATTCAACATATTCAAGAAACGTGTGGCTTGTACGTTGGAAAACTACCACCAACAATCTTATGTGAAGATAATACAACTTGTATTTCTCAGTTAAAGGAGAGCTATATTAAAGGAGATAGGATAAAACATATTTCACCAAAATTTTTCTTTACTCATAATCTTATAAAGAATGGTGACATAAATGTCCAGCAAGTCCGATCATGTGAGAATCTAGCAGATATCTTCACAAAATCATTACCAACCAAAATCTTCGAGCAACTACTACAGAAGATTGGTTACATAAGTGTTCTGATGAGGGGAATAATTAAATACTTGTACATTTAATTTATTTACTTTGTAAAGAATGTTGTACTCTTTTTCCTTCACTAGGTTTTTATCCCACTGGGTTTTTTCTAGTAAGGTTTTAACGAGGCACATTCTAAAATATGGACATCCAAGAGGGAGTATTATGAATATTCTAATAATGGTGGATGTCCACCTTAGTCTATAAAAGGGACTCCTTCCCTTCATAAATGTATGCACAAAATTAGAATTGAGTACACTGCTACCTTCATTTCTCTGTCATTCCTCTTTCTCTTCTTTATTTTCTTTTCCATTAAAATTTAGTTTATTTTATAACAAAAATGTGTTTATTTACAACAAATTTTCCTTAGTTTTTTTTTGTTACAAAAAAATTATAATTTTATTTCTTAACACCTTTTGTTTTGTAAATTAACATTGATCAAGTTTCACATTAAATTTTGTTATTCTTTTGAACCTATAGCCTTGTAAAATGCACTAGAACGACAAACTCTATCCCTTATGCTCTTTCTATAATTTGGGGGCATTGTCTGCGAATTTTCAGTACTTCTAGATCCAAGTGATTTTGTATAAACCTTGGAAAGTATAGGTATTAGATTGAACTGGGTGTTTGTCTGGGTTTTCTTTTTAGGATAGTGATTTTTGTCGCAATATATTTAGAATAAATTTATTTATCCATATAAGACTTGACTACCTAAGATTTATTTAAAAGTATAATAGTTCGAAAGTTGAAGGCTTCTTTTAACATTTAATGCACTTGTTTTCTGAACATATAGTCTCTCGTTGATGTTCTTAATAATTTTTTATAAACTATTACACGAGAAAAAAAAATAAGCATATTCAATATATATCTTAAAAGCGAAGGAAGATCAATTTTGTGTATTTAATTATTAAGTAAAGAGTTTATAAAAAAAAATATTACAGGAAGGGTTTCCAAATTGATACGCAGTAGATCTTCAAGTGTTTCATTCTGGACCTACACACATGCGACCAGATGAAGTCAATAATAGAGAAACACATGCAACCATGATAACTAATTCTTGCTTGTATTTATACATACACGCAATTATTCTCAAGCCTGCCCCTAATCCAGAATCATATACTTAATAGTAATACCCAATTTATATTATTATTGCCGACCAAAGAGGAAAGAAACAAGAAAATTATGTTTTAAAAACATCACATTGAGTTGAAGGTACACTGAAAATCAAATCCCCTTAACATGTCACATGGGTTGCCTTCTGCCTAGGATGTAATACCTAATGAGTCATCATGATTCCCTCTTTATTTATTTTAAAAATACAAGCTGCAACCATACTTCACATTTTCATGTTTGGTGTTTTTTAAAATTGGATCGGTTATTAATTAAAATCAATAAAGATATTGGTTAAAATTAATTCTGAAAAACTAAATATTAAACCTTAATTAAATTAATAATAATAATAAAAATTGACCTAAATAAATAACTGGTTCACACTTCAAACATTCAAATTCAATTTTAATTACAATGCCCATGTCAAATTTCTTGTCAGTCCCACGACCACGAGGCATCAGAGATTTGGCATATATTATTCAGCAAAATTCATATATTATCCACCAAAATTCAAATAATTCAGGGATGAGAAGATCTATATAGATATTGTCCCTTCAAGATTTGTTATACCTAGACAATTAGAAATTTTAGAAATATTTTCTTATTTTGATCCAATAATTAAGAATGATTAATGTATTTTCTTTTTTATACTAGATAAAATATACTATTTAAAAACACACAAAAAATATATATGGTGAAAGACAAGTATTTCAATAATAGAACACCTATAGTATTGGTATCCACATACTTTGGGTTTTTGATTCAACAAAACATGATCAAATATCTTACCACTTAATGGATGGTTGATTAATCTCTTGTGTTATACTATTTCAAAGTTATGAAAGAAGATTAAAAGAGAAAATTTTCATAGTGATTATTTTAAACTAAATTAATCTTCCAGATTATTTTAGTTTAATTAAGATTCTAATTTGTTTATCTGAATAGCAAATCAATTGAGATAGAATTCATTCACCCACAATGTACCAATTAAAAAACAACAAAAAAAGCACTACCATTTTAATCAATAAAACTAAAGATGAGAATAGTCTTTAGTCATACACTCAATCACATTTTGTAATGCGGTAAACCAAAAAAATATTTACATTCTTTTATAGGTATTTGCATGGGGCAACTATTTTTATTCACTATTATTAAAAGTGAATGCGGATAATTCTAAAAATAGCCGCTTTCATAATTTGAAAATTAGACAAAGTTTGGTGTCAATCTCGTTACTCACCGAATAAAACAAACAACATATGAGCTGTACCTGTATTATAAGATTATACAATTAAATTAATTAAATGGAAACTTGGGATTCATTGATCCTTGAATCTAAGGATAGTTCCAGTGGCATTCATGTAATTAACCTTCAAACATAGTGGCGTTTCCAATAAACCATTCAATTTAAACCCAGTGCTTGCTCATTTAGTTCTCGACAACAATCTCTCTCTCTCTCTGTGCATGAAAATGGAGAAGCTCAAACTTATACTAGTGCTATTCTTTGCGGCTTGCTACACCTCTTTGTCCATCACAGATGGTAACTTTCGTTTAAAATCCATTCCATTTCAGTTTATTCCTCCAATCTTAAATACATTCTATGCTTTGCCAGTTAAGTGTATGTATATATTCATAAGATATAGAAACTTTGTCTTGGGTGTCTTAGATGAGAACGAAAAGAGTAAATATGGGTCGTATAGCTATATATAATAGTTATAATTAAAAGATCTTTAAAATTATATGATCACGTAAAAAATCATATGACTTGACCATCCATAATAAAATCTAACAATTTAAATTTAATATTAACATTCTTATTTAATGAAACTTTTTTCATAAAATACATTAGTTTTTCTCTCTTGATAAATAAGATTATGCACGTACATGTTTTTTCATACTTTTTTTAGCAATCGTCATTAATTTTGCTCATAACAATGAGATTGATATGCTTAAGGTTATAAATAATCAAATACTGTCATCTATTACGTAGCATTTGCAGTTTGCATGTGCGTAGACCATGTGAAATGCCAGTGTTTTTGCTCTGTACGTGCATGTTACATTCTGAATCGGCAAATATATCCATTTGTCACACCTTTTATAAGCATTATCCAATTATTATTTAAATAATTATATTATTCATAAAATATATTTTTATAGCACGTACGTACACTTCTATTACGCATACATTTTTTCTTTTTTATCAAATACGAAACCACATAAGCGCAATCTATTTTGATAATCCATGTCGTGTGCTTCATAATATGGTTTCAAGACTTGTTAAGCCATTTGTTCCATTGCTAATAATTTTGGGACGGAACTTTTAACAGTAATATCGTAACTAGTGATTTGAATAGTGCAGGAAAAGGCACTAGATCTAATTTATGGTGAAACTAAGCAATTGAATAAATTTCAGGTTTGCTGGCAAATGGGGACTTTGAGAAAGGGCCAAAAGCATCTGAGTTAAAAGGGTCATTGGTGACAGGGCAGAATGCAATTCCAAATTGGACAATTTCAGGAATGGTGGAATACATAAAGTCAGGGCAGAAACAGGGTGACATGGTGCTGGTTGTCCCTGAGGGTACGCATGCTGTTAGGCTTGGAAACGAAGCTTCAATTAAGCAGAAGATTCAACTTGTGAAGGGCATGTTCTACTCATTGACATTCAGTGCCGCACGCACATGTGCACAAGAGGAGAAACTCAACGTGTCTGTGCTACCAACCAATGAGAAGAGTGATTGGGGAGTGTTTCCCATTCAGACTATGTATGGTAGCAATGGTTGGGACTCTTATGCATGTGGCTTCCGTGCAGATTACCCTCTGTTGGAAATTGTTATCCATAATCCTGGCATGGAGGAAGACCCTGCTTGTGGTCCACTCATTGATTCCGTTGCCTTGAAACTTCTCAACCCACCCAAACGAACCAGAGGTGTCTATTTTCTCTGTTTCCTTCTATATTCACATCTTATATACACATTCCTCATAAAGTAAGCATTTTGTGATGTGGGTGCAGAAAATTTGCTGAAAAATGGAAACTTTGAAGAAGGGCCATATGTGTCTCCCAAGGAGTCATGGGGGGTTCTGATTCCACCCCACATTGAGGATGCTCACAGTCCTTTGCCGGGATGGATGGTTGAGTCTCTCAAAGCGGTGAAGTACATTGATTCTGATCACTTTTCTGTGCCTGAGGGGAAAAGAGCCATTGAACTTGTTGCAGGCAAGGAGAGTGCCATTGCACAAGTGGTCAGAACAACCATTGGTAAGGTTTATGACCTCACTTTTGTTGTGGGTGATGCCAACAATTCATGTGAAGGTTCCATGGGTGTGGAAGCATTTGCTGGCAAAGACACTGTTCAAGTCCAGTATCAGTCTAAAGGGAAAGGAGGGTTCGTTAGAGGAAAACTTCGATTCAAGGCCGTGTCAACACGCACACGTATTAGATTCTTAAGCACATTTTACACCATGAAGAATGACAATTCTGGTTCACTCTGTGGACCCGTGATAGATGATGTCAAATTGCTTGGTGTACGCTATCCTAATGCACTCTGAAGTCAAAAACACACAATTTGTCACCTTAGTCCATGCATTTAGCTGAGCATATCTTGTAAGGATAAAGAGTTGTTAACACTCTTTTTGTGTAACACCATTATCTCTACCGCTTTTGAATACTTGGATTAGAAAGTTCAAGATGACAGTTGAGATGTCTCAGTATACTCTGGTTAAATAGGAAAGGAATATGAGAGATGTGTGAAATGTGAAGGGAGTTGATGGGTAGTGACTAGTGAGTGTGCATGAGAAAATCGCAGCTTCTTCATGTAATAACTAATAAGAGGCTGTTTATTGTTAAATGATTTTGTTTATCAAGAATTATATTCGTATTGAATAATATTTTTAGGGGTTAAAGTTATGTGATAAAATGGACAAAATTTATAATAATATAATTGCAGTCATTCATTAATATATATATATATATATATATATATATATATATATATATATATATATATATATATATATATATATTACCCTGGATCGAAGCATTGTTCTTCTTTACGAAATCATCAATAATTGAATTAAAGTGAAGTTTTTAGTTATTTCTTATAAAAAAAAAACTTGTTATTAGCAAGAATTTCATCTTTCATATTGTAGCAGGACAAATTGGAAAAGAAAGATAAGAGAATCTACTTGTTCAATCAAACAAAATGCATTTAACTTTCTTCATTACTAGAAAATGTTCTATTAATAATAGAGTTTGTTCCCCTAAGTCTCGGAGGTGGTCTCCATCCCCTCATGGAGCGTCTCCACGTCGCTAGGAGATTAGTAGTATAGGTCACACCCTAATGGGCCAAGCCCACGTGGTAACCTAGATATAAAAAGTGCCTACGGCACACGTTGTAAACTAAGTGACACATTATAGAGATTTAAAAACCTAATTCCTAGGGGGATTTTCCTAGGGTTTCGTACTCTAAGCTCTGTGTGTGAACATTTTGGCGCTCACCATAGGGTCTGGTAAAACGGATCCTACACCACCTTTTCTCTAACCCTAATCCTTATTCCGGTGATGGTGAACACACGGAACACCCAACTTGAAGAAGGCAGCAGACGCCAAAGTTCACCCGATGACGACGATTGGGTGCAGCATCTCACATCCTAGTGGAAACCCTACAGAAGACAGTAGCCAACCTGCAGCAGGAGAACACAGAACTCAGAGGCCAGAAGGAAGGTGAGCGTGAAGCCTCCAGCTGCAATACAGGACAACCTACTCGTCAGAAGGTCGCTGGCCAGACCTCATACCAAACAGTGACAACCAAACATGAACCTGACCTACCATTCACAGTACATCCTTGGACCGACTCGATTATGGAGGCTCCGACCCTCCTTAATTACAAACCCCATCGATCGAAAAGTATGACGGGGGAGGTGATCCTGAAGACCATCTCACCATATACACCAACACCATGTTGGTAATAGGGGCGTCCAACTCCCTCTTCTGCCGAACCTTTCCCACAACACTGACCAAGTCAGCGCTCCGCTGGTTCTCTCACCTTCCCCCGAAAAGCATTACTAACTTTTCCGACCTGAGCAAGAAGTTCCTTAGTCAGTTTTCCACGAGCAAGGTCGTGCAGCAGACATCCCACAGCCTAGTGAATTTGCACCAGCTCCTGGGGGAACCCTAAAGCAATACATGGCCTGTTTCTTTGAGCAAGCCATCCAAATCCGGGACCTCAGCCCAGAAATAGCGTTGTACACCATCCAAACAGGTTTGCGTCCAAGGAAGTTTGCCGACTCCCTGACCAAGAAGCCTCCGACAGATATGGATGACTTCCGATCGAGAGCCTCTCGATACATCGCAGTCGACGAGTGTGAAGCCAATCAAATTAATCCCACCTATCAAGCTAATCGTCATCTAGAGCCAAGAAGAAAGAGTCCCAGAAAGAACCGAGACAGACCAGCTAAAGCCTATACCACGCCCATCTATACAAGTTTTACACCGTTGAAAGATCGTCGAGATCGGATTCTCCACGAAGTTTATAACACAGGGTTACTGGCGCTTCCACCTTTGGGAGAGGGCCCCAAGGGGTCAGACACGTCCAAGTTCTGTGAATTTCACAGGGCCTATGGCCATGGGACTAAAAATTGTCGATCCCTCCATAACCAGATAAAGCACCTGATCCGACAAGGACACCTTGCAAGAGTCGTCCCCCAGAAAGATGATGGACCCCGAGAAGGATTCTTGAGGAGAGACAGAGAATGCCCCGACCAAGTGGAGCTCCAGACCCAGAACCAATCACGGGCCCCTCGTTCCCGATCCCCGAGACCTGCAGAGGAAAGAGATGACACACGATGAGTCATATATACCACCCCCAGAGGTTTCCCGGGAGTCTGTGCACGTCGATTGGGACAGGTAAATTTGTAGCATGAACACTCAGACTCGGCGATCATCACCTTTGACAGGTCAGACTTTCCCGAAGGAGGGCTGAATCCGGATGAGCCAATGGTGGTCACCATGGGGGTCGAAGATTTCATCGTAGAACAAGTGCTTATAGACCAGGAGAGTTCAGCAGACATCCTACATTGGAAGGCGTATCGAAAAATGGGCCTCTCGATTCATTGTTTGAAAAGGTATGACAGAGCTCTTCTTAGTTTTTCTGGTGATTCTGTGCAGGTATTAGGGTGTATAGATCTGAGGACCAATTTCGGAGTCGGAAAAGACAACCGTGCGATCATGGTCAAGTTCCTAGTGATGGACTTCCCCAGTTCCTACAATGCATTGTTGGGCCGACCCTCGCTCAATGCCTTAGGTGCAGTTGTCTCCACCATGCACCGGACCATGAAATTCCCACTTGGAGATGGCAGAGTAGGGGTCGTCAGGGCAGACCCAGAGGTAGCACAAGAGTGTTACTACAAAAGCCTCAGTCCAAAATCAACATTCATAATTTAAGAAGATGTAGAAACCAGTTTCGACCCTCGCCATGACCGGAAGTATGAGAGACCTCAACCAGTTGAATCACTTAAACTTATCCAAGTTAGATCCTCTCTCGGCCAGTTCACGAGGGTCAGTGCTATCCTTGACCCGGACTTGGAAGAAGCCCTAGTTATCCTATTGAGGGCAAACACGGACCTATTTGCTTAGAGCTCTGCTGATATGCCTGGAATTGATCTTGCTATAATGTGTCATTCCCTCAACATCGAGTCGGATGCCAAGCCTGTGCCCTAAAAACCCCGAAAGATGGGCCCCGACAGGAAACATGGAGTGAAGGAAGAAATGGACAAGCTAGTGTCCGCCAATTTTATCAAGAAGGTCAAGTACCTGACCTGGTTGTCAAATGTCGTCATGGTCAGGAAGTCAAGCGGAAAGTGGCGGATGTACGTGGATTTCACCAACCTAAATAAGGTATGTCCCAAAGATCCCTACCCTTTGCCTAGCATTGACCATTTGGTGGATGAAACATCAGGATACAGGATTCTAAGCTTCATGGACGGCTACTCGGGGTACAACTAGATTCGAATGGACCCTAAGGACGAAGAAAAGATGACATTCATCACAAACGGGGGAAAATTATTGCTACCAGGTGATGGCTTTCGGCCTGAAAAACACGGGGGCAACCTATCAGAGGTTGGTGGACAAAATCTTCACCAGGCAAATAGGGAAAAATATGGAGGTATATGTGGACGACATAGTGGTAAAGACCAAGTAGGCAGATTTGCACATACAAGATTTGGAAGAAACCTTTGCTGAGCTCACATGCACAACATGCTTCTGAACCTAGAAAAATGCTTCTTCGGTGTTCAGAGGGGTAAGTTCCTGGGGTATATGCTCACCCATAGGAGTATTGAAGCCAATCCAGATCAATGTCGGGCCATACTAGATATGCGTAGCCCCCAGAACATTAAAGAAGTCCAACGCCTCACCGGTTGGGTCGCAACCCTCTCCTGATTCCTGTCAAAATTCGTAGAGAAGTCAATGCCATTTTATAAGGTATTGAAGAAGACAGACTCCTTCGAATGGACTCCAGAGTATGAAGAAGCGTTCCAAGATTTAAAATCCTACTTGGCATCTCGGGGTCAGAACTGGTCCTTTACCTCTCTGCAAGCGCCGAAGCTGTTAGCTCGGTACTGGTCCAAGAAGATGGCCCGGTCTAGAAGCTAGTCTATTTCACCAGCAAAACATTACAAGGAGTGGAAACCCGAAATCAAAGGGTCGAGAAGTAATACAGCCTTGTCGTAGCCGCCAGACGACTCCGACCCTACTTCCATAGCCACCAGGTGATAGTACGAACCGACCAACCACTCGGGAAAATTCTCCAGAAGCTGGAACTTGCAGGGTGGATGGTCGCCTGGGCTATGGAGTTATCCGAGTATGGTATTCGATATGAGCCTTGAGGACCCATTAAAGCCCAAGTGCTTGCAGACTTTCTGGTGGAACTGGGAGAGGATAAGGAGGAGTATGATGTAGAGCATGGTTTGTGGATGTTTTTACTAGATAGATCCCTAACACAAAAGGCAGTGGGGCAAGAGTAGTACTAGAGTCTCTAACCGGCTTGTTGGTAGAAGAATCACTAAGGTTTCAGTTTAAAGCTAGCAACAACTAGGCTGAATATGAAGCCCTCCTCCCAAGGTTGCGAACGGCCCTTGACCTAGGCGCCCGGTGTATCCAGGAAAAGACCGACTCCCAGCTGGTGACCCAGAAAATAGAGGGGACATACCAAGTTAAAGATCTGACCCTATCGAAATACCTAACCCGGGTAAACGAGCTAGTCAGAGACCTGAAGCATTTCCGAGTTGTCCATGTTCCAAGGGCCATGAACAAGCGCGCAGACATTCTTGCCAAACATGCCAGCATGGTATAAGCAGGGAATTTGAAGACGGTCGTTCAAGTTATCTTAGAAGAGCCCACGATCCAAGAGACCCAACATATCCACAAGGTAAGTAAAGCCCCAATTGAAAATTCTTGGTTCACCCCTATCGTTGATTTCCTTAAGCAGCGAACCCTCCCGGAAGATTGCCAGCAGGCTAAAAAGTTGTAAGTACAGGCAGCCAACTATACCCTCCTAGACGAACATCTCTACAAGAGAGGATTCACCATGCCTTTCTTAAAATGCCTGGATGAAGGGCAGGCCAGTTATGTCATACGGGAACTACACTCGGGAATTTATGGCCTCCACGGAGGGCCCCGCCCCTTAGCCACTAGGATTCTCCGGGCAGGTTATTTCTGGGCAACTCTGTGGGATGATTGCTCCAAGTTTGTGAAGAAATGTGACTCGTGCCAACGCAATGCTAATTGGATTCACAGCCACCCCGTGCCATTACACGGGATCCTGTCTCTTTGGCCCTTCAACATCTGAGGAATGGACATCCTTGGTCCTTTTTCCCCAGGAAAAAGGCAATTCAAGTTTTCTGGTAGCAATAGACTTTTTCACCAAATGGATCGAAGTTGAAGCCTTGGTAACTATCACTACAGCTAAGGTGCAAACGTTCGCTTGGAAACACATTATCTGCCGATACGGACTCCCCCATACCATCCTCTCGGACAATGGAAGGCAATTTGCAGACTAAAGCTTCATGGAATTTTGTGAAAATCTGGGTATAAGGCGAAAATTCTCTTCCGTTGAACACCCACAAACCAATGGGCGGGCGGAAGCGGAAAACATGGTAATCCTTCAAGAACTAAAGAAGCGTCTCGGGAAAGCCAAAGGTCGATGGGAGGAGGAGTTACACGGAGCATTGTTGGCTTACCACACTACCCCACATTCATCGACTCATAAGACCCCTTTTCCGGCTCACATATGGAGCTGATGCCATGATTCCTGTAGAGTTGGGAGAACCCACCCTTCGGCACCTCGCTTATAATGAAGATACAAACAGTGATGGAAGACGAGAAGACTTAGATCTCAGTATGGAGGAATGGAATGTGGCATACGTGAAGATATAAGCAGCCAAGCATAGGTCAGCCCAGCGATGGAACTCCATGCTCTGACCCCGACCCTTTCGAAGGGGGTGATCTTGTCCTGAGAACCGCAGACAATAATAGAAGACCAAGAGAAGAGGGTAAACTCGATCCTTCTTAGGAAGGCCCATACCAAGTCAAAGAGGCACTGGGAAAGGGTGCATACCGCCTAGAAGAACTATCAGGAAAGGAATTACCCTGAACGTGGAACACGACTCATTTAAGGCTCTATTTCAATTAATTATTGTGTACCATGGCACTCTTTTTCCTACCTGAAAGGTTTTTCCTATAGGTTTTTCTTTCAGGAGGTTTTAACGAGGCCCTCACTTCTCTCAATAAAATTTTTCCATGTTATTCAGTCAAGAAACGAAGCAAGTCAAAATCGTTCAAGTATTTAACGTCCGAGCGCGGGATCGACCCCTCGGCACACACGTTAAAACTTGCAAATCGTTTAAGTACTTAAAGTCTGAGCGCAGGATCGACCTCTTAGCACACACGTTGAATTGATCAAGTACTTAAAGTCTGAGCGCGGGATCGACCCCTCGGCACACACGTTGAAACTTGAAAATCAGTCAAGTACTTGAAGTCCGAGCGTGGGATCGACCCCTCGGTACACACGTTGAAACTTGAAAATCAGTCAAGTACTTATAGTCCGAGCGTGGGATCGACCCTTCGGCATACACGTTGAAACTTGAAAATCAGTCAAGTACTTAAAGTCCAAGCGCGAGATCGACCCCTCGGCACACACGTTGAAACTTGCAAGGTTTTCAAGTACTTAAAGTCCGAGCGCGGGATTGACCCCTCGGCACACACATTGAAACTTGCAAATCGTTCAAGTACTTAAAGTCCAAGCGCGGGATCGACCCCTCGGCACACACGTTGAAACTTGTAAATCGTTCAAAGTACTTAAAGACCGAGCACGGGATCGACCCCTCGGCACATACAAAAAATCTAAACGAGGAAGTTCGGGCGACAGCTAAGAAAAATCCTTTCGAGAATCTCTCAAACATGCACGAAGCAGTCAAAGGCACAAAGATACCAACCACACAAAAGCACAACTAAAAATATAGATTCCAAAAGTATTTCATTCATAAAAATCAAATTACATCATGATAGGGGCAAAATAAAAATAAACAAGGAGCACAGTTAAACATTGGGAATAATAACTAGAGCATCAGCAGCAGCAGTCTCGGTTTCAGCAGCAGGAGTCTCAGATTCGGTGACAGGAACCTCAGTTTCAATGGCATTGGGGGTAGGAGCATCCACAGCTGGATCCTGGTGACTTTCCAATCTGACCCAGACAGCAGCTTCGATAGCTACCTCCTCCCCCCCTTTAGAGTCTGGGAGATCCATGATCTTACCATCCACGATGACGCGGAACGGATCGACACCTTCCAGATTCAGCTCCAAGGTAGGATTCAGTATCTGTATCTGCTGCTGGCAAAGTTCGAAGGTAGCCATATACTTCTCCGATACCTCCTCCACCACAAAAAGCTTGTAAGCCTCCCTTTCCTCCTTCTCCAGGGCTGACTCTGTAACATCCCTGTTTTTAGTAAGCAGCCTTAACCTTGTAAATTTTCAAGTATGGAAGTTTTGTAAGTGATAATTGTAACACCCCTATTTTTATTTTTATATTAAAATTTTGAAGGAATTAAATTATGGTTCTTTAGAACTTTTTAATCTACGTATTATTTATGATTTTTTGAAATTTTTTAGAATTTTTAAATTATTTTAATAAAATAATATTTTTTAAATAATTTTAAATTCATATAAGTGACTTAAAATTAAAAATGTTTATAAGAAAGTAAAGTTAAATTATAAGAAAATTTTCTAAAATCTATTTCAAATAGAATTATCTAAAAATAATCGGTTTGAGAAAAATCTTGATTTTTACCAATCATAAAAAAATCAGGAACGTTTCAATAAATTTTTATTAACAGAAAATTTTGGATTTTTAAAATTTAAACTTTATATTACTTATTATAAAATTAGTGAGGACTGATATAATATTCCTAAATTTCAAAAAGGACTGATTTTGAATATTTAAAATATACCGAGTGAAAGGTTACTATTTGGCTTAATAATTCAGCCGACATTTACTATGCAAAACACTGTGCATGTACAAAATTTTTATAAGGTGCACAGTAACCAGGATTGAATTTTCAAAAAATGCACAGTACTTTTATATTAAAATAATGGAATACATAGTAATTTTTCTTCCTATAAATACTGAAGGAATTCTTATTTAGAATTCACAATTTCAGATTAAGTTTTCTTAATATAGTAGTGCTAGTGAGATAGTGGTGGAAGTAGAAGAGAGAAATAATTTTTTTTTGGAAAAAGGTTCTGCTAAAATCCTAAAGTAAGAATACCTCTCTTTTATATTTTTTAGGGTTATTTTCATATCGTTTTTAGAAATCTATTATTATACTGGAAATAATATTATTTTAAGTTACTATTTTAAATAGTAAAATACTATTTCAATAGTAAATTACCATTTACTGTTACTATTTACCTTTACTATTCATGTTTTACTATTTACCGTTACTATTCACGATTTACTATTTACCGTTACTATTCACGATTTACTATTTACCATTACTATTCATGTTTTACTATATACTGTTACTATTCACAATTTACTATTTATTATTCACTATTTACTATTTCTGCTTTAAGTAATAATCTTAATTTTCATCTTGTAACTATATTAAAATGAAATTGGTATGTTTTAGAACTTGGAGACGAGGCGCGCATGAATTTTCAATAACGAATCAGTATACAAGAGGTAAGGGAGAGTGAGATAAGAGTATAATATGAAAAGACACAAGAATAATAGGAGGAGTCCCCTACTCCTTTTAAATTTGATAATATTATTATTTTAAAATACTAACATTTTAACTTGAAATTTTTAATAAATTTTAAATTAAATATCTGATGTAACTAACTCTAACATACCTATACAAGGACCTGTACTTTTATAACCTATATGAACGACTATACCTATGCAAGGACTTGGACCACTATGACCCATATGGACTGAACTATACCTATGCAAGGACTGGATTATATGGACTTACATAGACCTGTGCGAGGAATTGCCCAAAAGGACTCAAATTGATTATATTAATAACCATTAGACTTTGAATTATAATATTTATAAATGATGCTTTATTGACTTGATTTTGATTGATTATTTTTGTGATTGTTAATTATTTATAATTGTTAATTATGATGGATGATCTTGTGATGTGGAGTTTGAGCATATAGCAAGCATGACGGAAAGCTAAAACTCAGTAAGAATTTTCTTACTTTACTCTTTAAATTTTTATTCTAAGAAAAAGTATTATTTTATTTTTTTAGTCTTTTATTTCTTCTTAGAAATTATTTCCATTGATTTTACTTTTAATCTTTAAAAATCTAATATTTATTTCAAAAGAAATCATTTTATGAAAATTAATTTATAAAAAGCTTGAATTAATTAATTCTTGAATTAAAGAAAAATTTTAAAATTTTAAGTATTTTTTTTAAAGATTATTATCTTTAAGTAAAATAAAATTTTCAAAAGTAAATTATTTTGTTCCAACCTAATAACTAAAGATATTTGGAAATAATTGAGATTTCTAAATTCGAGATTGTTAAGATTCAATTTAAAAAGAAAATATGTAAAGTGTTTTATGAAAAGTTTTGAGATATTTAAGGCTTGAAAACTCAATTTTGATGAGAATTGAAAACTGTACCAAATTTATTTCTGTATGACAGAAATTTAGAGAATTGAAAAAATATACAGTTTATTAAGATGATGTTGTAAACCTTTATGATATTTAATAATTGAGTTTCTAAAAGTCTTAACCAACTAAATACGCGAGTAGTTCATACATCATGAATCATTAAAGTGAAACAAAATGATATTGTCTGGGAACGAATTATAGAAACCAAGGATATATTAGAGGAGACATAATTACGAGCCTTGGGATGAGAGGGTGTGAAAGGGTGCTTCAGGGGACCTGGGGTAGCTCCCTAGTGTCGGGTACTTTCACAATAAAAACTTTCTCAATCTGACTAGTCTCTAAGTGTTTCCGTACTAGTTGGGCTGTTCATATTATTATTATCCAGACTTATGGAACAATGTAAACTCCTAGTTGGCCCAGTACAAATTAAAATTTAAGGGCCCACATATATAGGTAAGTTATGATGAAGATATTGCATAACATTCATGCATTCATAATTGATTGTGTATGTGATTGTGATTGATATTATTATTTATTAGTTTATGAAAACCCTTTGTTGCTTATGTCTTATTCAAGAATATTATATTCTATTTCTCATTCCTTTCTCTGTGTTTTTGTTTCATATGTTTTAAATTGATGGTTCAGAGGGAAGGATCGAGGAATCTCGGCAGTGAATATAGCACGTTCTAGAAAGGGAGCTTGGTATGAATACCGTGGTCCAATGAATAAATAAAGTTATTAAGTAACTGCTTTTGGGCCATGGAGTTTCCTCTCTTTCTTATAATGTTTAATATTTATTTTTTTCAGATGAATGTAAAAATTACTTTATAAAGTTTTAATAATATTTATGAGGTATTTCAGAAATGATGTATATATTTTATTCCAATAGTTTCTTTTTAATAATCATATCTTTAGTAAAAAAAATTATGAATTTTTATAGAATTTATTAAAGTGTAACAGAGGGCGTTACAATAATCAGGGCAAAAATATTTTTTTTACAAGAGTAATAATGTGAATGGGTTAAAAACTCAATAAAAGAGATAAAAATATAGAATTATACTTAACAATAAATAATACTATAATATTAATGAAAGTAAATAAAGGACCCTGCAGGTGGTCAAAAATTAATTATCCTATCCCATATCTAACTTAACAATAAATAATACTATAATATTAATGAAAGTAAATAAAGGACCCTGCAGGTGGTCAAAAATTGATTATCCTATCCCATATCTAACACCGATATAATAAACTAGTTAGACTAGTACCATCATTCATCAGGTCAGTTTCTGGACACCCGATTCATACCGAAAAGAGGTCCACAATTGTCTGTTTCTACACTTTGGGATGTCTGATTCCAGCACGGATAATCCCTAATGAACTATTGATAGCCAGCCGCAAGCGTACAGGGTATCAAAGTAATATAAAAGATTATCATTCTCCACAGGGATTGTGCCCAAGTACCGGTTTACTATGATTCGATTATCCAGACAAATTGGTTCAATTAAAGGAAGGATTACTTTAGATCAAACTAAAAATAGAAATAAAACTTAATGCCTTTTTGGAATGGAAATCAATTGCTTTCTAAGAATCACTCAAAGGAAAACTCTTGGGAGTTAAGAGGTTCATATGCTAGTATCTAATTTCATGCAATTCACTTCCCCAATTATAAAATTTAGTTTCTAAGGTAGATTTTCCTAATGTAATTAGCAACCTTCTCTCAAAGCCTTACTAATGTATCTAATTTCCAAAGAACCGCGTTCAAATTTGTAAACTAAGTCCATTATGTTTTGTGAAAACCCATTAACCCTCAAAAGATCTCGCATACTTTCGCAATACCTAAGATCCTAGGTTCAATTTCATGCTTTCAAACAATATACCTACTCTCGTAGCCTACATCATTTGGAATCAACTACGCTCCTCTCAAAGTCTTGTAGAAGCATTAAGCATTCATGAAATTGAATAGAAAACATAAATTTCATAAAAGGGAGAAAATGAAAAACAGTCAATTCAATACATATGCATATTACCCCTTTAATCCCAAGAGAAAGGGTTTAGTAAATCATAGAATTAATTACAAAGCAACAAGCCATAAATTCCATTCCCAACATAGGAGAAAACCCAAATACAAAATAAGGATTCTGAAAATAGAAAAAAGCTCTCACTTTTGTCTTCTAAATCTTCACCTAAAATGCTGCGATCCGATGTTCCTTGGTGTTGGTCCTTGAATCTCCTTTGAAATCCCCTAAGAAAGCTCTTAATTTTCTCCCCTAAAAAGTTCCTAAAGTCTCTGTGTCCGTTTCCAATGAGTGCCCCCTTCCTTTTCCCTCAGAAACTACTCCACAAAATAAGGGAAATGCAGAACGTGAAAAATCCACTAGCAGTGGGAAAAACCCACGGCCAGTGGATCGTGACAGGGTCCAAAAATCTTCAATTCTGGGTTTCAGGCAGCAAGATCCACGGCCAGTGGGAAAAACCCACTGGCAGTGGATTTCCAAACAACAAGAACCACGTCCAGTGGGAATTTCCCATTACCAGTGGTTTTTTTCTTTGTGTAAAACTCCATTTTCCAGCAAGGTCCACAGCTAGTGGGAAAAACCCACGGCCAGTGGGTTTTTGTCTTTATTTTTACGCATTTTGGCTCAAGTCAGTGGAATCCACTGGTAGTGGGAATTTCCCACTGGCAGTGGGTTTTTCTTAACTTCACCAAAATGCTCCCGGAGTGCTCTTTTTGATGTATCCTTTCTCTATAGTGCATTCCAAGGGTCTATATGGCTTTACTTTTATGCTTTTGAAGTCTTGAATCCTTTACGTTCATCCAATGCTTCATCAAATGCCCCTTGTTTCCTTGTTTATGAACCTATAACAAAGCATTTCCTGTAAAACATAGACACCTGAGTAGCATGTGTGGAATAAAAGAAAATCAATGGGATTAAGGGGAAAAACTAACACAAATAAACTAAAAATGATAACACAAAAACCCTAAAACTAATGCAAACTAGACACCTATCAAAATACCCCAAACTAGAACATTGTTTATCCTCAAGCAATCACTATATCTACAGGATGGTAAACTAAGAATAAATAACCCGTGCAAAATTAAGGAACCCCAAATTAATTCAAATTATTTTCATTATGTTTTTATTTAAGATGATTACTCGAAAATGTCAAGCTAAAATCCAAACAATGAACAATCCATACTTCACTAAGATTGAACCAAGGGTTCTCACCTTCCCTCTTAGTGTTTTAAGTTTGTGTATAAAATCGCTCAAATCAACACACCTTAAATACTACCATAGGCTTGGCAATTGACCGTAGACTTAATAGTTATCAAGAATACATGTCACAGTCTAAAGGTCTTTTAAAGGTTGTAACGTGGCCAAAGGTTTGATATGTAGGTATGGAAATCAAGAAAAAGGAAAAACACAAAGGGCTAAACCATTCCTGAGAAAAACAAGTTTCAAAGCAAGACAGAATAAGCATTATCTTTCACATTCAAACACTCTTAGGATCATAATTCAAATTTTAGTAATTAACTCTTTTTTCTCACTATCATCCTTCTCTTTTCCTTTCTTTTCTTTCTCTTTTTCATTTCATTTTTTTAAACCCAAATCTCCACAATTGCATTATACCCTTTTTATTAACAACAAACTTTTTCTGTAGTTGCTATTCTTTTACTTCTTCTACAAGAATCGTGAAAATTAGGAAGCAAAGAGGAAATTTGAAAAAGAAATATGGAAATTGCATTAGGCTCAAAAGGGGTAACTAATTAGTTGATTTAATAAACAATTTCTATGGCTAAAGAATAAGGCCTAAAGTGCTTTTTTCATTCCATGACATGCATTCACCAACCATTTTGAATCGGTCTAAATCCAAGTTCTAGAATGCCTAACATGTGTGAATCACTCAAAGAAAGGAAATAAGAGTTAAATTTTTAATCATTGCAAAACCCTTTTAGGCTCAAAAACCTCACTATGGTGATTAGTCCAGATCCTAGAAAGCATGAATTTATCACAAGTCTTTCGTCCTAACAATCAAGCAATTCATCATCAAGAAAATTTTATCATATATATATTTATATTTTATTTTTCTTTCGGGTTTCTAATAAGCATGTGGTTCATCTACTCAAAACTATTATGGGAACTCCAGAAACATTGATTTTTCTCTGTTTCTGGCGTAACTTTTACTCTGGGTGTCAGATTTTCGCATACCATATATTGTTTCGAAGAGAAGAGCCGATCTACAACTTTCATATTGGAAACTATTTCAGATTCTAACCGTAACTATAAGTAACTTTTTGTTTTCTTTTAAAATTAACTATTTAAAACTGGTATCAATTAAATCTAGACCCAGTGGCCAGATTTTCCTATAAATATGGTATCACCCCTCTTCAAAATCTGCACCACTCTTTCTCTCCCTCTTCATGCAGCCTCTCTCTTTCTCTCTCCCTGTCTCCTCTATTGACACTAAACCACCTCTATTCTTCGCCAAAACCACCTCCGACCACCGCGAACCTCTATTCTTCTTCTTCCTCCACCACTTATGCCACCTTCTTTTTTTGCCCAATCATTTGCATATTGGAAAATCCAAGCTATAATCATCACGTAAAGTCCAACTACGGAGACGGATCGTCGATCGAAGCTACGGTTTAAAAGTTGAATTTTCGCCCTCTCGTATAGTATCATAAAAATACGACACCTCAGGTAAGGGGGTATATTCTATGGTATCCTGTGGTGGACCGTGTGTTTAGAAAGACTAAGGTACTTTTGGTCCTTACCTTTTCGAGGGTAGGTTCGGGAATTGTTGTTAAATTAAGATGCTTTAATTTATATATATATATATATATATATATATATTATTGCTATGTATATGACTAATTGGTTATGTTGATTATTACTAACCATGATGATTAAATGGATATGTTAGGTATTGAATTGTGAAAATATTAAGAACCATGGGTGTCTATGTGGATTCCAGTGAGAAAGTTTTGAAAGACGAGATAAACAAGGAAATAAGGATGAATGGTCACCATTTATATCACTGCTACTATTATTATGATTACAATTATGATTATGATTATGACTATGATTATTATTATTATTATTATTTACTATTGAGCTTAAAGGCTGGCTCTACCGCCTTATTCTCTACATTTATCTTTCTTTTTATTTCTGCTTATGTATATTATAATGGACACCTGTGCTGCCTTATTCTGAACATTTGTTTTTGTTTTATTTAATTTCTGTCATTTATTTTATCAAATATATTGGCTGGCTCTGCCGCCTTATTCTCGGCATTTATCTTTCCTTTTATTTCTGCTTATCTATATTATAATGGACGGCTCTGCCGCTTTGTTCTTAACATTTATTTTTGTTTTATTTAATTTTTGTCATTTATTTTATCGAATATAATGGATGGCTTTGATGCCTTATTCTCTATATTAATTTTTCTTTTTTATTTCATTTTTGCTTATCTATATTATAACGCACAGCTCTACCGCCTTATTATTACTATTATTATTATTATTATTATTATTATTATTATTATTATTATTATTATTATTATTATTATTATTTTTATTATTTTTATTATTCTTGTTACTACTATTATTGTTATAAGGAACACACTACTTACTCTTTAAACTAAGTATTATTTTAGCCAAGATATAACTGATATACTTTCTAATAATAATAATAAATAAATAAGATAATAAAAATAACCTACAACGTCTAAAAAATAGGTGGGACCTAACAACATGAGGACAATTATTATGACGCTGGAAACATATAGATACCCAGGGATCAAATATAAATGTGCACATATTCATTTATTTAGTCGGATCCTATCACTTTTCATTAAATATTATGTTGCAACATAGGCTCCAAGCCTTTTTCTCAGCTCCAAGCTGATCCGGCCGTTTTACTGGTACCAAACCGTTTGCCCTCACACGTAACACAATCGCTCCAAGCGACAACGGGAGTGTTACGGGCAGCCCCGAGTCTAACTCGGTAGGCTTGCCTTGAGTCCAACCCAAGGTCTTTAAGCGTCCAACGCTTAGTGCACTCAGCACTGCCTCAAGTCCAACCCGAGGTCTTTTATCATATTTAACACGTATTCATCCGATTGCCGACTCGGTATTAAGCGTCCAACGCTACATGCTCCAAGCATTTCCAGTGGCGAATCGGATGCATACGGTCTTATTCATCAGGCGTCCAACGCCAATGCACTCGACATTCAAATATCAATATCATATCCACATACATTTACTCAGTATTTGTACTAACATACACAGCAACAAGCATTTCATGCATTTACTCGGCATTCTCATAATTACCATACATTTCATGGACGACATTCAACATGCTTTACACAAATCAAAGACATCACACATATCTGGGCATTACATAAACCAACACTCAATCGGAATACCTCAAACAATACTTTTCAAATCATTGGCATTCAACATGGAAATATCACCCGGATTCTGTCCACAAACTATGCATTTGAGATATAAAATACTCCCCTACCTACTGAAGACACTCGAAAGCTCCTCAAGCTAACTGTTGACCGATCACTCCTCTCGGTCACTCCTCAACTGACAACCTCCAACTCCCTCGTTGGCTCAGACCTCCGGTTTGGAAAGACCAACAGTTATCTTCTTCCACAACCCTAAACTCTTCACACTGGGAGGAGGAATAGATCGACGCCTCTATATCCTCGAAGAAAAAGCTCCCAGCTCTCATTTACTCAATAACCTTCGAAGAAGGGAAGAGCTTCCAGCTCCCCCTTGCCAAACAACCTTCAAACCCAGCTGAACTCTTCACTGAGCTGGAGATGATAAAACTGGAACTATTCTTTCACTAGAACAACCGTTCCTTGCCAACAGTGGGGACCCTCTGGTTCACCACAACACCAATATCGTATATCAACGGAGGAGATGAGGAAAACAGAGGAGAACAAGTAGAAGAAGGAGAAGAGTCTCCAGGGAATTTTTAGAGAGAAGAAGAAGTCGCTTGGGTCCCTGAATAGGCACAAAAGATAATAATGAAGTGAATGGGATAAGGCAGACGCCTCTTGTACTGCCATGGGTCACCATTCCACACTTCCCCACGGTGATAGCCATCAATCACATCAGCCGTCCCTATCAACATTAAATCCTCAATTATAATTAACCTTAATCACAATTATTCCTAATCTGCCCTTAATTGACAATTAGGATGTTACAATTCTCCCCCACATAAAGACTTTTGTCCTCGAAATTCAAACATTAACTTACCTCAACAATAACTCGGAATATAGCTACCATGCCACTCTAAACAATTACACATCTTTGCTTCTCAAGCATTCACCAATCGTTTCACGATTCCAATCGACATAGCTTCGCCCCTCAGCGGTTCACCGACCGCTCCACATATATGTTACTCCATTCAACTCTGTCAGTCCACTAAAATCAATGGTACCTTATAATTCTTTGGCCATTCGGCCTTATATTCTCACTGCCAATCGGTGCACTTCCACCGTCGGATCCTCCGATTCGAAGGAGTCACTCGGCCCAACCATAGACTCACACGGAGTATGGGCTCAAGTTGTGTCACACGAAACACATTAGGGATACTAATTATCCAGTTGGGAAGATCCAGTCGGTATGAAACACTACCGACTCTCCCATTACTCACTACTGTCCGTTTTATCTCGGATTAAGCCCTCGGCTATTCAATATCTGACCACTAAAATCTCTTCACCAAATCATAATACATCCTAGCATTACCGAGATGGACACTCTAAAGAGTTCCAATGTGCTTCAATTAGCATAGTTTGCCTGGATTTACCTCGTTCAGGCATCACACTCAGTCCCGAATTCCCCGATTTCTATCCATACCAAGATGGATCGACAAAAACGCCGTCTTTGAACATTGCCACATCAGAATTGATCATCCAGATCATCAGTACCCAGTAGTGGGTATTATTCCTTACTGTTAGCTTATCCATTCGGTGGCAATTAAGCATAACTGCCAACCACCATCACCCTTCAATTCCGATAATCAACATCACTCTGGCAGCCAACTTTTACCAAAGTAACCTCTGATTCTCTCGGAGATAAGCACACAGGGTTAGAACAACCCTTCAATCCCTATTTTGATACACTATCACTACTAGCCACTCAACACAATTCTATCATCTTCACTCGGAGCAGTCCGGTAGACTCAAACCATCACCATAAGTAGCTACAGTCCCACTTGCCCGACCTATGAATTGCTGCATCCGACTTATAGGATGACGTCTCATTCCTATAAGGTTACAACAATTACATAGAGTCACTGCAAAAGTGTACACTGCCACAATACCTATGGTATGTAGAGTCACACCGGAACAGTATACCTCACACTCACACTGACCAGACCATATAAGACTCAGTGACAATCCTCACCAGTCCACAGCTAACATATTCATACTTCATTGTTATTCTACAATTAATTTGGCATCCATCATGCCATATCAATCATCAAATCTTAATTAACTTCACCATCAATCAGTGTACCAATCATATATTTTCAATCATCATAAATTAAACACCTTGTCCTCAGGCTTCATCCACCCCAATCCATGCTCAAATAGTCTAAAATTCTTGTCTCACTTACATATTGGTTGGGTATAAATCAATCCGAGCCTTAAAAGATTCACCAAAATCTTATCAAGTAGGCTACTTAATCGTACATCAAGCCTTCACATTAGGAATTCTCCTCATATATTATAACTAAAGTCCATAAATTAAGCATATAACTCACATCATATCATATCACTATGTGGTTTCTGTCATCAATATAGCACCCTTCAAATAAAATAGAGGGTAATGACATGGTCAAATTTCTATTCACCGACTCACAATCACATATGTCATCTCTAAATCATATTATCTTCCAAGGTCACTTCATAAAATCATATACTATAATCAATTTCAATTATACCCCAAATTCAACATTATTATCCGTCATTCATCAGGGGTTACCTAGCACCCATTGTGGAATTCCCATAATATTCAAATATCACCGAGTCTGGACCACCATAGGGCCCAGCTCCACAAAGTCTGATAACATATGATTATACTAACCGATCAGGATTTCCATACCTTACGGGTCACCACTAAATCTATTATTCGCTCGGTTTTTCAGTTGCAAGGCCGAGTCTAACCCAAACCTTCAAGTATCCAATTACACCAATTTCTCACCCATTTTTTTTTCTAATCTCTCAGATATCCATCTCAATAAGATCCGATCCTACAGGATCATGCCCAATCAACTGGGTTACCACACCTAGTGGGTCTAATACCTAACCCATTATTCACTCGGTTTTCACACACCAAATCCTAGACAGCACCTCAATCTATCATGCATCAGACTCCACATTCATTCACCTATCACACATTCAAATTCCCAACCTAGGAAACTACAATCAATTACTTACATCATAAATCACGTACATCATATATTACTCAGGGTTCTCGTGCCAAAGGATGATCCCTTACAAATGGCACAACCAATCTCTAGAATTCAGAAACACCACACTAAGGAATTCCTTCATTATCATTCACTTAATTAACTCAAATATGTGAGTTCTAATCCATTGAACAAGTATACCTAGGCCATGAACCACTAGCTTGGTCTGCACATGAGACCGAACCCACTAATCTGATTCCAACACGTAGGAAGGTCTCAATACCTTTCATTCCATTTTTCTCTCATTCAACCCCACACTTAGAACAATTTCTTATTCAATAAATAGCCGAACCAGGGTAGTAACAATCCTCTACCCCCAAATCAACATCTCCACAGTAGTACCTCTCACTACTGTCCCCAACAGAACTCATAGGCATATATCATCACACTAATCATGCTTAAGCATGCCTCAAATCCAATAGATTACCACAAGCAATGATGACAATTAGTCATATTGCACACAACCGCCCACTAACAGTAGGCAAACCTTGGCCATGGACCTTTTGGTCTGCTCTGATACCAAAATGAAACATCCTTAATTCCTTAAGGATGCACAGATATCAAAAAAATGTAACAACCCGGCTTAAGTAAAAAAAAGCCAATCCGGAACAGAGGGGAGATTTTTCCAAAAATACACAGGTTGTCAGGAGTAAATTAAGCAGACGGAAGATAAGGAAGAAGAAAACCGACTCCCAATGGCCACAAGGCATACAAGACAAAATAAAATAAATTAATGTTGGGAGAAGCGGAAAACCAAGCCAATAGAAAGAAACTAGATCAGTGAAACATTCTGCTTGAGCGAGCCTTTTCTCGCTTAGGCGTAATCAAGCTAATAGCCATTTCCCCTTAACTGTTGCTTGAGCGAGGCCCCTACTCGCTTGAGCGAGACGGCTCATCTCACTTAGACGCCTCAGCACGCTCGGGCGAGGCCAATCCAGCGCTTGAGCGAGACACCCATTCGCTTAAGCGAAAACCAATTCACTCGGTAATTCCATAAGCTTTCCTTCACTCGGAATATTACAATTTTCACTCGGACTCTAACAGCCTTCCCTCACACGGATACTTTACCCGGTCCAAAACCACCCGGTGAATCTCAACCTCACATTCACTCGGAAGTGATTCACGCATTCACCACTCGACATATTTTAATCTTCCTTGCTCGAGAACACTTCTCTAAGTCAAGTCTCGCTTAAGGATCTTATAGCTCCTTCCACTCGGAAATACTCTAGCTTTCACCACTCGGATATAAATCCTTATCCGCTCAGGACCATTTTAATTATTATTACATCATTAAATTCTCACTCGGGGTATTACCCCTTTCTTCGCTCGGAAGAGGTTCTCCAACCACACCTCACTCGGAATTGCTTTAGACATTCACCACTCGGAAGAGACTCATATCTATAGTTCGCTCGGAAACTTATTGACTTACTCGGTATCATCCAATTCTTATTTACTCGCCGAGAGATAAATACGTATATAACTTAAACATTTTCTTACATCAACACTCACTGAACAAAATCTACACATAGGTTTATATATGCAAATATATATAGTTATACCCTCAATCCCGAGAGGGTCTAGTTCATACACGTTTAACCAAAATATTGTACAATGAGCCGGCCAAGGCTACAACAAGACTATTTACACAATATATGCATATATATATATATATATATGTCTGTATACATCCATGGTACCGGTGCCCATCACTCGGGTTTGTAGCCATTTAACATTCGCCATCCCGACCAATATCCACTGAAATATAGCCACTGTAGGGGTGAGTACTTTACATATAAAATGACAGTTAATGACTCGGATAAATCCACATGTTCTCAACTATACGATATCATATTTCATCAATTCAATAACATACATACTGCCATTTCATATGATTGCACATACACTGCATCATTCAGTCGGAATACACACAGATGTCACTCGGCTATATTAAACATGTTATTCTCAATAACAATGCATATACTTATCAGTCATATTGCACTCGACAACAAATATAAATGTGCACATATTCATTTATTCAGTCGGATCCTATCACTTTTCATTAAATATTATGTTGCAACATAGGCTCCAAGCCTTTTTCTCAGCTCCAAGCTGATCCGGCCGTTTTACTGGTACCAAACTGTTTGCCCTCACACGTAACACAATCGCTCCAAGCGACAACGGGAGTGTTACGGGCAGCCCTGAGTCCAACTCGGTAGGCTTGCCTTGAGTCCAACCCAAGGTCTTTAAGCGTCCAATGCTTAGTGCACTCAGCACTACCTCAAGTCCAACTCGAGGTCTTTTATCATATTTAACACGTATTCATCTGATTGCCGACTCGGTATTAAGCATCCAACGCTACATGCTCCAAGCATTTCCAGTGGCGAATCGGATGCATACGGTCTCATTCATCAGGCGTCCAACGCCAATGCACTCGGCATTCAAATATCAATATCATATCCACATACATTTACTCGGTATTTGTACTAACATACACAGCAACAAGCATTTCATGCATTTACTCGGCATTCTCATAATTACCATACATTTCATGGACGGCATTCAACTTGCTTTACACAAATCAAAGACATCACACATATCCGGGCATTACATAAACCAACACTCAATCGGAATACCTCAAACAATACTTTTCAAATCATTGGCATTCAACATGGCAATATCACCCGGATTCCGTCCACAAACTATGCATTTGAGATATAAAATACTCCCCTACCTACTGAAGACACTCGGAAGCTCCTCGAGCTAACTGTTGACCAATCACTCCTCTTGGTCACTCCTCAACTGACAACCTCCAACTCCCTCGTTGGCTCAGACCTCTGGTTTGGAAAGACCAACAGTTATCTTCTTCCACAACCCTAAACTCTTCACACTGGGAGGAGGAATAGATCGACGCCTCTGTATCCTCGAAGAAAAAGCTCCCAGCTCTCATTTACTCAATGACCTTCGAAGAAGGGAAGAGCTTCCAGCTCCCCCTTGCCAAACAACCTTCAAACCCAACTGAACTCTTCACTGAGCTGGAGATGATAAAACTGGAACTATTCTTTCACTGGAATAACCGTTCCTTGCCAACAGTGGGGACCCTCTGGTTCACCACAACGCCAATATCGTATATCAATGGAGGAGATGAGGAAAACAGAGGAGAACAAGTAGAAGAAGGAGAAGAGTCTCCAGGGAATTTTTAGAGAGAAGAAGAAGTCGCTTGGGTCCCTAAATAGGCACGAAAGATAATAATGAAGTGAATGGGATAAGGCAGACACCTCTTGTACTGCCATAGGTCACCATTCCACACTTCCCCACGGTGACAACCATCAATCACATCAGCCGTCCCTATCAACATTAAATCCTCAATTATAATTAACCCTTAATCATAATTATTCCTAATCTACCCTTAATTGACAATTAGGATGTTACACTTAGTTAAGTAGGATGATTCTATAGAAGGGCCTGTCCTATTTAACCGAGGGTGTTACAGACTCTGCCTCTCTTAGTCTCTTCTCAACCTCCTCCTTGCCCACACAAACTAGGTCATAAGCCTCCTCAGCGAAATTCAGTTGCCTCCTGAGGTTAGCGCACTACTCCGCAGCAGCACTCAGTTTTTCCTCGACCAGTTTGTGTCCCTTCCAGGCCTCTATCAGCTCCATATTGGCCTGCTTCAACTCATCAGATACTCCCCTGATCTCCTTCAAGGTGTTACTCAGCTGCATGGCAGAAAATCTCGTGACTGCTACAATTGATCCTTGGAAGAAGGGTGACCCTCTCCGCCTTCAGAGTTGCCAACTTCTTCTCCTGCTAAGTAAATCTTTTCTCCAAGAACTGAGTCATTGAGGTGGCTCAAAGGTTGAATATCTCTATCATTCGGCACATCAACATGGCATTTGAACCTTCGAACTTCCTCTCGTCCTTCTTGAAGACTGTTGTCCGGTCCACAAAACCCAGAACGGGGAAGCGGACATCCCATAGAGAGTGAGCCGGGTTGTGGGTGCCGCATAGAGTCCCGTTGGCAAAGCTCTCCCACCACCGGTTCTCAATATCAGTTTCACTTGGAAGGGACGCTGCGATCCGATCAGCTGACATCTCCCCACCAGAGCTAGCCTCCACCAACCTATGACTCACCCGGCTCTAGAGCTCAAGAGACCTGGTCTCTCTCTCGGGGCTGCCAGAGATTACGATGTGTGAAATCCCAGCCTGGCCCTCAGAGTGCTGAGAAGACTCGGGAATACTTCCTCCGAGGGCCTCTGACCTCGTCGCACTCCCTTGAACCATCTCTTCAGAGCGCTGCCTTTTGGAAGTTCGCCCGACCTCTCTCTCCAACTGTGAAGCGGTGGACACCACCAAAATAGGAACGGTAGTGGTAATAACTTGAGGAGATCCGGAGGGAGCGGTTGGGAGAACAGTCAAACTTTCCCCTCTCTGGGCCGCCCTTTTCTTCCCTTCCGCTCGGGCTTCTTTCCCAGGACAACGTCTCTTTAGGTCTTTCAAAGACAACTTTTCAGGGGCCATGTCAGCTGCACAAACAATATACACTTGGTTAAACAAAGCAAGTCATAAAATAAAAAATGCACCAACAACAGAAACTACTCTTACCTATCCAAGCATCAAGAGAACTCAGATGAGGGGACAGGGCGATCAAGGCCTGGGAGCTAAAGAAAATCCCCAAGTTGTCAGACAGAAATTTCGTATCCGCCCTCTCAGACAAAGACAAATCATCCAAAGAAACTCAGAATTGGACGAGAGTACGGGTCCAATTGAGTGGAAAACGGGGTTGAGCATCGAGGTAGTGCAGAAAGTCCTCCCCGGTGGATCCATCCCCACTCGGATTTTGAAGAAACCTATTTTAAAATTCTTGTAGGATTGGTCGAAGGCCCTGATTAGGTTACGACGAGTAACACCATTCAGGGAGACCCATCCTATGGGTGTCCCCGCTTTGGGAATCTTGGCGTTGAAAAAGTAAAAGAATAAAGGTACTGAGGAAATGCGACCAAAGTGCTCGCATAATATCTCGAATGCCCGAACAAATGCCCAGCCATTCAAATGTAATTAGGTCGGAGCGATGTTCAGAGCACACAAGACCCCGACTTGAAAATCATAAAAAGAAAAAGAAAGGTGAAGTCGGGAGAAAAAAGTCTCGTGCACAAAAGTGAAGTCTAACTTGCTAGGGTCCCTACGCTCATGGCAAACCTTATCAGACTCAGAACAGCAAACGCACTCTACGTTACGTGTGAGGGTGGAATGGTTGAAGGTCCCTAATTCCCATAGTTGGGCCATAGCTTCCTCACTCTAGAGAGACGAAGAATGAGTAACACTTCTTCTCTCACCCAGTCATAGTTCCCCTCCATAAGCACGCTCGATAATCCCCAAAAGCAAAGAAAGCCTGAAGTAGGGAGAAACACTGACCTGGTGAGAAGAAATCCTAATGAAAGGAGAAGACAAGAGAGGGGCCAGATGTAGCAGCAGAAATCACAGAGGATTCGTAGAGAAATTCTCAGAGAGATGGAAGAATGAAGAAAGCCTAAAAACTTTCAAATGAAGAAGAAGAGAGAACTTATAGGGGAAAAGCACCTTGGTTAAACCCCCAGATCCAACGGTAGGAATGTAAGGGGGAGCAAACGCTCAACGGGCACGATGTATCTAGGAACTAGCGTCTCTGGAGGGAGCCACGTAATCCATGATCTGACGGTTGGGGCATGAGAACCTTAGATCAATGGAGGTGACGTTTCAAAGCAACTTTTGAGTAAAATGACGCACCCTTAAATGACCTTAGGATACAAAAACGACGTAATCGTGACAAACGTGTGCTCCCACTTCCTCGTGTTTGTAAATGAGGGTTATTCACCCTTCACCACGTGGCACGGATATCCTCGCTCAGAACCAAGTTTTGCCTCACTCAGAAGTTTACGCTCGGAACCAAGACTCTACCGCACTTGGAGATCCTTGTTCGAAACCAAGACTCTACTTCACTCAGAGACCTATGCTCGGAACCAAGATTCTCTCACTCGGAAATTTTTATCCAGGACCTGGGCTCCTTACACCACACACGTCGCAGTAAACAATAACTCTCTCCTCAACAATCAAGGAAATCCTGTAGGGGAGAAAATTGTAGCTCATGATTAAACCACTTCGCTCGGCTTTCAACCAAGGCTCGTGGCTATGGGGCTCCTGTTCCCCCTAAGTCTCAGAGGTGGTCCCACCCCCTCATGGAGCGTCTCCACATCGTTAGGAGATTAGTAGTATAGGTCACGCCCTAATGGGCTAAGCCCACGTGGTAACCTACATATAAAAAATGCCTACGACACACATTGTAAACTAAGTGACAATTATAGAGATTTAAAAACCTAATTTCTAGGGGGATGTTCCTAGGGTTTCATGCTCTAAGCTCTGTGTATGAACAGAGTTCAAATTATCTGTCACTAATTACTACAAAATTAGCGAGGAGTAGTGGTTAATGATTAGAATAGGTATAGTAATGGAATTAACAATGAGAGATGTTAGGGGTGGTAAACATGTACAAAACCCCTTCTATCATGTTTGGCAACGATAGATACACGACTGCCGCTAAAATCTAACTATTTGGCGAAGGATAAAAAATCGGTCGCCATATATTCATCATACACATGAAAAGACACCTAGGTGGAAGATGTTAGTGACGAAAACTCACCCCGTCTCCAAAAGTGAGATTTGAAAAGTTTCTCTTAAACAATTTGGTGATGGGTATAGATTATTGAAATGGTCTAGGTCGAGGTGTAAGGACCGACCTTACGATAACCCTTAATACTGTTGAAACGCTTGAATTTTACACCGGTCCAGTGAAGATCAGGTATTATATCCTTTATTTCAATGGGGAATAAAGGTTCATTGTACCAATAACACTAACCTTACGCGTTGGAAGGCGAAAGAGGATGTGACTTGCAAGGACACTCCGACGCCCAAGTCAGTGAATATTCAAAGAGAATTCCAGAGCTTAAGCGTAAGTTATAAAGAGAATGTTCTACCTTAAAATGATTAATATAAAATTACAAGGTATGTTACATACACTTTAGGGATGTTACATACACTTTAGAATGATTAATATAAAATTACAATGCACTAAAGAGGTAATGAGTCATTGTTTAAAAGTCTAGATAGAATCATAATTTTTATTTTTCAGTTGTAAAAAATCTCTGCATTTAATGTGTTAATATTTTTTAGCATAATTAAGATAAGATAATATTGTTTGTATATATACATATAATTTAAAACTTATTAGATATGTCACAACAAGGTAATTTATTTAAAATTAAATAGATAAAAATAAATTGTACAATGCGGGTGCCTTACAAAATCATAATTTTATTTTTAGTTGAAATTATTATTTTTATATGGATTGATTTTAAAATGTTATAATCTTAATATAAATTTAGTTTATTAACTGTTAATATATGAAATGCTAATATGAATTTATTCCACTTATTTTAATTTTTTTAAGAATATTTAAAATAAAAAATATTTATTATAAAATTAAAATATACTTATAAATTTATTCACCGGTTAATTATAATTAAAGGAAATATTGTTAGATGTTAACTTTAGTAAATGTTAACCAAAACAATTATGAAATTTTGATATAAAAAATACACATTTACTTGGTTTAAATTAAGAAATGTAGAAACTGATACAGTCTTAATACTAACCTATGGGTAAAGAGGTAATTTGGCCTAAAGTCGTTATGCATGATTGGCATCTCGCATAGTATGATGATGATCCAACATCGGCTTCTAGCATCGCACATGAGACTTATGATCAAATACCGGTATGAGTCATTTTCTTGATACTGGTAGGTTAGAGTTGATTTATGCAACTGCATGCTGAAAAATAACTTGCAAAGTGACTGATAGAAAAGTACAATCGTTAGGTGGCATCTTTGTCGCGTGTCAACTTTTCTATAAGGATTAGAATTGTACTGACACTTCATACAAAAAGCTCACCAACGCAAAATCATTATGTGGTAAATTGATGTCTAGTGCTTGATAAATGTTAATAAAGATATTATGTGATTTAGATCATGAAATGTCACTAGTTGTGTTAATGGTATGAATTGTTGATGGTGTTAATGTCACTGGCTGCATTAATAGTATGTATTGTTGATGGTGTTAATGTCACTGACTATATTATTGATATATATTGCTGATAATGACCATGTTGGTGTTGATGATGTTATGGAAATCGAATATGAGAAATCTAAGCATGTGTGACCATTGATAATGTATTTGGTATTAAAAATGATTATTATAATGATTGATGTGGTTGAATCTATTAAATTATGAAGCGGTATAGCCTCATCTATTGATTTATGCACATGTGAATTGATGAATGATGAATTAAGGATTATTAAGGATAATAGAGCTAGGCTATGATGTCTTTGTAGTGAGAGGTTGTGCTTTAATTCATACACATGCATATTGGATTGACTCATACATCATATGCATTAATTACTATAGTGCTTTGATTCATTCAACACTCAGATTTATTGTGTGGTTACCAAGATATCCACCAATCTATAGCACTCAAATTTGTTGTGTGGATTATACATTTTGGCACTCAGATTTGTCATTGATTAAGTCGGATCTGTATTGCATGCTTTTATGCATTTGAAAAGAATATGATTTTTAAAATCCATGACATTTGATCATTTGCATTAAGAGAATAGAAATATATGTATATGTATAGGTGTTGGAAGAATTGAAGGTATCTAGTGGTGTTTGAGATTGAAATGATGATTGATATATGGATTGATGATATATATGTCATTGTGTTGTGGTTGTAATATGTTGAATTACATGACCCAATAGATACTTTTATCTGTAAATTACTACTAACTTTGTCCCTAAATGTAAGACCCTTTTTAGAAAAATTATTGTCCTTAAATATAAGACTCTCTTTTAAATTTTAATATCATTAATTATTTTTTGATCAAAATACCCCCAATTAATGTATAACTTTTATTGGAATCAATATAATAATAAATGACATACCTCAATTAGAATATTTATCTCTCCAATGATACTTAGGTAGTAAGTGGAGAGAGACTAAATGGAGAGAGAATAAGTGAAGAAAATTTAATGATGAGTGACAATCACTTTAGGGACAATTTTGGAAAACTACTATAAATTTCAAAGGAATTTAATGATTTTAACTAAATTAACCAACTTCCTTAATACGTGTGAATTAGGTAAAAGGTGTTATATTCAGGGACGAATGTAGTCTTTACTACTTTGAGTGGTACTCACCCTTCACCCTTCAACCTTCATTTTAGTGAGCTTTCAATGTGACATTGTCGTTTGGTGAGCTTGAAGATGAAGTAGTGCAATGCCAAAGGAGAAAATTGTAATTAATCATTTTGTGGTGGTGTTTGATGTGGATGTGTAAATATTATGGTCATATAGTATAATTTTGTGATGTGTGGAGATTATGTCATAGCCTTCAATTGACTTAAATTGGCAAACACATGTATGCGATGTCAAATGTTAAGTTTTGTTTTATATATATATATATATATATATATATATATATATATATATATATGTTGATATGTGAGGTTTAAGGTACAATCTTTCGATTGGCCTAAGATGACAAGTATATATGTACTTGAGGTTTGATACCATATTCTAAATGATGTGATAGATAATGGATAGGTAACTGACACCTTACTGGAGGTTTAGATTGTGTCTTGTTATGGTATTATGATTGAGGATTTAATCTTCCCTATGTCTAGGAATTATTGAACAGAAGAGATTGTGAATTCAAGTATTGATTAGTGTCATGTAAGTGGTGCCCCAAGGTTAGTATTCCCTGGTTCCCTACTCATATCGTTACATATGGGAAGAGAAGGATACCCTGTTAGGGGCCTGTAGTTTGAGTAGGTTCATCCTCAAGCCTGTTTCAGGCTTGTGGTGTTTCGTTTCCACTGTTTGTTTTAAAGTCGCATGTCGCTTAGGTTCTTAGGATTGATTCGCCAGGGTGTTGTGTTCGAAGCGAAAATTTTTCTCTGATTTTTATTAAACCATGAGGATTAATTTTAGGAATTTATGAGGGACACTGCATGATTAATTAAAATTTATTTTAATTTATCAACATTATAATACTTATGTTATTATTATTGTATTTTTTTATTTCATTATTTCAATTATTCAAAATATTATCACGGTCTACATTTTTTGGTTATTTTTTCTGTAATCAAGTGTTATGAATTTACATTTGAGTTAAAGATATACTATGACATGTTGCTTTTTAGAATTATATTATTAATTTTAGATATACTGATCAATTTGTATTTCATTTTTTTCATTTTAAAAGTATTTTTATTTCTTTTTTGATTCAGCAATAGTGCTTAAATAATATTTATAATATCCAAAATATTTTTTAATGAAAACTTATATTTGTAGGATTATTAGATCATATATATATTATTAAATTATTTTCTTTTTTGTATCATTTGTGACATTTAATATTTAATCGAATTACCATGATTATAATTTTTTATATAAAAAATACAACATGTGTAATGCAGTAAAATTATATTCTTTAAGTATTTCTATTTGAACAACACAGTAAAGATAGAATTAATAAAACAAAAACTATTGTAGCACATAATACTAATACATTGATAATAAATATACTAATATAACTATTTAATAAATTTTCAAGTGTCTTTTTATATTTTATTGCTTAGTTTTTCTTCTCAATATAAGTTAAAATTAATAATTAAAATTAGTAGATCTATGACTTTTGGTTACAATACATGCTCTAGATTTGTTTGTTTTTTGTGCGTACAAAAATTAAGAATTGAATTTAAATATGTTTTATTCAATATTTCCATAACAATAACATGATCAAATTAATTTAAAATTTTAAAAATAAGAAATTGAATTGAAACAGTTTTCTATCCAACCTTACCATCAAGTTTTGTTGTTGTTTATAATTTTACCTATAATGTATGCTCATAAATATGTTAGCTTATTCCAACAAAAATCATGAATTGAATTTACTATATAATAATATACGTGAGATTTTGTTAATCGTATATGATTGAATTAATTATAGATATATGACTAACTAAATTGCATGCAATTGTCTCAATTATATATGATATATTCTACCTATTATTTGATTAATAATAATTTAAAATTTAAAATTAAAATTAGTATGTAATTTTTCTTGATTACTTTTTGCTATGTAGCTCAACAATAGTAATTAACAAAAAAAATTAATATCCAGAATATTAAAAATATTTTTTAGTAAAATTATTTATTATTATTATTATTTGTAAATTTTAATATATTTTAACCTAATTATAATGTATGATTGTATATTAAAAATTTTAATACAAGTCACTGGTATCACTGCTAGTTACATATATTTCTTGTACAAAGAAGTAATGATAATGTAACATAATATTCCAAGCATGTATAAAATGCAACACAAAGCAAGACAGTTGAGAAAACTAGTAAAATTTTGGCTCAGCCAATCAATTGTTGCCTGGATCTTTTAGCTTTAGGTTCTTGCCTTTCACCCTCTTCATCTAATTTCCTCCTCAAGTTTTTCAGATCATCTACAGTAACCACACCATTCAATTCTTTATTCAATGCATATGCTTCACCCATTCTCCTTCGGCACTCTTTACTTGCAGAATCATGAGAAACAACTGAAACGCAAGTGATAATAGAGCATAAACAAGTAGAGTATGGAGCCCCATATAATCAGAAAAACATGTTCAAATTTATCAAAATAACACCTTCTAAAGCTTATTCAAGCTACTAGTTTTAATAGTGAACAACATACATGTATCACAGAATATATGCTCATTTGTATGCAGCAGTTAGGCCTATATCAGGTTGAAAATAAACTACAATGAAAGATAAACCAAAAGAAAAATCCAAACTAAAGAAATCAGCAAATATATGAAACTGCACATCATAACAAAAGAAATCCATTTCAATCAATGGAACATATAATGATATACATGGACGCAATGTTGAAAGCCAATGAAGCAGAATAACAGACAGTAACCCTATCTTAACTGACCTGGCATTGGGTAATCTTTGCCAACTATGCACTTTGCTTTGGTCTGAATGCTTAAAGGAGCAGTCCATGGTTCATAAATGTACTCCCTTGGCATATCTGCTCACAGAATAAGTTCTAACATCTTATCAAATGGAAACCTGACTATATGAAAACCATGGAATTAAGGAAACTTCAACTTACCTTTTAAGACTGGGAGAAAATGCCTGATATAATCACCATTAGGGTCATACTTCTTACCAAATGTGGTTGGAGAGTAGATACGGTTATACTGGTCATGGGTGACAAATACATGATATTTGGTCACTTTCCAAAGGAAATTCAGAACAAGTGATGTAGTATACTATATTTCGTACCTGATAAAAGAAAGATGAACATGAGAGCCACATCCAGTTTCCATTATTAATTGCCCAATCTGAATCAATCAGAAGCCTCTCAAAGACATCACGTCCTTTTCCCCAGTGAACAAACTGCAAGCATAAACAAAAAAACATTAGTAAAGATTAAAGAATAACAGAATATGAATAAGTTGGCATGCTTAAAGTATCATAGTCATATACCAGATCACCTCGAGTTAGAAAACACGCAACACAATGCCGTGCCAGATGATGCATCCAACCCCATTGTTGTAGCTACAACACAAAATGAGGGATTTAAATGCGCTTCCTGACTGCGAAGGCTGATAAAATGCACAGCAGAAGACTAGCTTTGAAGTATGCAAAAATTCAAAGTAATCCAAATATTGCACATTGTTTGGTCTGAAAAAGGATGCCAAAAGCCAAACCTGGATCATGATGGCATCAATCCAAGGAAATCCTGTCCTAGCCTCCCTCCAAGCCTCAAGCAGTTTATCACCATCCTTCCAAGGAATCTACAACATTTAAACAGTTATAGTAATGAAGTGGTGTCACATTTGCCATAAAAAGCAGTATAATCTGACATCAACCTCATACTAATAGACAAGGATTCAACACATCAACAATAATAACTAGGATATAAGTATACTGGAGATTAGTCTAAGTAGATACTCTTGAAGCATGAACATAATGAATTAGCCTGTCATATTGTCAATTTTAGAGATGCAAAAGTATTTTATGTCCTAATGCACATTGTACAATTTCAGTCAGCAAATAGCATTAGTTGAATGCACCTTAAGATAACATCTATTTCTTTCTTAACCTGTTTCATCCCTTCTTCAAATAAAAATTAATATTAGCATTGTTAAAGCATTTATTTTCCTCACCTGCTTGCATATCCTATTGCCTCTCATTCTATCAAAATTTGGAGTCCCAAATGCTGCTGTGTAAAAGAATTCTCTCCACAACAACTGCACAAGGCGACAACTTTAGTTTCCTAAAACTAGAGCAAGAAAAATAATACAGAAATAACTTCAGGAGATAGCGATACCTGTCCTGTTAGAGAAACAGGCGGTGATGTATGCTTTGGCATAGTTTTATATACATCTTGAATGCGCTGGTAGAAATATCTGGAAGAGAGACAACCAAACTGCCAAGGAGGTTAACAAAATGCATGCATGTATTTACTTACTTTTAATAATTAAACAAAATGGACTTATTAAACAATTCTCGCCTCAGGTTTTGACTTACTTTCAGGTAAGGTGATAACACAGTTGTTGCTGGCCGAAGAAATGCAGTTGGATTGCCCTTGGGTTTCTCAAAGTTTGCCACACACTTCTAAAACCATAAAAATAAGAAACTAAGGCACACTAACACATTCAATAAATAAAGGCTACAAAATAAAAGTATGTTACATTCCTAATTACATTCTGTTGATGTTGATCTTACAGCAAATAAACATGAATTTTAGATGTGAATACTGATGAATCGGCATTGCAGCATGAAGCTTACAGTTAATATTTTTGAGTGCTAGAACGGAGAAAGTACCTTGTCTTTCATGTATTCATCCAACCTCTTCAATGCTTCTGATTCACCGCCTTTGAAAGGAGAGAACTCATCCTGAACACAATTTCTCCCATTAGGTGATCATGAAGGGATATAATCATATAAACATAATCTGAAACATAACATACATGCATACCACACCTGTTCATCATCTCCATATCCAAGATCTCTGATTGTAGGAACTTCAGAAATGACACAACTTCCAAGAAGGCCAACAGAAGGAAGTGAAGTGAGCACAGTTGTGAGAGGGGGAGGTGGTTCCCCAGCAAGCTTGATAAATGCCTGATAACTAAGGGGCGGCTTCCCTCCATTCTATTTTTTGCATTGGCACAATAACATGGACAATTGATCTCAAGTTAACATAATCAGAACAAAAACAATAATGACCTTAGAATCATAATTCCAGCAGTACATGATTAATCAGTAGAAATATAGGGTAAAATCAATTCATCCGTATGAATAAAAAATGTACAAAATAAATAAATAACCAAGACTTAATTCAGATGATTAGTCCTATGAAGTCAGCAGAGTTGGAACTTGACCGATTCTAACGGATCAAAAAAAAATTACAAATGAATAAATTCTTGGAGCTTCAAAGTTCAAATTCACCTTCTTTATAATATCCGTGGGATTGAAGAGTGTGTGACTCACAGGAGAGAAAACCTCAATTCCAGAAGCAAGTGCATAGTTCTGTCAAAACAAAACAAGAATTGCTTTCAACTTCAACACATTGTCATTAACAATAACTACAGACAACAAGGAGTAGCTTTTCAAGAAAGACAAAAGAATCTCAATCAAACATCACCTTAACCTTCACATCAAGAGCCTGGTAATACGGTTCAGTGTCGTACTCAAAGCACAGGTTTCTGATATTCCACTGAAGTAACAAACAAAAATAACTACCTCCGGAAAGAAACAAAGAGAAACGAAATTTAGCAAAACGAAGAATTACTTATTATACCTCCTTCAAGCATCTTATAACAACTTCGGCAGGGTCACCTTTAAGAATCAAAAGTCGCGAGCCAAGTTTCTTAAGGTTGAGGTCAAGGTCAACGAGACTCTGGAGCAGGAAGTTGATACGGTTGAGACCCGCACGAGAGGACCCGGGGGAGAAAGCATTCGGGTCGGGTTTCATGTAATGCGGGTCGATGACGAAGAGAGGGTAGAGATGAGAAGCTTCTCGTGAAGCGAATTCCAGGGCCGGGTTGTCGTGGATCCGAAGACCCTTTCGGAACCACATGAGAGAACCCATCGAAGGTTGGTAATGGTACTAAAGGAGACTACAACAACTGCATATAGAGGGGACTAGGATGGGGGGAAATGTAACGGTCCATGGGATGCCACGTTGTGTGTTTTACGCCACCTAGTTTTCCCTCCCTCCTCTTAATTCAATTAATTCAGTTAGTCGTCTATATTTAAATGGTTTGTTTCATTCAACCTCTGGCCCTGGTTGATTAGCTGTCTATATTTTCTATTAAGAAATCATTTCAACTTATTACCTATATAAATAATTGTTTATTTATTTTATTATTTATCTATCATAATAAACCTATCAATTTAGGAGTTTAAAGGTGGAATAAAGTTCATCCCTTATACTTGAATTTGTTAAAAATATAATTAATATAAAATCGAATAAACTAGTTTATTCTAAATCATATTTTATCAAATTGAATCTAAATAGATGTCATTACACATTCTACCTAAATCAAACTGAACTACAACTTAATAATGTTATCAAACTAGATGACATTTTATCTAAAACCAAACCGATATAGACCACATCACCCTTAATTAGAATGAGTAAGAAGCACAGTTAAAGGCAAAAATGTGACATTTTTCATGACACAAAATAAGTCTCTGTTGACTTCACATTTCAAATGAGCAAAAGGCAAGACAATAAGATAGACATGGATCTTATACCCGTTGTAACATCTTGAATTTAATTATTGGCTAATTTTATTGGCCAAATAATTAAATTAGGAATCTTAAATTAATTATGGCGGTTAGGCTAATTTCTAGAAAATATTTGGTTACGTTTTGGGTAACCAGAACTTACCCGATCGCTTTTAGAAATTGACTGAACAGGTGAATGGACCATAATACCCCTAAAGTTTTAATTGTCAATTGCAATTCACCTTCTCACTTTTCTCAATCTTCTCGTGCATACAATTGAAAAAAGGAAAAACGATGTCATTGTCTCCTCTCCTTTCGTGGCTTCATCACCAAAACCCACCTTCTTCTTCTTCAATCTTCATCAAAGTATGGCAAGGGTTTGATTTCACCTTCACTTTTTCTCTCTCTCGGCAGCCATGAAGGCTAAAGGGGAGCTTCAATTTCATTAATTATTGTGGTAAACTTCAAACCCCATTTCATTTTGCTTGCTCCTAGGAACCCCTCTCTCTAAACTTCCTTAATTTCATGAAATTTGAAGGTGTTTGGAACCTACGTGAGGTATGGGCAGCCTAGGAGCTTAGGGTTCTGGATCTTCTTTGTTTTCGGTAAGTTTCGGGAACAACCCATCGATTCCCGTCCGTTTCATGGGTTCGAACTTTATTCTTGTTATTTCCATGGCTCAAGGCTTGCTACGGAGCCTTTTCAGAGTTTGGGCAACGTTGGCGTGTCTTTGGAATCAAGAATCGGAGTTGGTTGGCATTTTTTGGTAAGTGGTAGCTTATCGAATAGTTATGGGTTGGTAGTTTTAGTGTTGAAATGTGATTTTAATATCGAATGGAATGTTAAATATAATTATTGTTGATTTTAGGAATTGTTGGCTTTGGGAATTAGTAACCGGAAGGTAGTTAGAGCGATTGGAAAACGCTTCAGGCTTTAGAATTAAAGATTCCAGGTATGGGGAGTATTATATATTTTAAATGCATGAGTTCGGAACGGATTATAGAGGATAGTTTGATATTTAATTGAATTGATGTTGTGATTGTGTTCATTCTTAGTATGTGATAATTGTATAACTACCCCCTATTGTGTTTGATTATGAAATTATGATGATCAATGAGATGATGTAAATATATGATGATGATTTGAGTATGGTTACTGTTCCTATACGTTTGATAATATGATATATTGATGATGATAAATGACTCAATGCGCTCACTATGCTTGATTGAAATGAGATAATATATCATGTAATGATATTGTTGATAAGCTAGAGTAGCTTAATTGATAATAAGAACGGAACATGATTAATGTTTATACATAGCATCTGTATATGAGAACTTACAGAACTACAAGGGGCCTATAATGCTGACCCATATGGGAGGGCTTAGACCTTGTGGTGGTTTCTTTGGACTCCACAGAAGTCCTTAAGTGGGACTCAAGATGGCCTTTGAGTAGGACTTAAGGTTAGCCCACAACACTACCGTTATTGCTGGGAGTGACTGTGTTGCAAGAATGAGCAAGCGGTTTGGTACCTGTAAAATAGTCGATCAGCTGGGAGCAGAGATATGTTATTGTAATTTGATATCCCATCATTAGAAATGGATCCACATGCATTGCATTATAGTTGCAAGGCAGTCATTATGATGTGGATAGGTCGTGGGACAGTTATTGACAAGCACTAAATGTTGCAGGGCAGTCATTGTGATCATGAGAAGCTGAGACAGTTATTGAGGATGTTTGATAATGTATGATGATGTTGTGATGATATAATGTATGTTCATATCATAGATTAAATGACAATATTGGTGTGATGAGCTGGATTGATTAAATTAAGTTGTGAAATATCGAATTCGGTTCTGTATTTATTATTTAATATATATATATATATGCTCACCTCTACACCAATTTTTTTATTTTGTATTGAACTTAGGCCACGAGGATGATTATTAAAAGCTTAAGAAGCTAGCGATGGATAATCCTAGTGTGGATTCATTTATTTAGATGACCTTATATAGTTTTTTGATATAGCAGCCTTGATCGACTCGTTTTGGATGTTGTAAATACATGTACATAGCTAGTCTAAATAGCTAAGGACTTCATTCAAGGTTATAGAATTGTTTTTGATGGTTTAGAGTTAGACTTAGAAAGGAGGTTGAATAAGTCTTAGACTCTTTTTAAGTAAATTTTGAACAAAATAAAATTAATCATGTAATAAAGTGAAAAAAAGAATCAACATACAGAATTTATACTAGTTCACTTCTGACTCAGAAGCTACGTCCAATCCCTTCCAACTTAAAGGATTTTCACTATTGTAAAATCTCCTTTATAATAACTGCACCAGACTCGTGCACCAAGTATTTTTTTCAACAAGCCACTTCTGGTTCAACCCAAGTATTCTTTTCAACAAGCCACTCCTAGCTTAACCCAAGTATTCTTTCAAAAGCCTCTTCAAGCCAATGTGTTTCCTAACACTCAAACTAGTCCTGGTAACTTACCAGACTTATACAATCAGTAAGAAGAGAAATGTTCTAAGAACTTAGTGTACAAAAAAATAATAGGAAAATTTGAGATCGAACACTAAGTATTTTTGACACAAGACCAGAGTCTGCTAGAAGCAGAGATAAAGAATAATGAGGGTCTTTGTCTTTTTACAAGAAAGTGAACTAAGATTAAATGATAGAATTGAGAAGCTTTCTTCTTGGATATTTCTCTCTTTTTTTGAATGTTCAAAACTCCTTGATATTTATAGAGGCTTGAAGGTAATAGCCGTTGACGCTTCTTGAGAGGAGATATATATGTTGGAAATCCTTTGAAGGTATTTTGCCATAGGCTTCTGGAGATTAGACCTCGAAGTTGAATCCAAGCTTGAGAGAGGTCTGAATCATATTTCGATATTTTCATGAAAATAGTTTCTCATGCATTTTCATGTACAAAACCCTTCATGAACTTATCCTTGATTAAACGAGAAGTTGCTTTCAAAGATATCTAGAAAAGTTTTCTGACTTATGATTAGAGTTCGTAGAAGTAGGTATGTAACATCCTGGATATTTATAGAAAAATTTTGAGAAGTGGAGAATATTAATAATTGTTTTTAGGAATTTATTTGATATTTTTAAGAATTATTGGTTTAGTATGAAAGGTGTGATTAGAAGAAGAGAGGTTTAATTAAAGTTATTAAAGAAATTGTAAAGGAAATAGAGAAATGACCGGTTGAAGAGGTCACTAGTTGGAAGTGACCAGTTGAGCAGGTAACTGGTTGCCATGAGTTTAAATAATGATTTCCTTCTCTTTCCTCAATCATTTGCGTAATAATTCACTCAATCATTCACGAGAATCTTCTTCTTCATCTGCTACTTTTCTTCTTCCTCCATTGTTGAGAGCTGTAAGCTTTGAAGGGAGGTCCATCTTTGCATCAAACCTTGAAATAATTACATAGCTGTGACAGTGGTTTCAAGGTAAGTCCTTTGGACTGTTCAAAATTAATACCTCACCTTCTTCCTTTCTTTTCTGGACAAATAGCCATGTGAGGAGGAGTACTGTTCCGATCTCCACTCCTCTTGGCCGTGAGCCTGGAAATGGCCATTTTACCGTGTGGATGGTGGTGTGACGTTAATATGTTTCATGTTCCAGACCCGTAAGTGGAGGAATGAACATTAATGGAGCGATTAAGGAAGCTAGTGCTGGGACGGAGGTGGAACGGTGCATCCAGTAACTGTTGAAGCTCAAAACAGAGGTAAGGGGGTGTTCGGGTTATAATTAATTAGAATAGGACATACTGTCCGAGTCATTGTAATGACTGTGAACCGAGTGAGAGTTGATGCTGAATGAAAACTGTGTGCATATGTATATGAATGTACGTATGAATGTGCACACCGACCGGTTTAGGATCGTGTGTGTGTGTGTGACTTAAGAAATAAGAGATGTTGCTGAATAAAAGTTAATGTGTATGTATGCATGTGTATGGACACCGATCGGTTTCTGATCGTGTGTGTGACATATTCCGATTGAAAGTGAATTATTTGATGTTGTGATGAGATGATGCTGAGTGAAAGTTAATGTATATGCATGTATGTATTTGGACACCGATCAGTTGAGGATCGTGTATGTGTAAATCCGATTGAAATTGAAATGATGCTGTGACAATCGGTGTTTTGTGGCAATGTGGAGTCGGGTTTGACAAGCAGGTCACCCGAGTGATGTTGTTAATGAGTCGGGTTTGACAAGCAGGTCGCCCGAGTGGGCTTGACAAGTCGGTCGCCCTGTGATGAGAGCACGTGCCAGTTTTGGTAGTTGCATTTGTTGATTGATGATGATATGAAATGACTGAAATGTGATTATGTGGTATGGGATGGCCGACGATATATATTACCCTCATTTTTGGCTTCAGTGGTCAAGTCGGAACCAGTTGAGCTACCTAGAGGTCTATGACCCAGTGGTTGAGGGGGAGCCAAGTCGGGCTTGGTGAACCAAGTCGGGTTCACGGGATGTCAAGTGTAACACCCCGAATTTTTAAAATAGAAAGATAAATTAGGAAAATAAATGTTGGATAATTAACTTTGGGCTAATAAATATCCCAGAATTCTTGAAATGACTTAAACAAGGCTTTTCGAAACTGCTGGTGAGTTATGGTGGTCAGATGAGCTGAAAACTGACCCGGATAAAATATAGGTGTCGAACCAAGTATCTCCGATTGAGATGTCGTTGGTCAGGGCCGTAGATAATGTTATTGGGATTCCGAATTTATATTCGGAATAATTTTTAGAATATGTTTTGGGCCCGAACGACGAACCTGTTTGTTTAAAAATGGAAGAGTTAATGAAGGATTAATAATTTAAACATTGAATTCCCATTTTTCCCATTCAAAAGGCGGTTTCACTATTTCTCCCTCACGTAGACACTCTTCTTCTTATCTTCTTCTTCATATCTCTTTTTCTTCTTCATAATTCACCTTCCTCTTGCTTTTGAATTTTAAATTAAAAGGAGATATCTCTTCTTTCTCCATAAATAACCTTTAGAGACTTCAAGAAAGCTTGGAAACTAAAGTATTTCCTCCTCCTTCTTCCTCAAATTCATGTGAACCTCTTCATCTTTTGCAAACTCACTCTTTTCTTCTCTTGAGGGCTTGGCAATATTGGTGAAGCAGGAACGTCAACCTCAGAGGTCTACTTCTCTTAAGGTAGGAGAGGGGTGTATTTTCTAAATGCATGAAAATTATGATGATAATGTATGTATTAATGTAGTATGATATGTTTTCTTATATAAAGGTGATATTATGTGTAAGTGAAATGAATTGTGTATGATGATGAGAATTGTGTATGGTGTTTAAAATGAGTGTTTATATGATGAAGCCTAAAAGAGGCTATGAATGGCTTATTATGCATTGATGTATTATTGATTTCATATAAGACATGATAAGTGCCTAAAATCTTTGGTTGGAATGTTTTTTGGATACGAGAATTGACACTTATGTATGAATTGGTGGAAAATTGTGTGGTTGAAAATGAATATACCCTAGATGAGAGGGTAAGATAATCTAAATGAGCTTGAGGCATACATGAGCATTTTTGTATACATGGCATGACATGCATATCATGATGATGTTCATAAGCGTTTGCGATCACTTGATGATGGAAATGAAAAAGGGCTTACGAGTTCCTATGATTATTAGACCGGTGGTTGCGATCACCTGGTATTGAAATGAAAGGCCCTGCGGGACCAATGAGATTGAATGCCCATGGTTGCGATCATGAGGCGGGAGTACCCCTTGCGAGGAGGGAAACCTATATGAAATATTGAACGTGGTTGCGATCACGAGAAGCACCTTGCGAGGTTGCTAGAGGGAGTACCCCTTGCGAGGCAGGAAACCATTGAGAATGAGTATATGATATGGTGGTTGCGATCACCCAAGGAAATGAAATCGGATCCGTGCATATGCATTTTCATGATATTAGCATGTGCATCAGTTTGAAAGCATGGTATAATGTGATACCTTGATGATGAGATATGAATGGAAACTCCCTTTTTAATTACTAAATTGTGATGGTGAATTGATTGATATAATTCTGAGGAAATCAGGGAATAATTGTATTGGAATGAAAAATTGTTGATTGATTGATTGATATTAAATAGACTTCTCTTGGGAAGGAGATAGTTGTATTGCATTCATGCATATATTGTTCTATTTATTGGATTTTCGTCATTGAGAAAGTATACTCACTCTCCCTGTGGTATATCTTTTTAGCTCCTGTGTTGTAGGTATTGCTTTGGAGCTGTTGTGGAGGAGGAGTGTGAAGGAGGCCCCTTTTTGGTAAAGAATGCCTTGGCCGGCAATATTTTGGTTTACCTAGATGTATGGGATGGATATAATGTATATAGTACAATATATAGTTGGTGTAGTTTGGATTTAGAAGGGATAATCGTATGAATGATGGATATACTTATATATTTACAACGATGTTGTTGGTAGGACATGGAAGAAAAATGAGATCCTTGTCTATGACTCATTTTCAATCATGACCCTAAGAATAAATGACTGATAAAACTCTCTGAAAACTTGATAATAAATGAAGTTATATTTGGAATATAAACTGTGTGAAGCATAAGGATGATTGAGTTGATCTTTATACCTTAAATGAGCTGTAATGGAAATTTACAGGTAAGATTAATTTGAACAAGTTTTAAACATATAATATAATAAGTATGAAATGTTGAAAGTGAGTAAAATTGATTAGAATGAGTTTTGGTGTAGAGAGTTGGGTGATTTCTGCATTTCCCCTGTTTTTCTGTCAAACTCGCTCAGGCGAGAGGGCTTCTCGCTCAAGCGAGAATGCCCCTGTATCAATTTTCAGATTCTGGATGATTCTCGCTTAGGCGAGAATGGGACTCGCTCAAGTGAGATCGTCCCAGCATCAGTGTTGGGCCATTATTCCATTTTCGCTCAAGCGGATGTGCAAGTCGCCCAAGCGAAATTACATTAGAATCAGAGTTTGGATTTTGGTTGGTGTTCGCTCAGGAGAGCTGGGGATTCGCCCAAGCGAGAGGGTTTTGGTCTCAGTTTTTGCTCTCGGGTTTATCAGGAAATTGCTCTCGGGAGTAATCTCGCTTAGGCGAGGATGGTTTCGCCCGAGCGAGTGAACGTGGAGTGGGTTCTGGGCGTTTTTCGCCTTACGCTCGCTGGCTTCGCCCAAGCGAGGATTGCAATACTCGCTCAAGCGAGTTGGGGTTCGCTTGAGCGAAGTGACCCCTGAATCTTCATTTTCTTCTTTCGCTCAGCATTTTATGATTCGCCTAAGCGTGCTATGCGAAGCTCGCTCAAGCGAATTGGGATTTCGCTTGAGCGAGGGGGACCTGATTCTCCCAAAATGCTTTAAGCATGTTATTTCCATTTTCTTCATATTAATCCACGATTCCATCCTACTTTATGATCATTTTGGGATAACCTTGGCTTCTTAATTTCAAATAAGTGATCTCTTAAGAATTTAATTCCATAATATTATTTTACTAAAGATACTTCCGCTATTATTAATTATGGATTTCTTAAGAGTTAATTTCTTTAACTTACCTTCTCATATCTTCATATATGAGATAGGTTTCTGATAGATCCAGGGTAATTGATAAATGGCTTCACCACTCATATGTTTCATAGATTAATAATAATAAAATCGTAAAAAATTTACCTCTATTTTTGGGGTGTCACAACTTGGTATCAGAGCATTAATCGCTCTGTATTACTGTGTTTAGCCATTGTTATTACTGGAAAATCATATATGATTGATGAATCATTATTATTGTTGATTGATTGTGTATGAATGGATGATGGATTGAATGTGATTTTTATAAGTCCGGCCAAGCTTCTTCACACTATCCTCCCTCAATGAAGAATCTTATGTATTATGAATGCATACTATGTTATGATATGATGATGCTGCCATATGGGCTTTAATATGAAATGTTGCTATTGGACTCCATGGGGGAGGGTCACAATTTAAATTTTATAATAAAATACTATAATGTGAATTCATAGAGGAATTTTATGAACGAGTTTATTGATATTGGTTGAATTTTATGTTGTGGTTTTAGATATTGTGATGGCCCGTCGTCATCAAGATAATGATGACGCTATAGCTAGAGCCTTGAATCGTTTTGCGGATCTCCTTGAATCGTAAAACCGTGAGAGACAAGAGGCAGAAAGACCATCTGCTCCTATTGTTGTTCAAGGTACTCAGGGCCTTGACATGTTTTTAAAGTGAAAACCTACTGAATTTCATGGTGGATTTAGGCCTGAGCAAGCCTATGGTTAGATCCGGAATGTTGAGCGGATCTTTGATAGCTTTGAATGCAATAAGCTCCAGAAAGTGGAGTATGCTGTTTTTATGTTGAGGGATGAAGCAGAGACTTGGTGGAGACTCGCCAAGAATAGAATGAATGCTGCTGCGATTCCCTTAACTTGGGAGAACTTTAAGCGAGAACTTATGAGGAAATATGTGCCCGAAAGTTATAAGAGCAAGAAAGAACTTGAGTTCATGGAACTCAAGCAAGGCACGCTGACGGTGGAAGAGTATGCTTCCAAGTTTGAAGAACTTTGTGAATTCTACCCTCCTTTTCAACAAGAGGGAACTGAAGTGTCAAAATGTGTGAAGTTTGAAAGTGGGTTACGCTCCGATATTCAAAGGGCTATATGTCACCAAGAGATTCGAAGTTTCACGGTGCTTGTGAATAAGTGTCGCATCTATGAAGAACATGCTTCTTTTCAACACTCTAAATTTGACTCTAAGTTGAAGGGTCAAGCTTCTAGTTTTAAGAGGCAAAGAAGTTTTAGAAGAGGACGCTTTCTGAGGGGTGCTCCTTCTAATGTCCAAGCTAGAGGCGGTGGACGTGGTAATGTTTTTGGCCGGGGTAATATAAATACCAATGGGCCGAGATGTTATAGATGTGGAGGACCTCATTATGTTCAAGAATGTGTGCATCGTGAAGATGTTGTATGCTTTAATTGTGATCAGGTGGGACATATTCGTTCTGTATGTCCCATGTTTGTAAGACCGGCTCCGGTACAAGCTAATGTTACTAATCGTGCTAATGCACCTGCGTATGTGAACCGCGGAGGTTATAATGGTGGTCGAGGCCATGGTGATGGAAATAATGGCGGTCGACGTGGTGGCCGAGGTGGCTATAATGGTGGAAGGCGTGGCAACGATCGAAGAAATGGTAATGATGCTAATGATGGAAATAGGGATGGAGGAGATCGTCAACCTAATGCCGGGAGAGTATTTGCTGTGACCGGTGAGGAAGCAGTACGAGCAGAAAATCTGGTTGAAAGTAAGTGTGAAATCCTTGGACATTCAGTTCATGTCATTTACGATTCGGGTGCGACCCACTCTTTTATATCTGAGGATTGTGTTCGGTGATTGAGATTGCCGGTGTGTCTAATGAAAAATGCTCTTATGATTACCACTCCAACTGGTACTTGTCTTAGATCGGTTAACCGGTGCGATAATGTTGATATGCTCCTAGATGGGAGAAAATTTGTTGCATCTTTTATTTGCTTACCTATGAAGGGATTGGAGATTATACTTGGTATGGATTGGCTTTCTACCAATAAAGTCATAGTTGATTGTCAACAACGGACCGTTATTTTCCCTTCTCTTGATAGAGGACAGTTTGATGTACAAGGTATAATTCAACTTTGCGTGTTGTTATCTCTCACTGATGGGACAAGTAATCCCGGTCCCACTAATATCCCCGTGGTGTCTGAATTTCTGGATGTGTTTCCTGATGAGATACCTGGCTTACCACCTCCACGGGAGATTGAGTTTGCTATTGACCTTGTACCTGGTGCCGAACCAGTGTCTATTGCTCCATATAGGATGTCTCCTATAGAGTTAGTTGAACTAAAGAAGCAAGTTGAGGAGCTGCTTGAGAGGGAATTTGTTCGACCCAGTGTGTCACCCTGGGGAGCTCCTGTTTTGTTAGTTAAGAAAAAGGATGGAACCATGCGGTTGTGTGTAGACTACCGCCAACTGAACAAGTTGACGATAAAGAATAAATATCCTTTACCTCGTATTGATGATATGTTGGATCAATTGAGAGGTGCGGTGGTATTTTCGAAGATTGATTTACGTTCTGGTTATCATCAAATTCGGGTAAGAGCCGAAGATATTCCTAAGATTGCATTTAGGACGCGATATGGCCACTACGAGTATGTCGTGATGCCATTTGGAGTTACTAATGCTCCAGCGGTATTCATGAGTTACATGAATCACATCTTCCACAAATACCTAGATCGTTTTGTTGTGGTGTTTATCGATGATATCCTGGTATATTCCAAGAGTCGCGAAGAACATGAAGAACACTTGAGAGTGGTACTGAACACTCTTAGAGAGAACCAGTTGTATGCCAAGTTCTCTAAATGTGAATTTTGGATGACGAGCGTCCAGTTCCTTGGACATGTAATATCCGAGGATGGTATTTCGGTGAATCCTTCAAAGGTTGAAGCCGTTATGACATGGTCGAGACCTACGACGGTTACTGAAATCCGAAGTTTTCTTGGACTTGCGGGTTATTATCGAAGGTTCATTGAAGGTTTCTCTCGTCTTGCAAGACCTTTGACAAATTTAACAAGGAAGAACCAACCTTTTGTATGGACGGTTGAATGTGAGAAATGCTTTGAGGAGTTAAAAATGAGACTGACTTCTGCTCCTATCTTAGCGTTGCTTGACTTACAAGAAGAGTTTGTAGTGTATTGTGATGCTTCCAAGCATGGACTTGGATGCGTGCTAATGCAGAAAGAACGTGTAATAGCTTACGCTTCACGTCAGTTGCGACCTCATGAAATTAATTACCCAACTCATGATTTGGAGTTGGCTACGGTTGTGTTTGCCTTGAAAATTTGGCGTCATTATTTGTATGGTTCGAGATTTGTGGTTTACAGTGACCACAAAAGTTTGAAATATCTTTTCGACCAAAAGGAATTGAATATGCGACAAAGAAGATGGGTGGAATTCTTGAAGGATTATGACTTTAAATTGATGTACCACCCGGGAAAAGCTAATGTTGTTGCCGATGCTCTTAGTCGGAAATCCTTGCATATATCAACTATGATGGTCAAAGAGCTTGAATTAATTGAAGAATTTCGGAATTTGAATGTTGGGACCGAAGTTCAATCCTCCAAGAAGTTATGTTTTGCTACCTTGAAAATAAGTAATGAGTTTTTGGAACTTGTGAAAGAGAAACAAAAAGATGATGATTATTTACAAGAGGTACGAAGATCTCAGGATAATGGGAAAAATCTATTCCTTGTGGAAGGCGTTGATAGTATATGGCGAATAAAAGGTCGTGTGTATGTACCTTCATTCGGTGATTTGAGACGCACAGTACTGGAAGAAGCACATAAAAGCATGTTTAGCATCCACCCTGGTGTAACTAAGATGTATCGCGATATAAAGAAGAACTTTTGGTGGCCCGGAATGAAACGTGATGTTGCTAACTTTGTAGCTTCTTGCCTTACTTGTCAGAAGGCGAAGGTGGAACACCAAAGACCTTCGGGTACCTTGAGGCCACTTGATATCCCTGTTTGGAAGTGGGACGCGATTGCTATGGATTTTGTGTCCGGATTACCAAGAACGAGGTCCAGATGTGATGGAATATGGGTGATTGTGGATCGTTTGACGAAGAGTGCCCATTTCTTGCCAATCAGTATGGAGAGCTCTTTGCAAGATCTAGCACAGTTGTACATTCGAGAAATTGTGAGATTACATGGTGTGCCGTCAAGCATTGTTTCTGATCGTGACCCCCGATTTACTTCCCGATTCTGGGGAAGCTTACATGAAGCGATGGGTTCAAAACTGAAGCTAAGTTCGGCATATCATCCCCAGACCGATGGGCAGTCTGAGAGAACTATTCAAAGTCTTGAAGACTTACTGCGTGCTTGTGTTTTGGAGCATGGCGGTTCGTGGGAAAAATCTTTACCTTTGATCGAATTCACTTACAATAACAGTTTTCATTCTAGTATTGGTATGGCACCATACGAGGCATTATACGGAAGGAGGTGTCGAACTCCTTTATGTTGGCTTGAAGTTGGTGAGAATCTAGCCTTAGGACCTGAAATTATTGAAGAAACTACCGAGCAGATCAAGATGATCCGGGAAAAGACAAAAATTGCTCAAGACCGACAGAAGAGCTATTATGATAAAAGAAGAAATCCACTAGAATTTCAAGTCGGAGATCATGTGTTATTACGAGTTTCGCGTGACAAAGGTATAGGAAGAGCCTTGAAGAGCAAGAAACTAAGCCCTAAATTCATTGGACCCTATGAGATTTTAGAGCGGATTGGAGACGTCGCATATCGAATTGCACTCCCTCCACAGCTTGCAAATCTTCATAATGTATTCCACGTGTCTTAGTTAAGGAAGTATGTACATGATCCTCAGCACGTGATTTCTGTTGATGATCTTGAGGTGCAGGATGACTTATCCATTCTTCCTGTTTCTGTTCGTATTGTTGAGTATTCCGTGAAGAGACTACGGAATAAGATGGTACCATTAGTAAAAGTGGCATGGAAGCATGGAGATATGGAAACATTTACGTGGGAACGCGAGGACGATATCCGTAAGCGGTACCCTCATGCATTCGAGTCCGGTAAGTTGAATTTCGAGGACGAAATTTCTTTTAGGGGGAGTGGATTGTAACACCCCGAATTTTTAAAAATAAGAAGATAAATTAGGAAAATAAATGTTGGATAATTAACTTTGGGCTAATAAATATCCCAGAATTCTTGAAATGACTTAAACAAGGCTTTTCGAAACTGCTGGTGAGTTATGGTGGTCAGATGAGCTGAAAACTGACCCGGATAAAATATAGGTGTCGGACCAAGTATCTCTGATTGAGATGCCGTTGGTCAGGGCCGTAGATAATGTTATTGGGATTCCGAATTTATATTCGGAATAATTTTTAGAATATGTTTTGGGCCCGAACGACGAACCTGTTTGTTTAAAAACGGAAGAGTTAATGAAGGATTAATAATTTAAACATTGAATTCCCATTTTTCCCATTCAAAAGGCGGTTTCACTCTTTCTCCCTCACGTAGACACTCTTCTTCTTATCTTCTTCTTCATATCTCTTTTTCTTCTTCATAATTCACCTTCCTCTTGCTTTTGAATTTTAAATTAAAAGGAGATATCTCTTCTTTCTCCATAAGTAACCTTTAGAGACTTCAAGAAAGCTTGGAAACTAAAGTATTTCCTCCTCCTTCTTCCTCAAATTCGTGTGAACCTCTTCATCTTTTGCAAACTCACTCTTTTCTTCTCTTGAGGGCTTGGCAATATTGGTGAAGCAGGAACGTCAACCCCAGAGGTCTACTTCTCTTGAGGTAGGAGAGGGGTGTATTTTCTAACTGCATGAAAATTGTGATGATAATGTATGTATTAATGTAGTATGATATGTTTTCTTAGATAAAGGTGATATTATGTGTAAGTGAAATGAATTGTGTATGATGATGAGAATTGTGTATGGTGTTTAAAATGAGTGTTTATATGATGAAGCCTAAAAGAGGCTATGAATGGCTTATTATGCGTTGATGTATTATTGATTTCATATAAGACATGATAAGTGCCTAAAATCTTTGGTTGGAATGTTTTTTGGATACGAGAATTGACACTTGTGTATGAATTGGTGGAAAATTGTGTGGTTGAAAATGAATATACCCTAGATGAGAGGGTAAGATAATCTAAATGAGCTTGAGGCATGCATGAGCATTTTTTTATACATGGCATGACATGCATATCATGATGATGTTGATAAGCGGTTGCGATCACTTGATGATGGAAATGAAAAAGGGCTTGTGAGTTCCTATGATTATTAGACCGGTGGTTGCGATCACCTGGTATTGAAATGAAAGGCCCTGCGGGACCAATGAGATTGAATGCCCATGGTTGCGATCATGAGGCGGGAGTACCCCTTGCGAGGAGGGAAACCTATATGAAATATTGAACGTGGTTGCGATCACGAGAAGCACCTTGCGAGGTTGCTAGAGGGAGTACCCCTTGCGAGGCAGGAAACCATTGAGAATGAGTATATGATATGGTGGTTGCGATCACCCAAGGAAATGAAATCGGATCCGTGCATATGCATTTTCATGACATTAGCATGTGCATTAGTTTGAAAGCATGGTATAATGTGATACCTTGATGATGAGATATGAATGGAAACTCCCTTTTTAATTACTAAATTGTGATGGTGAATTGATTGATATAATTCTGAGGAAATCAGGGAATAATTGTATTGGAATGAAAAATTGTTGATTGATTGATTGATATTAAATAGACTTCTCTTGGGAAGGAGATAGTTGTATTGCATTCATGCATATATTGTTCTATTTATTGGATTTTCGTCATTGAGAAAGTATACTCACTCTCCCTGTGGTATATCTTTTTAGCTCCTGTGTTGTAGGTATTGCTTTGGAGCTGTTGTGGAGGAGGAGTGTGAAGGAGGCCCCTTTTTGGTAAAGAATGCCTTGGCCGGCAATATTTTGGTTTACCTAGATGTGTGGGATGGATATAATGTATATAGTACAATATATAGTTGGTGTAGTTTGGATTTAGAAGGGATAATCGTATGAATGATGGATATACTTATATATTTACAACGATGTTGTTGGTAGGACATGGAAGAAAAATGAGATCCTTGTCTATGACTCATTTTCAATCATGACCCTAAGAATGAATGACTGATAAAACTCTCCAAAAACTTGATAATAAATGAAGTTATATTTGGAATATAAACTGTGTGAAGCATAAGGATGATTGAGTTGATCTTTATACCTTAAATGAGCTGTAATGGAAATTTACAGGTAAGATTAATTTGAACAAGTTTTAAACATATAATATAATAAGTATGAAATGTTGAAAGTGAGTAAAATTGATTAGAATGAGTTTTGGTGTAGAGAGTTGGGTGATTTCTGCATTTCCCCTGTTTTTCTGTCAAACTCGCTCAGGCGAGAGGGCTTCTCGCTCAAGCGAGAATGCCCCTGTATCAATTTTCAGATTCTGGATGATTCTCGCTTAGGCGAGAATGGGACTCGCTCAAGCGAGATCGTCCCAGCATCAGTGTTGGGCCATTATTCCATTTTCGCTCAAGCGGATGTGCAAGTCGCCCAAGCGAAATTACATTAGAATCAGAGTTTGGATTTTGGTTGGTGTTCGCTCAGAGAGCTGGGGATTCGCCCAAGCGAGAGGGTTTTGGTCTCAGTTTTTGCTCTCGGGTTTATCAGGAAATTGCTCTCGGGAGTAATCTCGCTTAGGCGGGGATGGTTTCGCCCGAGCGAGTGAACGTGGAGTGGGTTCTGGGCGTTTTTCGCCTTACGCTCGCTGGCTTCGCCCAAGCGAGGATTGCAATACTCGCTCAAGCGAGTTGGGGTTCGCTTGAGCGAAGTGACCCCTGAATCTTCATTTTCTTCTTTCACTCAGCATTTTATGATTCGCCTAAGCGTGCTATGCGAAGATCGCTCAAGCGAATTGGGATTTCGCTTGAGCGAGGGGGACCTGATTCTCCCAAAATGCTTTAAGCATGTTATTTCCATTTTCTTCATATTAATCCATGATTCCATCCTACTTTATGATCATTTTGGGATAACCATGGCTTCTTAATTTCAAATGAGTGATCTCTTAAGAATTTAATTCCATTATATTATTTTACTAAAGATACTTCCGCTATTATTAATTATGGATTTCTTAAGAGTTAATTTCTTTAACTTACCTTCTCATATCTTCATATATGAGATAGGTCTCTGATAGATCCAGGGTAATTGATAAATGGCTTCACCACTCATATGTTTCATAGATTAATAATAATAAAATTACGAAAAATTTACCTCTATTTTTGGGGTGTCACATCAAGTCGGACTCCCAGCTGAAGGCCGATCCTTTAGTATCCGGATAGTAGGCGTCGATTTTGTGAGTCAGTTGTGACAATTGATGACTTGATAGTTTTACTGAATGCAATTTGTTATAATTGCCGAATGATAATTTGATATATTTGATGAGTATGATTTGACGTATTTGCTGAGTGCAGTTTGATGTATTTGCCGAGTGTGAAGTATTATAATTGATGAGTATGATGTGTATATTTACCGAGTGCAATTTGATACAATTTCTGAGTATAATTTGATATACTTGCTGTGAACACCTATTTTTGTCCAGTGATATATATTAAAATAAAAAAAAAGAGAAAAAGAAAAAAAGAAAAAAAGAGTTTATTTATCTTAGAATCCGGAGTCAATGTTGACTGCATTAACCGGGGTCCTAGCACGGTTTCATGACCAGTGTTACCTCATTAGTTCTAAGCTCGTACAGCCTCAGTGGAGTACGGTATTTTACACCTCAGTCCGAAGGGAATCCGAGGTTAAGTTAAAACTGATGTGTTAATCCGTACTTGAACTTCAAGACACACCGGAGGTACACCTGCAGGAGATTCCCCAATGCTTAATATTTAACCGAGGTGAAGAGAAATGTCTATAGTTGACCAATGATTTCAGACCCCGGTTATGACTTATCAGTTCTCGTTGGTGACGCGGTACAGTGCTTAGAACCCCGACCAGTCCAGATTGCCACCCCGGATCAAATTAAAAAAATAATATTAAAAATTGCATAGTGACCGTTGGAATAGTAACCCTTCCCCATCACTATAAATACCCAATCCCTCTTCATTTCCTACCACACCTCTCATTTCATCAATTCTCTTCATTTCTCTCAAGCAATGGCTGATGGATGCCGAAGCCAAGAGGAAAGAATAAGGGAGGGAAGACGATGTTTTGTGACTACCTTTTTACTCCTTATACTGTGGGTAGTAATTTATATTTATTGGATATTTTATTTATTTCCATATATATAATAAATAATTTATGTTTCCATTTGTATTTTTAAATAAAAGGCCAAAAAAAAAATCAAAGAAAAAAAAATAAAAAAATAAAAAAATAAAAAAATAAAAAAAAATAAAAAAAATCAAAAATAAAAAAAAATAAAAAAAATGGGCCAAAAAAAAGGTCCAAAAAAAAACACAGAATTAAAAAAAAAGAAAAAGAAAGTCACGTTGGCTTGGCTTTCGGTGGTTTTAGTGGTGGGCCCCGGTTTGGTTGGATAATTGGAGAAAATTGGGGAAATTGACATCAAATTTGGACAAATTGAAAAAGTAGAAAAGTGATGTCATTTATGGAGGATCCAATGCTAATTTTCTTCTATAAATAGAAGGTGATATTGAGGCATTTTGGAGGAAGAAGAGGAAAAAGAGGGGAAAGAGTGTTAAATTTTTGTGAGAATTTTTAGAAAGTTTAGGTTTTCAAAAATTACTTTGTGTAATCCTAGTTAGGAAAATGAGTGCACCACTCTTGTTTGTCTTAGTATGTGAGTTTTTGTGAGCTAAAATACTGTCCAAGTGATGAGCCCGCTTTCTACACCGGAGGAAATCGCAACATTCATCCAATACTGCAAGGGGCGATTGGATGAAATGAAGGTCTGGATTGCTAAAGCGAGAGAGAATTGATTTTGATTTGTTGTAACAAATAATGTATCAGAACTTATTGATCAATGAATAAATCTCATGTTGAATTTCCATTTTTCTTCTAACTTAGTACTTTAGAAAAAGACATTCTAAAAGAAAGGTTTATCTTTGCTTACCGATATTTAAAATTCATCATGTATTTACTTTACATCTCTTTATGTCATTTAACAATACTTGATCTTGTACCAAGGGGGTTTCTTTGTATTTATTCACAACACGGGGAGAAGGGGCTCAAAGCATCCTTATCAAACCCGACTGCAAACAAGACTCATGGCAGAGCCGGAAAGCGCAGTTGAAGAATTAAGGAATGAAGTTGGCCAGATCAAGGAGCAGATGGCAGAAATACTTAAGCTCCTTGAAAAAAGAGGTACAGAAAGGGATCTTCTACAGGAAATGGGGAACAAACATCCACTCCTCAAGTTCAAGCTCAAGAGGGGAACCCTATACCTTTAAATGATCCTGCTTCAGTCACTGAAACTCCATTCATCTCACACCAACCTTATGGTATGCCATTGCCACCTTTTGTTTCCCAAGACGGGAATGTTCAGCAAGCATATGCTTGGCCTCCATATGGCTTACCTCAAGGGTATTACACCATGCACCCTAATCCTAATCAAGAAAATCCTCCTGCTGCTCAACAAATTCTCAATCCCCCGGTATCTAACCCTCCAAATTTCAACCAATCAACAGCTGTTCCCCAAAACACTCAGGCTCCACCCAATGTCACTCCACCTAATACAATTCCACCACAAAATCACCAGACTCCAAATGATGCCACACAACCAAACCCACAAGCAGTGCCATATTATTTCCCTTATGGTTGCCCAATACCACAGGCAGGTGCTTCCCAAAACCTGTCACACAAAGCTCAGGTCCCTCCACCAAATCCTGATCAGCCAGCAGCGCCTTTGTCAAAAGGGCAAATGGAGATATTGGAAGAAAGGTTACGTGCAGTAGAGGGAGGAAGTGGCTTAGGCATAACAAATGTTTCTGAATTATGCCTAGTCCCAGATGTGGTAATTCCTCCTAAATTCAAATTGCCAGAATTTGATAAATACAAAGGAATAACTTGTCCTCGTAACCATTTAACCATGTACTGCCGAAAGATGGCAGGATATGCTTATGATGAAAAGCTGCTGATCCATTTTTTTCAAGACAGCCTTGCTGGGGCAGCATTGAGCTGGTACACTCACCTTGAACGAACTCGTATTCGTTGCTGGAAGGATCTAGCCGATGCCTTTCTAAAGCAGTATAAATACAACATAGACATGGCACCAGACCGGCTGCAACTTCAAAATATGACCAAAAGGAATACTGAGTCCTTCAAGGAATATGCTCAACGATGGAGAGAAATGGCTGCACAAGTTGAACCACCTCTGATAGAGAAAGAGATAGTGGCAATGTTCATTGACACTCTTCAGCCACCGTTCTATGAAAGGATGCTTGGGAGTGTATCATCAAGCTTTTCTGATATGGTGGTAATAGGGGAAAGAATTGAAAGCGGTTTGAGAACAAGGAAAGTTGTCCAAAGTTCCCCGTCAATAGGAAGACCTATGACAGGGGCAGGAAGAAGAAAGGGTGAGGAAGCAGATGCTGTAATGGGAAATCAAGGTCAACATAATCAAAAAATGTTTCAACCTTCCCCTTTCCCTTTCCCACCTCATTATCCACCGTACGGACCTTACCCTTATGTAGCTGCTGCTTCTGGAAATCCATTTCCCCATCCTCAATCATATAGACCCCCACCTGTCCATAATTTTAAGAATACACCACCACCTCCTCCCCAACAATAGATGCAAAATCCCAACCCAAATCTTCCACAAAAAAAGCCAAACAATGACCGTCCTTCTGTCCAATTTGATCTAATTCCCATGACATATACTGAACTTTTGCCTCAACTTCTCAAAAGTTCTCTTGTTGTACGATGTCCTTTAAAACCCGTAGGGCCACCCTATCCTAAGGGGTATGATCCTAATGTGAAGTGTGATTATCATGCTGGGGCACCGGGGCATTCTACAGAAAATTGCATTGCCTTAAAGTTTAAGGTACGTGATTTGATAAATGCCAAGTGGTTGGATTTCGAAGAAGGCTCCCTAAATGTGATTAGAAATCCTTTGCCTAATCATGGAAATGCTGGGGTAAATGCAATAACACATGACTTGGGAAGTGATCATGTTAGGAATGTTTCAGATATCAAAACTCCTCTCCCATGGATCTATAATGAACTTTTGAGGAAAGGATTAATATCTGAAACTCAAAGTTCTAATGAGGATATTCATAATCAGATGCCTGAAATGCTTCAAAAATTACTTGACACCCATCTGGTACAAGTTTATCGTCTCCCTTGCAATGATGTCAACATGATCCATGGGCAGCATGGTACAAGCTCAGTAAGCCCAGTTACCCCCGTTCCTTTGGTGGTCTATTACACCAAGAAACCTTTGACCGAACCAGTCATAAACCATCCGTCCTTGACAATTAGGACCCCATCTCCATTTTCATACAAGGATACCCATGCAGTACCTTGGAAGTATGAAGTGGATGTAATCCCTCAACTCCTAAAGGGATCGTCATCCTCAGTAACCAATATTTCCGAGACAAGTGGAATGACTAGGAGCGGACGAGTTTATGCTCCTGAAAACTTGAGAAAGGAGGATGCACCTGTAAGTGAAAAAGAAAGTCGTGGTAAAGAACAAGACCCTCCCCAAGGAATAACAAAGGAAGATGCTTGTGAATTTTTGAAATTCATTAAGCAAAGCGAATACCAGGTCCTCGACCAGTTAAACCGCACTCCTGCAAAAATATCCTTGTTATCTCTCTTATTGGACTCAGAACCACATCGTGGAAAGTTATTGAAGGTCTTGAATAAAGCACATGTTGCGAAAGATATTTCTCCAGAAAAGTTTGAAGGGATAGTGGGGTATATTGCCTCAAATGACTACTTAACTTTCACCGACAAAGAGATACCTGCTGAAGGAAGAGGTCATAATAAGGCATTACATATCTCTGTCAAGTGTCGGGATCATATCGTAGCCAAGGTCCTAGTTGATAATGGCTCCTCTCTGAATATCATGCCAAAGTCCACTTTAAATCAACTACCTTTTGATGGGTCACATATGAAGCCAAGCTCAATGGTAGTAAGAGCTTTTGACGGTACTCGGAGAGAGGTCATTGGAGATATTGAGATCCCCATCCAAGTGGGCCCATGCACCTTCAATGTATTATTTCAAGTGATGGACATCAATCCTGCTTATAGCTGCCTATTGGGGAGGCCTTGGATACATTCTGCCGGTGTAGTTCCATCTACCCTTCATCAAAAGCTTAAATTTGTGGTAAACAACAAGCTAATCATTGTTTCTGGTGAGGGAGATTTCCTTATCAGTAAGCCCATGTCAACTCCATATATAGAAGCGGCTGAAGAAAGTCTTGAGACTTCCTTCCAATCATTGGAAATTGCTCACACCACCTATGTGAGCGAAGGGTTACAACTAGCTCGTCCTTCCAAAGCTTCTATGATGGTAGCCAAAGTGATGATGAAATCTGGATTCCAGCCAGGGAAAGGGCTTGGGAAGATGCTTGATGGAGGAGTAGACCCATTATCGGTTAAGGAGAATAAGAACGGCTTTGGGCTGGGATATCATCCATCTCCAATGGAAAGAGCGAAGGTTTTCGCAGATAAAAGAGAAAAACGACTTGCACGGTTAGAAAACCGAGAACCCCTAACTGCAAAGATCCCTATCTGTGACCTTTACCAAAGCTTCAGGAGTGCAGGCTTGACATCTCCAGACCAAGTGGTAGTCATCGATGATGAGTCCAAGAGAGAAGAAGACTTGATTTACCCTTGTCCTTTAGATACTGAGTTGTGTAATTGGGAAGCCGTTGAGTTTCCAGAGATCATTTCAAAGTAATTGTTCACTTTGTAGGTTTTTGTTTAAATCCTTTGGCTATGCCTAAAGCCTTAGGATGAGTTTTAATAAGGGCAAAACATGTTTCCTTTATCATTTCAAATAAATAAAAGTTAAGTTCAATTATCATTTTCCTTATTTTTCCTTTTTTATATTAAATAAATTGCAGATCTGAAATTGAATTCCAAAATAATAAGATTGCTTTCTCCCATCATGATTTTAATCCAACAAGCGAAGAGGATGAAGAGTCCGATGAACCTTCTCCTGAATTACTAAGGCTGCTAGATTAGGAAGATAAAGAAATTTCTCCCTATCTAGAAATTGTTGAAGTCATAAATTTGGGGAGTAAACAAGAAGTCAAGATCGGCACCTCTTTGAGTAGAGAACATAGGAGGGAATTAATAGAATTGTTGGTTGAATTCAGTGATGTGTTTGCTTGGTCGTATCAGGATATGCCGGGAATAGATAACTGCATCGTTGAACACAAGTTGCCATTAAAACCCGGTTGCGTCCCCATAAAGCAAAAGTTGAGAAGGATGAAGCCAGAAATACTCTTAAAGATTAAAGAAGAGATAACCAAACAGTTGGATGCTGGGTTCTTGGCTGTCTCCAAATACCCTGAATGGGTGGCCAACATTGTTCCGGTCCTGAAGAAAGATGGGAAGGTACGAATGTGTGTTGATTACCGGGATTTGAATAGAGCTAGCCCAAAAGATGACTTTCCATTGCCACATATTGATGTTCTTGTTGATAACACGGCCCAACATTCCATTTTTTCATTCATGGATGGATTTTCTGGGTACAACCAAATCAAGATGGCACCCGAAGACATGGAAAAAACCACTTTCATTACTTTATGGGGAACCTTCTGCTACAAGGTGATGTCTTTTGGATTGAAAAATGCCGGTGCCACTTACTAAAGAGCGATGGTAACTCTATTTCATGACATGATGCATAAAGAGATAGAGGTTTATGTGGATGATATTATTGCCAAATCCAAATCTGTTGAAGGTCACTTGATTGACTTACGAAAGCTCTTTGAACGCCTGAGAAAATTCAAACTCAGATTAAATCCGGCTAAATGCACTTTTGGGGCTAGCTCTGGAAGGTTGCTTGGTTTCATTGTGAGTGAGAAAGGTATCGAAGTGGATCCCGATAAAGTAAAGGCAATCATGGAAATGCCCGCTCCTAGCACTGAAAAAGAAGTACGAGGATTCCTTGGAAGGTTGAATTATATAGCTCGTTTCATTTCTCAACTAACAGCTGTATGTAATCCAATCTTTAAGTTGCTTCGTAAAAATCAACCATCACAATGGAATGATGATTGTTAGGAGGCCTTTGACCAAATAAAGCAATACTTGCAATCCCCACCGATCTTGGTTCCCCCAACCCCGGGAAGACCACTCCTGTTGTATTTGACTGTGATAGATGAGTCTATGGGCTCTGTACTGGGGCAGCATGATGAGTCTGGGAGAAAAGAGCATGCTATTTACTATTTGAGCAAGAAGTTCACTGAGTGCGAAGCACGATATTCCACTATAGAACGAACTTGTTGTGCATTAGCATAGGCTGCTCGTCGCCTAAGACAATACATGTTATCTTATACTACTTGGTTGATATCTGAGATGGACCCAATTAAGTACATCTTTGAGAAACCGGCTCTGACGGGAAGAATAGCTCGTTGGCAGGTTCTTTTGACTGAGTATGATATCATTCATGTCACCCAAAAAGCTATAAGAGGGAGTGCTTTGGCTGATCACTTGGCCCACCATCCCCTAAAAGAATACCATCCAATGTCATTCGAATTTCCTGACGAAAATATTATGATGTTGTCAGAAGAGAAAGATTGTCCTAATAGAACTTGGATTTTGATGTTCGATGGGGCATCGAATACACTGGGGCATGGGATTGGAGCCATCCTAATCTCACCAGATAACAAGCTTTTCCCTTTCACTGCTAGACTTTGTTTTGATTGTACCAATAATATTGCAGAATATGAAGCTTGTGCTTTGGGGATTCAGGCGGCACTTGAAGAAAAGGTGAAATCTCTACAAATATACGGAGATTCTGCCTTGGTGATTCATCAACTGAAAGAAGAATGGGGTACTAGAGATGGGAAATTGATTCCTTATCAAGCTCATATTATGGAACTAATCAAAGGGTTTGATGAAGTCTCTTTCCATCATATTTCTCGGGATGATAACCAATTAGCCGATGCTTTGGCCACGTTGGCCTCCATGTTCAACGTAAGTAGGGAGTGTGACATGCCCTTCATCGACATTGAAAGGCGTCTCGAACCTACATATTGTCATGAGATAGAAGAAGAGCCCGATGGGAAACCATGGTCTCATGACATCAAAAATTATATTCAAAATCAAGAATATCCCCCTGGTATCTCAGAAAATGATAAAAGAACCCTCAGGCGCCTAGCCCTGAATTTCTTTATGACTGGGAATACACTTTATAAGAGAAATTATGATTCTGTTCTCCTTCGTTGCGTAGACGTGACGGAAGCTAACAAAATCATGAAGGATGTTCATGAAGGGCCTTTCGGAACACATGCAAATGGGCACTCGATGGAAAGAAAAATTCTCTGATCTGGATATTATTGGATGACAATGGAGAATGATTATAATAACTATACCAAGAAATGTTACAAGTGTCAAACCTATGCAGACAACATTCATGCACCACCATCTTCTTTGCACGTTCTAACAGCGCCTTGGCCTTTTGCTATGTGGGGCATAGATGTTATTGGTCCCATTGAACCAAAAGCATCGAATGGGCATCGCTTTATTTTGGTGGCCATTGATTACTTCACCAAGTGGGTTGAAGCAGCTTCCTACACCAACGTGACTAAAAACGTTGTAGTCAAATTCATCAAGAGAGAATTGATTTGTAGATATGGTTTACCAAATCAAATCATCACTGATAATGGTACAAACCTGAATAATAAAATGATGGATAAACTCTGCGAGGAATTCAAAATCAAACACCTCAATTCATCTCCATACAGACCTAAGATGAATGGAACAGTGGAAGCTGCTAACAAAAATATAAAGAAAATCATACAAAAGATGGTTGAAACCTACAAAGACTGGAGTGAGTTGCTTCCTTTTGCTTTACATGGGTATCGTACCTCTGTACGAACTTCGACAGGGGAAACACCCTTCTCATTGGTGTATGGTATGGAAGCTGTTTTACCAATAGAAGTGGAAATTTCGTCTTTAAAAGTAATCATGGATGCCAAATTAGAAGAAGCTGAAAGGGTTCGGTCCCGGTATGATCAATTAAATTTAATTGATGGGAAAAGGTTAACCGCTCTCTGTCATGGGCAGTTATACCAAAAGCGTATGAAGAAGGCATACGAAAAGAAAGTGCGACCTCGTCAATTTCATGAAGGTGATTTGGTACTGAAGAAAATCTTGCCGAATCAAAATGATCATCGAGGCAAATGGAGGCCAAATTATGAAGGACCATTCGTTGTAAAGAGAGCCTTTTCTGGAGGAGCTTTGATTTTGACGAACATGGATGGTGAGGAGTTATCTTTCCCGGTCAATTCAGATGCAGTCAAGAAGTATTATGCTTGAGCATACTCTAAAGAGATAGGGTAGTCTTTATGTCCTCTAAAAGTTTGGATTAAAAATTATGATGTAAACTTGTAATTTTCCCAAGTAAATATATGGGATTCTCAATTTCAGTTCCAATCCTTGTCTTGTCAGGTTTCATTTGCATGCATTTTGTGGAAAATATTAAAAAAAAATCATGAAAGGCATATTTTTAATCTCAAACAAGCTTGATACTTCCCAATTACACAGACCTTGGTAATCAGGATATTCCGCTCTGCCATGAGTAATAACAAGTCCCATAAAGATTGTGGTAGTCACCTGGAGGAAACAAGATCTTTGACCTTTGGTTTTCCACTTGACTATTTCTTCCATGCAGGTTTGAGGGTACAACAAGGACAAATGCTCCCCATAAAGAGTCGAGATCAACAGTTTCAGCCTATCACCTAACTCCAGTAGGGATGGTTTACTAAGATGTGAAAATGCAATCCTTGTATTCACTCGGAACCCTCACTAAGTCAGAAAAGTCAATCTCAGACACATTCTTCTTGAGCATAAATCTCATATAATTCTCCATCATAAGTCATTATGTTAGAGGTATTTCCCTTAAGTCTTACTTCATGTCAAAGCCTCAGGTATCCATTCCTAGGCTACCAAATCAAATCAGGGGCATTTCCCCAGTCATTTATTTTCATGTCAAAGCCTCAGGTATCCATTCCTAGGCTACTAAAACAAATCAGGGGCATCCCCCAGTCATTTATTTTCATGTCAAAGCCTCAGGTATCCATTCCTAGGCTACTAAAACAAATCATGGGCATCCCCCAGTCATTTGTTTTCATGTCAAAGCCTCAGGTATCCATTCCTAGGCTGTCAAAATCATTCAGGGGCATCTCCCTATTCATTTAGTTTCATGTCAAAGCCTCAGGTATTCTTCCCTAGGCTATCTCAATCAAAATCAAATCAGGGGCATCCCCCCAGTCATTTAGTTTCATGTCAAAGCCTCGGGTATTCTTCCCTAGGCTATCATAATCAAAATCAAATCAGGGACATCCACCCAGTCATTTATTTTCATGACACAGCCTCAGGTATCCTTCCCTAGGCTATCTCAATCAAAATCATTCAGGGGTATCCCCCTGTCATCTATTTTGTGTCGCAGCCTCAAAATGTCAAGACAACTTCATTAACCCCTAGGTTGTGTCGTTTATCTTCCTGTCATGTTCCAAGTGCCTCTCCTTAAACTGTCTAGCATTGGGACAACACCATTCGGCTATTTACTTCTTGTCAAAAGTTGTCAAGTATTCTTAGTGGTGTTCACGTCTTTACTTTCTTTTCACATCAATAATATGAATATGTCTCATATTCTTTCATGAAAAGAAGTAAAGAGAGGCATCTGTGAACACCTATTTTTGTCCAGTGATATATATTAAAATAAAAAAAAAGAGAAAAAAGAAAAAAAGAAAAAAAGAGTTTATTTGTCCTAGAATCCGGAGTCAATGTTGACTGCATTAACCGGGGTCCTAGCACGGTTTCATGACTGGTGTTACCTCATTAGTTCTAAGCTCGTACAGCCTTAGTGGAGTACGGTATTTTACACCTCAGTCCGAAGGGAATCCGAGGTTCTTCAAGTTAAAACTGATGTGTTAATCCGTACTTGAACTTCAAGACACACCGGAGGTACACCTGCAGGAGATTCCCCAATGCTTAATATTTAACCGAGGTGAAGAGAAATGTCTATAGTTGACCAATGATTTCAGACCCCGGTTATGACTTATCAGTTCTCGTTGGTGACGTGGTACAGTGCTTAGAACCCCGACCAGTCCAGATTGCCACCCCGGATCAAATTAAAAAAATAATATTAAAAATTGCATAGTGACTGTTGGAATAGTAACCCTTCCCCATCTATATAAATACCCAATCCCTCTTCATTTCCTACCACACCTCTTATTTCATCAATTCTCTTCATTTCTCTCAAGCAATGGCTGATGGATGCCGAAGCCAAGAGGAAAGAATAAGGGAGGGAAGACGATGTTTTGTGACTACCTTTTTACTCCTTATACTGTGGGTAGTAATTTATATTTATTGGATATTTTATTTATTTCCATATATGTAATAAATAATTTATGTTTCCATTTGTATTTTTAAATAAAAGGCCAAAAAAAATCAAAGAAAAAAAATAAAAAAATAAAAAAAAATAAAAAAAATAAAAAAAATCAAAAAAATCAAAAATCAAAAAAATCAAAAAAAATGGGCCAAAAAAAAAGGTCCAAAAAAAAAACATAGAATTAAAAAAAAAAGTCACGTTGGCTTGGCTTTCGGTGGTTTTAGTGGTGGGCCCCGGTTTGGTTGGATAATTGGAGAAAATTGGGGAAATTGACATCAAATTTGGACAAATTGAAAAAGTAGAAAAGTGATGTCATTTATGGAGGATCCAATGCTAATTTTCTTCTATAAATAGAAGGTGATATTGAGGCATTTTGGAGGAAGAAGAGGAAAAAGAGGGGAAAGAGTGTTAAATTTTTGTGAGAATTTTTAGAAAGTTTGGGTTTTCAAAAATTACTTTGTGTAATCCTAGTTAGGAAAATGAGTGCACCACTCTTGTTTGTCTTAGTATGTGAGTTTTTGTGAGCTAAAATACTGTCCAAGTGTTGTAACCGGTATCCAAATACCTTCAAATCAAGTCCAAACAAAGCCAAAAGCAAAGGAAATCTACACAAAATTGATTTCCCGACTTCCGTTCTAGTTTCTCTGTAATTGATCTTGTACCAAGGTATTTTTTATTAATACAAAGTTGTTTATTTATATTTATTTATTCGTCTTATTTAATTGTTATTTATTTTTCTGCACTTTTATTTTTCTTTATTTATATTCAAGCACTTTATTTTCCTGCACTTTATTTTTCTGCAGTTATTTATCTGTTTATTTATTTTTATGCATCTCCATCTTTATTTATTTATTTGTACCTTTATTTTTCCTTATTTATTTTTTTTACACTTTTATTCCTCTTTATTTACTTTTCTGCACTTTTATTATTGTTAATTTATTTTTCTGTACTTTATTTATCCGTACTTTATATTTCTGCAATTATTAGTTCATTTTTTTTTATTTTTTACATTTTTATCTTTATTTATTTATTTTTATGCCCTTTTATTTTATTTATTTACTTTCCCGTCCCTTTATTTTTGTTATTTACTTTTCCGCCCATTTATTTCATGTATTTATTTTTCTACCCCTTTATTTTTGTTATTTATATTTCTGCCCATTTATTTTCATGTATGTACTTTTCTGCCCCTTTATTTTTGTTATTTACATTTCTGCCCCTTTATTTTCATGTATTTACTTTTCTGCCCTTTATTTTTGTTATTTACATTTCTGCCTCTTTATTTTCATGTATTTACTTTTTAGCCCCTTTATTTTGGTTATTTACATTTCTGCCTCTTTATTTTTGTTATTTACATCTCTGCCCCTTTATTTTCATGTATTTGCTTTCCTGTCCCTTTATTTTTGTTATTTACTTTTCTGCTGCTTTATTTTTGTTATTTACTTTTCTGCTCCTTTATTTTTTTTATTATTTATTTTTATGCCCCTTTATTTTATGTATTTATTTTTTCTGCTCTTTTATTTTTATGTATTTATTGTTATGTCTATTTATTTTTATTTTTATCTTTTTGAACTTTTTATTTATTTTTTCTACCTTTATTTTTTTATTTTATTATTATTATTTATTCTCTATACTTTTTATTTTTAGTTATTTATCTTTTTGCTTTCTTTTATCTTTCTACACTTTCTATTTATTTATTTACGTTTAACCATTTTAATAGTTTATAAATATGTATATATATATACATAATTATCCATTTTTATTATGGTCATGATTTCCTATTATTTTCTCTTAGTAACCTTTTAATAATTAAGAAAAAATCATTTTCATAAAAAATAAAAAAAATCAAGACTAATAAATAGTGTGTTATTTATTCATTCATTTTTCTCTTAAATTTAAGATGAGATTAATTTAGATGAGACATCTTATTAATCTTATTTTTTAAAAAAGATAATTAAATAATATTCCTTGTCAATTTTAATTAATTAAGTGTATTATATTTCTTTATCTTCATGTTGATGCTTTTAATTTTATTTTTTCTCTTATCTTTATTTATTTATTTATTTATTTGTTTTGAACTTTATATTTCTTAATAAAAATCAATTTTTTTTACTAGAAAATAAGTAAGACAAGACGTCTTATTTTTTTTTATCTTTTTATTTTTATGGTCTTTTAATCATTTATATATTTATTTTCTTAGAACTAAAAAACAACAAACTTAGGAGATGTATTTTTTTACTACCTTTGTTTTATTCATATTTATATATTTTTATTGTGTATATTATTTATGATTGTTTTATGAAGGATGAAATATTTGTTAATCATTTTTTAAATTATGCATGATCAATTTGGGTAACCATTTTTTACGGACAGTGTGGGGTGCTAATACCTTCCCCTCCTGTAATTCGACTCCCGGACTAAACAGAATCTCATTTTTTTAAAACAAAAAAAAACCAGTGCTATTTAAAGGTTTTCCTAATATTTTCCTTAATAAATATTGGTGGCGACTCCTTGAACCCTTTATTTTTTAGGCTTCTCAAGAGCCTCACTTCAATGCAGTTTCAATTTTCTTTTATTTGTCTTTAACCAGTCCACGTCGCGCGCCGGGATCCCGGTCGCGACACTTGCCGAGTGAGATAATTGCCGAGTATGAATTGTTATATTTACCGAGTGTGATGGCTATGTTTGCCGAGTGTGAATTGGTTTTTAATTGCCGAATGAAAATTTAAATAATTGTTGAGTGATGTTATATTTTCCGAGTGGAAAATTGTTATGTTTGCCGAGTATGAATTATTGTACTTGCAGTGAGAATTGATGAGTATGATGTTATATTTGCCGAGTGCAATTTTATTGTATCTGACGAATGTGAACTGTCATAATTTACCGAGTGTGATGGTTATAATTGCCGAGTGAGAAATGCAATAACTGCCGAGTTTTAATTGCTATGATTGTCGAGTGTGAGTGTATTGCTAACTGTGAGTAAATGCCGAGTGAAATATGCAGTTTAAGAATAAAGGAATCGGACGAAGTTTATACTCGTATTTTATTTAAATTCCGTTCTAGATTAATTATGATGCTAAACACTCACCCTTGCTGTGGTTTACATTTTTAGTAACCAGTGACAGGGAAGAGGTCGGAGCCATGGAGGTGCGCCAAGTGGAGGATTGATGCCAAGGAACCGAGTGGTTTTGAAATGAATGTAATATATATATATTTTGAGTTTTTTGAGTGATGCTATATGATTGAGTTGAACTAATTTTGAATCGGTATGCCGACTAATGTGAACATAAATTTATGTTATGTAATCGGTATTAAATTTCTTGAGTGTTTGCTGTAGTAAGGTCGATTACCGGGTGAATCTAGCTGAGCAGATTCTGTTTTGTCCGAGCGAGGGCCGGTTGATTTGGTGCCTATCTCGCTCGAGTATCCTGTCTTTTTTCGAGTAAAAATTAGAGAGCTTTTCCGAGTGAAGGAAGGATGGGATGTTCCCGAGTGAGATATTGGTCGAGCGAACTATTTTGAGTGAAGCTTAAGATTGTATTCCGGGTGAGGTATACCCGAGAGAAACAGTTTTCGAGTGAATGAAAGCTAAGAGTTTTCCGAGTGATGAAATTGTAAGCTGTTACCGAGTGACACATAACCGAGTGGTCCTTTTCCTAGCGAAACCCCGACTTGTGAGTTTGGTTCGCCGTGTGGTATTCGCTCAAGCGAGTCGACACTCGCTTAAGCGAATCAGGGGCTCGCTCAGGCGATTGACCCCTGACTCTGTTTTCCTTCTTTCGCTGTTTCTGAATAACTCTATTTTATTAATGGTTTCAGTTCCAAACGATTTCAGTCGGTTATTACTATTTAAAGTATGTTTTTATTATTTTGAATATATTTAATAAATGTAATTATTATTTTATATTGAGACCGGGTGGATTTTTATTAAAAGTGAAAAATCTATTGTGAAAAATAAGAAAATTGATGAGGGACGTCACAAGGTACGTGGCAGCTGCTGCTTATGTTGATTTTGTTCTTTTTGTTCTTCGATGATAAGCATGCAAATATGGTATGATCATTTTTCCTGAAGCATCACCAAAATAGATTTTTCAAACGTTGACGAGGAATTCTTTATTCAAGATGCTTCTATCATACTTTTGTTGTTCTACCAGACTTTTAGAACATACACTCCCCTTTTGTTTTTACAACCTAATCTTCATATCCTAAAATTGCTTTTGCATTTAAAAGAAAATGTTATAAGCAGTTTAGACTTTATTCTTTTAGCAAAAATACTTGATGATTGATATAAACAAATCATAAAGTCTGGGGTCTGGTCCATCAATACTTAAAACTTATATTTTTTGTCCAGACTTTTTCTTAACAATCTCCCCTTATTTGTTAATAACAAGCATCAAGTCTTTTCATGGGAAAAATTTATCATCAGAGTAACATAGAATCATAAGAATGATAAAGACAAATTAAAATAAGTGGATTCTGCATTGATCAAAATAGTTCATACAATATGTATCATTCTTAGTCAATACATTGAACCACAAAAAAGGACTTCTACATTAACTCCCCTTTTTGTAATCAACAAAAGAGAGAACATCACCGAGACTCAAAAAGTAGATCATGAGTGGGACTGGTAGTAAAAAGAGGAAAAGAAGCAGATGAAAGAACAGTGAAAAAACGAGTTTGAAACATAAACAGATACAGGGAAGGAAAGGTAATCAAAGAGAAACGATATAAAAAGATAGGATTATAAGAAGATGAGGAATAAGAACAGGAAGGTTCTTCCTGAAGAATCCAAAGAAAATAACACCATAATGCATCTATAGGAGCTTCTGTGGGATTGGGCGTGGTCCAAAGACTTTTGATAGTTGCAGCAGATAGTTGCTTGGGCTGAAAAGGACCCTTGTAGATCGGCTTAGGCTTGGGAGGCATAGGTTTCTTGAGTCTACCCAAAGAGATCCATTTAGCAAGAGGAGGGGGTCTTAGAACCTCAAAAAGAATCTTTTTCCAAGGAGTAGCGATAGGGCAATTTTTGATGGAGACATCATTAAGAGTGATGAAGCCATGCTTAAGATCACGAGCCACATATGTTTGCTCAGCTTAAAGCACATGATACATCCCCAGGTCATCATTGGAGAATAGGTCTGGGAAGCCAAGAAGTCGTTCAATGGGAAGATGAGGGTAACGTTTAGGGGCAGACGGGAGAATATGAAGTCTGTATGGATCAAAGGAAGGGTGATTCACAATGACTTGATTTTGAGGGGTAGAATAGGTAGGGTCAGAGGTGTCAAGCACAGGTTTAAAATCAAAATATTGAGGTAAGGTGGGGTAGTGTTTGAGAAGAGGGGGAAGACGAGACTTGTGAACAACAGTGGAGATTGGGGAATAAGGGACAATAGCAAGGGAAGAGGCGGGGTAAGGTAATGGTGGAGGCAAAATGACAAGAGGAATAGGCTAAGGAGTAGAGGGAGCAGAGTCTGGGGAATGCAGGGGTTTAGACCTTGGCCTTTTGTGAGATATCTCAGGGGAAGGAGACCTTTTTCGCTTGAGTGAAGCTTTGAAGGCATTCTTGTCACTGCAATAGATAGCAATAGAGGCGTAGAATTGATTGAGCCAATCAAGATATTCCTAGGTGCAGACTTCGGAGAGGGGATGGTGTTGTAGGTATCCACATATGAAGTAGAGATAGTGAGCATATGCAGGATAGCCACCACATTCTTATAATGTATCATGATTGTCAGTCATGACTCTCTGATAATCAGTTTGAAGCTTATTAAATTTGGATTTCCAGTCTGAGACAGCGACATCAGGATGCAAGGTAGTGAAAACAGAAGTGAATATGTCCATGGTTTTTTCATCAGAAAGTGGCTTCAAATGAGACTCAAAAGATGGTTGAAACAGAGGAATTTGAGTCTGTGGGGCTTTGACTACAAAAACCTTGATACGCTTACCAAACTTCTTTTTGAGAGGACGTTGTTGTAGTCTTTCAATAGGGAGTTGATCATCAGGGTCTGGAGAACCCTTAGGTGTTGTTGGAGGAGCAATCGAGAGGAGACAAGTGCTCGAGAAGGTGGTGAGTCTGGGTTGTTAGAAGGGGCATCAGACTCTTCAAGAACCAACCTCCTTGGCTTCTTAGTGGAGCGAGTACTTGGTGTGCGAGATGGATCAGACTTTCGTTTCTTCGAAGGAACATCCTTTTTCTTCTTCTTTTGGATGGTCAAAGTAGTATTTGAAGGTGAAGTAGATGCAGAGGAGAAGGCAAGTAACTTACTAACCATCATGGAAGGGGTAACCAAGTCCGATACTGAAGTTGGTTGAACATTTTCAAGTTCAAAGACTTTCATAGGACAGCTGGATAAGGAATCTTATTCTATTTCTTCCCTATGGATGAAATTAAATATGTCATGATGATGTTAGGCAAGTTAACCTTCTCTTTGGAGAGCATGTGATACATGCAAAAAATGAGCAAGCTTAGTGACAGTGTCCTTCGCACTTTTTCTAGGGCAAAATATTTGCTTCATCATAAGGTGTAGCATTTTGGCCTTTGGGAGGAGAGACCCACATGCAAACTTGACCGGATGTTGATTTCCATACAACAGTTCATTGATCTCCAGGGAAGACACCACATTGAATTCGAAGAGCTCATCGTACACCTCCCCTACATTGAGACATCCAGTAACAGTAGCAATGAGGTCCGTAGAGAATTCAATAGGTTTACCTTGAAGAGTACCAAGGATAAGAAATCGGGATTTGTCCACTGAGACGGTGTTCCAGAAATCAAGAACCATAGATGGAGAGTAGGAAGTCTGATCAATACAAAACTGAGTCCAGCCAATGTCATCGAGTTCTTCAGAGATATCATGCTCTTCTAGCTTGTTCTTGAGGTTGAGAACTGAGGATTCAATAATGTCAGAGACTTTGAATGCCATTTCTTTGGTGAGAAGAGAAGAAGAAGGTTTTTTAGAAGAGAAAAGAAATTTTTTGAAAGAGAAGTTGAAGAGAGAAGAGAGAGATAAAATGAAAAATGGTGGGAAAAAGTGAAAATGAGGGGACATTTACAAAAAGTTGCACTAGAAGAGAGAGAAAATGTATTCAGAGAGTGGTTATACTAAAGTGTGATAACTACTGCCATGTTTTAGAAAGTAAAAACTGAAAAATCTTTTCTATAATAAGTCTCTCAGAGTGTGAAGTCAAACAAGGCAATGTGTAGTAGACTGATACATAGAGCAGACTATTTAGGCAATAATTTTTAAATTTAAATTATGCTTAATGAAATTAAACCTGGCCTCTGCTAGAGGCTTAGTGAGGATGTCTGTCCATTGATAATTTGTGTCCATGAATGTTAGGTCCAGGGTGCCTTTTTGCACATAATCACGAATGAAGTGACATTTGACTTCAATGTGCTTTGCTTTGGAGTGCTGAATAGGATTCTTGGAGAGGTTTATTGCATTTGTATTATCACAAAAGACTGGGATTTTGTTTTCTTTGATTAAGTAATCCTCAAGTTGACATTTGATCCAAAGAAGTTAAGAGTGTAACATCCCATTTTCCACTCAAATAGAAAATAGATATTAATATCTCTTTCATGAGAAAACACTTACTATTAGTTAGTTGATTATTAACTAATTAATATTTTTATGAAATTTTGGTACTTTATTTAATTATTTTGTTAAAATAATAATAAAATAATAATAATATATATGTATTTTGAATAAGGATTTTAGAATGACTTAATTAGTATTCATTGATTAAGAAAATTATATTAAGAATTTTGAATATCTTTATTATTCACAACTTTTTTTAATGTTTTTATATTTATGTTTTTACATATTTATGATTTAACTCTTATTAGATTTTAAAATAAAATTTTGAAGGAATTGGACTATGGTTTTTTAGAACTTTTTAATCTACGTATTATTTATGATTTTCTAGAATTTTTAGAAAATTTGAAAATATTTTAATAAAAAAATATATTTTAAATCATTTTATATTTATATAAAGTACTTAAAATTCAAAATATTTATAAGAAAGTGAAGTTAAATTATAAGAAAATTTTCTAAAATTCATTTCAAGTACACTTATTTAAAAATGATTGGTTTGAGTAAAATCTTGATTTTTACCAATCGTAAAAAAATCAAAAACGTACTAATAAATTTTTATTAACAACAAATTTTAGATTTTTAAAATTTAAACTTTATATTACTTACTATAAAATTAGTGAGGTCTTATATAATATCGTTAAATTTTAAAAAGGACTGATTTTGAATATTTAAAATATACCGAGTGAATGGTTACTATTTGGCTTAATAATTCAGCTGACATTTACTATATAAAACACTGTGCATGAACGAAAAGTTCAAATGTTGCATAGTAACTAGATACAAAATTTTCAAAATTACACAGTACTTTTATAATAAGATAATAAAATACACAGTACAAAATTTTGCTATAAATAGAGGGGAGCACCGAAGGGAAAACTCACTTTTCAGATTAAATTTTCTTAATATAGCAGTGTTAGAGAGATAGTGGTAGGAGTAAGAGAGAGAAATATTTTTTTTGGAAAGAGGTTCTGTTAAGATTATAAGGTAAGAATAACTCTCTTTTATATTTTTTAGGTTTATTTTCATATTGTTTTAGAAATCTATTATTATACTGGATATAATATTATTTTAAGTTACTATTCTGAATAGTAAATTACTATGGCAATAATAAATCACTATTACGAATAGTAAATTATTATTTAAATAGTAAATTACTATTTACTATTACTATTTACAATTTACTATTACTATTTACTTTTTACTATTTAGTTTTACTATTCACGATTTACTATTTACTGTTACTATTTATGTTTCACTATTTATTATTACTATTCATGATTTACTATTTACTGTTACTATTCATGATAACTATTTAAAATTTACTATTTACTATTACTATTTGAAATTTACTATTTATTGTTACTATGCATAATTACTAATTACCATTTCTGTTTTAAATAGTAATCTTTATTTTTATCTTATGTCTATACTGAAATAAATTGGTATTAATAGAACTCGGAGGCGCAATACGAACTCACTGTTGGTAGCAATTCAAGGTAAGAGGAAGTGCGATAAGAATATAATATGAAAAGACATAAAAATAATGGGAGGAGTCCTCTACTCCTTTTAACTATGAATAATTATTATATTTTAAAGTAATACTTACTATCATTTTAAGTAAATAAATAAAATTTATTCAAAAGTTTAAAATATTTAGATGAATCATATTTGATTAACCTAACATAAAGTTTAAAATATTTAGATGACTCATTAACCTAACATACCGTATCATTGAGATTTGGACTGTTATAGACTTATATGAACTATTATGGACTGAATTATACCTTTGCGTTGATTGGACTATGATGGACCCATATAACCATTGGACTATTTTGGACTTGATATGGACCAACTAACATTAGGACTAGACTACTATAACTTAAAATGAACTTTAATAATTAAGACACCTTGAAATAAATTGTGTAGATTTTGTATAGTAATTGTGTTATTTTTATTTGATTTGATTATGATCGATATTTGATTGTGAGTGATGATATTTAATTATGATTGACAATATTTGGTTATGATTTATGAATGATTGATGATTTTGTGATGTTGAGTTTGAGCATATAGCAAACATGACAGAAAGCTAAAACTCAGTAAAAATATACTTATCTCTTACTCTTTAAAGTATTAATTTAAAAGAAATTATTTCTCAATGTTTATTCAGATTATTGTTAAGAAATTTTTCTTAACTTTCAATAAAAGTATATAATTTGTATAACTCATTTTATCTTTCAAAATAAATTATTTAATTAAATTAAATTTTAGTTATTTTATATAAAAAAGAGAAAGTATTTTATAAAAATAATATATTTATATACGTATATGTATATGTATGGATATGAAAATATTTGATTCTCAAATGGTAATAAGATACTTCAATAATATTTTATTTTAAACTTTTGAAAATAAGAGTTTTAATTTCAAAAGTGTTTAGAAATATTATACATTTTTTAATACATTTTTTTAAGTATTATAATTAAAGATGGAAGAAAATCAATAATTCAAACTTGTGTCTAAAGTAAATTAATTTTCTATAAATGCTTTAAAGAAGGTTTGAAATATATGTTAAGAATTTGAAACTCAAATCATTTGTGAATGATAAAGAAAAATTGTACTAAAATTCTTCTACGTGTGGCAGAACTTATTTAAGAGTTTGGAAATATGTAGTTCATCGGGGTGGCTATGTTGTGATTTATAGGCCCCGAAGATATAGTTTATACTTGAGTTTCTAAAAGTCTTAACCAACTCAATACACGAGTAGTTCATGCATCATGAATCATTAAAGATAAATGAGATGTGATATTGCCTGGGAACGGATTATAGAAACTGTGGATACATTAGAGGAGGCTTAATTGCGAGCCTTGGGATGAAAGGGTGTGAAAGGGCGCTTCAAGGGACCTGCGGTCACTCCCTAGTGTCGGGTACTTTCACAATAAAAACCTTCTCAGTCTGACTAGTCTCTAAGTGTTTCTATGCCAGTTGAGTTGTTCATATGCCATGAAGGCATTTATGTTATTATTATCCAGAATTATGGAACAGTGTAAACTCTTGGTTGACCCAGTGCAAATTAAAACTTTAAGGACCCACATGCATAAACTGAATAAGATAGTAGCATTAAAAGCATTACATAACATTCATGTGATTGTGACATTCTATGTGGATAGTGTGAATGAAAATATAATTATTATGTTTATGGAAACCCTACATTCATAATTGATTGTGTATGAGATTATGACTGATATTATTATATTAGTTTATGAAAACCCTTATGCTTATATGTTATCTATAAGATATTATATTTTTTTTTCTCACTCCTTCTTATTTAAATTTGTGTTCAAAATATATGCTATGTGATGTATAGCTAGCAGTCTAAGGTGAAAGGATGAAATTACAAAAGGGTAAAGTGGTCTCATCAGGTGAAGAGATATGGCAAGAGTAGGATTCCAAAACCCTATGGTTCGAGGACTAGGAAATGATTGGTCACAGTCATGGTAGAGGTATAATTTAGTTTTAGTTTACCTTATTACAATATCAAGTTGGATAATTGTAACAAGATCAAGGTTAAACTTTGATAAACCTTATCATTCAGTTATAATACTGTAATCTTTTATCACTTATGATTTCTATAAATTTGTTTTGTCTTTATGGATAAATATTAAAAGACAACATTTTTTTTACTTTCAATATTCAAAGGAAATCATGTATATATACGTCCTTGTATACACGAGATAAGGAATGATAGATATGTATATATATATATATATCTTTCTAAAGAATAAGAATACTTATATATCTCGTGTATATAAAGGGGTGTTATAGAGAGCAACACCTAGCTGCAGACATATATTCTGCTTCGGTAGTTGAAAGTGAAATGGAGTTTTGTTTTTTGCTGCTCCATGAAATTAAGTTGCTCCCAAGAAGTGACATCCATCACTGGTACTTTTTCTATCAAGTCGATCTCCTGCAAAGTCTATATCACAAAATCCAAAAAGAGAGAAAGAGTCTGTTCGTTTGTAGAACAGCCCTAGATTAGTTGTTCGAATAAGATATCTTAGAATCATCTTCACTGCAAACAAGTGTGATTTATAACGCCCTCTGTTACATCTCAATAAATTCTAAAAAAATTTGTTATTTTTTTTTCTAAAATATGATTATTAAAAAGAAACTATCAAAATAAATTACATACAACATTTCTGAAATACCTCATGATTATCATTAAAATTTATAAAGTAATTTTATATTCATTCGAAGAAAATAAATATTAAACATTATTAGAAAGAGAGGAAACTTCATGGCCCAAGAGCAGTTACTTAATGACATTATTTATTCATTGGACCACGGAATTCATCTCGAGCTCCATTTCTAGAATGTGCTATATTTACTACCTAGATTCTTCGATCCTTCCCTCTGTACAAACCATCAATTTAAAATATATGAAACAAAAACATAAAGAAATAAGTGAGAAACAGAATATAATATTCCCAAATGAGACATAAGCAATAAAGAGTTTTCATAAACTAATATAATAATATCAATCACAATCACATACGTCATCAATTATGAATGTATAAATGTTATGCAATATCTTCATCATAACTTACCTATATATATAGGCCCTTAAATTTTAGTTTGCACTGGGCCAACCTGGAGTTTATACTGTTCCATAATTCCGGATAATAATAACATGAACATCTTAACTGGCATGGAAACACTTAGAGACTAGTCAGACTAAGAAGGTTTTTATTGTGAAAGTACCCGACACTAGGGAGCGACCCTATAACACCCCTGATTTTTTGTACTCGAATCCCGATGTGATCGTCATAATTAATGAAAATACGAATAAATTTTTCACGTTTGAAAATATTTCCAAGACATCACCATGATCACATCAAGACCCAAATCACAGAAAACCAAAGAGTGAGATTAAATAACCCTAAGCTGGATCTATAAATAAATTGCCCATAACGGTATACGAAAATAATAGTGTTTACAGCGGAAGAATGTGTATAGCAGGTACACGCCTAGTCCCATATATGACGATATGAGAAAAGGCTCGGCAAAGCATGCAATGGCATATCATAAGCCTAATAGACAACCATCATCATTTTACATAATTACATAAGCATGCAATGCCTAAGATATAATTATATCTATACGTAAATACATTCCTATATATTCGGGAATCTTCTCCCGACTATCACAATCATTAATGAACGTCACTCAATTTCAATCCTTCTAATATACATCAAATCATCTCTTACATACTATATTTACATCTCCAAATTCATAATTCCAAAGGATTATTCCATACATATTCCATTTCATTAAAACATCTATGTCATCATAAACAATTTATACATTATACAAAAACCCATAAATGATGTCGGCCAAGGCACTTCCTCTACCACTATATACCTTCATCCAAGCTTTAATTAAAATCTGAACTCATCCCATGGCAACCTGCATCACAATGCTAAAAAGGAGACCACATGGGAGAGTGAGTTATACATTCAAAATGACGAATAATATATATATTGTGATCATGTGTATATGTATACAAACATCATGTGTGCTTTGCTATCAAAACATCAAATTATCATTCATTCATTATCTCATTATCACAATAGGCATACAAGCCTCATGAATCGCAATTCATATCATAAATAAGCACCATATATACACAATCACAAACACCATCATTTTGCCACTTATCAACAAGGGCATTCATAATCTTTATCGTCATTATTCCATTAAGGTTCCACTCGAATACCTCCTCGCAAGGGGTTTCTCAACACTCGTGGTCATCCCATTTCAAATGCCATGGTCTTAAAGCTAATGCATATGTCAACTGTTTAATGCATATGCAACGGATCTGATTTTCAAATTCAACAATAATCACAATCACTTAAATTATCATCATCACTCAGGGATACACCCTTCGTGGCACCCCGCAAGGTGATTCATTTCAACATTATTCAACAATAATAGGACAACATCCTCTTCACTCCGGGATATACCCTTTGTGGCACCCCGCAAGGTGATTCATTCCAACATTATTCAACAACAATAGGACAACGTCCTCTTCACTCCAGGATATACCCTGTGTGGCACCCCGCAAGGTGATTCTCTTCACAATAATTATCACAATACCATCATTACTCGGGGATACACCCCTCGTGGCACCCTGCAAGGTGATATATTCAACAATATGATCAACATCATCTTCACTCCGGGATTTACCCATCGTGGCACCCCGCAAGGTGATTCGTTCAACAACAATATTCAATAACAATAGGACAACGTCCTCTTCACTTAGGGATATACCCTTTGTGGCACCCCGCAAGGTGATTTATTCCATATTAACAATGCATATCAATGCCATGCTATGCCATGAATGCAACAATGCAATAATGCATGTGCCCAACAATCTCGCAAGGATCTCTCACCCTCTCAATTAGAGGTATATTTCAATTTTGGCATTTTCAATAATCATATAATTATTTACAAGCCCCTCAAGGCATATCATTCATATAATTGGCATCTCAATGGCCGCAACTTCATTCATAACAATCCACACATGGATATCACAGGCATGGCAAACGTCATCATATTATTCTACACTTGGAACTATCCAAGACATATTCATCATTCACATATATAGCCATCACACATATGTCCATCATAATCATATTCTTGACCTTGCATTTCAACACAACACATTTTTATATTTCACATCATATAATGAATTCAATATCCATATTCAACCACAATGGTTTTGTCATAGAATCATTAATAATAACGAACATCCCTGTTTTAAGGAAATGATCCACAATTTCATTCATTATTACCCATTATGATTGTCATCTCAATATCTTATTCGTTATCCATCACCACCATATCATGTTGTAGGCATATATATATATATATATATATATATATATATATATATCTTTATACATCCCTCAAGTATCAAATAATATAAAGGAAAAAGGTCCAAAACCATCAGGACCAAGAAAAGAAGGGTCAACATAATCAAAACCGAGAGAAAAGAGGGGAAAATACCATCAGGGGTGTCACTCGCTCAAGCGAGTCCCACATTCGCTTAAGCGAGATAGCCCATCTCGCTTGAGCGTCTCAGCTCGCTCGGGCGAAATCAAGCCAGTACCAAATTCCAGGTTGCTCGCTTGGGCGAGACACTACACACCCAGCCAATCGCTCGGGCGAAATAGCTCCAGTAGCTAATTTTACACTCGCTCGCTTGAATGAGGTATCCACTCGCTTGAGCGGAAACCAACTAGAGGTCGTCCTTCCCAACACTCGGTTTACTCAGTGGACCTGTTCTAGGGCCGACTCCTTCCATTGGGTCCTTCACCCAGCTAAATCATTCCAGGACCAACTTCACATTGCCAAGCATATACCCACTCGTTCAACTAGGCTCCCCAACACTTGGGTTTTCAATCAGCAAAGTCCCACCAAAACTGACTCCCGTCACTCGGGTTTTAACTTGATAGAATCCCTCAAGACCGACCCATTATTCATTCAACCAAATCATTTCAGGGTCGACTCACACTCACATAGTCTATCACTCGGCTAAATTACTCTAAAACTGACTTATCATTTGATTGACCGTTCACTCGGTAATTCATATCAACACCGACCCATCTTACTTGGATTTCCACTTTGCAAAATCAATCAAAGCCGACTCGCCTCTCACTTGACCTTTCACTCAGCAATTTATTCCAAACCTGAGTCATCTCAATCAGTTTTTCACTTGGTAACTTCATTCCAAATCTGAGTCATCACAATCAGTCTTACACTCGGTAATTTCTCTAAAACTGACTCATCACTCGATCGGTCCTCACTCGGTAATTCATACCAAAACTGACTCATCACCCTCGGGTTCCCACTCAGAAAAATACTCCAGACCGAGTCTTTTCTCATTCGGTTTTCCACTCGGTAACTCATTCCAAAAACCGACTTCCTTTCATTCTCACACGAGTGAAGTTATTCCAGAATACTTCTGGACAACACACCATGTGTTTCCACTCGGTGGCATCCCCACTCGGAATTACATACACGGAGGGGCTCCACTCGGAACGAGTTACTTGGAACTCGGGAATTTCCACTCAAAACTCCACTACTCGGAATATCACACAGGGAGACCTCTCACTCGGAATTTTATCCACTCCCTCACTCGGAGGGTTCTGCCTTGGCATAGCCCACAATTTCACTCGGAAATTCACCACAGATCATGTATTATTTTCTAAGTCCCCACCCGGGCAGAATTCATCCAGAATCAATGTCCTCCCTTGCTCGCTCAAGCGCAGCCACGCCCGCTTGAGCGAGATTTGTCCAGAACCTCACCAGATCACAACATACTCTACTCGCTCGAGCGGAACACTCACTCGCCTGAGCGAAAATGGTCCAGAGACCATTATACCAATACAGGGGATCCTCGCCTGAGCGAGATCCCTTATCGCCTGAGCGAGAATATCAGCACTTACGCAAAAAATGAAAGCTCTCACCACTCAGTATATGAAATCACATTCAAAGCCAATTTAATTATATCCAACACATCATATACGATATTTGAGGCATATTCAACTCGTTCTAAGAGTTCTCACTCAGAATTTCTCATTATAAACCACATTTGGATTTATCCTACAGTTCATACATATCATGAAAGGCATATACAGCCTGCTCAACATTCATACTTATGAATTTACATTCCAAACTTATTATTCATATTGAATTCAAGCTCATCATCATCTTATATACATGTATTCATTCCTTGCCATAACAAATCCACATATTCTTACGAATCATCCTCAATAATCATCAACTCATTAATTCAATTAATTCAATACATACGCAAGGCAAGGCAAGCATGAGTATTTAACACATACATCAAATCACTCACAAATTTACTCATGCAATTTGAATGTTAACTCCTCTCCTACCTTGAGGGAAGAGCCGAAACGATTCCAATGCTCCGAATGCTCCATTGCATCACCCAGAATACGATCTACATACCATATGCAAGTATATTCACATAATTAATAACCACCATGATTTTAAATACTTGCTAGCTTATCATAAAGCTTAACCCCAAGTCCTAGACTTGCTAAACACCAAGTTATGTAATTGTGTTAGGCTTCGGGAATTCCTTTCCCAAAGCCAAGATCCCCTAGATCTTAAAGACCAACTAATTCGACAGCGTCATCATTTTACCCATTACATAATGTAGTCTCAAATCACCTCAATCCTTCAAACATCATTATTGTTACTCAATATTCAACTTAGTTCTCATATCCTCCAATAACCACAATGGTTTAGAACCTCATCAAGTCACCATCTTTTCACACCAATCCCTCACATTCCACATTCATAACAACACTCATCACTAAACATCACCCATGCTCATTAGTCACCACCAATGGTCATTTTTCATTATTAATATTACTCACCAACATCATTAAACCTACATTCTATTCACATTTCACACTTTCCCCAATTTATTAAAGTTAGGGTTTCACTAAAACCCAACAACACCATAAATGCTCATTCATTTTCCACTCATCCAAGTATTAACTCCTTACACATATAATAACCCACCATTAATGCCATAATAACAACACCCCACCTTAGGATTTCTCATCATAAATGCCTCTCCAAGATCTACCCATACATATTTAACACTCTCACAACAACCCAAACACATAACCAAGGGTTAGAGCTCAAGAAAATGGAGAGGAAGCTTTACCTCAAGCAAAAGGGAGTGAGCTCCAAGAATGAGAGAAAGAGAACGAAAATACAAGGGAGAGGGAGAGCTTCTAATCACCATTGTCATCTCTTCCAAGCTTGAGGGAAAACGAAGATGAAGAAAGAGAAGGCACACCACCATGCATAGGGTTTTTAGAAGAGGAAGAAGAAGATAAGTGGAAGAGGAAATGAAAAGAATAGGAAGAAGAAGGAGAAGAAGGAGAAGAAGAAGTGACGTGAAAAGAGAAGAGAAAGTGAGAGTTTATATTTTTATCATTTTGCTTCACATTAAAATCTCACTGTTTTATAACAAACAGGCTCACAGTTCGGGCTCAATACTAATTCCAAAAATTATTCTGAATATAGATTTGGATCCCCAATAATATTCTTAACAGCCCTGACCAACGGCATATCAATCGGAGATACTTGGTCCGACACTCATATTCTAACCGGGTATAATTTTATCTCACATATGCTCAATAAATTACAAATATCCCAATTCAATCACTTCCAATATTTTTGGGACACAAATCCACTCATATACAATTATTTATTATTTATTCCCATCAATTATTCATTTTTATAAAATTTGGGGTGTTACAATCCACCCAACCTAAAAAGAATTTCGTCCTCAAAATTCAGCATCGATACACATGTCACAAGGCCATACCTCAGGCCACACATCAACAAAGTTCAACGACACCATAAAATAACATTGGACTTACCAAAGTCCATCCAGTCATGTTCATCATCATATCATCATTCTTAATATAAAATTTCCACATCAAGTGTGTCATGTATCATCTATTACAATTCACCCAACAGAGCTCATATGTTCATACTCGGTATGACCAGATAGGCTCAATACATTCACCATAAGCAGTTACAATCCCTACACCTGCCCGGCCTACGTGTTGCTGCATCCAACGTACAGGAAGGCGTCCCAATCCTGTAGTGGTTACCACAAACACATAAAGTCGGCGCATAAGTGCATGTTGCCACAATGCCTATGGCATGTAAGACCATATCGGGACCAGTACTTCGTATTCCCATTGCTCATATTGATCACACATATCCAAACAATACCAGACCATATAAGACTCGGTGGAACTCCTCACCAGTCCACAGCTAACATATTCATACTTCATTGTCATTCTACAATTAATTTGGCATCCATCATGCCACATCAATCATCAAATCTTAATTAACTTCACCATCAATCGGTGCACCAACCATAAATTTTCAATCATCACAAAATAAATACCCCATCCTTGGGTTTCATCCATCCAAATACATGCTCAAATAGCCTAAAATTCTTGTCTCACTTATATATTTGCTGACTATAAATCAATTCGAGTCTTAAAAGATTCACCACACTCTTATCAAGTAGGCTACATAATCGAATAATGAGCTTCCACATTAGGCATTCTCCTTACAGATCACAATTAAGGCTCATAAATTAAACATATAACTCACATTATATCACATCGCTATGTGGTTTCTATCACCAATATAGCACCCATCAAATAAAGTAGGGGGTAATGACATGATCAAATTTCTATTTACCGATTCACAACCACACATGTCATTTCTAAATCATATCGTCATCCATAATTATTCCAATGATCATAATCTCAAGGGCACACAATTTAGCCCAAGGTCACTTTATAAAATCATATACCATAATTAATTCCAATTATACCCCAAATTCAACATTATTATCTATCATCCATCAGGGGTTACCTAGCACCCATTGTGGAATTCTCACATACCACACAATCATCATTGGATATGGCTCACAAAGTAACATAGAGCCTAGACCGCCATAGGGTCTATTAAGTCAATTCTCTACAACGATTGATCATACAAGATCATACCAAGTCAATCTAGGTCATTACACCTAGTGAGTCAGAATCAAATCAATTGTCCACTCGGTCTTCACACCTCAAAACCGAGACACAACCCCAATCTAACATGTATCCAATTTCATGTTTAATCACTTATCACATATTCAGTCTCCCAATCTAGGGAAATACAACAAATCACTCGTATCATTTAACATATAAGGCTCCTGTGCCTAAGGATATAAAATCTATGCTTCACAACTAGCACAACCAGTCATTCAGATTCGAAAATACCCACACTAGGGAATTCTTTCAATATTATTCATTCAATCAACGCAAACATATGAGTTTCATTTTCATTTAACAAGCACTCCTTGGCTAGACGCCACAGGCATAGTGCATATAAGAGACCTAACCACAATTCATATTCAAAGTGCATATGCACATCAAGGTCTCAACAGGTATGGTCTACTATCATATCAATTTCTTTCTTAATACTTCCTATCCGTAATCAATATACGGTATAGGTCCACCATTAAATTAATACATATTTAACATATCATATCCATGATCACACATGGTACAAATTCATCATCAATCCAAGTCATATCTCATATTTCATATTCATCAACTCATCTTTCATGTCTTATATTCATCAATTCCAATATTTCATTTCCATGGTTAACATTCAATCATGGATTCATCATCAAATCAATTTGCATTTTATATATCAACATCAATGCACAATAAAAATATATTCGTCATTTGAAGGTAATAGGGTAAGGAACTTGGCCGGACTTACACAATAAATACATCAATCATATATAGAGGAAATTCATTCACTCATATTCAATCCCATAATTCATTCATAATTATAAATGAGCAACTAGGCTCCACAAGTTCATCATATAACCCCAATGATAAAGGGTATACTCCCAATAGTCAACAACCACATCTTATGAATCACAATCTCATAAAAATCCTCATTGAGCATCAAACCCAACCCAACTCTTATGATTCACAATCATTCTCAATATGTAATAATGCCCTTATAATCAATTCATAATCCTTAGACAACTAGTCATTCATATTTCTACATAGGGCAATCAATACCTTAACATATGATCATTCTCTAGATAATTATCATTCTTACTCTATACAAAACAACCATATTCCAATGATCACCAAAAGGTTTCAATATCGAGCTATCGTGCTCCAAACATCTTGTAATATCAATTCAATGCGGAAGTAACTGGGCTCCGATAATATCCAATAACTCTAATTCAGAGCAAAATATGCTCTAATACCACCTTATAACACCCCTGATTTTCTGTACTCGAATCCCGATGTGATCGTCATAATTAATGAAAATGCGAATAAATTTTTCGCGTTTGAAAATATTTCCAAGACATCACCATGATCACATCAAGACCCAAATCACAGAAAACCAAAGAGTGAGATTAAATAACCCTACGCTGGATCGATAGATAAATTACCCATAACGGTATACAAAAATAATAGTGTTTACAGCGGAAGAATGTGCATACCGGGCACACGCCTAGTCCCATATATGACGATATGAGAAAAGGCTCGACAAAGCATGCAATGGCATATCATAAGCCTAATAGACAACCATCATCATTTTACATAATTACATAAGCATGCAATTCCTAAGATATAATTATATCTATACGTAAATACATTCCTATACATTCGGGAATCTTCTCCCGACTATCACAATCATTAATGAACGTCACTCAATTTTAATCCTTCTAATATACATCAAATCATCTCTTACATACTATATTTACATCTCCAAATTCATAATTCCAAAGGATTATTCCATACATATTCCATTTCATTAAAACATCTATGTCATCATAAACAATTTATACATTATACAAAAACCCATAAATGATGTCGGCCAAGGCACTTCCTCTATCACTATATACCTTCATCCAAGCTTTAATTAAAATCTGAACTCATCCCATGGCAACCTGCATCACAATACTAAAAAGGAGACCACATGGGAGAGTGAGTTATACATTCAAAATGACGAATAATATATATATTGTGATCATGTGTATATGCATACAAACATCATGTGTGCTTTGCTATCAAAACATCAAATTATCATTCATTCATTATCTCATTATCACAATAGGCATACAAGCCTCATGAATCGCAATTCATATCATAAATAAGCACCACATATACACAATCACAAACACCATTATTTTGCCACTTATCAACAAGGGCATTCATAATCTTTATCGTCATTATTCCATTAAGGTTCCACTCGAATACCTCCTCACAAGGGGTTTCTCAACACTCGTGGTCATCCCATTTCAAATGCCATGGTCTTAAAGCTAATGCATATGTCAACTGTTTAATGCATATGCAACAGATCCGATTTTCAAATTCAACAATAATCACAATCACTTAAATTATCATTATCACTCAGGGATACACCCTTCGTGGCACCCCGCAAGGTGATTCATTTCAACATTATTCAACAACAATAGGACAACGTCCTCTTCACTCCGGGATATACCCTTTGTGGCACCCCGCAAGGTGATTCATTCCAACATTATTCAACAATAGGACAACATCCTCTTCACTCCGGGATATACCCTGTGTGGCACCCCGCAAGGTGATTCTCTTCACAATAATTATCACAATACCATCATCACTCGGGGATACACCCCTCGTGGCACCCCGCAAAGTGATATATTCAACAATATGATCAACATCATCTTCACTCCGGGATTTACCCATCGTGGCACCCCGCAAGGTGATTCGTTCAACAACAATATTCAATAACAATAGGACAACGTCCTCTTCACTCAGGGATATACCCTTTGTGTAACACCGCAAGGTGATTTATTCCATATTATTCAACAACAATGCATATCAATGCCATGCTATGCCATTGCATGCTTTGCCGAGCCTTTTCTCATATCGTCATATATAGGACTAGGCGTGTACCCGGTATACACATTCTTCCGCTATAAACACTATTATTTTCGTATACCGTTATGGGCAATTTATCTATCGATCCAGCTTAGGGTTATTTAATCTCACTCTTTGGTTTTCTGTGATTTGGGTCTTGATGTGATCATGGTGATGTCTTAGAAATATTTTCAAACGCAAAAAATTTATTCGCATTTTCATTAATTATGACGATCACATCGGGATTTGAGTATAGAAAATCAGGGGTGTTATAGACCCCAGGTTCCCTAAAACACCCCTTCACACCTTTTCATCCTAAGCTCGCAATTAAGCCTCCTTTAATGTATCATCAGTTTTTATAATCCGTCCTCAGACAATATTATTTTGTTTCTCTTTAATGATTCATGATGCATGAATTACTCGCGTATTTAGTTGGTTAAGGCTTTTAGAAACTCAATTATTAAATATCATAAAGGCCTACAACATCATCTCAATAAACTGTACATTTCCACAATTTCTTCTCTGAATTTCTGTCATACAGAAATAAATTTGGTATAGTTTTCAAATTCAAATCTCACCAAAATTGAGTTTCCAAGCCTTAAATATCTCCAAACTTTCTCATAGAAAACTTTACATATTTACATAATCTTTCTCAAATTAAATATTAACAAGATCGAGTTTAGAAATCTCAATTTTATCAAAATATCCTTTAGTTATTATATTAGGGAAATCCAAAATAATTTACCATAAAATTTTAATTTACTAAAAGAAAATAATTCTTAAATACATAAACTATAATTTTTTATTTAAGAATTAATTATTTAAATCTTTTTATAAATTAATTTTCATAAACTAGTTTTCTTTCTAAAAAAATACTAGATTTTATTCTAATGATTAAAAGAAAATTAATGATTTTTTTAAAGTAAAAGACTAAAATAGTTCTAAAATACTCTCTTTTGGAATAAAACTTAAAGAGTAAGGTAAGAAAATTCTTACTGAGTTTTAGCTTTTCGTCATGCTTGCTATATGCCTAAACTCCACATTACATGATCATCAATTACAATCAAATATTGTTAATCACAATCAAACATCATCAATCACAAATAAATATAAACAATCATAATCGAATCAATTAAATTAAATATCATTAATACATATCATAATTCAAAATTTAATGGTTATTAATATAGTTAACTTTGAGTCCTTTTTGTCCATTCCTCGCATAGGTCTATGTAAGTCCATATAATCCAGTCCTTGTATAGGTTTTGTTTAGTCCATATAGGTCATAATAGTCCAAGTCCTTGCATAGGTTTAGTCTAGTTCGCATAAGTTATAAAAGTTCAAGTCCTTACATAGGTATTTCAGAGCAAGTTCAACAATATGCTTAATTTAAAATTTATTATAATTTTTAAGTTAAAAAGTTATTATTTTTAAATAATATTATTATTAAATTTAAAAGGAGTAGGGGACTCCTCCCATTATTCTTATGTATTTTCATATTATATTCCTATCTCACTTCTTCTTACCTTGAATTGCTGCTAAAAGTGAGTTTGTTTTGCGTCTCTGAGTTCTAGAAATATTAATACCAATTTATTTCAGTATAGAAATAAGATCAAAATTAAGATTACTATTTGAAACAGAAATGGTAAATGATAATTACGTATAATAACAATAAATAGTAAATTTTAAATAGTTACCATGTATAGTAACAATAAATAGTAAATTATGAATAGTGACAGTAAATAGTAAATCGTGAATAGTAACAGTAAATAGTAAATCATGAATAGTAATAGTAAATAGTAAATCATAAATAGTAAGGATAAATAGTAAATCGTGAATAGTAATGGTAAATAGTAATTTACTATTTGAATAGTAATTTACTATTTGAATAATAATTTACTATTGACATAGGAATTTACTATTCAGAATAGTAACTTAAAATAATACTATATCCAGTATAATAATAGATTTTTAAGTAATATAAAAATAACCTTCATAATCATAAAAATAATATAAAAGAAATTTTTTATTACCTCAGAATTTTTACAGAACCTTTTTCCTTTAGAAAATATCTTCCTCTCTTCACTTAGTATTCTCCTCATAACACTACTAAGTTTTCAAAATTTTCATGATTTCCTTGGTGCCTCGCCCCTCTATTTATAGCATAAGTTTTACTGTGTATTTGAATATTTTAATATTTGATTACTATGCAAGAATTGAAAATTTTAGACAAATTACTGTGCAAAGTTTGAAATTTTCAAAATTGCACAGTAACCTTTCTCGTGAAGACGGCTGAGAATTATGAGGAGGTGGTACGAATAGTAATTTAGGGGGTGCAAAAAGAAAATTTTTATTTTTTTTAAAAAATAATTAAATTTTCTTTTTTATATAAATTTTGAAATAATATATTGATAAAAAAATTCTAAAGGTCTATGATCAAATTCCATCAAAATTTTAATATAAAATTTTATGTAATGAGTTAAAATAAAAATAGGGGTGTTACATGATTCCTTGGGATCTGATTGATATCTTGCACATACACATACACTAAACATTATGTCAGGTCTGCTAGATGTAAGATATAAGAATGAACCAATCATTCCTCGATATAAGGTCTGATCCACTGATATACTAGACTCATCTTTATTTATAGTATAGTTAGGATGTATAGGAGTACTCATGGGCTTGACATTAGCCATTTTAAATTTTTGGAGTAGTTCTTTGATGTACTTTTGTTGATGAATAAAAATTCCATCACTAGTCTGTTGAATTTGTAAGCCTAAGAAGAATTTAAGTTCTCCCACCATACTCATTTCAAATTCTGCTTGCATTATGGTTGAAAATTTTTTACACAGACTATCATCAGTAGCACCAAAACCAATATCATCCACATATATCTGTATAATAATAAAGTGATTCTTAGTGCCTTTTCTGAAGAGGGTTGTGTCAACGTGTCATCTTGTAAAGCCTTTTGAAATAAGAAATTTGTTGAGTCTGTTGTACCAAGCTCTGGGAGCTTGTTTCAGACCATACAGTGCTTTACTTAGTTTAAAAACATGATTGGGAAGAGATATATCTTCAAAACCAGGAGGCTGTTTTACATAAACTTCTTCAATAAAACCATTCAAAAAAGCACTCTTTACATCCATATGATATAATGTAATACCTTCGAAAGCTACAAATGCAAGAAGTATCCTGATAGCCTCAAGTCTGGCTACAAGAGCAAAGGTTTTAGTGAAGTCTATATCTTCTTGTTGATTATTTCCTTGAGCCACCAATCTTGCTTTGTTTTGAATGACTATTCCATCTTCATCTAACTTGTTTTATGAATACCCATTTAGTACAATAATACTTTTATCTTTGGGTTTTAGAACAAGTGTCCACACTTTGCTTCTTTTAAATTGATTGAGTTCTTCTTGCATGGCAATAATCCAATCCGTATCCTTTAGTGCTTCCTGGACGTTCTTTGGTTTTATTTCCGAGATGAGAGCAACTGTTGATTGATTATGAAAGCTGGATCTAGTTCTTACTCCAGCAGCTTGGTCTCCAATAATAAGGTCTGAAGGATGATGAACCTTGAATTTCTATTATTTTGGCTTTTCAGGTTCAAGGGTTGGATCTTGTTCAGTCTTTTCATAATTTGTTAAATTCGGTTGACCATCTTCAGTAGGTGGATCTTTTGATTGCTCTTCTTCTTGTTGTATTCCCGCATCATCAAAATCTATATCTGTCAGTCTTTTGATTGCTCTTCTTCTTGTCGTATTCATAATTTATACAATATTCATAAAATAAGATGATTGAGTTGTTCATGTGGTAAAAAGATAAAAATAAAATCTATCTGAAAAGTTGAGTTGTAATTTAGAAAAGCTAAGATACTTGAGATAGAAACACAAGAAGATGAATTATGTTAGAAATTGGATCCCTAATCTAGAATAAAATGAAGGAACTCAAGACATGCATATTTAATCATCAAGTTCATGTCATTGCAGCTTAAAATCATTATAACTGATCCCTCGTGATATAAATTCTAAGTAGTCACCGTGAAGTCCCCCGTAAAAGCTTTCTCAGTAATTACTTGCATTAAGATCAGGCCTTATCATAACAATGGTTAACAACCCCTATAGAAGTGAGATACTAAGGGTATCCAACTTTTACTTTCGTTAAAACGGGTTTTAATATGGCATGAATAATCATTCTCCCGTTTGACATTCATACTAATAAAACAAGTTTTAATACGCATGAATATCATTCTCCCGTTTGACATTCATACTAATAAAAGATTGAAATCCTAACATGCACTTGAATCATAAACATGCAGATGTCGAATTCACAACATCATACTCAATAAATTAGTTCACCAATTCCAACATAAATAGATTAGTTAACACTTACAAAGATTGACATTACGATGACGATGGAAACAATTCACGATACAATAATCACAATACTACACAACACTCTCAAGCATCTAGAAAACTACTCTAGAACTACAAACTCACAAAAAAAACACTCAAACTTGAGTGTATGAAGAATGGAATCGGACTGTATGTGATATGGATTGGATGCCTTGGAAGTGTGGAGAATGGCTCTATTTATAGGCTAAGGAAGGGTCCTGAAGCGTAGCATCCTGTTGGCGTGTAGCGTCAGACCTCTGATGTAGCCCCCCTTTTATTAATTAATTTCTGGTGGAAATTAATTAATCATAAGAAATTAATTAATGCCAAACAAGTCCCCCACTGTAATTTGGCATGTTAGGATCATGGAATGGCCATTAAGCATAAAAAATTGTCCCACTTTCATAATGCATTGACCACTAGTTAGTGGTGTCTTCGTAGCTCTGACGCTACGCGTGATTCTGATGCGTAGCGTCAGCATCAAAAGTTTGCCACGCTACACGTGGATTTGATGCTACGCGTCAGCTCTTCAGTTCTTCAATTTTTCTCTTTAAATTCTTTACTTTTTCACTGCAAAACTAGAGAAAAATTGATCAAGGGCAGATTATTTCCAACAACTTCCATTTATTGAATTTAAAATCTAAATTTATTACAAATTAAACTAATTTTTATTATTTTCACACTATTTTTATTATGAAATTTATTATAAATTTGAGGACTAACAGTAGTAAGAGAGTTGACATGATTTTTTAACCTAATAATTTCTTTATCCTGAGAGTCACAGTAGGTTTTAGATTTTTCAAAGTCTTTTTTTAGTGAGATATTTTCTTTCCTAATTTTATTTAATTCTTCAAGATTCATTTCATTTTCTCTTAAAATGTTTATGTTATGTTTTTCTTCTTTCAACAATGAAATTTGATTTTCAAAATCAGTTATCATATCAACATGCTTTAGTTTAAGTTTCTTGAAGCTTTTTAACATTTTAGAAAAATCATTAAATAACATATCATAATTTTGTTTAAGTTTTGAGTAACTTACTTCTTGAGAGTCTGAGTCATTGAGACTTGCGTCTAAGTTTGTTTCTTTGTTCACCATGAGACAAATTTGGCCTGACTCACTTTCTTCATCAGACTCTTCTGAGCTAGATGATCCATCATCATCCCACGTGATCAGACCTTTTTGTTTATTTGGAAATTTCTTTCTTTCTCTTTTGTCCTTTCTATCTTTGTTTAGAAGAGGACATTTTGCTTTTATGTGTCCTGACTTTCTACAATTAAAACATTCTAAGATAGTTTAGTCAGTTTTAAATTTAAATTAACTTTTACCTTTGTAGCCTTTCTTTTGAAAAGTTTCAGGTCTGAGCTTCTTCTTCCTTGGTAACTTATGAAATCTCTTGGTTATAAGAGCCAATTCTTCATTGGTGTCATCATCTGAGTCACTAGAGTCTGGTTCAGAATTAGATAACTCTTCAATTTTCAGACCCTTGCTTTTTTCATGTCATCAGATTTCAAGGCGATGCTTTTAGTAGAAGCAGATTTATTGGTCTCTTTCTACTTCAACTTTAGCTCATGAACTCTAAGAACTCCAAGCAACTCATCCAGAGAAAAGGTACTTAGATCCTTAGCTTCTTCCAAGGCAGAGCATTTAGCATCGAACCTTTTAGGCAAACATCCGAGAAGCTTGACATTTATGTCTTCTATAGAAGGAGTAGTTCCAAGATTTTTCAAACCATTTAGAAGAGTTTGAAATCTTCTAAACATTTGATCTACTGACTCATGTTCCTCCATTTTGAAATTGTCATATTGTTTAGTTAACAATATCTTCTTAGATCTTTTGATATTTAACGTTTATTCGTAGTTGCATTGTGAGCATCTCAGACTTTTTTCGCTGTTTTGTAACTGAATACCTTGTTGTATTCAGACTTACTGAGAGTGCATGTAAGAAGAAATATGACTTTGGCATTTATCTCCATTTTTTTATTTCATTACAGCTCCATTCGTTTTCAGCTTTAGGTTGTCCTTCACCATCTATAGGAGAGCTATAGTCTCCATTAATGATGACCGCTTAGAGATTGTATTGAGTGGATTTTATGAACATTTCCATCCTATCCTTCCAGTAAGGATAATCTTCCCCAAAGAAAGGCTGAGGGTCTGTTGATGGAGGATCTTTCTGTGATCAATTGATTACTTTGAGAGATTGCCACTAATCTTGATCCTTTTCACTCGAGGGAGTGATCAACCCAAAGGAAAAGCTTTGATACCAATTGATGATTTAGAGTCAGACTTAGAAGAGGGGTTGAATAAGTCATAGACTCTTTTTGAGTAAATTTTGAACAAAATAAAATTAATCACATAATAAAGTGAAAAAGAGAATCAACACACAGAATTTACATTGGTTCACTTTCGACTCAGAAGCTATGTCCAGTCCCTTCCAACTTGAAGGATTTCCACTATTGTAAAATCTCCTTTACAATAACTACACCAGACTCGTGCACCAAGTATTCTTTTCAACAAGCCACTCCTGGCTTAACCTAAGTATTCTATCGAAAGCCTCTTCAGGCCAATGTGTTTCCCAACACTCAAACTAGTCCTAGTAACTTACTAGACTTATATAATTAGTAAGAAGAGAAATGTTCTAAGAACTTAGTGTATAAAAAATGATAGGCAAATTTGAGATCAAACACTAAGTATTTTTGGCACAAGACCAAAGTATATTAGAAGTAGAGATAGAGAATAATGAGGGTCTTTGTCTTTTTACAAGAAAATGAACTAAGATTGAATGATAGAATTGAGAAGCTTTCTTCTTGGATATTTCTCTCTTTTTTTGAATGTTCAAACCTCCTTGATATTTATAGAGGCTTGAAGGTAATAGCCGTTGACGCTTCTTAAGAGGATAGGCTTCTGGAGATTAGACCTCAAAGTTGAATCCAAGCTTGAGAGAGGTCTGAATCATATTTCAATATTTTCACAAAAATAGTTTCTCATGCATTTTCATGTACAAAACCCTTCGTGAACTTATCCTTGATTAAACGAGAAGTTGCTTTCAGAGATGTCTAAAAAAGTTTTCTGGCTTGTGATTAGAGTTCGTAGAAGTAGGTACGTTGGCAGCTGCCGCTTATGTTGATTTTGTTCTTTTTGTTCTTCGATGATAAGCATGCAAATATGGTATGATCATTTTTCCCGAAGCATCATCAAAATAGATTTTTCGAACGTTAACGAGGAATTCTTTATTCAAGATGCTTCTATCAGACTTTTGTTATTCTACCAGACTTTTAGAACATATGCTCCCCTTTGTTTTTACAACCTGATCTTCATATCCTGAAATTGCTTTTACACTTAAAAGAAAATGATATAAGCAGTTCAGACTTTATTCTTTTAGAGAAAATACTTGATGATCAATATAAATAAATCATAAAGTCTGGGGTCTGGTCCAACAATACTTAAAACTTATATTTTTTGTCCAAACTTTTTGTTAATAGTTTTGACACCCATGCACATGAGTTATACTGAAATATGAAGTATGAAGGATGAAATTGTGTTCTTTTAAGCCCAAGACTTGTGTTATATAATGATATGTTATGAAAAGTGTGATATGGGTAGGTCTTGTGTAGTGGTATTGAGCCTATAATGTTGTGATAAATGAATATGTGATGATTTAATTATTAGAATTAAGTCTGAACTTAAGACTAAGAAGTCTGAACCTCATGTGATTTGTTAATAATATACATCAAAACTCCTAGCTAAAGTGTTGTATGCTTGTTTATCTAACTATTCTATTCAAGTATGATAGGGAGTCCATAGAACTCCATTTGTAAAGAATAGAGGGAGTTCATAAAAATCAAATTCGTTCATATCAAGAAGATACTGCACTCTCTAAAGACTTCAAAATCTATCAAGCCTTTGTGAAGTCAAAGACCTTAAGATGAAGTCTTCTCTCTCATGTTTCAGCACGCGTAAAGGATCTTTCCTTTCTAAACAAGAAGCTGCATGGACTTTCATATTTAGAATCCGTGCCTATTATCAAAAAGGTAATTAACGAAAAAGTTGAAGACTTGCTCACAAGAATAAAAAAATTACCTCGTATATTTTAATGTGTCAGCAAAAACTAAACATGAGCATAATAAATAGCCTAAGGTCAACTGCTATGAAGATGTACTTGCTTACTCAAAGAAGACAAACAAAAGGGATCTTTTGTTGAAGACCATCGAGGTAATCCATTTAAGGAAGTATTTTTGAAGCATGCCTCTACTCGCTGATAGTTTAATCCTCGAGAAGAGCAACATACTTCAAGATGAATCAACGACTATCTCATGAAGGACTATAAATACATGAAGCTTTGAAATTCAGTAGAGACCTTATTTTCCCTCATCATTTAAATCTCTTTAATCTTTCTCAAACTAAAAGTCTGAAGGACTTTTCTTAAAAGTTTCTAAGTTCTTGTATTTCTCTATTTAAGTCTTTTTTGTAGTTCTGCTTCTAGCAGATCTTGACTTATAGTAGTTTGTAGCTCAATGTACCTATGTTATCTGAAACACCCTAAATTAATTAAGCCAAAATAGGGGAGATTTTTCCTAATTTTTATTTAGAAAATACCTGGATCAATAAAAAGCCACTCTCATATATGAAGATATGAGAGCCAGGTCCATAGACCATGAAGAACCGGGTCCAATTACATAAAGGAAGGGAAAGAAAGGCAAAGGAAATGAAAACCATTCACAGCGGAAGAACAACAGCGCCTGAGCGACCCAAAAATACAGTGTGCACTCGCTCAAGCGAGATCCGACTCCGCTTGAGCGAGGCCGACTAACTCGCTCGGGCGAACGCCCCTTCGCTTGGGCGAAACCACTCAAAAGCCTTCCCTCAGAACCACACTCGCTGGAGCGAATGCCTTGTTCGCTGAAGCGAGAAGCCATACTCGGCATTCCTTCACTCGGTATTCGAGACAACCATTCACTCGGTAATGACTTAGTCCACTCGGGATTCATCCCTAAGTCCACTCGGTATAAGGGGATTCCAATCACTCGACCCCATCTCATACGTCCCATAACTTAGTCTCTTAATTTCTAACCTCAAGGATTACATATACAATCCACTCGGCAACTGAGGGTTATTCCACTCGGATTCCATAAACCCTCACTCGGAAAATCTCCCAATCAAACGCCACATGGCATATCCCAACCTTATTTCACTCGGGAGTACTCAAACCATCCTTCACTCAGAAGGGATCACTACAATCATACTCCACTCGGAATATTCACCAAGTAAGTCAGTCGGACTTATTCAATGCTCAACCACTAGTGATACATGATCTTAATCACTCGGAATATGGAACCTTATTCACTCGGTTTATACATATATTTCATACTTAGAATATATCCCAATCTAAGTCATTACAACAGATCTTCCCTCGGAAGAGATCCACTCGGGTTTCCACTCGGGATATTCAAATCATTCCCCACTCGGGGCTTACCATATATTTTTCACTCGGAAAAAGGCCACCCAGTGATCCTCACTCGGAAATGGATCTAAGCCTCTTACACTTCTCACGGGATTCATTAACTTAGAATTATTCATACAACATCATTTATATTCCCGACGATATGAAGCATCAAATCAACATAAAATACTTATCTATATACACTCTCTGATTCACAAATCCGACTACCCATTCAGTAATACTCTTCAACCGATTCATAACCATATATATATAAACATGCGCTCGGATTATTCAATTATCTTATCATTATTCATTCAACATTAAGTCCTAGCCGTTTCCAATACATACTGCCCATGTAAAACATATATATAGTACAGGTATACACTCGGATTCTAATAACTCAGATTCAATATATATAAATTTGTATTCATTATACAACATTGTTATTATGAGCCGGCCAAGGCTTAACACTGCCAAAACATAATATATATATATATATATATATATATATATATATATATACAACACATGCACTCAACAGTCGGAGTGCACTTCACTCGGACATGAGTCCCTTTACATCAATCCGACCGACCTGCACATACTGAAAAATGGTGTAGGGGTGAGCTTTACATATTAAATGGCAGATATTGGCTCGGATTAATATCAGAATCCACAACACAATTATATATATATATATCATCAATTAAATATGCACACTGCCATTTAAATATGGGCAAACACAAACATCTCCAATCGGGTTTCTTACCCATTTCACTCGGCTATAAAGCCTAACATCCTCATCAATAATACAATCCTTTAATCAGATTTTAACCCAAATCTATCCCAATACTATATCAACAGTATTCATACTCCGAGCCACGCTCAAGGAGTCTGCCTGAGCCTAGCTCCAGGACTTAATCATATTCCATATAATGTCATCTGATTGCCGATCGGTAATAGACGTCCAACGTATTCCAGTGGCGAATCAGATGCATACAGTCTCATTCACTCGGCGTCCAACGCCAATGCACTCGACATTTCATCAAGCGTCTCATTTCACGCTTAGTGCCTCAGGCACTGCCCCGAGTCCAACCCGAGGTCTTTCATCATATTCAACATTAGGACCACGTCCTCTTCACTCGGGATTATACCCTTCGTGGCACCCCGCAAGGTGATATACTCAACACGTATGCATTTACATTCAACTCATATTCATTCGATTGCCCACTCGGAAATCTGCGTTCAACACTCTATGCACTCGACATTTTCACAGCAAATCAGATGACTCGACTCACATCACATCCACTCGGTAATCAATATGCCATCCACTCGGATTATCATTATCCACGAGCCTCACATTCATGGGATCCATTCGGCCTTAGCATTTCTAAGCCTCACACCATTTTATATATATAATTCCACTCGGAATCTAACACCAGTAAACATCCCATGCTTTTACATATAATATTCCACTCGGATTGTCCTCTATCACTCGGATGTATCCTTTACCATAAGCTCTCATGCTTTTATATATATAAAGCCTACTCGGCATTCATCATCACAGTCCCCATTTATTCATTCATCATAAGCATATGCATCAACAAGCATCACATACATTTAAATGTACAATTACACACAGGGACTGATAGAGGACCACACCATGCACTCGACATTCATAAATTCATACATCATGCATCTCATACATATATCAAAAGATCATCAAGTATATCATCATACATCTCTTGGACGGATAATCATGCACCATGCAATAATAAATAACATACATCCGGGTTCAACTCAACAACAGCATACAATACACATCAAACACAACAAAGTGCAATTATATCACCCGGAAATCCGTCCATAAGCCATGCATTTGAGATGCAAAGCCCCCCTTACCTAGATGAAGTTCCAAAAGTCACATGGGCCACTCGGCCCAGCCACAGCAGCACTCTGCTCGGTATTCCAAACGTGGAAAGAGCCAACATGGCTCCCAATCGTCCCAGCACACGTTCTCAGCCTTGGAGAACCAGCCACTACTTCCTCTCGAGCATCAGAGCCACCAAGACTCAACTTAGTCCTCACCCAGCTCAGTGAAGAACTCCAAACGCTGCTTCCACCATAAGAACAGCTCAGTCCTCACCAACAATGGAGGGCCACCATGCAGCCAAGCATCATGCATGTCTCAAAGCTGTTCCTCACTCGAACAGCACCATCTTCCCCACCATGGAGGATTCCAAGCTTTCCATGCATGCACCATTAATGCCTTCTTCTTCACAGCAGCACAGCCTCAAAAACAGTGGACCATCATCCATAACTGAGGCACCCACACAGCTGCTACAGGCTCCCAACCGAGCCACAAACAGCCCCATCAACGAAGATGAAAAGAGAAGAAGAAGAAGGACCAGTAAGAAGGAGAAACACCAGGGAACAGAGGAGAAACCCAGCCTCCAACACACAGCCATACTGTCCCACACACAGCCACACGCTGTTGCCATCCCCATGCTGATTCCATTCGGTTTTACACAATGCGTGGGTGGAAGAAGAAGATGAAGGAGAGGACGAAGAAGCATGAGCTCCAACGAGTTCTAGAGAGAAGGAGGAACGTTTCTCCTCCCTCCAGAATATGCAACACGAGAGAATGAAAAGAGTGAGAGGGAAACCAAAACTTATCTTCACACTCACACTCTCCCACTCAGCCCCATAATCACGCTGCTCTGCCACAGCCATAATCTCCATCAGCAGCGACATCCTCATTAATGCAAGTCCCATCAACATTCCATCCAATTAAAGCCATCAACGTGGGCCACGCGAGAAGGAAAGAGAGAGAACCGAAGCTTCTCTCATAAGTCACCAAGGCATATATTATTATTATTATTTAATAATTAATCTAATTAACCATTAAACCCCAATTAACCATTAATCGGTAATTAATAAAAATCGGGATGTTACATTTCTCCCCACCTTTAAGGAATTTCATCCTCGAAATTCAACATGAACCGGTCACAATAAACAACTCGGCATACCACTGCATGCCACACAGCAACTTACATACCAATGCTTTCCAAGCATTCACCGACCAGTCAATCCCAATCAGCACAATCTTACCTCTCAAGTGGTTTGCTGATCACACCACAAAAATTCTGAGACATCACACTCTTAACACCTTCCACTCAGAAGTGTCACCAATTGGCTCGGAAATCACCCACTCGGGTATCCACTGCTCGGAAACATTCCAAATCGAACAGTACACCAAATTCAAGGCTTTACTTCACCTCAGAAAAACTCCACCCTCTTAAGGGTATTCCATTTGGAACATCACAACTTCACTTCACTCAGCATAACTCTCACCTTGCTCAGAGCAGTCCGATAGACTCAAGCCATCCCCATAAGCAGCTACAGTCTCACTTGCCTGACTTATGAACTGCTGCATCCAACTTATAGGATGATGCCTCATTCCTATAGGGTCACAACAATTACATAGAGTCACTGCAAAATGCACACTGCCACAATACCTATGGCATGTAGAGTCACACCGAAACAACATCCTCGCACCCTTTTTCACTCACACTGACTAAATTCACTCGGATAATACTAATCTATATGAAAAATTAATGACAATTTTTTACCAATCCATAAGCAACACACCTGAATCAGCATCACCATTAGCCACCAACAATGGTGTATCACATGCCAACAGTCGGCAATTATCAATCATCATCACTATAAAATGGTATACCAACAGTATAATTCAAACCCACATAAGACATATATACCATCTATATACATATTCTAGTGTAAATCTCATGATAATAATCATCAAATGCCAGTCACACATACCATAAAATGGCATAAAAGCAATCAGTTTCCAGTCCAAACCGAGCAAACACCTCATCTTTAATCTTATTTATCATAATTCATTGGCCACAATTCGGATTTAAGCTTAATAATTCACTACACACACTGAGATATACAACTCCGGGTAACAATTCAATCAACACTCACTCGGTTTTCAACCACAAAACCGAGACAGTACCCAAGTCAAACAGGTACCCAACCATATCTATTCTCACCCAGTTTTCCAGTCCTTCTTGATCATGCCGAATCAATAGGGTCACATGCCTAGTGGCCTAACATCCATAAACCATTCACTCGGTTTCCTCAGCCAACCACCGAGACACAATCCCAATTAAACATATACCTGATTTCACATTTATACATTCATCACATATTAAAATTCTCCAACCTAGGAAACTACAATAATCACTCATATCATATATATACATCATACAGGATTCTCATGCCAAAAGATAGAAAATTCATCCTTTACAAATGGTATAACTAAACACAGAATTTAAATCCAGCACGCTAGGAGATTCCTTCAATATTATTCACTCAACTAACTCAACATATGAGTTCTAATCCACTCAATCAGTATATCTCAACTAAGAGCCACTATCATGGCCTGCACAAGAGGCCCAACCAACCAACACAGTTCAATATACATGAGAGTCTCAACACCCATCATTATACTACCACACAGCCAACTCAGGCTGAGAAATACCACAAGCAATGATAACCAATCGGTCATATTGCACAAAACCGCCCACACACAGTAGGCAAACCTTGGCCATGGACCTTTTGGTCTGCTCTGATACCAAAATGAAACACCCTAAATTAATTAAGCCAAAACAGGGGAGATTTTTCCCAATTTTTATTTAGAAAATACCTGGATCAATAAAAAGCCACTCTCATATATGAAGATATGAGAGCCAGGTCCATAGACCATGAAGAATCGGGTCCAATTACATAAAGGAAGGGAAAGGAAGGCAAAGGAAATGAAAACCATTCATAGCGAAAGAACAACAGCGCCTAAGCGACCCAACAATACAGCGTGCACTCGCTCAAGCGAGATCCGACTCCGCTTGAGTGAGGCCGACCAATATGTAACACGAGAGAATGAAGAGAATGAGAGGGAAACCAAAACTTATCTTCACACTCACACTCTTCCACTCAGCCCCATAATCACGCTGCTCTGCCACAACCATAATCTCCATCAGCAGCCACATCCTCATTAATGCAAGTCCCATCAACATTCCATCCAATTAAAGCCATCAACGTGGGCCACGCGGGAAGGAAAGAGAGAGAACCGAAGCTTCTCTCATAAGTCACCAAGGCATATATTATTATCATTTAATAATTAATCTAATTAACCATTAAACCCCAATTAACCATTAATCGGTAATTAATAAAAATCGGGATGTTACATTATCATTTCATATTCCTATACGCTGAGTTATTTGTTGTAACACCAAAACTCTTTATCACCATTTTCTGTAAGATCTAGTGTGTTGCTAGAGTCTGTTAGTATGGGAAACACTTGTGGCCTGAAGAGGCTTTTGAGAGAATACTTGGGTCTATAGCCAGGAGTGGCTCTTTGAAACAATACTTGGGTTATAAGCCAGAAGTGGCCGGAGTCAAGATACTTGTTGCACTGGGCTGGTGCAGATATTGTAAAGGTGATTTTTACAATAGTGAAAATCCTTCAACCTAAAGGGACTAGACGTAGCTTCTGCATTGGAAGTGTGCCAGGATAATTTCACTGTGTGATTTTCTATCCTTCTCTAGTCTGTAAATTTATTTAACTGTTTTTAACCTGTTGAGCTATCCGTAAAAGTTTTTGAAAAAGAGTTTAAGACTTATTCAACCCTCCTTCTAAGTCTAACTCTGTATCATCAATGATGTAGTAGTGAATGAATGGATTTAGTATTGATTACTGACATGTTGACATTTGGAGAACTTATGCATAGTTAGGAACTGAACATGTCAAAATAAGATCAGTGAGGTTCTGTGTAACACCCCTATTTTTATTTTTATATTAAAATTTTGAAGGAATTAAATTATGGTTCTTTAGAACTTTTTAATCTACGTATTATTTATGATTTTTTGGAATTTTTTGGAATTTTGGAATTTTTTTTAATAAAAATAATATTTTTTAAATAATTTTAAATTCATATAAGTGACTTAAATTAAAAATATTTATAAGAAAGTGAATTTAAATTATAAGAAAATTTTCTAAAATCCGTTTCAAGTAGACTTATCTAAAAATTATCGGTTTGAGAAAAATCTTGATTTTTTCCAATCGTTAAAAAATTAGAAACGTATCAATAAATTTTTATTAACAAAAAATTTTAGATTTTTAAAATTTCAACTTTATATTACTTATTATAAAATTAGTGAGGACTGATATAATATCGCTAAATTTCAAAAAGGACTCATTTTGAATATTTAAAATATACCGAGTGAAAGGTTACTATTTGGCTTAATAATTCTGCCGACAGTTACTATGCAAAACACTGTGCATGTACGAAATTTTCAAAGAATGCATAGTAACCTGGAATAAAAAATTTAAAAATGCATAGTACTTTTATATTAAAATAATGGAATGCATAGTAAATTTTTTTCCTATAAATACCGAAGGATTTCTTCTTTAGAATTCACAATTTCAGATTAAGTTTTCTTAATACAGTAGTGCTAGTGAGATAGTGATGGAAGTGAGAGAGAGAAGAAAAGTTTTTGGAGAGAAGGTTCTGCCAAAATCCTAAGGTAAGAATACTTCTCTTTTATATTTTTTAGGGTTATTTTTATATCGTTTTTAGAAATCTGTTATTATACTAGAAATAATATTATTTTAAGTTACTATTCTGCATAGTAAAATACTATTTCAACAGTAAATTACTATTTCAACAGTAAATTACTATTCAAATAGTAAATTACTATTTACTGTTACTATTTACTGTTACTATTCACGATTTACTATTTACTGTTACTATTCACGATTTACTATTTACTGTTACTATTCACGATTTACTATTTACCGTTACTATTCACGATTTACTATTTACCGTTACTATTCACGTTTTACTATTTACTGTTACTATTCACTATTTACTATTTACTATTCACTATTCACTATTCACTATTCACTATTTACTATTCAGAATTTACCATTTCTGTTTTAAGTAGTAATCTTAATCTTCGTCTTATGCTTATACTGAAATAAAATTGATATTAATATTTCTAGAAATCGGAGGCGCAAAGCAAATCTCTTTTTGGTAACGACTCAAGGTAAGGGGGAGTGAGATAAGAAGTATAATATGAAAAGACATAAGAATAATGGGAGGAGTCCCCTACTCCTTTTAAATTTAATAATATTATTATTTTAAAATATTAATTTTTTAACTTAAAATTTTTAATAAATTTTAAATTAAATATCTAGTTTAACTAACTCTAACATACCTATGCAAAACTTGGATCATTATGACCTATATGGACTGGACTATACCTATGCAAGGACTTGGACCATTATGACCCATATGGACTGAACTATACCTATGCAAGGACTGGATTATATGGACTTATTTATACCTATGCGAGGAATTGACCCAAAGGACTAAAAATTGACTATATTAATAATTATTAAATTTTGTATTATGATATGTATTAATGATATTTAATTGATTTGATTATGATTTGATTATGATTGATTGATTGATGATATTTAGTTATGATTGATACTGTTTGATTTTGATTGATGATATTGTAATGTGGAGTTTGAGCATATAGCGAGCATGACGGAAAGCTAAAATTCAGTAAGAATTTCTTACCTTACTCTTTAAATTTTATTATCTTTTATCTCTTCTTAGAAATTATTTTTAACTTTATTTTTAATACTTAGAATAAAAAAAATTAGTATTTATTTTAGAAAGAAAATATTTTATGAGAATTTATTTAATTAAATCTTGAGTTAAAGAAAAAAATATTGTAATTTTAAGTATTTTTGGTTAATAATTAATAAAACAAATTTTTTTTTTGAAAAAAAAATTATTTTATTTTTTCCAACTTAATAACTAAATATATTTGAAAATAATTGAGATTCCTAAATTTGATTTTGTTAAGATTTAATTTGAGAAAGATTATGTAAAGTTTTATATGAGAAAGTTTTAGATATTTAAGGCTTAGAAACTCAAATTTCAGTGAGATTCAAAAACTGTACCAAATTTATTTCTGTGGGACAGAAATTCAGAGAATCGAGAAAATGTACAGTTTATTGAAATAATGTTGTAAACCTTTAAGGGATTTAATAATTGAGTTTCTAAAAGCCTTAACTAACTCAATACGCGAGTAGTTCATGCATCATGAATCATTAAAGTGAAATGAAATAATATTGTCTGGGGACGGATTATAGAAACCGAGGATACATTAGAGGAGGCTTAATTACGAGCCTTGGGATGAGAGGGTGTGAAAGGGTGCTTCAGGGGACCTGGGGTAGCTCCCTAGTGTCGGGTACTTTCACAATAAAAACTTTCTCAATCTGACTAGTCTCTAAGTGTTTCCATGCCAGTTGAGTTGTTCATATTATTATTATCCGGACTTATGGAACAGTGTAAACTCCTGGTTGGCCCAGTGCAAATTAAAATTTAAGGGCCCACATATATAGGTAAGTTGTGATGAAGATATTGCATAACATTCATGCATTCATAATTGATTGTGTGTGTGATTGTGATTGATATTATTAAGTATTGGTTTGTGAAAACCCTTTGTTGCTTATGTCTTATTCGGAAATATTATATTCTGTTTCTCACTCCTTTCTCCGTGTTTTTGTTTCACATGTTTTAAATTGATGGTTCAGAGGGAAGGATCGAAGAATATCGGCAGTAAATATAGCACGTTCTAGAAAGGGAGCTCGGTATGAATACCGTGGTCCAATGACTAAATAATGTTAATAAGTAACTGCTTCTGGGCCATGGAGTTTCCTCTCTTTCTTATAATGTTTAATATTTATTTCCGTTGGATGAATGTAAAATTACTTTATAAAGTTTTAATAATATTTATGAGGTATTTCAGCAATAATGTATATAATTTATTCCGATAGTTTCTTTTTAACAATCATATCTTTAGTAAAAAAAAAAAAATTACGAATTTTTCTAGAATTTATTAAGGTGTAACAGAGGGTGTTACAAAGTGGTATCAGAGCAGTTAATCCAATAGGCCTGGGGAAAAGGTCTATCTTGCTTTGTCTGTAAACTCTGTATAGGTAGAATATCTGACTTGGTAGTAACTGTGATTGATGTGACAAATCTCAGTTACTGTGAAACAGGAAACTAATGGCTGGAAACGATCTTGCTGGAGTTGTAGAACGCTTAATCAATGCAATGGGAGCACGTGAAGGTCAAGGTAATGATGCCTTGAGAAGACTGGACCTATTCGAAAAGCGCAATCCACCTCGTTTCAAGGGAGGATATAACCCTGATGGAGCACAAATCTGGATTCGAGAGATAGAGAAGATCTTTCGAGCATTGCAATGTAATGAAGCTGATAAGGTAGTCTTCGCTACTTATGCCTTATCTGAGGATGCCGAACATTGGTGGGATAGCATGCGTAAACAATTCGAAGTCAACGACGTGGAGATCACTTGGGACTATTTCAAGGATATGTTTCTGGAAAAATACTTTCCAGCTGATGTTAAAGAGAAAAGACAATTCGAATTCCTGTCGCTGACCCAAGGAAATATGACCGTTGGAGAGTACGCATCCAGGTTTGAAGAGCTATCTCGTTTTCATTCTCATTATAATGATGCTACTAATGAAAGAGATCGGTGTGCAAAGTTTGTAAATGGACTGCGGCCAGAAATTAAGGAAGCTATACGAATGCAGGAAATCCGTGAATTTTCTGTATTGGTAAATCGCTGCAGGATCTTTGAAGAAGACCATAAGGATAGAATGACCAAAAGTCGTGAGCCCATTCACAAGGCGGGAGAAATAAGAAGTGGAGGACCTCACCATCACCAAAGAAGAGATTTCAAAAGGAATAAGCCTTACCAAGCACCATTTCGCCGGTTTGGAACAGCATCTGTTCCTAACAGACCCCAAGCTTCAACTGGAAGCTATTACCCAACATCTGCACCAAATTTTAAATGTTTTATCTGTGGAGGACCCCATTTGAAAAGGGATTGTCCTAAAAACACTTATGTTTGCTTTAAGTGTAACAAACCAGGTCATCACATCAAGGATTGCCCAGAGATGAAGAGAGAAAACCCTGAAGGTGCAAGTACAAGCATAAATACTCAAGGAGGCGCGCACAGTGCAGTCGGAAGGCCGAAAGCAAAAGGAAAGGTTTTTGCAATCACTGGAGAAGAAGCATCTCATGCTGATTCCATGGTAGAAGGTAAGTGTATCATTAATAAGATTTCTTTAACTGTTATGTATGACTCGGGTGCATCACATTCCTTTATTGCCAATGACTGTGTAGAAAAACTAAAATTACCTGTGATAGAACTTCCATTTGACTTATCTGTACATACTCCTGGAAACAATCCCATTGTCACTTCTAAAGCTTGTTGGAAATGCCCTATTGTCATAGATGGTAGGGACTTTAAGGCTAATCTTTTCTGTTTACCCCTTTCTGGCTTAGAAGTCATTATTGGGCTAGATTGGTTGTCTGACAATCATGTTCTAATAGATTGTCATAATAAAACCATAATGTTTAAAGAACCAGTGAATTTGAATCCTGAGGATTCGAGATTTCTAACCGCCAACCAAGTGAGTGCCTCTTTAAAAGGAGGGGCTCAAGGATTCATGCTATTGCTTTCAACGAAAGGAGAGCAAGAATCAAAAATCAAAAATCTGCCGGTTGTGTGTGAATTTCCTGACGTTTTTCCTGAAGATATCCCTGGTTTACCCCCAGAAAGAGATGTGGAATTTTCCATTGATCTAGTACCTGGAGTTGGACCCATTTCAATTGCACCATACCGAATGTCACCTCTAGAATTAGCAGAGTTGAAGAAACAACTTGAAGAGATGATAGAGAAGCAGTTTATACGACCCAGTGTATCCCCCTGGGGTGCACCAGTGTTGTTGGTTAAGAAGAAGGATGGTAGCATGAGGTTGTGTGTAGATTATCGACAACTGAACAAGGTGACGATCAAGAACAGATACCCTCTGCCAAGGATTGACGACTTGATGGATCAGCTGCGTGGTGCCACGGTGTTCTCCAAAATTGATTTGAGGTCTGGATACCATCAAATAAGGGTGAAGAAAGAAGATGTATCGAAAACTGCTTTTAGAACACGCTATGGCCATTACGAATATCTAGTAATGCCTTTTGGTGTAACTAATGCACCAGCCGTATTCATGGATTACATGAATAGGATTTTTCATCCATATCTAGATAAATTTGTAGTGGTGTTCATTGATGATATATTAGTGTACTCTAAAAGCAGAGAAGAACATGTTGAACATTTGAAGGTCGTGTTGGAAATCCTGAAAAAGAAACAACTGTATGCAAAGCTGTCGAAGTGTGAATTCTGGTTGGAAGAGGTGAACTTTTTAGGACATGTAATTAGTCAAGGAGGAATAGCTGTAGACCCTTCCAAGGTGGAGGCGGTTTTAAAATGGGAGAGACCAACCACGATCACTGAGATTAGAAGTTTCTTGGGCTTGGCTGGATACTATAGGAGATTCATTGAAGGATTTTCAAAGCTAGGATACCCATTGACCAAGTTAACACGGAAAGGACAACCTTTTGTGTGGACGACACAATGCGAGAATAGTTTCCAAGAGCTGAAAGATCGACTTACGTCTGCGCCGGTGTTAGTACTCCCTGATCCACATCAAAGTTTTGAAGTTTACTGTGATGCGTCTAAACAAGGACTAGGAAGTGTACTCATGCAAGACAAGAAGGTTGTAGCCTATGCGTCGCGTCAATTAAGGCAACATGAGATTAACTACCCCACCCATGACTTAGAGTTAGCCGCTGTAGTTTTTGCCTTAAAGATTTGGAGGCATTATCTATACGGTGCAACATTCGATGTGTTTAGCGATCATAAGAGTCTCAAGTATTTATTCGATCAAAAGGAGTTAAACATGAGGCAACGGAGATGGATAGAGTTCTTAAAGGACTACGACTTTGAGTTACAATACCATCCTGGAAAAGCGAACGTAGTAGCTGATGCTTTAAGTCGAAAGTCTCTACATGCGTCCATGATGATGATTAAAGAGTTGGAATTGATAGAGAACTTCAGAGATCTTAACCTAGCAGTAAAGGTTAATGCTAACAGCTACAGATTAGGAGCGTTGCAAGTGACAAGTGAATTCCTGAGACAAGTTTTAGAGGCTCAAAGAGAGGATGAATTTCTGCAAGAGAAGAAAGAACTCTTAAAACAAGGAAAAGAAGTCGAGTTCAATGTAAGAAGTGACCAATTGCTAAGGTATAAGGATCGAGTGTGTATCCCTAATCAAGAGGAGTTGAGGAAAGCAATTCTGGAAGAAGGCCATAAAAGTTATATGAGCATTCATCCCGGAGCTACTAAAATGTATCAAGATTTGAAGAAGTTATTTTGGTGGCCTGGAATGAAGAAAGAAGTGGCAGAGTACGTGGCTGCATGTCTAATTTGCCAGAAGGTTAAAGTAGAACACCAAAAACCCCCTGGAATGCTACAATCAATGGAAATACCAGAATGGAAATGGGATAGCATTACCATGGATTTTGTGACTTCTTTACCCAAAACTCCATTAGGACATGATTCAATATGGGTAATAGTTGATAGACTAACAAAATCTGCCCACTTTATTCCCATCAACATTCGTTACTCTATGGAGAAGCTGGCAAAATTATACATCGAGGAGATTGTGAGATTGCATGGAATTCCTTCAAGTATCATTTCTGATCGGGACCCTCGTTTTACATCACAATTCTGGAAGAGCTTGCACAAGGCTTTGGGAACAAGACTGCGTCTGAGTTCAGCATATCATCCTCAGACAGATGGACAATCAGAAAGAACAATCCAATCTCTAGAGGACTTGTTACGAGCTTGTGTGTTAGAGCATAAAGGAAGTTGGAATCAATTCTTACCATATGTGGAGTTTACCTACAACAACAGTTTCCATGCTAGCATTGGCATGGCACCTTTTGAAGCATTATATGGAAGAAAATGTAGGACCCCGCTATGTTGGTTTGAGACTGGTGAAAACTTGATGCTAGGACCAGAGTTGGTACAACAAACCACGGATAAAATCAAAATAGTTCAGGAAAAGATGAAGGCAACACAGAGCAGGCAGAAAAGTTACTATGACAAAAGAAGAAAGCCGCTCGAATTTCAAGAAGGCGATCATGTATTCTTGAAAGTCACACCTATGACTGGGGTCGGTCGGGCAATGAAATCTCGAAAACTAACCCCTAGATTTATCGGTCCATACCAAATAATTCATAAAGTTAGTCCCCTTGCCTACCAAATAGCATTACCACCTTTTCTTTCTAATATCCATAATGTTTTTCATGTGTCAAACTTGCGAAAGTATATATCTGATCCTACACATGTTATTGAACCTGATGTCATACAAGTTAAAGATAATCTTACATATGATGCACCACCTGTTAGAATAAGTGACAGAAGAATAAAACAATTAAGAGACAAGACAATTCCGCTTGTAAAGGTTATTTGGAGTGAAACGAGAGGAGAAGATGCTACATGGGAACTAGAAACTGAGATGAAAGAGTCTCATCCTCATTTGTTTTACTGATTAATGTAAATTTCGAGGACGAAATTTTCTAAGGGGAGTAGAGTTGTAACACCCCTATTTTTATTTTTATATTAAAATTTTGAAGGAATTAAATTATGGTTCTTTAGAACTTTTTAATCTACGTATTATTTATGATTTTTTGGAATTTTTTGGAATTTTGGAATTTTTTTTAATAAAAATAATATTTTTTAAATAATTTTAAATTCATATAAGTGACTTAAATTAAAAATATTTATAAGAAAGTGAATTTAAATTATAAGAAAATTTTCTAAAATCCGTTTCAAGTAGACTTATCTAAAAATTATCGGTTTGAGAAAAATCTTGATTTTTTCCAATCGTTAAAAAATTAGAAACGTATCAATAAATTTTTATTAACAAAAAATTTTAGATTTTTAAAATTTCAACTTTATATTACTTATTATAAAATTAGTGAGGACTGATATAATATCGCTAAATTTCAAAAAGGACTCATTTTGAATATTTAAAATATACCGAGTGAAAGGTTACTATTTGGCTTAATAATTCTGCCGACAGTTACTATGCAAAACACTGTGCATGTACGAAATTTTCAAAGAATGCATAGTAACCTGGAATAAAAAATTTAAAAATGCATAGTACTTTTATATTAAAATAATGGAATGCATAGTAAATTTTTTTCCTATAAATACCGAAGGATTTCTTCTTTAGAATTCACAATTTCAGATTAAGTTTTCTTAATACAGTAGTGCTAGTGAGATAGTGGTGGAAGTGAGAGAGAGAAGAAAAGTTTTTGGAGAGAAGGTTCTGCCAAAATCCTAAGGTAAGAATACTTCTCTTTTATATTTTTTAGGGTTATTTTTATATCGTTTTTAGAAATCTGTTATTATACTAGAAATAATATTATTTTAAGTTACTATTCTGCATAGTAAAATACTATTTCAACAGTAAATTACTATTTCAACAGTAAATTACTATTCAAATAGTAAATTACTATTTACTGTTACTATTTACTGTTACTATTCACGATTTACTATTTACTGTTACTATTCACGATTTACTATTTACTGTTACTATTCACGATTTACTATTTACCGTTACTATTCACGATTTACTATTTACCGTTACTATTCACGTTTTACTATTTACTGTTACTATTCACTATTTACTATTTACTATTCACTATTCACTATTCACTATTCACTATTTACTATTCAGAATTTACCATTTCTGTTTTAAGTAGTAATCTTAATCTTCGTCTTATGCTTATACTGAAATAAAATTGATATTAATATTTCTAGAAATCGGAGGCGCAAAGCAAATCTCTTTTTGGTAACGACTCAAGGTAAGGGGGAGTGAGATAAGAAGTATAATATGAAAAGACATAAGAATAATGGGAGGAGTCCCCTACTCCTTTTAAATTTAATAATATTATTATTTTAAAATATTAATTTTTTAACTTAAAATTTTTAATAAATTTTAAATTAAATATCTAGTTTAACTAACTCTAACATACCTATGCAAAACTTGGATCATTATGACCTATATGGACTGGACTATACCTATGCAAGGACTTGGACCATTATGACCCATATGGACTGAACTATACCTATGCAAGGACTGGATTATATGGACTTATTTATACCTATGCGAGGAATTGACCCAAAGGACTAAAAATTGACTATATTAATAATTATTAAATTTTGTATTATGATATGTATTAATGATATTTAATTGATTTGATTATGATTTGATTATGATTGATTGATTGATGATATTTAGTTATGATTGATACTGTTTGATTTTGATTGATGATATTGTAATGTGGAGTTTGAGCATATAGCGAGCATGACGGAAAGCTAAAATTCAGTAAGAATTTCTTACCTTACTCTTTAAATTTTATTATCTTTTATCTCTTCTTAGAAATTATTTTTAACTTTATTTTTAATACTTAGAATAAAAAAAATTAGTATTTATTTTAGAAAGAAAATATTTTATGAGAATTTATTTAATTAAATCTTGAGTTAAAGAAAAAAATATTGTAATTTTAAGTATTTTTGGTTAATAATTAATAAAACAAATTTTTTTTTTGAAAAAAAAATTATTTTATTTTTTCCAACTTAATAACTAAATATATTTGAAAATAATTGAGATTCCTAAATTTGATTTTGTTAAGATTTAATTTGAGAAAGATTATGTAAAGTTTTATATGAGAAAGTTTTAGATATTTAAGGCTTAGAAACTCAAATTTCAGTGAGATTCAAAAACTGTACCAAATTTATTTCTGTGGGACAGAAATTCAGAGAATCGAGAAAATGTACAGTTTATTGAAATAATGTTGTAAACCTTTAAGGGATTTAATAATTGAGTTTCTAAAAGCCTTAACTAACTCAATACGCGAGTAGTTCATGCATCATGAATCATTAAAGTGAAATGAAATAATATTGTCTGGGGACGGATTATAGAAACCGAGGATACATTAGAGGAGGCTTAATTACGAGCCTTGGGATGAGAGGGTGTGAAAGGGTGCTTCAGGGGACCTGGGGTAGCTCCCTAGTGTCGGGTACTTTCACAATAAAAACTTTCTCAATCTGACTAGTCTCTAAGTGTTTCCATGCCAGTTGAGCTGTTCATATTATTATTATCCGGACTTATGGAACAGTGTAAACTCCTGGTTGGCCCAGTGCAAATTAAAATTTAAGGGCCCACATATATAGGTAAGTTGTGATGAAGATATTGCATAACATTCATGCATTCATAATTGATTGTGTGTGTGATTGTGATTGATATTATTAAGTATTGGTTTGTGAAAACCCTTTGTTGCTTATGTCTTATTCGGAAATATTATATTCTGTTTCTCACTCCTTTCTCCGTGTTTTTGTTTCACATGTTTTAAATTGATGGTTCAGAGGGAAGGATCGAAGAATATCGGCAGTAAATATAGCACGTTCTAGAAAGGGAGCTCGGTATGAATACCGTGGTCCAATGACTAAATAATGTTAATAAGTAACTGCTTCTGGGCCATGGAGTTTCCTCTCTTTCTTATAATGTTTAATATTTATTTCCGTTGGATGAATGTAAAATTACTTTATAAAGTTTTAATAATATTTATGAGGTATTTCAGCAATAATGTATATAATTTATTCCGATAGTTTCTTTTTAACAATCATATCTTTAGTAAAAAAAAAAAAAATTACGAATTTTTCTAGAATTTATTAAGGTGTAACAGAGGGTGTTACATTCTGAGACCTCTGAATTGGCTCAATAGCTTGTATTTGGTGTTTAAGAATTAGAATAATACAATTTGGATAAGGAATGGTAGGATAAGTTGCTTGATAATTGCCTAAAACGACTTAAATGCATTTTTGTGCATAACAGGATCATTTTTAGGAATTTTGAGGTGTGGTTGGTCGCCACAAGTCTTAATTAGTGAGAATTCGCTTAGGTTAAAGTTTGGTGGCATTTGGATGTCAAACAAGTGAGATATGATGTGAAGAAGTTTGCTTTGAGGTTAAAGGGTTGATATTTTCGCTCAAGCAAGCTAATTCTCACTTGAGTGAGCCTGTGAGTGAAATAGGGGGTGCTTTTTGGGCAAGTTTCACTCAAGCGAGGATAATCTCACTAGAGCGAAAGTCAAATGGTTAGTTTCTATCAAATTTTTCCTCAAGCGAAGGTATTTTCGCTTGAGCGAGCCTCATAAGGGTGGTTTTATCGAATTTTTGCTAAGCGAGGAAATTATTGCTCAAGAGAAAATCGAGGTCTCGCTTAAGCGAGCTAATTTTCGCTCAAGCGAGAGTCAATTCAGTTTTTTCTTCCTTTATGAAAGTTGTAGATAATTGAGTCGCCGTCATTTTTCCGCCATAATCACGTCAATCGAAGATCCATAGCCTGAGTTATGTCCAAAATACCACAGGGTGTTCAAGTAGAAAATTCATATGGACTGATTCCATAATTTAGTGAATTAAGCAATCTTAGGGGCATAATTGACCATCGACTTCTTCATAACAATTATAGGTAATTAAGTTGTGGAGGTGTGCCAATTATATTCATCTCGATTGGAGTTGTGTAACTCTGATTTGATGCAAATTATTGAGCGGTACACAGGGAATTGACATGCTGAAAATTCTTTTTAAGCAATTTTGAAACTTCCAAGCCTAGGCTATGTTATTAGAATGTTTTAAAAACCATACCGGTGATCAAATCGATGAAAGTACTAGTTAAAGGTTCATTGGTTCAACCGTAGTCGACCAATGGTCGAACTGGTAATAATAAACTATATATTTTTAATATAATATAATATAATTCTTGATATATTAACAATAAATTATATAAAAATTAAGTTAACTAATGATCATATTACTTGTTTTATAAGATTAAAAAATAATAATAAATAAAAATATGTAAATATTATATATAAGCTTTTTATTTATTAAAAATTTAATGGAATTTTTTTAAAAAAATAGCAAAAAAAATTTAAAAATCTGACCGGTTCAACTAGTTTTCAATACTTATTCAACCAATTTTTTACTGGTTCTGAGATGCCGGTTTTTTCCCTTACCCGGACTGGTACCTGGTCCAACTAGTCGAACCGGCCGTTCCGGTCCAATTTTTAAAACTATGGTTATTAGGGACCTATTAAGTCATATGGGGACATCCTAGGACGAGTATGAATTTTTTAAAAAAATTTTCCCTATATTTTTTATTAATAAAAAGGCATCTTTACAAATTACAATCACTCAAAGCATCTAACCCCATTTCAATTTCCCATTAGAAACATTCAATTTTCAATTGCTTTCAAACTCTAACAAATTACGTTCACGTACGCTCCTTAATTTCAATTAATCTTCATTTCTCACATATTAAACCATTAGTTAGTTAGTTAACTATTACTATTACTATACAAAATAAATATTAATCATTCAATCAATCAACCAAACCTAATTTTCGTAACAAATGGGTAATTGACACCCAACATTGGTTCTTATTAACTTAGGAAAGAAAATTCCTTCTACCTTGACCTTCCCATGCATCAAAAGTGAAAAAGAAAAGTCTGTTAAACTTAAAATTTGAATAATTATTGAATAGAACTAGAGCATTGGAGACTTGGCACGTGTGCTTAGAGTCTCTCACGTGTGAAAGTCAATCCCCTCGTCGACACGCCCCCACTTGTTGCAAAGAGAAAAGGAGAGAGTGAATCTCTCGAGGGCACCGCTGCGGCTGTTATCGACAAATCCAATCACCGATTCAACTGAAAGAGGTGCGACCTGAGATCATTCATCCTCAAACCATGTGGCGGAGGCTTCTCTCTTCTCACCTCAAAACCCTAACCGCCGCCTCTTCCACTCCCCGATCTGCTTCCTCCGCCGCCGCCACCGCCACCGCCAGATTCTCCGCTCTCCCTCGCCGCTTCTCAACTCAATCCGGTACATTACACTCTCTCTCTCTCTCTTTCATTCACCGATTACTTACCAAATCCATTTTAATCCATCTTCTTCTCACAGAGGATGCTTCCACTGCCGTCAAAAAGAAGGTCGAGGATGTAATGCCGATCGCTACTGGTCACGAGCGCGAAGAGCTTGAGGCTGAGCTCGAGGTTATCCCTACTCTTTTCTCTGCCCTAATTGTGATCCAAAGAGCTCTTAACTCAAGTGCTTTTTTCTATTTGTAATTGTTATTATATCTGTTTCTTTTTGTTAGGGAAGGGATATTCTTGAAATTGACCATCCCGAAGGTCCTTTCGGCACTAAGGTCAGTATTATTGCTTCTCTCTTAGTTCTGTTTTTATACGAATGTGTAGTTTTTGTTTTAACTTTAAGAATCTCTCATAGCATTGTGTGTTTGATCTTGGAAATCAAATTTTCAATGTATTGTGGCCTAGTGAGTGCTTGAAGAGTTTTGCTTGTGCGGCTAGTTTCTGTTTTGAAAGTGTGGAAAACTTCTGATGCTGTTTCGAAAGTGTGGAAAATTTTTGATGCGTTATTTCCTGTTATTTTCCCTGGTCAAATCAGTTTGTGCGACTTTCTCTGCTTAACTAGAGCAAGCTTTGTTGTGATTTTTGAATTATGATTTTTTTTAGTAAAAGTTACTTATTGGAAAGTGTTTGGAACTTGGATGTTGGTATGACGAAATTTATTTCAGCATTGTAGTTGTGTGGAAGTCTTGATTGTATAAGACACAAGGAGTATTTCTTCTACTTGTAGTGCAGATTACAATTTTTGAGATGCAGGCTGCTTTGAACTTTGTTGTTATAAAAGCCTGTGGTTCTCCATCTCACAAACCATTGTGTCAATAGATGATATTTCTTCGTTTAATAGGATTTTAGTCTATTATTTTAGTCCATTTGGATCATGGTGCCTTTAATTTTCTTCCATTGCCATGTATTTTCTCTCATTTCAGTTTTAGTGTATGATCCCCTATATCTTCACTCTTTAGAATTTTAGTTCCTTTTCTATTATGATTTAGGAGTTTCTCCTTGCATTTTTCACATATTGAAGTATTGGTTGGTCCTTATATATTTCAACTCATCTTCTCCAGGCTATAATACAAGTGTTCTTTCAGTAGCCTCTTCAGGTTAAGCTCAAGATATTAAAAAGCAAAGAGATTTACAGTATAACTAAACCCTGGGTCATACACTATATGGTTCTATATACTATATCGTATAGAGAGCAGTTAGGTATTCTCTCTCTGAGGTACGTGGAAGGATTGCATAACTGAGAATGTACAAGAACTTAAAGATTGCTTAAGAGCTCAGAGTTTTCACAAGGATACATCAAGTAGTATTAACTGATCATCAAGTAGTTCCTATTTAGTGGTAGACTATGGTGGACTTTAAAAGACTGTATGTGTCCGTTTAGTATCCAGTTGTAAAAATGGAGTTGTGGAATGAAGTCATCCAATGGTCAATATTATCCTGCAAGCCATTTGACCAACGGATTAGGAAATAGCCTTTGGCCAACCCCAGTTGGGAAATGCCAATTGTGAACCAAACAGGGCCATATCATATGTATCTGTTGTGGTAATTAGAACAGTTTGAGGAGAAACTAAGCCTTAATGCGACAGTTACTGAAAATTTCCTCCTATGATACAAAAGCTGTTTTCAAGACAATTTGCAAAACGTGTTACTTCAGAAAAAAAATTTGTTTGGCTTTTCTCCTTTTTATCCAAGCAACTGCTTGTAGCAGTCAGAAGTTTCTGTCTTTTGCCAGCAGTCTTGTCACTTAGCATCCTGGGACCTGCAGAATACTGACCCTTGATTTGAAAACGAACTTGAAAGCTTTAGCTAGAAGAGATGAATCAGTTGATCAATTTCGTAATAGTAAGCAAAACATTCTGTTATAGGTTAGTTGTGTGGACTTCTGATGAGCTTAGTGCCTCAATCTCCTCTTGGTCATTAGATGTCTTGAAGTCTTGAAGTCTTTTAGACAAGATATTGTCTCTAGTCATCTTAAGTTAGTCTGCAAGCTCAGCAAATCATCTCTATTTTTTTGGTGAACTGTGAAAACAGTGATGCATATATTTTGACATTTATTATTTATATTGAGTCCAATGATTTAAATTCTTTTAGCTAATTTTGGATATGAACTGATGGAATCTAAGTATATAACAAAGTATCTGACATTGGATGCCTTAGCCTATCATAGTGGCTTACTTAAGCTTCTTGATATTTCCCTTTCATCTTTCATTTAACTGAAAGAGTTGCTTTTTTTCTTTCCAAATGGTTCATTCATTCAGATTCACATTGCTATTATATTTGCTGATAATAGTTTTGCATATTTTTCATCTGTTTGTACTTTCATTTCTTGTTTTGGTTCATAGGAAGCACCTGCTGTTATTAAATCTTACTATGATAAAAGGATAGTTGGATGTCCAGGAGGTGAAGGCGGTGAGTATCAGAGAATTCTATGTTTCACTTATGTATCCTTGGACGTGAACAACTTCTCAAGGTGATGAAATATGCTATAATTTTGGTTATGGTGTTGAGGTGCACAGCTTGTTTTGATTGCAGAGGATGAGCATGATGTTGTCTGGTTTTGGCTGGAGAAAGGCAAGCCCCACGAGTGCCCAGTTTGTGCACAGTATTTTGTGGTAAGCTTATAATAACATCTAGTATATCTTTTACTATTATACAGTATTTTTCTGGCAAGTTGAGAATCATTTGTATATCTTCTGCTGATACTTTAGACTGGTCAGGAGTTGAATGACAAGAATGAAAATTACATGTGTGCTTCACTTCTACATTGATTGTCAAGCACCGTAGCTCAGTGATTGGTATTGACTGCACAGACTGAGACTGCTCCTATCAAATATGTTTGAGCAGTTTTTAGTTCCTAGCTTTAAATATTTTCCACAATCTGAATGCCTTGACTGCTCTTAATTGTGATTTATCTGGTGGTGCTGCATTGGTGTTTTTAGCTTATTGCTATGAGATAAATCCCATTTTAGCTAGACGATAGAAGACATTCTGAATTAGTTAATGCAAATATGAAAGACTTTAAATCTTCACAATTTATGTTTTTCTAACATTGTTTGGCTTATATTATCATCCAGTAAGGGCATATTTGGGTTAACAGTTTAATTGGGGACTTATTCAATTAGAAGTTATAATACGAGTGTTTATGTCATAAGTGCTTAAACTGCGTCAGCAATTTCCTAAACTATAACATCCTAGAAAATAATTTAAAATTCTAGTAGAATTTAACTTCTTGACCAAGTCCAATGGCATTGTGTGATCCATGTAAGCAGATCTCATCTAGAGGGATAAGGTTATTATTGTTGCTGTTGTTGACTTTTATCTTTTGCCAATGCCATCAATATGCTTATGTGTCTGTGAATTGGTGGCTGGTTTTGAGACACCATATAGTGTAAGCTTACATGAAAAACATTTATAGCCAATTTGTATTGTATATGGCTGGCTACAAGCCAATTTGAGACACCATGCCAATTTGAGACACCATATAGTGGCACAGTTTTCTTTTAACTGTTGTCATGTGATCAAGTTTTGAGAACAAACTATGATCAACTTCTTGTCAGCTGTTTAGAACATCAATGGATATTGATCAAATAACTGTTTACAAATTGACGCTAATCATTCTATCCATTTTCCCCAAACAGCTTGAAGTGGTAGGACCTGGTGGACCACCTGATGGACATGGCGATGATGATCACCATTGATAACATCCTTAAAGTTTCATTCTGGAATAAATTCTTGGAAGATGGAGAGACATTGTTTAGCATACACTTTGGCCTATCAAAATCCTGTGGCCTATGTTTGGTTTTGATTTGTCTATACCTTGTGCTGTCGCAAACTTTTGAGATAGAAAATTTCTGTTATTATTTGACGTGGGATGCTCATTTGCATGAGCTATCAATTCTGTTAGATGACGTTTTGTGTGTTGCAAAATAATTTACGGAACATTATTCTTTAGATCGGTTTGAATTTCTGGAACAGCAAGTGATTTTAAGCATCTAAACCACGAAAGAGATTATGTTTCGGAGAGGAGCAAGAGAGGGAGGGACAAATATTTAGATGACAAAACCTGGAAGTGTTTGGAAATTGTTCAGAAGGTCTACAACCGCAACTTTTCGTAGTTTTAGTGGTTTTTATTATTTAATTTTATCACATCATTTTATTTCATTCTATTACGTCACTTCCCATCGTCATGTTTGAAACTCTTAACATATCCTAAAGGAATCTTTTGCAGATAAAGGCCATGTGAAATGTTAGTATTTTCCCGATCATGTGAAACGTTCATCTGACCATATACATCTGGATTCTTAATTTGATTATGAGTTTTTTCTAGTATATTGTTAATTAGCTAAAGTTCTCTTCATTTGCGTTCATTTTTCTGTATTCTTTTTTCACTGGCATATACACATTGGGTTCTACATACATATCTTACTCTCTCTCTTCCACTGCAGCTCTCCTATTTTATGGAGAGGATTTCTATCCATTGTTAATATGGAAAAGATGAAAAATGTGTAGGGGTAGTTTGATTACACTAGCATTGAGGTAAGATTTGATTTCACATTGAAAGAAATTTACAGGTTGATGATGGTTACAACCAATCGGTTTTGTATAAAGAACAATCAAGTCTTTTTGGTTTAAGAATTGAAATCATAGTTGTTAAAAAAGTGAGTAGTAAAATTGCAAATATAGTAGCCCAAACTCAGGAAAATGAGGCAGCTTTAAAAAAGTGTAATTTGGGTCTCCAAAGTTGAAACGAAGGGCTATTGTCCTTCCAAAGTTGGTTCTCGACGATGGTACGGGAATCATTTGACTTTTCCGTAGAAAAATGTTCACATCTTAGAGCCTAGAAATGGTGCTGATGGGGTTAATGGAGATTTACTTCAAACAAAAATATAGAAATGGGAACATAAACATGACACTCTGTATCTCTTGAAGATGAAGAAACAAATAAACGAAAGAAAAAGTAGGCACTGAAAAATAACGAAATGACAACTATATATTCTTAATTCTTATAAAGATTTATCCGAAATGCTTTTAGCCGTTTGCGTGCCTATAAAAACGTAACTGAAGTAATGGAACCTAAATGAAGTAATTGGCATCTGAACAGAATAGATTCAAAGTCTCACATTTAGTCACTTTCAGATTGAAGTTATAAGAAGTGACAAATCTACATATAGATTGAAGGAAAATTCGGGAACAGCTCTACTAACTATTATAGTATTATTCCTTTTTAGATGAGTCATGTTTTCTTCTTTGGTGTTTTTCTTTAAAATTACATATACCGAACTACCGTTATTTGCTGTCAGAAATTAGAATCAACCGTACTATACACGCCCCAGCACCAACAAAAGTGAATGCTGATTATCTGGACCATATATTATGAATTAGGATATTCAAATTTAAAGACTGTTATGGTTATTGAGTTTCCTTTAACCACATCTTTCTTTACAAAAACATCATATCATGATTTTCGAACATGATCTTAAAGGGGAATAAGAATAAACATTATATTGTTTTTAAAATAAAAAAATAGCTTGTACTATTTTAATTTATAAGTTCTAATTTACTTTATTTTTTTTTACATTTTAATCTTTATTAATATATTTTTTAAAAAAATTTATTCATATCTGTTTTAAAAAATATATTTTTAATGTCATTTTATATTTAACAATTAGTTTTACTAAAGATATTTTAATTAAATCATCTAACTTATTAGCTTTTAACTTCTAATTACTAACTTTAAGGTTTTAGCTTGTGAAGGAGGCGTCAGAGAGAAGGTATAAAATACATTGAGTGCATTGCAAACAAAAAATGAATTACTGATTATACGAAAGGATTGATTGTACAAGAGAAATAGGAATAACTTATATAGGAGAGTTCCTAACAAACTAAAACAAATCATAACAAACTCTTAACTATCCCTTATATATCAAGAAGGTTTCCTAACATCCCCCCTCAAACTCAATGGAGTGTAGGAACAAACATTGAGTTTGTCCCTTAAGTCTAGGAAAATTATAGAACTTGGTGATTTGGTAAGTAAATCTGCCACCTAAAATCTTAAAGGTAAATGTCTGATTGTAATTTCCCCTTTGGCAACCTTCTCTCTAACAAACCAAAGATCTAATTCGAAGTGTTTGGTTTTGGTGTGCATAACAAGGTTAACAGAGAGCAGAACAACACATTGATTGTCATACCATATCAAGGGGTCTGTGAGTTTGAATATGAAGTTCTGAAAGGAAAGACTACAAGTACATGATTTCAATAATGGTGAATACTAAGCTTCTGAATTCAAATTCAGTATTGGACCTGCTAACAACAGTCTGTTTCTTTGCTAACCAAGAGACTATGTTTGTGCCAAGATACACATAGTAGCCAGGGGTAGACCTCATGTCTAAGGGATCACAAGCCCAGTTACTATCACAATATGTAGTGATATCCAAATTGGTGGTTGGAGTGAAGGAGAGACCAAAATGTAAGGTACCTTTGAGGTATCACAAAAGTCGTTTCACAGCTTTCCAGTGGCTCTCTAATGGTTGATGCATGAATTGACACAATTTGTTCATAGTGTAAAGATATATCAGTCTAGTTAAAGTGGCATACTGAAAAGTACCAATCATAGATCTGTATAGAGTAGGATTGGTAGCAAGCTCAGTACCATCATTGAAAAGTTTGGAAGAAGGAGCCATTAGTGTTTTAACTGGTCTGGCATCCTGCATTTTGAGTTTAACTAGGAGATCAATAATATAGCTAGACTGATGAAGAATAATGCCACCAGAAGGTTGTCTATCAACTTGAATTCCTAAGAAATGATGTAGATGACCAAGATCCTTAAGAGGGAATTTAGAAGAGAGTTGTTGAATGAGGGTATTAATTGCCTGTTGAGAATTGTTAGTGATGATGATAACATCTACATACACTAGAATGTAAAGGAGATCAATAATATAGCTAGACTGATGAAGAATAATGCCACCAGAAGGTTGTCTATCAACTTGAATTCCTAAGAAATGATGTAGATGACCAAGATCCTTAAGAGGGAATTTAGAAGAGAGTTGTTGAATGAGGGTATTAATTGCCTGTTGAGAATTGTTAGTGATGATGATAACATCTACATACACTAGAATGTAAATGGTAAGAGAACCAAAATGAATGACAAACGAAGAATGATCACTCTTGGTTAGAGTAGAACCCAAGGAAATAAGAACGGTAGCAAGTTTGGAAAACCAAGCTCTAGGGGATTGCTTAAGGTCATAAATGGCTTTGTTGAGCTTGCAAACAGTGTTAGGCGAACCCTGATGGAACCCTGGAGACTATTTCATGTAGATTTCTTTAAAAAGCTCACCATGAAGGAAGACATTGTCAATGTTAATCTAGTGGATAGGCCAATGTTTGGAAATTGCAACAACCAGAATAACTCTAATCGTGATTGGTTTAACAAATGGACTAAAAGTCTTAGTGTAGTCAAGACTTAAACTAATCAGGCCTTATGTTTCAAAATGCTGCCATCTGGTTTGAACTTATTTTTGAAGATCCATCTATTGTTGATGGCTTTTCTATTTGGAGGCAAAGAAATAAGTTCCTAAGTTTTATTTTTTAGAAGAGCTTGATATTCATTAAACATAGCAGAATGCCAAGCTGGAATGAGTAAAGCATCAATATAGTTAGTGGGCTCAACATTCATAGTATAGGCTTTGGGTTTAAAGATTCCTTCCTTTGCTCTAGTAAGCATAAGATATGTATTGGTAATATATGAATTAGTATTTTGGAGAGGTGTGGCTAGAATAGAAGAGTTATACTGAGGAATTTGAGAAGTGACATTAATTTGAATAGGTGAAGCAAGGAGGACTGGAATAGCTAAAGGTATGATAGGAGGAAGGGATATCGAAGGTGATTTAAAATCACATTGTTTGAGAAATAAATTTGGATTGGTCTGAAAAGGAAAGGTAAGTTCATCAAATTTGATATGTCTAGAGATATATAATCTTCCAGAGTATGAGAGGCACTTATAACCTTTATGGGGTGTAGAATAGCCAACAAAGATACAAGGCTGGGATCTGTAATCAAGTTTATGCCTGTTATAGGGCCTTAAGTGAGGATAACATAAACCACCAAAAGGTTTTAAGATGTTGTAATCTGGAAGTTTATGAAACATGAGTCCATATAGAGATTTGAAATTGGTATTAAGTGAAAGTAACCTGTTGATATCAAAAGTAGCTGTAGTGAAAACTTTTGGCCAGAAATCCATAGAAAGATTGGAATTAGCTAAAAAGGTGAGAACGGTTTCAGTGATGTGTCTATGTTTCCTCTCAGAAGTGTCATTCTGCTCATGTGTATGTGGACAACTCAATCAATGCAGAATGCCTTATTCAGCCAAGAAATTTTTGAAAACTATATGTTAACCAAGTGGCCTCAATACTCAAGAGGGGGGGGGGTGAATTGAGTGTTTAAAAAATTTGCTTAGAATGTCTTTGAACTTGGTTCTTTATGCAACTTAAATGAGATATACAAGAATTTTACAAACAACAAGTATGTATCACACTTTAATTGGTTTGAATCAAGGTATTGAACTCTAGAATCAAAGGAATCTTAACCAAGAAATGGGAAGCAAAACAGAGTATTGGTTCAGCAATCTTATCAAACAGTTTGTGTGCAAGGTTATGTTTCTTCTTGAACAACAAGATCAATTCAAATATTCAGCTCAGGCAAAACAACAAACAGTTTATATGCACAATTAAGTAAAGAGTTCAAGGTTAAGAGAAATACAAACCAATTTAACGAGTTCCACCAATCCGGTGTACATCTCGCCTTCAAGCAACCCACTTGAAGGATTCCACTATTAAAGATTTGAGATACAAGCTTTGAGCAATTGTCTCCTAGTGTCCTACACTCAAGAACCCAATCCTCACAAGCAAAAGGGCAACCTACCCAATCTTACACTCTCTCAATACCCAATGGTTGAATTCTAACCTTTGTGACTACTCAAGCTAGAGTGATTTGGAGTTTTGGTTTACAAATATTTACTCTCTTAATAGAATGGATAAGCAATTGAAGGTTCTAACCAAATCTAATAACTCTTAAGGGAAAGAGGATATGCAATTACAAGCTTAGAGTTTCAAAACAATGAAACTATACAAGAAAAATAAACTCACTGAGCATAAATGCAAGCTTTGATTGATTGCTTCTTGTTGGTGTTTATTGTGCTTGAGTTAGAGGTCCATTTATAGAGCTTGGAGGTCTTCATAGCCGTTGCATATCATGGTTCCAGCTTGTCCATTGCGTATAGTGGAGTATGGGTCTGTGTTTCCCACTTAAACTGACTTGTCATAGGTGTTTCCCACTTCATGAATCGATTCAAAGCTTTCCTTGAATATATTCAAAGCTCTCTGACTTGGAATGTTGAATTTTATGATTGCATGAATCGATTCAAGCAACCCTTTGAACCGATTCAAAGTTCCCTATTTCTTAATTTTGTAATTCAGTCACACATGAATCGATTCAAGCTCCTTTGAATCGATTCAAACCATGCTGTTAGTCAAGATTCATGACTTCTTGATGCTTTCCTGATACTATTTAAGTTATGGTTGGTTTCCTTGACCTTCATGCATTGATTCCTTGATATTTTCTTTTGCTTATGAGCTTGTTCTTTTTGGTTTGAGTTCCATGGCACCAACTTTGTCATTCATAGCTCATATTTCCTTCTAATTGTTCATTTGATTGCTTTGTATTTCATCCTTTGTCATTGTGCTTGTCATTTGTCATTATCAAAACCTATAAACAACATGCAAACACACTATATACTCCTTTCTAGAGTCAGTTTAAAAAGGTTTAGTCTTACTGTTGAATTGCTTTTCCATCATACTCTTGAATTGAATAAAGGTGCTTATAGCTTATGCCATGGTATGCAAAAGATAAATCCAAGTAAATATGCTATAAGCATCAATAAAAACTATATAAAATTGATATCCTTCAAGTGATGGTTTTGGGGAAGGTCCCTAGATATCTGAGTAAATTAATTGAAGAGGAGAATTATACTGAGTAATAGAAGAAGGAAAAGGTAAATTGTGAAACTTGCCAACACAACAAGAACTACAAGTGGAAAGTTTATTAAATCTGGGTACAGGAACATTACAACATTGCATGACCTTTGATTAGGGGTGGCAAAACGGGCCAACAGGTCAGCCGGGTCAAGGCCCGCATAGGCCCGTCCAAATACGGGCCAGGCCGGGCCAAAATAGGAAAACGGGCAAAAAACATTGGCCCAACCCGTATTCTATGTGGCCCACAGGCCAAAACGAGCCAACCCATTTTTTTAAAAGAATTATATTTGTTGTTTTTTATTTTAAATTTAAACTATTTTCAAATATTTTTAAGAAAAATTAGAAATAAAAATTAGATTTCACCTTTCTAAAGCAAAGTTTTTATAATTAATCCAATATATTTCATTAAATAGAAATAATAAATAGTCATCAAAATTAATTCCTATCAAATAATCAAAATTACAACCAACTAAATATTAATATTATATATATAATATATTAATATATAATTTAATAAAGGCCCACGGGCCGAGTCGGCCCGTGAAGGGCCTATTTTTGACGGGTCAAAACAGGCCGGGCCTATTCAAAAAATGAGTTTCAAAGATTGGCCCGACCCGTTTTAACAGGTCAAATGGGCCAGCCTATGGGCCCAATACATATTGCCATCCCTACCTTTGATACAATTCAAAAAGAAGCATGAGCTAGCCTATTATGCCATAAATTGTAAGTATTCAAAACATTCTGGTGTAGGGTGTATGGTAAATTTTTTTAGAAAATTAAGAAATTTGAGTTAAATTAATTATGTATTGTTCCATGTAGTTATGTTATTGTTTAATTTATTTATGTGTTGATTAATATGTAACTTATAATTATGTATTTATGATTTTTTAGATTTATTAAATTTAATATAGTTGATCTGTTTAGGTTAAGTATTCGTTTTAACGAAACAAATACGCGTCGACTAGATGTATGAACGAGTGGCTATACGTTATTAAACTGTAATTTATGTACGGTGGGGTAATTATAGTTATAATATGTAATTAACAATGGATAACGATTGACAATACATTATTAAATTGTAATGTACGTATGGTAGGGTAATTATAGTTGCAATGCATATAAAATATATTTAATATTTTCATTATGCGTAAATTTAAACAAAAATACATTTCTTATCCATTAAATATATATTTAATATTTTCGTTTAGATAAATCTATTCACTAAAATATATACAAGTTGTATATTATAATTATAAATAATATAATATAATTTATTAAATAAATAGATAAATATATATAAATATTCTGTTATTTATCAATATATATATGTATTCTAATCTAATATATGTATATATATCATTTTTAGATATACATATTAAATATATCCTTTACTAATACCTATTTTGGTATTTTTTCATCCAACAATTATTTTCCTAAACCAACTTCACCCAACCACTACTTTTTAACCTACTTTTAAAAAGTCAACATTCAAACACAACTACTTTAACAAAACTCTAGTTCCCCATTTACAAAACTTCAGTTTTAAACATTTAACCAAACTGACCCTTAGCCTTTATACGAAGAGATTAGACAGATTAATTATTTAGATTTTATCATGTAATTTTTTCCTCCCGTGTTCTACTTATAGTTCCTTCTATAATTAGTATAATAATTTTTTATGATAAGAAAGTCCTTTGATTTTGCTTGTTCGGGCATTAAACTCAATGGCTTGTCAATATGACTAACAAGTAACAAAACACGTGGTGATGTGTGTTACAACTTGCTTAAATATCTATAAATAAGCTGCTGCAAAAGATTCTACATTCAAAATAATCATAAAGTATATTAAATTTAAACTTTTTCATTTAATCTAAAATTAACTTACTAATATTTTACTATATAAATAATCATCAAGATAAAGAATATAACATGATTTAATGATAATAGATAAATTTATTCTATAAATTATGTGTAATATGTTAAATTTGAGAAACATATCTCCTTAGGACATTAATCTCCCGCGTTTATAAAAAGAAAACAGAAACATCTCCTTAATAACTTTTTTGAAACGTCAAATTTCATTAATATATCGGAAGTTCTTAAGAGCTAAATCAAATGTACAATATTTCATATAATAAATCAATACACATGGGATAATATTATACTATTATTTATTGGCTAACTTGATAAAATTTAATGTTTCATGTAAATTATATTGTAGTATATATGTCATATCACTTGAATTATAAAATTTGTTATTTAAATTGAAAAATTCGGATGTCAACTTTATTTCACCTTTTAAGATTCATAAGTCGTATTGTAAAAATTACTTATTACAGAATGCGCATCTCTCTACCACATTAGCTGATTCGATTGTTGAAGATTTAGATAGAAATTTAATTTAGAGGAAGAAAATCTTAATTAATTAACATGGCAACAAAATCACATCACTCACTCCACACATATACTTTAGATTAAAAGGATATTTGACTTTTATTTATTTATCATCATATTTTCATTTATATAGAAAACCACGGATTAAACAAGTAGGTATATATGAGTGAATCGAGTGGAATCATTTTTAAGATGGTGCCCTTAACATCTTTCCCATCATATCCATAAAGTTGACTTTCTAACCCATAAAAAGATTACTCCAATTAGTTAATAATAAATTAATTTTTATCATCAAAAATTTAAATTTGTTTTATTAATTTAAAATTTTGTTGGTAAATAATTTGTAACTAGGTTCATGAAATAGTAAGCCTTAGAACTCTATTTATTTAGTGTTTGTGTAATGCAGGTAGTTTATGATTTTTTTAGGAATTTATAAGTTTTTAAAAACTAATAGAACTATTTAATGAATGTATAAAGAAGGAAATTTATAGTTATAAACTCCCAAGTTTAAAAAGGCTACTAGATGTAGTTTATAGTTTTTTAAAAATTATAAATTCTTTCATTATTAATTACATATTTATTATTTTTATTTTATATTACCTTCGTCCCTTAGCATAAGTATATATCAACTAATTATAATTTTTAAGAAAATTATCTAATATAATTAAGTCATTTATGGGCCTTTGGATTATGAAAGCATTTCTTGTTTTTCAGTTTTAATTACAAATCTGTCATCATGTTTGTAATTAAAATTAAAAAAAGAAATGTTTTCACAAAAGTTTAGTAAATTTCCAAAAGTTTCTTTCTATATTTATTGGGATTCACAAATTTTATTTTCTTTCTTCTTAATTAATGTTTATTTTAAAAAGAGTATTTTAGTAAAAAAAATAATTAATATCGTTGATTTTTTATAAAATTCTTATATTAAAAATAAATTTTTATATTAAATGACATATATAATATTTTTTTAAAAATGAATTTTTTTCTTTCACATAGTTAAAGTATGAAATATCTTTTAAAATCAATCAACACAATTTAAAATAATTTTATCAAAGATCTCTATTTCGATATACAAATTACTAAAAAAATTATAAAGCAGTGTACAACCTCTTCTCGCTTATTCCAAAAAAACGTCCGATTTGTCCTAACAAAGATGGAGAAATTTATTTTATCCTCATCGGATCATCAATGCATCGTCGTGAGTGACAGAAAGTGAAGCTAGAAACTTATGGTTCACAAATGTCTAGTCAATAGATAGATGAAAGTAATATATGCAATAATAACACAAATCTTAACCAATTATAAAAATAAAATTATGAAAATAAAAAGATAATTAATATTAATTTTATATGTCATTTGACAAAATTAAATTTTTATTTAATTAATAAATGTTTTATTTCATTAACCCAATTTTAATTTAATTAACTAAACGAGCATCGAAACATACACTTAAGGGAAGTTTTGAATTTGCGTTCATAAGAAGGAATATTTTTGGCGTGTGCAGGCCAGCTTGAGTTCTAAAATATATGAAAATGGTCACACTCCAGTTGCACTATAAGAATTGTGTACTTCACTCTCCATTTCAATTATCATTGTTATGTCCTCTACCCTTATTGTAAACCATTGCCCATTAGGGTTAGGTATCAGAAATATTTTATTATTATGTAAGATTTTTTGAATGCATTTTGTATAGGAATATTGTTTTGAGCAAAATTTATGAAAAAATATTATTATTATTATATGGTAAAATTTAGTGATTATATAGTTAAATACAAATATACAGTATCGTAATCTTTTATATTTATATTATATCTTTTACTTACGGAATGCTGACTTGAAATATTGATGTTATATTAATGAAAATACTAACATTGTTGTCTACTTTTTGGATGTGAAGTTTGTGATTATTTTGAATCCATGTCGGTTTCTTCTTCCTCATGTTATTCTAACCATTTCTGATCGGTGTCTTCAACGTGATGTTCTTCTATTCATTCCTGATTATTTTTTTTTCCTCATGCCCAATGAAGCTAGAGTAACCTCTATAATCAATGGTTGGAAAAGGTTATTGTTCACACAAAGAGTATAAAGCATAAATCCCTAGAAAATTCCCCTAGGAATCAAGTTTATTATTTCTTAATAATGTGTCACTTGAGTTACAATGTGAGCCTATAGGCTGTATTTATACGATAGTGAAGTAAGAGAAAAAAGGGAATCTAGACCCAAGCCTAGTAAGGGGGATAACCGCTTCTGGTGGGGTAATGGAGAATCATTATCTGCTAAAATAAAAGGGATGAGGGGGTACCGTGGGACCCCCTCTAACCCGGAGAGAACAGGAGCCCCCCAGTCACAAGCTTTAGGCGTAGAGACGAGTGGAGTGACTAAGTGCTAAGGTGAGACACCTCTATGTTGGATGCCGAGCGAAGATTCGTCTTGAGTGTGTATGAGACGATATCGAGTGATCAAGTTCTAGTGGATCGGGTAATCAGTTCTGAGTGGATGTATAACGATTTCTAGTCTTGAACTTTTTCCGCTTCTTCGTGAGATGAGCCGAGTCGTACTTATCTTATTTGTTATCGTGGCGGGCCTCGTAAAAACCTCTCGGGGGAAAACCCAGTAGGAAAAACCCCTCGAGTAGGAAAAAGAGTACCCACGTTACATTCAACGATAATACATTTTTACTTATTTTGGAAGGCCTCATTAGAAAACCTCTCAAGGGAAAACTTAGTGGCAAAAAACCCCTCGAGTAGGAAAAAGAGCGCTCCTGCTACATTCATTTAAATGATATTCTTTAACTCTTCAAGTTGATATGTTTATTTACTGAGGACTTTTCTCACCTGGTGTGGGTCTTTCTATTTGACTGTTAGCTTTAAATCTCTTTTCTGGAAGTGTCGTGGTCTGAGTGGTGTTTCTTCCTCACCGTACGATGTTCTTCTAAGGAAGGGATCTCCTAGTTTTTTCATAGAAATTATTACATCTGCTTTGTAACTGGAATAACATGGTGCCTCATGGTTGACACTTGAAAATTTATTACTCTGACGTAATTGGGCTTTTGTCGTTTACTAATGAATTTTCTAAGTGATGGGTTATCATTACTCTTGAGTCACTTACTCGGAGTTTTAGGACCTTATTTACCATTATTTTGAAGGAGATAATTTTGATTCCCTCAAGCCAGCGTATCTCATTCGAGTTCTCGTCACATAATTTTTGTTTCCTCCGGAGCGAGTGTATCTCACTCGGATTCTCTTGTCATAATTTTTGTTTCTTCTGGAGCGAGCGTATCTTACTCGGACTCTTTTCTCTTAATTGTCATTTCCTTTGGAGCGAGTGTATCTCACTCAAAAAGCGTACATTACTCGGGTCTCTCGTATATTTAGGCGTCAAGAGTCGTGCATCGAGTAAGCGTATATTACTTGGGTCTCTCGTTTACTTAAGTTTTACGTGATCAGGTTTTTCGTATATTGCCGAGGGCTCATGCATGGGCTTTTCGTAACTTAAGTTTTGGAAACATATTGTCGAGGGCTTGTGCTCCTGCTTTTCGTAACTTAAGTTTTGGAAACATACTGCTGAGGGCTCGTGCTCGGGCTTTTCGTAACTTACGCGTCGAGAGTCGTGCACCGAGTAAGCGTACATTACACGGGTTTCTCATTTACTTAACGTAGTTAGGGAGTCGTTCCTCGGATGAACGTATATCACTCAGGTCCTCTTGTCATAATTGCCGTCTCCTCTTGAGCGAGCGTATCTCACCCGGATTCTCTTCATATAATCTTCGTTTCCTCCGCCAGGTGAGTTCTCTACTTTTCTGAAATATCTCCGGCCCAAGTATGTAAAGAATTGGTGTATAGCTCTTTCTCGACTTATGATAAGGAAGTTGTTACATTGGGTAGGATTTTCAGTCATGATTCTTCAAACATTTGAGATGTGATGTCAACTTTTCAATCCTAACAATGAGGTTGATGATGGAATAAAGGAGCCAGTGGAAGAGAAACATGGCGGTGATGGGAAGTGCGTTATGCTGGCGGTGAAATCCAGGGAGTATACCAAAAGCATTAAACTTCATTTTAGCCGAGGCCTTAGGAACCTCCCCTGATAAATTGTTGCTAGAGACATCAAGAATCTCAAGTTGAGGCAAATTGGTCAAACTTCTGGGAATAGAACCAACTAAATTATGGTCAAGAAACAAGCTCCTCAAATCAATTAAATTGGCAAACATAGGCCAAATGGTTCCATTTAGATTTTGCTCTTGCTAAATTCACGGTGATAATCTTTCCACTTCACAAGTCATATTCTTAACTTCACAAACAAATAAGGAAATACATCTACAGAATTCCATAAGCATTTCATACTTCTGACTCTTTTGGAACATAGATTGATGATGGACATGACAAGCTTAATTTGTCATCGTACATGGTTGCCAAAACCGCGCCATGATTCCAGTCTTCAACTATGGCTTGTTGCACAATGAAACCCTCTCTTTGTCCTTGATTTTCTAGTCTTCCAGACTTCTGAATCTCCTTCCTAGGGAATATATAAATATTTTTCGATGGAATTAAAGACAGAAATTTTATCCCCTTCAGAGTCATCAACCGGCATTAAAACCCTAAACCCTGAAGCAATGTTCCCTGATTCCTTATGGTTCTTCACTTCCAAAGTGTCCCGATAGAACAATATCTTGTCAAGTAACTGGATGTTGGATGAATTGGTTGCCATAATATGAACTCGTAGCAAATGTTTGACATTACTGCAGGAGGGACAGAAAATAGTGTTACCAATAATCGACGAGCATGTAAGATATAGCTGGTTCTTAGGTTGTCATGCTCAAAGCAACCATCAAACTAGTTGCACTGAAATTATAGTAATAATCTTCACACATCGTTAGTGTCTTCTGAACAATATGCATCGAAAGAACATGTTAATGAACTTTGCTACCACTATAGAACCGAATGGTGGAGTTTCATTATTATTTGTCCTTGTCATTGATAAGGAGTTTGAACCTGCGAACTCAAGAAGATGTAAAATATAGGATAATAGATAGATTAATTACTTTTTAGTGCAGGTACTGGTCATGGTGTCATTTCTGTTTCTATAGTCCGCAAATGTCATTGATGAGGTTCCATTCACATATCTTTTTTCACTTCAATTGATCGAATGAGTAAACGTGCCATAGGGGAGAGAGCGTGTGTGGTCCGGGTTGCTCTCATTGTTGGCTGGTTGATAGTGAACCAAGTTGTGTTTGATCTTGATACGGTTCTGCAAGCCAAAATTCAACCGCTATATTATTGACACTTTGGGAGAGAGATTCTCAGTGTTAATTAAGAGCTTCTTGGCTCAGAGGATCTGTCCAAGCTGTGTTACACTGCAGTATGAAATATAGCATGACATATATTTTAAACACATAAAATAATTAGCGCCTCTGATTAATTTTGGTCCTCATCGTTGAGGTGGATACTGCGAATGTTGATGGAGTGTTCAGACGTGACCAACCGCAAGGAGCACGAGGCAGTGATTTTTATTAATTAATGGCATGGTGAGTATAAGAGTTTGTAAAAAACCTCAGTTATCTTTTACGCACAAGCTAACAAAGTGTTATATTAAGATACCATTATCATTTGCTATGGACGTGGTCAACCATTTCCTTGGCTCGAAGACGTGGCCAACAAGATTGTTAGGAAAAAAGTCATCACTGATTGTTGTAACACTTTTGTCATTAATTATGTTTATTAGAAGATGTATTTAATAAAATAAGGCTTTTGATCTACTGTAAAGTACTGCTATGCTTGGAAGAAATTATTATGAGGGAAGATTTAAGAAGTAAAGTAGGAAATCCAATTGATTTTGATGCATTCCTGTTACTTGTAGACCGATGGTTTTCTAAAGAGGAAATCATAATAATTAGCTTGAATTCTATCCTATACTGATCAGTGTATAGACATTAACATGAAATTATTCTGTTATACCATACATATTTGTTGAAATTATTCTGTTATACCAAATATGTTTGTCACTACATGATAATAGCGTGTATAATAGATTACTATGTCTAAGAAATAAATTATCATGCACGCCATAGCTATATATCGATCTTTCGTTTCGATTTTCCAACAGCGAGGAAGGTTTTGAAAGGTTGGAGAAAATTAAAAACAGAAACAGAAAGGCACTTATCTGGAAAGAGTGTAAGTCACACGGTCACTTATCACGATTCTCTAAGCATTCGAGATGCTGGTCCAACTGATGAGGTTGGTGACGGAGTAGAGGATGATGGAAACGATGTGGGCGGAGATCCCCCCCATGTGCTGCAGAACCATTTGGTTCTCTTAGATCTTAAGATTTGTGAGTGAGAACTGTTTTACCGAGCCCCACAGTGGGCGCCAAAATGTTCACACAAAGAATATAAAGCACAAAACCCTAGAGAATTCCCTTAGGGATCAGGTTTATTATTTCTCAATAATGTGTCACTTGAGTTACAATGTGAGCCTATAGGTTGTATTTATACAATAGTGAAGTAAGGGGAAAATGGGGAATTCAGGCCCAAGCACAGTAAAGGGGATAACCGCTTCTGATAGAGTAATGAAGAATCATTATCTGTTAAAATAAAGGGATGAAGGGGTACTGTGGGGCCCCTTCTGACTCGGGAGGGAACATTTATCACTTTACTTACGAAATGCATGTTAGATGACCACCCTTATAAGTTAAAATTAACCAAATCATAAGTAGTTAATTGAATTGTCAATATCAATAAAAGTAGTTAATTAGCAGTGAAGTCAGAGCCAGTTTTCAGGGCCTGCGCCGCCCAAGGTCCATGATCAAATATAAAAATTTTACCAAATTAAGAGTTTTAAGGTTAGACTCCTATCAAAGGTCAAGGCCCTAGCTTATTTAAGGCTTAATTTAAAAAAAGATTGGATTAAAACTTTTCAAAAGGTCTATTTAATTAAAGAAGTCGAGTTTGAGTTTTTGAAAAAAAAACAATTTCAATCTATACATGTCACTAGTTTTTTAAAAAACTTGTAAGATTTTATAAGATAAATCATAATTTATGATATATTATAATTTATAAATACATACATATGATATATATATATATAAAGTAAAATTTATAAATTTAAAATATGTTAATTAACTTTAATATGAAAAGTTGATAATTAAATATATATTTTATATATGTTGCTAATTTTTTTAGAAACTCATTTGTTTATTTAAAATGAGCTCATTGATATTTAATGTTTGTTTGTTGACATTTTTATCAATTTTAATATAATTCAAGTTTTTATACAAACTATAACACCCTAAATTTTAGAATAAAAGATTAATTAAGGAAATAAATATTAAATAGTTGTATGTGGGTTATTTAAAGTTCCAAATACTGGAAATAGTTAAATTAATATTTTGGGGACTATTAGTGATTTATTGAAGCCAAATAAGCTGAAATTAAGCCCGATTAAAATATGGGTGTCGGGCCAAGTATCTCTGATTGGGATGATATTGGTCAGGGCTGTTAAGAATATTATTGAAAGTTTGAATATGTATTTGGAATAATTTTTAGATAAAGTATTGAGCCCAAACAGAGATCCTGTTTGAATTAAAACGATGAAGCTTTAATGAAAGGATTAAAAATAAAACAAAAACCCTATTTTTCCTTTGCATTTCACGTTAGCTTCTGTTTCCTTTGGCAAAGCACATTCACTTTCTTCTTCTTCATTTCCTCTTCACCTTCTTCTCCTAAAAACCTAAGAAAAGCATTGAACCCATCTCCTCCCACCATTTTCATTTTATGGAAGCTTGAAGGATGAGCTTGAAGCTTGAAGTTCTCTCTTTTCCCTATTTCATTTTCACAGCTCTCTCTCCCTCTTTGATACCTATTTTTGTTTTTGGGGTGAGGTAAGCTTTCTCATCATTTTGTTTGGGTTTCATGCTATGCTTATAAGTCATTATAACTTAGGAGAGTAATGTATGTAGATGGGGTATTGAATGAGAACCATAAATGTATAAGCCCTAAAGTAGGTTTTCATAAATGCAAGTTAGATGGTATTAAATAAGGTAGATGAACTTATTGTTGGGAGAAGATAAAGACTATGAAACATTAATGAATGTTGTTGGGTCTTGGGGAACCCTAACTTGGAAACTTTGGGGAAAATAATAAATATAGTTTGGGTAATGTGTTTGAGGGTAAATACAAGCCATTGAGAGTATGGATAGTGATAAATGATGTATAATGAATGTTAGGCTAAGGTTGTTTGTAGCCTTTAAACATAAGGTTTGATGGGAAGAAATTCCTGAAACCTAACAAATAAGGAAAATGGTGTCTATAACATGTTTTATACATGTTATAAAATTGTAGATATAATAATGGTTAATTAGAGTTGAAGTTATGTCTTGAATGGTTGATTGATTGGGATTTTACATGTATGTCAATATAGGATCTATTTCGAACGACGAGGCGGGTACGTCGTACCAATCAGAATTCTTCTCTTGAGGTAGGAGAGGAGTCTTTATGTTATAAATGCATGAATTGAATAGTATTTGATTGTCACATGTGACAACATGCATGTTTGCCTTGCTTGCAATGTTATGATGAATTGTAATGTTGTGTATGATGTTGGTGATGATGTTTGGCAACTTGCATTGTGCATTTAGAATATAAGAGGTGTGCTATATGGTGGTGTTAAATTGTTTGGCAAGTGTAAGCCTTGAATATGATGTTGTGTTTACATCCACCATAAGTGAGGAATAAATGTTATTGATGATTGAGTGAGAATAGTGTGAACGAATAGCATACCTTGTTTGATAATGGAATATTGATGCCATTGTCATTGATGAAAAAATTAAATTGTGTTAATTAGAATGATTGAGAATGACACACAAAAACTTAAAACAATGGCAATAACCAACAATAATAAATCCACTAAAAGCCTTGTGGTGGTGTTGGTGATGATGATAATGATGATTGATGAGAGGCATGATTAGGATGCATAAAGTGAGCAATGCATATAATTAGCATTTGCATCCATATCATACTACATAGCCGCCGATGTTGGAACGTTAGGGGAGTTCCCTCGGCCGACCCAGTGGGAGGGTGGCTCAGTGCACGAGCAAATTTTATTTTCCCCTGTGACTTGGTGTGTAAGTCACGAAGCCGCCCATGTATTGCTACGGGGAGCTACATGTGGTCGACCTTTATGAGGGGTGGCTCTTGATGAACAGGTAACCCCGGTGGTCCATTGGATAACAGCCACAATGATATGAGTCATGGCCAGCCCGTAACACCATATGTTGAATATGTGTTACCGCGGTCATGGAGAAAATGACCAGGTGTTGCAAATGGGTGATGCGGTTTGGTACCAGTAAAAGATTGGTGAAATACATGCAATTGGATGATAAGTGTACACATTTTACTACTACAGTAGAGGTATGGTTAGATGATCATACTTGAATCCCACAATTAGTGGTTATTTCCCACAGTCAGATCTGCAATTGTTGAAATACTTCGTTGTGCATATGCATTAGCTTAAGAACATTTGCATATAGCAAAGAAGTATGCCAAAGGTGATTAGATATGATGGTGGTTGTGTTAAGGATGAGAAAATGTATTATGACAACATAAAAGATGTGAATACCAAATAATAAATTGAGTAAAAAGACGAGGTGTGTAATAGTCTAATTTATTGAAGTACTTGATTATGTATATGCTCATATACTTTGCTTAATCTATAATGTTGATTGTGATATATGAATGATAGTACCATGATGATGAATGAGATGATGAATGATATGTGTATGCAAAGTATACATGATTTTGAAGCATATGTACATAATCACATGGTATTCATATTCATTCTTTTGGAATGTATGACTCACTCTCCCATGTTGTCTACTTTTTAGACTTGTGATGCAGGGCACTCATGGGTGGAGTGAATCTTTTGAAGTATATTTTGATGAAAGAGGTAAATAGATGTATAGGAAGTGCCTTGGCCGGCAAATCTGAATTTTGTATAGCATATCGTATGGATGCATGCATATTTTGAAATCTGGATGATTGAATGACAATTTTGGATGGTCATGGACGAAAATTGGACCTTGATGTGTATGGCCAATTTTCCTTAATGACCTAAATGATGTTTGTGGATGAATTATAATGTTAATTGATATTGAGTTCCATGTATGGATGGAGTAGTTTACAACTTATAACAAATTATGAAGTGTATGTGAGAATGACTCAAGTATCATGCATTAAATGGATGAGAATTGAAATGAAGAGGTATGATCAAATAATTGGCTATGAGATGTATGAATGAATGCATTTAATATGTTAGCTTAGGCTATAATTGGTAGGAAATGAAATCTAATACATGAGTTGTATGAAATTTCCAAGATTTTTGCTTGTTCTGCATAACTCGCTCAAGCGAGTGATAATCTCACTCAAGCGAGATCCATGAGAATCAGAGGTGTGGTTACTGGCCACATTTCGCTCAGGCGGGCAAGGCTTCGCCCGAGCGATACTGGACCATTTTCGATTGAGCGAATGGTCAGTTCTTGGAGGCTCGTTCAAGCAAGAGGGAATGGGAATGGATACTGGAGCTATTTCTCTCAAGCGGGGATGCCTTGCCCAAGCGAAGGGGAATCAATTAGCTACTGGAGCGATCTCGCTCAAGCGAGCAGAGCTCACTCAAGCGAGATGGGTACCTGATGCGTACTGCTTCCTTCGCTTAAGCATGTTCGTTGGCTCGCCTAGGCGTGGCTATTGGAACTCGCTCAAGCGAGTAGGGCATCCTATAACACCCCTGATTTTCTGTACTCAAATCCTGATGTAATCGTCATAATTAAATAATAAAACCATAGGTAAATTTTTTGCGTTTCAAAACACCATCGCGACTACACCAAGACTCGAATCACAGAAAACCAAAGAGTGAGATTTAGTAACCTATAACTGGATCGATAAATAGTTTGCCCATAACGGTATACAAAAATAATAGAGTTTTACAGCGGAAGAAGAATGTGTATACCGGGCACACGCCTAGTCCCATATATGAAGATATGAGAAAAGGCTCGGTAAAGCATGCAAAGGCATATCGTAAGCCTAATAATCATTCATCATCATCTTTTCATATAATTTCATGATCATATAAAGTCCTAAATATAGTTATATATATATATATATATTCATACATCCATATGGCCATACACCATACATATCCAATATTCGTTTTCATAATGGACCATAACCAGTTCAACCTCAAATTTATATATCATCATCACTTATGTTTTTCCCAAAATAATTACAATGCTGCCGGCCAAGGTATTCCATTACCACTATTTACCTTCCCAAGAGTTTGACCTTATAAATATTCTCGTCCCATGATTTTCCTGCATCAATACTAAAAAGTAGACCACATGGGAGAGTGAGTTATACATTTCAAATGACGATATGAATACAATTGAAATTATGTGCATATGCATATCAACATCATGTATGCTTTGCTAAACACATCAATAGTCATCATAGATTATTAATTCAATAATATATATATATTCATTGCATTCTTATTCATCAAATCATAGCAAAGCAAGCATATACACATTTATCACATCGCCACCATGGGCCAACATCACCAATACCGACCATTTAGGTCTTTTCATAAAGCCACCAATATCATCATTATTAATCATAAACAATCACGCCCTTCATTACATTGGGCCATAACATACATATCGTCATATTCAACATCATTTCATATATTCATATCATTTATTACTTTTATGTGGTCTTTTGGTACATTAATTACCCATCTCATCAACACCATACCACCATCTCAATCGTCACCAATCATCATCATATTCTGGCATATCTCCATGCTATATGCAAATTCTCTTATGGCTAATGCATATGCACAATGGAATAGACAACAACAAATACGGATCCGACTGTGGGAAATAACACCAAGTTGTGGGTCAAGCAAGGTGTGCTACTATGCCCCTACTGCAGTAGTAAAATGTGTACACATATCTCAAAGCATGCATGCATCTCAACAACTTCTTTTACTGGTACCAAACCGCTATCGCGCATCTGTAGCACTAGTCACCCCGTGACTTGCGGATCAACAACATGACCTCACTTGCCAAAAGTGTTACAGGCCCCTCCCGAACACACATCGAGAGAGCCGTGTCTCGTCGGACACCGAGGTAACTCGCTCACCATAGAGCCGCCCGCCCACTGGGCCCGCCACATAGGGTGCCTCGTCACCAATCTATGGACAGCTTCGTGACTCACACACTGAGCCACAGAGGAAATCAACAATACGCTCGTGCACTGAGTCGCCCTCCCACTAGGCCCGCCTAGTGGAACCCGCTAATATTCCACATAGACAGCGATCGATATGCCATGGATACAATGCAATGCAAATCAAATGCATTCTCCCTCTGTGCATCCTAAATGCCACTCATCAAACATCATCATCATAATCACCAACGCCACCATACACCTTAGTGGATTTCATCATTGTTGGTTTCTTATCCATTGTTTTCAAGTTTTAATGTGGCATTTTCATCTCAACATATTTCACATATATTTCACATCATATACGCAATTCAATACTTGCAATCAACCACAATGGCATTACAATATTACATAATATTCATCAATATTACCACACTTTCATTTAGTGGGTTTTCATCTCATTATTCATTACCATTGTCTCATGTATACTTTTATATGTATATATATTTGTGTGGCATTTACAACATTTTCATTTTCATATTTCATACCACACATACAAGACCATGCTTGTATCACACACAATGGCACACAACAATTTATCAATATCAATATGCACCTCTTTGTGCAAGAGAGTGCTCAACCTCATCATCTAACATTATTTAATATCATATTTCCTCTAATTTATCTATTTATAATTCATATGTCATTTATTTATCCCTTCATAAATTTCAAATTCGCCCAAGGATATCTCTCATAATCCTATCATAAGGTTCTCAATATTATCCTTTCATTATTCCATCCTTAATGGTAATTATATCACAATTAATTCGCCCCCAATTGCATTAATTAATTTCAGCCAATACCATGCCTTATCATCATAGCATACCCCATATCATCTCTTAATTATCTTATAACACTATGAAGGGGTCCATCATAAGCCCACCATAAATAAAACAGAGCAAATTCAATTCTGGGGGAAACTCGCTCAAACGAGATTCACTTCCGTTTGAGCGAGACAGATCAGGCTCGCAGGGGCGACCCCTTTCGCGTAAGCGAAATGCCTCCAGTAGCGTCCCCAAGCTCACTCGCTCGGGCGAAGCGCCTTCACACCCGGTCACTCGCTCGAGCGAGAATCATCCAGTAACCAAATCCACATGCATTCGCTCGAGCGAGGCTCCCTTCAACTAGCTACTCGCTCGGGCGAGAATTGTCCAGTAAGGAATCCCACTAACGCTCGCTTGAGCGAGGCACTCACTCGCTTAAGCGAAATCCGACCAGAGGTCGTCCTTCCCTTTCACACTCGTTCGCTCGGGCAAGGCTTCCCAGCACTCGGTTTTTCACTCGGTGAAATTATTCCAAAACTGACTCATCTCTCGCTCGGTCTTTCACTCGGCAAAATTATCCAAAGCTGATTCATCTCTCGCTTGGTTTTTCACTCGGCAAAATCATTCCAAAACCGATTCATCTCTCTCTAGGTTTTTCACTCGGCAAAATCATCCAAAACCAATTCGTCTCTCGCTCAGTTTTTCACTCGGTAAAATCATCCAAAACCAACTCCTCTCTTTTTCGTTCACTCAAGCGCGGCCACGCTCGCTTGAGCGAAATTCGTCCAGAATCTCACCTGATCACATCACACTCAACTCGCTCAGGCGGAACACTCGCTCACCTGGGCGAAATTGGCCCAGAGGCCATAATACCGAGACAGGGGATTCTCGCTTGAGCGAGAATCCCATCTCGCCTGAGCGAGATTATCAGGACTTATGCAGAATCAACAATTCTCACAACTTAACACATGTAACCTCATTCTAGGCCAACTTAATCACCACCAATACATCATACACATCACATGAGGCATATAAAAGTCTTTCTACCCATTCATACTCGGAAATCCTCATTCCATCTTATCAATCACTCTTACTTATTTAATTTTACGAGAGGAAGGTTTCAACTATAACCCACATCACTCCCTCTTTCGTTTTTCTACACAATCTCTTCAAAACAATCTTCTACAATTTATGTAGTTCATCAATTTATAGATTTTCATACTCATCTAATTTATGTCCAACCAATGGCCATCAAACATTTATCATCAACATCATATATACACATACATTTTCATAATAATCAACATAAGCCAAGCCATCATTCATCATTTCATCAAATTAATCATTTAAGACATTCATGGCAAGGCATTGCATGAGTTCAACATATACATAATTAGCAATTAATTCACTCATGCGATTTGAAATGTAAACTCCTCTCCTACCTCGTGAGAAGAACCGCCACGCAATTACATCGATCATTCCGCATCGTTGTCCGGAATACAATCCTATCAACAATTACACATACACATGTAATCAATAAACCGTCATAAGACATCACATCTCTTAACTCATGATCAAGTCCTAGACTTGTCTATACTCCAAATTCATATGCCTATGTTAGGCTTCGGGAATTCCTTTCCCCAAAGCTAAGATCTTCTAAGTCTCAAAGGGTTAACTATACCCAACACTCATCAAGATCATCAAGTGGGTCAAAACTCCTAAATTATTAATACTTAGGGTTTTTTCTCCAAAATCACCCAACAACCATCAACAATCTCTATCAATCTTCAATCCATTTTATTTTATCATAATGACCTCATCAACCTCACAATCTCACATAATCATAAAGCCCTAAATCAAAGGTTTCATTTCCAAACATTCAAGCCTAGGGTTTCCATTTCCACCCACATGCAAGGGCTCTAACATCACCATCTTCAACCCAATACCCCAAAATCATAAATGAGATAAGGAAGAGGTGAGAGATCTTTACCTCAAATCCAAGCTCCACCAAAAACAAAAATGAAGTGAGGAAGAGGGAGATGACCAAATGCAAGCTCCCAAGCTCCATAGACGCCATTCTAGCCTCACAAATCCATGGAAACCATTTAATTTTGAGTGGAATGGCAAGGGAGAGGGGTGGCAACGATTTGTGCAAGAGAAGAATGGAGGAAAAGAAGAAAATGATAAAGATAGAGTGGGGGAGAAAGGTGTACCGAGAATGAGGAAGAGAAGGGAAAAATTAGACCAAATTTGGACATTGTCCAATGGTTAAAAGGATGTCACATTTTGCTTTTACCAATGGGTAATAATTCCCCATTATCCAATGGGTAAAAGAATCAAGTGATAGAGAGAAAGAGGTCACAGTGAAAATGGGAGGAGAAATGGGATTTTTTATTTTCTTTTAATTCCAATTGGTTCGTATTTTCCCTGTCTATTATCATACGTCGAGTCCAATTAATTATTTTCTTAGCACTAAAAATTAATCTAACTATACCACCTTAACCACAATAATTTTCCGAACATCCTAGGCCCATCTATTATTTAATCCGATCAAGTAGGTCCCACATCATCTGTTAGTTCACCCGGTCCCGGTAAATCTTAGTTTACCGATAATTCATCTCTAATGTCTAACAACATCTCCCATAATTATTTGACCATAAATAATCAATTATCGTCATCAAATAAATTTATTTTCCTTAAAATCCGGGATGTTACACATCCGCTTGAGCGAGATGCCCCTGATCCTTCCAAATGATTTATTTTCAATTATTATGATTTTACTATGCATTAAGGCTTCTTCTTGCATCATCCCATAAATATATTTAACATATTACGAACCATTAAACATCATGAAATCCACTCTCTTCAAGCTCAATCATACAACATCAATTCAAATGATCTTTCCGCTGTGTTTGGTTGAGAATCACTCATGATATGATTTTAATTTCACCATCTCATATCTTCATATATGAGATGGGTTCTTTATTGATCCAGGGTATTGAATCAAAGGTTGCACCTCGGTGTTTCCCTATTTAAATTTATTGCTTTAAAAATCATGAAAAATTTACCCCCATTTTCGAGGCGTCTCACAAACTATCAGGATAGTTAACACTTCTAAATAAGGTATAGTAGAAAAATATAATCAGCATAAAGTATTGAGAAAAATAAGAAAGAGAAGAAAGAGGTTAGCGATAAGAAAAAGAGTTTAATGAATGATTTTACAGCAACATTATAGCCTACTAGGATTATTACTACAACTGTAGTTATTTTATGATATTACAATTATTATTGTTAAAATCTATAGTTTGAGTTACATATACTTTTGAAGGTATTAAATTTTAAGTAACATAAATATCATAATTTAAATTGTAGAATTCTTTTATTTGCCAATAAAAATATATTTATTTTTATTATAGGCCTTATATACTCGCAATACCCGGACCTTAAAAAGTTTAGGAATGGCCTGAGTGAAGTTTTTTAATTTTTTAAAATATAATATGACTTTCTAAGTTCACCACCATGAACTTATTAATTAACGAGTTTATAATTGTGAAGATATTAATATATCTTTTTTCTATTCATTGATTCCAATAGTCATTTCCTTTGATAATTTATTACTTTTTGTAATTAATAAGGGTAAATAAGAAAATATAAGCAATATTTTATAAAAATTGCAACTATATTTTTTTAAAAAATACTACCAAAAACTTTAAAAATCTGACAAATAATAAAAATACCAGAGAGCAAATATTATATTATCCAATATCATCACACTTGATAGAAGAGAATAATAGATTTAGAATGATAAAATATCAATACTTTTACCTTTATTCTACTTTCCGTTCTTATTTTCTACCTTAATAATTTACACGGGAAATGTTTTATGTGTAATTTTGGGAGGAAATTAAAAATTGCTTCTTTTATTTTTTTTAAACATGTTTTTATGTTCTGTATATATATGAAAAAAGATAAATAAAATTTTCATGGACAATGTATGATACAATGTCAAATTTTAATTGTTTAAATGACACTCCATACTTTGGTAACTTTTTTCCCTTCTCCTTACACATGGTTTATGTATTGGAACTGGTATAGGTCGGGGTGTGTAGTCCAATGTAATGACCAGCCCTTAGATTGTGCCATTTATGTTTATATTACACGGTTTAGTGGGGATCCGATATTACATCTTCTATTTCAATGAGAAATATAAGTCTTGGAGTGATCCTTTGAGAAATCTCACCAACCTCACACATTGTGGAACAAAAAGGGTGCCGCTTGTAAGGACAATCTGACGCTCAAGTAAGTAGAATATTCAGAGAGAATGTAAGAACTCGAACATTAGTTAGAGTAAATATGTTCTACTTTTTCATTGTTGATTTATATGTATTTATACCTCAGAGTAGCGAAAGAGTCATTTTGTCTTAGAGATCTTTCCGTACATAGTATCAGTATGATTCTTATCTTTGTAGGAAAGTTGACACATGACAAGACGCTACCTAACGACGGTACCTTCCTATTAGTCACTTTGCAGGTTGCTTTTTAGCAGCAACTATATAAGTCAACTCTAACCTACTGAGAATGACTCGTACTGGTATTGGATTATGAGTCTCATGTGCGATACTGATAACGATTTTAGGTCAAATTACCTTCTTGCCCATATGTCAGTATTAAGACCGGATCAGTATTATTCCTTTATCTTTTTGCTTTCTTCTTTTGGATATATTAACCATGTATAAACCGAGAACAAAGAATGATGCGAATACGAAGAAGATGACGTAGAACTTTAATTTAAGAGGAAGATATATTTGTTTGATAAATGATTTAGAATATGATACTTATTTAAGATAAAGATGAGAATGTAAGTGATAAATATAAATTGGACGTCACAAATAAACTTAATAAAATCAATTCAACTGCTACAACTTTCCTTGATAAAATTAATTTTACATCGTTACAAGACAATTTGCCTTAATAAATGAAACTTAATTGTTCACTCAATAACCAAAAAACCTCATACAAATTAGAGAATAGATAACTAACACAAACTCAAGTTGCTTTTGTTACATTATATTGAGTTCTATATATAAACTTAAATAAACTATTGAAATCCTAAAGAAAATATATTTCCAGCAATTATTTATTTAATTATTTAACTTGGTATTAAAATGTGAAATAAACTCTTATTAGTTATTATAATGATCTAAAAACTCATAAACACATTAAAATCTCACGTGACAAAATCTAAAAAAAATATTAAAAATATAACTAAAAATATAAACAAATTTTACAATAAAATAGAAAAACTAAAAATTAAGTTCACCTCATTTGATACTTACAGAATGATATTAAAAAATTAACATGGAAAGATAATTTTAGCATCATTATTAAAATTGGATTAGATTGACGAACCGATATTATGATTTTGTCAAAAATCAATGACTGATAAAATGAAATTGGGTGGACCGATTTATTTCAAAAGAGAAAATGTAAAATTACAGCCTGGAAAAATTAAAACTAAGAACGTAAATTGCTAAGTAATGTTACAACCAACAGCAGACTAATGAGTTATATTAGTATAGTTGTGATATATATTGTGACATCCCTCATCATTTTCCCATTTTTCCAAAATAATTTTTCACGTTTAAATAAAAATCCACCCGGTCTTAATAAAATAATGTTTACTTTTCTTAAATACCTTTCAAATAGTAAAATAATACTTAAAATAGTGAATTCTGACTGAAACCGATCGGAAATACTTCCATTAATGAAACAGTTATTTAATAGCAACGAAAGAAGGAAAACGGAGTCAGGGGTCAATCGCCTAAGCGAGCCCCTGCTTCGCTTAAGCGAGTGCCGACTCGTTTGAGCGAGTGCTGCTCTTGAACTTGAGCGAACAACAACCTACAAGGAGAGCCGACCAATCGGGTTTCACTCAGAATTAGGTGCACTCGGGTATCCCTTACTCGGTAATAGCTTACAATTTCATCACTCGGGAACTCTTAACCTTCATCCACTCGGACATACCGTTTTAACTCATTCCTAACCTTCACTGAGGAATGGTTTACTCAGTCTCGGCTCACTCGGGAATGACCTAATCTTCACTCGGTAAGGTTCCTCTCGGCCAAAACTCCCTCGGTAACATTCTCACTTTTGCTCGAGAGTGATCTACTCTTCTTCGATCAGAATGTTCCACTCTTTCTTCACTCGGAGTCTTCTACTCTTTCTTCATTCGGAAAGTACCCTTGGTTATTCTTCACTCCGAAGGAAACGAACAATACTCTCTTAGGCCTAAATTTTGCACCAATTCAATCGACCCCTTGCTCGGATAAGAAGGAATCCACTCGGTAATCGACTCTGCTATAGTAATGCAAAATTTATTCATAAAATAAACACCAATCACTTAACATCAGGAATTTATTTCATCATACGACAGTACAGTAACACCAACACTCAGAAAACTCAAAATATACTCATATTACATGATTTATTCAATTTTCAATCGTTGCCTTGGCATCAATCTTCCGCTCGGCGCACCTCTATGGCTCCGTCTCCTCCCTGCCACTAGTTACTAAAAATTGTAAACAACAGTAAGGGTGAGTGTTCAGCATTATATTTAATCTAGAATGGAATTAAAATACGAGTATGACTCTCTCCGATTCTTTAGTTTCAGATTACACATTATACTCGACCATTTATCTCATACTCAGCACTTTACCCCCATATCCATTAGCACTCGGCATTCTATTAATACACATTCAGCAGCATAACAGTTATTCCTTCAACAACCTTAACAAGTAGCCATCACTCGGCAAATATAACAATCAGTCGGTAATTATAATAATCACTCGGTAAATATTATAGATTAACTCTCACTCAGTAATATACTCACTCGGCAATCTTAGCAATTAACGCTCGGCCCTTTTTGCAATCACTCTCAAGTAGCTCAGATTTACGACAACTCTCGTTCAGGAATTAAGTAACATTCGTCAAGCATAACACCACTATTCAGTAAGTATCACAGTCACTTATCAAACCTATGAAATTGCACTCGGCAACCATAATTAACACTAAACAACCTTTCGCACTCAGCAAGTAAGTTTCACTCGGTGATATAACCATTTTCCACTCGGAAAATATATCAACTTAGCAACTATTTAAGCTTTCATTCAGCAATTAAAATTAATTCTACTCCTCAATACATGAAATCATCCTCAGCAATTATATCAAAATCTCATTCTACATCTATAACAAATTAATACTCGTCAAATACAACATCTTACTCAGCAATCACAAAATTTCATATTCATCAAATTCATCAAATTCGCATTCAGCAAAATCATTAATTATCACAACTGACTCACATGAAATCGACTCCTAGTATCCGGATACTAAAGGATTGGCCTTCAGCTGGGAGTCCGACTTGACATCCCATGAACCCGACTTGGTTCACCGAGCCCGACTTGGCTCCTCTCAACCACTGGGTCAAAGACCTCTGGGTAGCTCAACTGGGTCCGACTTGACCACTGAAGCCAGAAACGAGGGTAACTTATACTGTCGGCCATCCCATACCACATAATTACATCTCAATCATTTCATATTATCAATAATCAACAAATGCAACTACCAGAAACTGGCATGTGCTCTCATCACAGGGCGACCGACTTGTCCAACCCGACTCCTCATTCCATAATATACCGATTGTCACAGCATCATTTACATTTTGATCGGATTTACACATAAATCAATGTCCATATACATGCACATACATTTCACTCAGCATCATTTAATCATAGCATCAAATAATTCCATTTCACTCGGAATATACCACTCACACAATTAGAAACCGATCGGGGTACATACATATACATGCATTCATCCACATTCATATACAATTCATTCGGCATCATCACCATGATCATACCATCAAATACTCTTCTAATCCCATACACGCGATCTGAAACTGATCGGTGTTCACACACATGCATGCTTATACATTCCCAAATTTCATTCAGCAAAGTCACACACACACACACACACGATCCTAAACCGGTTGGTGTGCACAAAAACACATTCGTAACCTTTCGTCCAGTCTTGTTTCTTACTCGATTTGCAAATGTCCCAACAACTCAGACAGTATTTCCTATTCCAATTAATTATAACCCAAACACCCTCCCCTTACCTGGGGTGAAGATTCCAAAAGCTCCTTGAGCGTACCGCACTGACCGATCGTCCTTCGGTCACTCGTTCTCAACAGAACGACCCGATCCAGTCATCCACCATGGCACTTCAGCTTTGGAGAAACCAAAAGTTGTTTCCCCCCTCGAGTAGCTCTGCCACTAAGACACTCAGCACTTCTGTATGCAAGGACAGTGGGGAGTTCCAAGCCTCCAAGGCACAAGCTGTCCTTTTATTCAGTCTAGTGGAGGATTCCAAAGCTGTTCCCTTACCCTGATAGTCCACTCCTCACCAATCAACGGAGGACTTCCAGGCATCCAACGTTGTGTAGGCGGAACAGTGGAGGATTCCAGCCTCCAGGGCACTCGGTGCTCTGCTCACTCTCCTGCAGTCCAATTTTCACCAGCAGTGGAGGACTTTGACCCTCCAAGTCACCACAACAGTGGCTGGTGAAGAGAAGAAGACGGGTTGCATGCACAGAGGGAAGAAAGGCTCAGCTTCCCTCCCCCTTTCACCTCTGTTCCACACCTTGAAACTACACCCACAACTACGCAATTATCTCACCATCTGATACAGAAGGAACCTTCCTTCAAAGCTTTCGGCTCTCAATAATGGAGGAAGGAGAAGGAGAGAGAAGGGACAGGTGACGGAGAAGAAGGTTCGTGAGAGGAGGAATAATGGAAGAAAGAGAAGAAACCTTTCTTTAATACCCAATGCAACCGGTCACCTACACAACCGGTCATTTCCTCATTCCATTATAATCTCTTTAATGATTTTAATTAAACCTCTTTCTTCTAATCACCCTTTCATAATTAACCAATAATCCATAAAAATATCAACTAAATTTCTAAAAACAATTTCTAATATTTTCCGTTTCACAAAATTTTCTATAAATATCTGGGATGTTACATCCACCTCCCCTAAAAAGGGATTTCGTCCCCGAAATCAATGTATCGATTGAAAAGACTTGGAATATCCCCATCTCATATCCAACTCCAATTCCCACATACAAATTACCCCAATACCGATCGGTGTATTTCCATCGTCAGGTCCTCCAATTCGATAAAGCCACTCGGCACAGTCATTGAATCACCCAGAATATACACTCGGAGTTGTGACATTAAACACGTAAATGTTAGTTAACGACTGGGGAAGATCCAGTCGGTATCCGACCTACACCTTTAGTCGGTGAAACTTCCAGAAATATCCAAAAGAACTTCTATGCTTCAGTTAGCACGGCTTGCCTGAACTCATCCTTTGCAGGCTCCACCATTCAGTCCTGAAATCTCAGATTCCTATCCATACCTTCAGTTAATTCCATGTTTACTCCTTGTGAATGTCATTCAGAGCTTGTCATCCAAAAATATTATTCGGAGTTTGGAGGTAATTTACTCCTGGAATTCCATTAAAAATAAATTCACTCAGCATTCAAGCCCACTTTGAAAACGTACCGGTGTTCGAATTCAGCAGTTCCACACATCAACCTGAGTACGAACTCAAATAAATTCTCCTCTCGGATATCTACTCCCTTCGGGAGCCATTCACTCGATAACTTACTCTTCCAGAGTTCCACTCTCCGCCCGGAAGTACCTTCCCCTGGAAAAGGTTAATCGTTGGCACATCATACAGACCTAAGAAGTTACACACTTGATGCCCTACCACTTAGAACCGTCCCACTCGGTACCATTCCACTCAGGAGTGTCACACCCCGAGACACAACACTCGAATTTTGCCTTACTCCTAAGTGTCACACTCGGACACAGTTCCCTTAACTTAGTAACGACTCTCTTAGTGACGTTTCACTCGGAACATCATAACTTCACTTTACTCAGTAGTTCTTTCTCCCAAAAAGGTTTTACTCGGAATTATACTCCTTTTCCTTCACTCGGAATCATCTCCACTTGCGCATGCTCAAAAATATATCATTTTTATCTGAGTGAATTCTCACTTCATCGTTTATTTCAGCTCAAAGTCCCGATCCTTCATTAATTATTTGATAATAACCGGCTGTCCCATAAAGCTTCTCATTTCTGTGACAGACTTGGGTCACACTTATACCATCACTTCTTCCACCTTAGATGGACCGACAGCAACACCATCTTTGGAATAACATGTCCCTGAAGTTGGGTTTCATCCAACCAAAAGTCCTACACCGTCATCTTGGCAATCAATAGCTTCCCATCTAGTACCACAGCACCATGTGGAGATGTCCTTCATGCTCCCAGCAAGACTCGGAATACCACCAATGAACACTTCCATGAACCGATCCAGGCAAGGTTTGGAAAATACAATTCGTCTAATTCATGAATACTGCCTGAACACTTATTATACCAACGGCCTTACCACCTATCAAGTGGTTACAACGAGTCCTAAACGTCGTCCCATGGTTATCTGAAGCCTTACTCCGATTTAATAGTATTCTAACTACAAATTGATCTTAGAAGGACTGAATCACACCACAATTAATTTACCAGATCATCAGTCCTCAGCAGTGGGTATTATTCCCTATAGTTAACTTCTCCGATCGGTGGCTATCAGTGCATAATCACTTACCACCGCCACTCTTCTTGGCCAGTAACATCAAGGTACTCTTGTTGGTAAGATCACTATTCTGCTCCGACAGTCTGTCACCACTTAACAGCTAATTCATATCAAAATAACCTCTGATTCTCTCAGAGGTAAGGACATCAAGGTTAAAACAAACCTTCCATCCTTATTTTGTTAGACTACCACTTACTATCCACTCAACACAACTCTCTTCTTCATTTAGAACAGCCCGATAGACTCAAACCATCACCATAAGTAGCTACAGTCTCACCTGCCCGACTTATGAATTGCTGCATCCAACTTATAGGATGACGTCTCATTCCTATAGGGTTACAACAATTACATAGAGTCACTGCAAAAGTGTACGCCGCCACAATACCTATGGTATGTAGAGTCACACCAGAACAGTATACTCTACACTCTTTTCACTCACCTCAACCGTACTCACTCAACTAACACTAATCCATATGAGGATTAGTGGCAACCCTCTCAAGTCCATAATCCACATATTTACGACAACATCTTCATTATGCATCATCTAAGGTACATCACGTAACAATAATCATTAATCATCAGTTACCACTACTGTAAAATGGTATATTAGCAATAGGTTTTCGACCCTCACAGGGTATGTACCTCGTCATTACTCATAATCTGGTGCGACTCACCTGATGATAATCATCGAATAACAGCTACCATCATCATAAGATGGTATAATAACAGTCGACTTCCAGCCTTCATCGAGTAAACGTATTTTTCTTAGATCTTACTCATCACAAAGCCATGGATCAACAGTCTATTAATCCTTCATTTCGTCACACATCACCGGCCATAACTCATCTTAAGCCTAGATGATTCACTAATCCTACTTAGGTATACAACTCCGGGTCGCAATATGATTTCAATCTCACAGCAGGTTTCTGCATCGGTGAACCTTTTCATCAATCATAAGCACAATCCACCAGTGGACGTACAATCAGCACCACATAGTTTCTGTCGTCACCCTACTCAATACCAAAGCGTACTCAAAATCTGATACTATCATCCACTATCTGTCTGATATCACATTCATTATTTGCATTTCACCTTAAGACGATTCAAGCCTCACGACTCATTACACAATTACTTCACTGAGCTTAATTATTCACAAGGTTCAACGGATCCTCTGACTCAAAATTTCCGGGGTTACCTGATGCCCATCGTGGGACACTCCCACAACATCCAATCATACATGGTTATGCCCAATAAACTGGGTCACCACACCTAGTGGTCTAACACCTAATCAAACATTCACTCGGTTTTCACACACCAAAGGCCGAGACACTGCCCTAATTAACATGTATCCGACTTCACATTTATTCACTTATCACATGCTCAAATTCCCAACCTAGGGAACTGAAACAAATCACTTATACTATATATCACATAGGGTTCTCGTGCCAAAGGATGTAAAACTCATCCCACCCTAATTGTGCCCTCCTTTATAAGCAGGGGAATTCCTTTTCAGGAATTTACCAAGAGTGGGACCTGACTCGATCCTACTCATCAGTTTAGAAAATTCTAAGAGGAAACCATCTCCTCTATCAGAACTAATCTCCTGAACATAGAATAATTATATAATGAATAAACACCTCACCATTAACCAATACTCTACCAGGGAGTCGGATATTTACCTCATAATTCACAACGCCACTGGAGTGCCAAGGGAATGATGCCAAGCTGCACAAACAACCAGAAATACAATGCAATAAAATGCAAAACACAATCACTTGGTTCACCCTTCCACTCAGCTCTAGAAAGAACCGCTCTGATACCAAATGTGACATCTCTCATCATTTTCCCATTTTTCCAAAATAATTTTTCGCGTTTAAATAAAAATCCACCCAGTCTTAATAAAATAATGTTTACTTAAATACCTTTCAAATAGTAAAATAATACTTAAAATAGCGAATTCCGACTGAAACCGATCGAAAATACTTCCATTAATGAAACAGTTATTTAATAGCAATGAAAGAAGGAAAACGAAGTCAGGGGTCAATCGCCTAAGCGAGCCCCTGCTTCGCTTAAGCGAGTGCCGACTCGTTTGGGCGAGTGCTGCTCTTGAACTTGAGCGAACAACAACCTACAAGAAGAACCGACCAATCGGGTTTCACTCGGAATTAGGTGCACTCGGGTATCCCTTACTCGGTAATAGCTTACAATTTCATCGTTCGGGAACTCTTAACCTTCATCCACTCGGACACACCGTTTTTAACTCATTCCTAACCTTTACTGAGGAATGGTTCACTCAGTCTCGGCTCACTCGGGAATGACCTAATCTTCACTCGGTAAGGTTCCTCTCGGCCAAAACTCCCTCGGTAACATTCTCACTTTTGCTCGGGAGTGATCTACTCTTCTTCGATCAGAATGTTCCACTCTTTCTTCACTCGGAGCCTTCTACTCTTTCTTCATTCGGAAAGTACCCTTGGTTATTCTTCACTCCGAAGGAAACGAACAATACTCTCTTAGGCCTAAATGGCACCAATTCAATCGACCCCTTGCTCGGATAAGAAGGAATCCACTCGGTAATCGACTCTACTACAGTAATGCAAAATTTATTCATAAAATAAACACCAATCACTTAACATCAGGAATTTATTTCATCATACGACAGTACGGTAACACCAACACTCGAAAAACTCCAAATATACTCATATTACATGATTTATTCAATTTTCAATCGATGCCTTGGCATCAATCTTTCGCTCGGCGCACCTCCATGGCTCCGTCTCCTCCCTGCCACTAGTTACTAAAAATTGTAAACAACAGTAAGGGTGAGTATTCAACATTACAATTAATCTAGAATGGAATTAAAATACGAGTATGACTCTCTCCGATTCTTTAGTTTTAGATTACACATTACACTCGACCATTTATCTCATACTCAGCACTTTACCCCCATATCCATTAGCACTCGACATTCTATTAATACACATTCAGCAGCATAACAGTTTTTCCTTTAACAACCTTAACAAGTAGCCATCACTCGGCAAATATAACAATCAGTCGGTAATTATAATAATCACTCGGTAAATATTACAGATTAACTCTCACTCGGTAATATACTCACTCGGCAATCTTAGCAATTAACGCTCAGCCCTTTTTGCAATCACTCTCAAGTAGCTCAGATTTACAGCAACTCTCGTTCGGGAATTAAGTAACATTCGTCAAGCATAACACCACCATTCAGTAAGTATCACAGTCATTTAGCAAACCTATGAAATTGCACTCGGCAACCATAATTAACACTAAACAACCTTTCGCACTCAACAAGTAAGTTTCACTCGGTGATATAACCATTTTCCACTCGGAAAATATATTAACTTAGCAACTATTTAAGCTTTCATTCAGCAATTAAAATTAATTCTACTCCTCAATACATGAAATCATCCTCAACAATTATATCAAAATCTCATTCTACATCTATAACAAATTAATACTCGTCAAATACAACATCTTACTCAGCAATCACAAAATTTCATATTCATCCAATTCATCAAATTCGCATTCAGCAAAATCATTAATTATCACAACTAACTCACATGAAATCGACTCCTAGTATCCGGATACTAAAGGATTGGCCTTCAGCTGGGAGTCCGACTTGACATCCCGTGAACCCGACTTGGTTCACCGAGCCCGACTTGGCTCCCCTCAACCACTGGGTCAAAGACCTCTGGGTAGCTCAACTAGGTCCGACTTGACCACTGAAGCCAGAAACGAGGGTAACGTATACTGTCTTTCATCCCATACCACATAATTACATCTCAATCATTTCATATTATCAATAATCAACAAATGCAACTACCAGAAACTGGCATGTGCTCTCATCACAGGGCGACCGACTTGTCCAACCCGACTCCTTATTCCACAATATACCGATTGTCATAGCATCATTTACATTTCAATCAGATTTACACATAAATCAATGTCCATATACATGCACATACATTTCACTCAGCATCATTTCATCATAGCATCAAATAATTCCATTTCACTCAGAATATACCACTCACAATCAGAAACCGATCGGGGTACATACATATACATGCATTCATCCATATTCATATACAATTCATTCGGCATCATCACCATGATCATAGCATCAAATACTCTTCTAATCCCATACACGCGATCTGAAACTGATCGGTGTTCACACACATGCATGCTCATACATTCCCAAATTTCATTCAGCAAAGTCACACACACACACACACACGATCCTAAACCGGTCAGTGTGCACAAAAACACATTCGTAACCTTTCGTCCAGTCTTGTTTCTTACTCGGTTTGCAAATGTCCCAACAACTCATACAGTATTTCCTATTCCAATTAATTATAACCCAAACACCCTTCCCCTTACCTGGGGTGAAGATTCCAAAAGCTCCTTGAGCGTACCGCACTGACCGATCGTCCTTCGGTCACTCGTTCTCAACAGAACGACCCGATCCAGTCATCCACCATGGCACTTCAGCTTTGGAGAAACCAAAAGTGGTTTCCTCCCTCAAGCAGCTCTGCCACTAAGACACTCAGCACTTCTGCATGCAAGGACAGTGGGGAGTTCCAAGCCTCGAAGGCATAAGCTGTCCTTTCACTCAGTCCAGTGAAGGATTCCAAAGCTGTTCCCTTACCCTGATAGTCCCCTCCTCACCAATCAACGGAGGACTTCCAGGCATCCAACGCTGTGTAGGCGGAACAGTGGAGGATTCCAGCCTCCAGGGCACTCGGTGCTCTGCTTACTCTCCTACAGTCCGATTTTCACCAGCGGTGGAGGACTTCGACCCTCCAAGTCACCACAACAGTGGCTGGTGAAGAGAAGAAGACGGGTTGCATGCACGGAGGGAAGAAAGGCTCAACTTCCCTCCCCCTTTCACCTCTGTTCAACACCTTGAAACTACACCCATAACTACGCAATTATCTCACTATCTGATACAGAAGGAACCTTCCTTCAAAGCTTTCGGCTCTCAATAATGGAGGAAGGAGAAGGAGAGAGAAGGGACAGGCGACGGAGAAGAAGGTTCGCAACAGGGGGAATAAAGGAAGAAAGAGAAGAAACCTTTCTTTAATACCCAATGCAACTGGTCACCTACACAACCGGTCATTTCCTCATTCCATTATAATCTCTTTAATGATTTTAATTAAACCTCTTTTCTTCTAATCACCCTTTCATAATTAACCAATAATCCATAAAAATATCAACTAAATTTCTAAAAACAATTTCTAATATTTTCCGTTTCACAAAATTTTCTATAAATATCCAGGATGTTACATATATATATATATATATATATACTTTTATTAAATTTAAATATTATATTTATAATATTTATTTTATATAATTCTTAATTCTTATATAAAAATTATAGGTATTATATATATTAATCTGATATTGACTGAATCGATAATTATTTCAATAAAAACAAAGAAAGACTTTTGTTAGTTAATAAAAAGAAAGAAAGAAAGATTAGAGGTTAAGGATAGAATTTTCATCAAAGAGAGAGTGCATAGAAGTATGGAAAAAGCAGCACCAAACTTAATTGAACAATATTATAGTTGTTATTATTTTCTGTTTCCTTTTTCTATTACATCTTTCTTCTTGTCTTTCTTTTATTTTCCTCTTATCTTTTTCCTGAAATGTTAAATACACCAAAATAAGTGACGTAGACTTGTCATTTTTCTTAGCTAAAAGAAGGACATATAACAATCAGAGATTTCGAAGTAAGCAACACCATGTAAGCTGCAGGTTATAGGTGAACAGACATAGTGGTGTATAATGAATGTAGTCATTGACCTATGCATTAGTGGCTCTCTGTAAACTTGTAATTTATCTTGCTCAGGATGTGATAGATATATGCCAGGTCCACTTTTTGTAATAAACTACACATATTGCTATTACTGTGAGAATCAAAGCTGCAAATATTTGCACAACTTGCGACACCAAAGCCAGGATATATACATACATACATATATATATATATATATATATATACAAACACCAAATAAAAGAGTCAACTAGAGCCTTTTTCATCGTACCATAGAAAAGATGAGCATTGAGCAGCAATTGCTAATAGTATAGATATTAGATTTTGTAAACAATGGCCTTGCTTGTTTGCTTCCATTGTGCTTCTTATTTCTTAATGTTCCTTCTTTTGACTTTATGTGTATTATTTTTCATTCTCAAGAAGTTAGTGCATATATATAAACAAAAAATACATGAAGATTCTTGGGTGTTATTTTTCATTTAAATGTGTTTAAGTGCTTATCCCTTTTTGTTTTTGTTTTGCCACAGTACTCAAGAGAAGCTCTAATATTTGGATTTATGCAGTTTCTCAAGACTATAAACAAACAAAACCTTTTCCTCAAGTGGGGTTTTAGCAACTAGCTTTAGTGGCAAACAAGAAAGCAAGAGAGATGGTTCACGCTTTTTCTTGTCACTTCTAATTTGAAATCAAGGTTACTCAGCCTAAATGTTAACAATTAAGAACTAGAGAGTAGGGGAAAATTCTTGGAAGCTTCCTTTGCTAATACTAATTAATTCTTTATGTCTGTTTGATATTAATTATGTTTGAGGTCCAATGATAATCAAAATTTGAGACATCATCTAATTTTGTTGATCACCATATCAAAAATTGATTTATAATAAATTATGTCAGTGTAATTCCAACTAAATACTGAATAAATATTTAATGTATTTATTTTTTACTCAAATTTCTTGTAGTGTGTGATAATTTGAGGACACAAAAGGTGAAGATAAAAAAGGCATTAGTTTGAGGTTAATGGGTATCCATCAATCAAGCAGGAATTCATAAACAAATGTGAAAGTTACAAGCATGGTTATTCTTTCTTGTTTTCAGTAATATTCTTCAGCTGTAATCTTTATTTTTTGGCCACTGCCCATAAGCATAGATTCTCTCTATGTGCGAGTCCAGAGCAGAGAGCCCCTTTGTCGTTGCTGTGTGCCTTAGAAATGGATGAATGTGCTTTACACTGCTTTGATTCTCGCTGCCCATAAAAGGTTTCGTGCTTTTGTTTGTCTAATATACCTTTCCTTTTCATTTATGCTTTGCTTGCTTTCTGAGGCGGTTCTAGGCACACTCTATAGCTGGTGTGGTGTGAACACTACACGTACACAAGTATGCACACACACTCATACACATTTTATTCCAACTCCACCTTACCCTTCTGGGTATAAAGAGGGCATCACCATTCTGCATTTTCTTCATTGCACATCCTCTTCTTAGTCCCTTCACTCACTTCAATAGTTGCAAGTGGTTTGAGTAGCTTGTGACCTCAAAATGAGCTATGCACATTATCATATAGGCTCAGGCTAGTTCTTTTCTTCTACTCCAAGTCATTTTTATAGTTCATGCATAGGTTATTTTGTTCTACCTTCTTCTATTGTTTAAGTTTCATCACCTTGGAGGATTGTCATTACTTTGCCCCCAAGATTTGAAATCTATCTGCTATGTTCAAAGTTTATATGGCATTTACAGGCAGTAGAACTGCTAGGAGAAGTTTGGAGTTTGGAAAGACACATGTGGTGAGGCCAAAAGGAAAACACCAAGCCACTATAGTTTGGTTGCATGGTCTTGGTGACAATGGTTTGAGGTATGAATGCCATCACTTTAATGTTGCATGTATAATGTGTTGTACTTTTTCTAGTTGGACACTTTCATTGTTTTCATCTTGTTTGCCTTGGCTCCATCGCTGCTTTTATCTTTACTTAGACCGTTTTTTTTCTTCTTTTTTGATCTACTCTTTCAATATTATGATGTGGAGTGGTGAGTATTTCTGACAATAATACACTTCATAGAAAGAGAAAGGTAAATAATATCAGAAAGATCCAAACTTGGGTTTCTTGATGTTACATGTATGCATTAATTATGGAGTTTCTTCTTCTAGTTGAGATTCTAAATGGAATAAATTCTGTTGGAAAAAGTTGTTATTTTCAGTTGATTTGATTGAAGTTATATTTGGAAGAGTATATACTGGATTTTTTATTGGGGGACCACAAGATCATTTCCTTCTCTACCTAAATCAGCAACTTGGAATGGCTTTTGACAGAAGAATATATATTTATATGAATAGAATAAAACACACATTCTATAAATTTTCTTTGAACAGTGTCTTTAGAGTGATCACAGAAAATACCATTGAGTTTGATCACTTTAATCCATGGATTTTTCTTTAGCAAAAATCTGTGTTTCCCAAATTAATGTTTGCATTCTTCTAAATAACGAGACAAACATATTAAAGATCTCGAGCCTGATTTTGTTTCAGCTCATATCAGCTTCTGGAATCACTTCCACTTCCAAATGTAAGAAAAGGAACTTTACTCATTTTGCCTTTGTACACGCATCTTCTCACTTTATCCCTATATATTTTATTCTCTGGTACTAACTATATGATATTTCTTGTGATGTGATATGGTGCAGGTAAAATGGATTTGCCCAACTGCTCCTACCCGCCCTGTAACAGCACTTGGCGGTTTTTCTTGCACTGCATGTAATATTAAATCCCTCATACTATAAGCTAACACTTACTATTATGTGCATGGAAACCTTACTTTATTGTTTAACATTAATCAGGGTTTGATATGGGAGACCTTTCAGAAGATGGTGCAGATGATTGGGAGGGTTTGGATACCTCAGCAGCACATATTGCCAACTTGTTGTCAACAGAGCCAGCTGATGGTACTTTCAAGACTAAACGAAAATTAATAGTTTGGACTTTATTAACCTCATCTATTATGACTAAGAGTTAAGTTTAAGATACTAAAAGTAATAACTTTTTTACTGAGATGAATGCAATCATTCTGAGATAAATACATTCATTCTCAATAAAAGAAAGTACTAAATTTAGTGGCTTAACTCAGTCCCCAAGGTTGAAGTTAACCAAATCACTTAATAGTTTCCCAAGTGTTTTTCAATTCTAAGAGGCCTCATGAGTCATGACATCATTCCACATGAGGGGAATGTGAAAGGAAAGTTAATCAAACTCTAATTAGTATTCTGTTGCCACATTTTATGCATATCTATTTGGGACTTGTAATTGATATTTAGTAGATCCATTCATTCTGTTGATGATGTTGTCTTTTTGTCTTAGTGAAAGTTGGAATTGGAGGCTTTAGTATGGGTGCTGCAGTAGCTTTGTACTCTGCAACTTGTTTTGCTATGGGAAGGTATGGAAATGGCATGCCATACCCTATCAACTTGAGAACAGTGGTTGGACTAAGTGGCTGGCTTCCAGGATCAAGGTATGATGATTACATATTTTTTTGCTCTGCATCCCTCCCAACTTCCAACCCCCTTAAATCATTATATTATATGGTTTTCATAACGTGTGACGAATGCAAAAGTGGAAGTTTACATTTAAAATTAACATTTTAATTCCTTCATAATTTTCAATGCAACTTATTTTCCTATAAAAATAATCTACTTATGTATTTCGTAAAATGTTTCATGGGTTACGGACATGACACACGCTAAGAACCAATTAAATGCAAATCACAAATTCAATATTTGCTATAATAATTTTCTACTTTTAGGATACACGTTAGAAAAATTGTATATAATACATGATGGTTCATGTAACTACATGCCAATAGTTGTCAGTGTGATTGGTAACTGCTGTTCATGTAGGTGCTTAAGGAACAAGATAGAAGTGTCACAGGAGGCAAGAAGACGTGCTGCTTTCTTACCTCTTTTGCTGAGCCATGGAATCAGTACGTATTTCTAATAAACATTTTAATTATATGTTGTGACAATATTTCTTTTTTATCTGAGTTGTCTAATGTTCCAAAATCCTTTCTACAACCTCATGTATCACCATATCATACATTGAAATATTGCATGTATATACATGTGCTTTCTGTTTGCTGCTATCAATGAGCTTCTACGTGCTTAAGTTTCAAATGATGATATATTTAACCACACACATGGCATAGTTGTTAATTGAAGCTAATTAACCTCCAAGTTAAATTCATTTTCTATACATAGGTGATGATGTAGTTCTCTACAAATACGGGGAGAAATCAGCCCAATCCTTAAGTTCAGCAGGGTTTCGATATATAACATTCAAGCCCTATGATGGGTAATATATCTTTTTACTTAATTCTTTTTTTTCAGAAAAATAACCAAACTCTGAATAAACAAGATATTAGTTAAAGAAACTGAAAGTTGAACTTTCTTGGGTGCAGACTTGGGCATTATACAGTTCCAAGAGAGATGGATGAGGTCTCCATATGGCTTAGCTCATGGTTGGGGCTTGGAGGATCCTAATGATTATGACGTAGTGTATATGAGTGAGTGCATGCATGTAAAATAACAAGTGGCTCAGGGTATATATATAATATATATGGTATAGGAGGATTAGTTTTCTGGGTTTTTTCAGTCATGTTGCTGACAAATAAAGATCTTAAATGTGTTTTCCAAGTTCTTCTATCTCTTTGGTCTCTATGTTATCATATAGAAGCTAGAGGGAAAAGGTGTTGTAATGTTGGAAAGATTTTGGTTGAATTATGCTGTGACAATAGAAGAAATTTAGCTGTGCTATTTCTCAATTTCACAGTGTGGAGCTATAATTTAATTATATATACTTTCTTACTTATTTTATGAAAGGAGAACACTAGCCTATGAAAAGAAAAGTTCAATGCTATGATTAAAAGGAGATTTATAGCATTACAACACGTTGAAACGAGATAGTAGAAATGGCTAAACGTTATTTGAAAAACATGTAAACTATATTTAGGAAACACAAATCGCATTAATCTGTGCGATGAAGGGTTGTTTTGAAGTCTTGATGATCATCATCACTCTGTGGTGCCATACCAAAGGTTTGCTTCACAGCCTCAGTAGCACTTTGGGCCATTCCTTTCACCTTTTCACCTGTTTGCTGCAGCAACCCACCTGTCTTGTCCTTTCCAGATTGGGTCGATTCCTTGGTGGACTGGCCCATCTCAGATGCTTTTTCTTTTGTTTGACCACTCTTCTCCTTTGCTGATTGGGCCATCTCCTGGGCTTTTTCTTTTGCGGCTTGTGCTGTCCCTTTGCTCTTTTCCTTGGCTTCTTGGGCCTTCTGCCCAACATTGCCCATCATCTGGTTGGTCTTTTCCTGTTCCATTAATTCACCACATTTATGATGCAATGTTTTCTCCGCAATAGTTTATGTTGATTATAAATGTTATTTGATCTTTGCCAAAAAAAATAATGTTATTTGATAAATTTATCAAATAATTTTTTTTAGCTGAATCTCATGCTTATAGTTTGTAATTTTTCAAAATATATATGGTAAATAAAAAGTAAGGAGAATTTGTAATTTTTCAAAACACCCACTTTATCTATTTTTAAAACTATTTGAGGTAGTTTATTATTTTCCATTGAAAACTTAGTTATCATTTATAGTTATATATATATATATAAAAAATACCTTGAACCTTTAATTTATTTATTTTGGGTTAATGTAGATTAGATTGAAAATGTAAATAGGATGATAGTTTATGATTAATACCTGAGTTTGGCCCTTGGCCTCACCAGCTCTGTAACTCTGTTCATGGGATGCCATCTTTCTTCTTCAAAGGGTGAAGTAAGCAAATTTCTTAGTATTTGGGTCACGACGAGGTTTCAATTGCGTTTCTGCTTAATTTAATTTATAGTGTTTCATGGTTAGTATATGACTACCACGTGTGCAATGTCTTGACACGTGTATGACACGTGCTCCTCTGTGAATTTAGATGTTTCGATAGGGGAAATGAGCCTGTGGGATTTTGCCACGTTCCCATAAGTGGAATGATGATATAATGATCTCTGGATCCTATGATTTGCATAAACAAAATGAATGGAAACATAGAAGTAATTTACATCTAAATTTAATATTACTATTTTTTATTAAAATTAAATCTTGGTACAGTCAGATAAATTGTAAATTATAAATTGGTTAAGTAACTAATATTAATTTAATCATGATTTATTTAAATTACAGTTAAACTATAAATTAGTTAAGTAATCAATATTAATTTAATTATAATTTATTTAAGTTAATATCTTTATTAGTTTAATAATCTAAAGATGGATACAATTTAAAAACATTATAAGTCACAAATAAATATGTAAGTAATGACGTTGAATTGCGAGCATCAACTTTTATTTTAATTAGAGAGTAGAGTGGGTTAAAAATATTCAGAAACTGCGTTAATTTTTGTCTTAACAAATATTTATATTACAGATAAAAAAACTACTAATATTTACATTTACACACTGTTTAATTTTTACGGATAAAAACTTGACGATAAAAATATAATTTTGTTCTTTATGTTTATTTATATTTTTATTTTTTTATCAATTTAGTTTTTATATTTAATTTTTTTTATAATATTGTCATTTTTCCGTTAAATACCTCAACACCAATAAATTTTTTGTTCTTCTCCTTTTTATCTTTTTCCGTTAAATGTCCACATTCTTCTGCCGAGACACGAACATGTTATGTCCACATTACAACCACTTCTAACTACCAAATTCATATTGCACAATGTTAAAATTCATTTAGGTATTTGATTTATACACAACGAATCAAAATTTCATGTGAAGAAGATTTGTAAAACAAAAAGAATGGTCATTATGATTCAACAACAATGGTTGACATAAAATATTTAACAAAAAAGGATAATATTATAAAAGTTTTAACATAAATAATTAAATTGACAAAAAAAACACCTTACAAGAACAAATTATGAATTTAAATAATATAAAGTACAAAATTGTATTTTTCCCCTTTTTTGTTAAAATGTTTTTATGAGTACACTTGAATTTATTTCCTTCCTTGTTTTTATATATTTTGAACTATTTCGATTTTCTTGTTTTGACACTGTAATGTGAGTTCTACTTTCTTTTCTTTGCTATTTTTGGTAGGTTAAAATTTAATCCTATCTATTTTTTTTTTGGACCGAAATCCTATCTATTATCTATTATCTATTTTGAAAAACCATGACAAGAGATGCTTATTCGGCCCACCAAGTGTTGGATGAGTGCTAGAATGGCAACCAAAAAACAGAGGAGCGCAAAATTCTAACATATGATGGTTCAAACTGTGACCAAAAGAAAAAACTAGTTGCATCTTAAAAAAATATATGCAGATTCGACATAAATAAATGCACCTTGAATTGTCCAAAAAAAAAAAATGCACCTTGAAGGAAAATTTTTGAGTATTTAGATTTTCAAATAAATGCACCTTGAGGTGAACTGTGTCTGTGAAAAAGAAAACATTGACACGTAACACTGATAAAATTAAAGTTTAAGATATATATATATATATATATATATATATATATATATATATGTGTAAAATTTAAAAAAGTTGGGTACTTATTCCCCTAAATTTGAAAATAATATGGGTCTAAAAATGGAATTGAATTTATATTTAATTAAGTTTCAAAATAATTTTAGATCAACTTTAGAAGCAAGAACAAGTTTTGGTTTTTTAATTATAAAAATAAATCATTCAACTTTCTCTTTTCTTAGGGTATCTTAAAAAATCTACCATTATTATGATTTATCACTATTATTGTCGATGTCATTATTATTGCAAGTTAATTGTCACTATTGTTAGTACAATCATTCTACCACCACTTAATAGTTACAGTCTTTCTTTTCATCATGACTATTTTTGGTATTTGTCGTTAATTACTTCTTTAATTATCATTTTGATTACTGTATATCATTACTACTACTACTTTTTTTTTAATAGTTATTTTGATTATTATAGACCACTACTACTTAATACAACCATTATTATTGATCTAGGCCTGATATCGACCCAGATTCTTAAATACTACACTAGCCACAATGCAAGCATACTCCATATACCTTATCATCGATAAACCAGTATCGAACCCAGAAACAAAAGATCCCACCTAAAACTCCCATTTCCAAGATCTCACAGATCTGATATTAAGTGGAATACATGAGATAAGTTGGCATACTGACTTTCAAGACTTACAGAGGTTGTCAGAAATGTCTGTACATTGTCAATTTCCCTCACACTATAAAGAAAAGTACTAACACAAGCTATGTAGGACTCAACCACCATTTAACTCTATAAATACCTTACATTTACTACTCATGAAGTATGTTCACTAATCTATTACTCAAACTTCGATGTTAATTACCTGAGATTGACTTGAGTGTCGAAGTATTTTTACAAGTGATGTTTTATTTTGCCCATCAATAGGGAATACCATTGTGTTAGCTAGACATAATTACAATGAGACTCTATGATCTCTATTAGACTTAAACATAATATTTGATCCTTACCGGATTAGTGTTGAATTAGTCTGGTTGGGGTATAAGGTCTGACATGGCAATCAACCCTCAAACGATGCTTATTTGTATATGTTTTACACCGGTCCAGTTGGGATCTGGTATTATATCTCCTATTCCAGTGGGGAAGCAAAAGTTTTAGAGTATTTCCTTGAGTGTAATTTCACCAACCTTATGCGTTGTGGGGTGAATGAGGGTATTATCTACAAGGACACTCTGACGCTCAAGTCAGTGAGATATTTAGAGAGAATAAGAAAGCTTGAGCGTAAGTTTGTAATAAGAATGTTTTACTTTTTTTGTTGATTTTGTAAGTTTTTATACTTTATAGTAATGGAAAAGTCGTTTCGGGTAGGTGAGTTTACCGCATGAAATGTTAGCGTGATTCTGATCATTTGCAAAAAGGTTGACACACAATAGTGACACTACCTACCGACTATACCTTTCCATCAGCCACTTTACAGGTTACTTCCTCAACACGTGATTGCATAAATCAACTCTGACTTTCCGGTATTGAGAGAATGACTCATACCGATTTTAACTCATGAATCTCATGCACGGTCTTAGGAGCCGATGTTAAATTTCAATAACTCATGCGATGTCAGTCTTACATGATGGCTTTTAGGTCGAATGACCTTTCTGTCTATAAGCCGATATCGAGACTGGATCATTTGCCCCTTAGCTTGTTTAAGGGACCATACCAGTTGCTCAAATGAGCTACACCATCTAATCCAGTCACCTTTTGTAAGCGTGGGTAAGAGAAGAGGACTTCTTAACTTGGAAAAAATTTTTATTTGCGCCATTTTATGACTTTCCTCTCCCTAACTGTCGCGTATTTATTTCCCTTATGCCGAAACGCGGTATTGCGCGCAATACAAGTCATATCAATCATTGTGATGGTTACTTTTGATCAATACAACTGTTTCATTTCAATCATTATGTGGCGGTTACTCTTTGAACATGGGCCTTGAAAATTGAAACCACGTGGCCCAAATAATTTAAATTGAAACGTTTTCATATTTTCCCCCAGCCATGCTTATAAATAGGTAAATAGAAGGGCTTCGAAACTCACTTGAACTTTTGCATGTTGAAACTCTGTCAAAATCTCTAGAGAGCTTTTAAGAGACCCCTAAAAATTTCCCAAACTCAACCTCTTTCCAAATTCGTCATCTTTGAAGCTCTTGCCTTTATAGACCCTTAAGATTCTTCAACCAACTCAAGTAGCCATCCCCACCTTTCTTTTTCTCTTTTCACTTATCTTTATTTATAAGTTTGTGTGAGTAAAAAATGAGGACCATGGGAGGACAAAGAGATGGTCATGGGGGGACGAATCTGTGTTAGGGCTCAGGGGCCTGGGTCACAGGTTCCAGGGAGGGGAACAAGGGGACAGAGACAGAGAATATCTTCCGAGTCTCATTATGTCTCTTAGATTGTTGGGGCCTCTAGCAGGGAGGATAGTGTTGAATTGTATGTTTTTGTCGACGTATAATTTTACAACAACGTAGGCGGTTTCAAACACGTCATAACTAAGATGGCCACGAAAGAAGGAGAGAAGAATATCGTGAAGACAGTACCAGGGTGTTCAAACGCAATCTCTCACTAAATTGATTGGGTGAGGCTATTGGCTAAGAACCTCTATGTGTAGGTTCAAAGGGGAGATCTTGGAGACCGCCTCCCACCATGCTCGATCGAACAAGGGAGGGATGGAACTGAGATGCCCCATCTACTTCAACTACAAATACATGCAACAGTATATTATTTTGGCACCATGATTGTTAGACCGCATTTACCAAACCCCAAGTGAAAAGACAATTTTCATGTATGAGATGTTGTTCACCCACCTCGAAATTGCTTCCCTCTAACGGAGTTCGAGATGAGAATCTTTCATTTCCTAGATTGTGCCCCTACTCAACTTTATCCAAATAAGTGAGGTCTAGTAAGGAGCTTGGAAGTGTTGAGGGAACACTTCAACTTCATCCCCACCGTCACTATGTTCTTTTACTACTGCCGAGTCCTTCAGAGGGCGAACAAGGACAATAGCTTAAGCTTTTTCACACTATGGTGTGACTCGAAGATCATTAACTTTGAAGCATTCATGGAGTCTGTTAAGACTAACGATGGCTCCTTCAAGAAATCCTTTGTCAAAGTCTGGGTGAACCCAAACAAAGCTATCTTCTGGGGAAGTGGGGACGGGATAGATAAATTCTCGATGTTGTGGACCCATGAACATTTTCTGTTGACTTTGTCGGCATACGTTGCCAAGGAGAGTAAATTGTCTGTCACCTCAATTGAAGTGGTCAGCACGATGCGCGAGTACTATCTTGCCAAGAAGTTCTCGTGGAAACGTTTGTTGGGGCCCTGGTCTCAAAGAGAAGCCTACTTACGTAATGCACTTAGGAAAAAAAAATTAGCTTGGCTTTATGTACACTTCTTATTTTATGATATTTTTCCTTTTCTTTGCACAACAAATCGAAATATGCGATGCCATGAACCACCTAAAGAAGCTACAAGCTGAGATGGCCGCTACTGGGGCAGAGAATCTCATCTAGCCCAAGAGAAATGCTCGTAAAGCTGTAACAGACACCATCCCCTTCTAGCTTGAAGACGCCGCATAAATTCCCCTTAAAGACTCTGCCAACAAAGAGCAAGCAGCAGAGATTCCTAAAAGGAAGAGAAAGAAAAAGAATGACCCAACTAAAGAGCCAAGTCCTCCTGCAAGAAGCGGAAATAGAAACAGAAAAAGGTAGTTGAAGAAGAGGCTGGGAAAAGGGAAACACCGGTGGAAGTGGAATCATCCCGGGGAGAGTCCACGGCTACCCCTGTAACAGCCTCAGCTACACCTTAATAAATACTAGAAAAAATTAGTAATTTTTTTTAAAAGATATGATCGTTAAAAGAAAACTATCGGAATAAATTGCATACATCATTTCTGAAATACCTCATAAATATTATTAAAACTTTATAAAGTAATTTTACATAAATCCGAAGAAAATATATATTAAACATTATAAGAAAGAGAGGAAACTCCATGACCCAGAAGCAGTTACTTAATAAATTTATTTATTCATTAGACCACGGTATTCATACCGAGCTCCCTTTCTAGAACGTACTATATTTACTGCCGAGATTCTTCGATTCTTCCCTCTGAACCATCAATTTAAAACATATGAAAGAAAAACACGGAGAAAGAAGTGAGAAATAGAATATAATATTCTCGAATATGATATAAGCAACAAAGAGTTTTCACAAACCAATACATAATAATATCAGTCACAATCACATACACAATCAATTATGAATGCATGAATATTATGTAATATCTTCATCATAACTTACTTATATATGTGGGCCCTTAAATTTTAATTTGCACTGAGCAACCAGGAGTTTACACTGTTCCATAAGTCTGGATAATAATAATATGAACAGCTCAACTGGCATGAAAACACTTAGAGACTAGTCAGATTGAGAAAGTTTTTATTGTGAAAGTACCCGACACTAGGGAGCTACCCCAAGTCCCCTGAAACACCCTTTCACACCCTCTCATCCCAAGGCTCGTAATTAAGCCTCCTCTAATGTATCATTGGTTTCTATAATCCGTCCCCAGACAATATCATTTTGTTTCACTTTAATGATTTATGATGCATGAACTACTCGCGTATTTAATTGGTTAAGGCTTTTAGAAACTCAATTATTAAATACCTTAAAGGTTTACAACATCATTTCAATAAACTATACATTTTCTCAATTCTCTAAATTTCTGTCCCACAGAAATAAATTTAGTACAATTTTTGAATCTTACCGAAATTGAGTTTCTAAGCCTTAAATATCTCAAAACTTTCATATAAAACTTTACATAATCTTTCTCAAATTGAATCTTAACAAGATCGAATTTAGAAATTTTAATTATTTCCAAATATCTTTAGTTATTAAGTTGGAAAAAGAAAATAATTTTCTTTTGAAAATTTTATTTTATTAAAAGAGAATAATCTTTAAATCATTAACCAAAAATACTTAAAATTATAAAATTTTTCTTTAATTTAAGATTTAATTGTCTCAATTTGTTATAAATTAATTTTCATAAAATGTCTTCTTTCTAAAATAAATACTAATATTTTTTTATTCTAAATATTGAAAGTAAAGTTAATAAAAATAATTTCTAAGAAGAAAAGATTTAAAGTAATAAAAATTTAAAGAGTAAGGTAAGAAAATTCTTACTGAGTTTTAGCTTTCCGTCATGCTCGCTATATGCTCAAACTCCACATCACAAAATCATCAATCAAAATCAAGCATTATCAATCATAACTAAATATCATCAATTACATCAAATATTATTAATCACAATTAAATATCAATCAAAATCAAATATTATCAATTATAAACAATTCAAATAAATTAAATATCACTCATAAATATAATTCAAATCTTAATGGTTATTTAGATTAATAAGATTGATTTTGAGTCTTTATAGTCCATTCCTCGTATGGGTCTATGTAGGTCCATATAGTCAAATCCTCGCATAGGTATAGCTCAGTCCATACAGGTCATAGTAATACAAGTCCTTGCATAGGTTCAATCCAGTTCGCATAGGTTATCCAGGTATTTGCATAGGTATTTTAGAGTTAATTACATTAGATATTTAATTTAAATTTTATTATAAATTTTAAGTTAAAAAAGTTAACATTTTAAAATAATAATATTATTAAATTTAAAAGGAGTAGGGGACTCCTCCCATTATTCTTATGTCTTTTCATATTATATTCTTATCTCATTCCCCCTTACCTTGGATTGTTACCAAAAGAGAGTTTGCTTTGCGCCTCCGATTTCTAGAAATATTAATACCAATCTATTTCAGTAAAGGCATAAGGTGAAAATTAAGATTACTACTTAAAACAGAAATAGTAAATTTTGAATAGTGAATAGTGAATAATGAATAGTAAATCATGAATAGTAACAGTAAATAGTAAATCGAGAATAGTAACAGTAAATAGTAAAATATGAATAGTAATAGTAAATAGTAAAACGTAAATAGTAATTTACTATTTGAATAGTAATTTACTATTGAAACAGTAATTTAGTATTGAAATAGTATTTTACTATTCAGAATAGTAACTTTAAATAATATTATTTCTAGTATAATAATAGATTTCTAAAAACGATATAAAAATAACCCAAAAAATATAAAAGAGAGGTATTCTTACCTTAGAATTTTAGTAGAACATTCTTCCAAAAAATTTTATTTCTCTCTCTTACTCCCACCACTATCTCAGTAACACTACTATATTAAGAAAACTTAATCAGAAATTGAATTTTTTCGTTACTCTTCCTCCGTATTTATAGCCAAAGAAATTACTATACATTTGAATATTTTAATATAAAAGTACTATGCAAGAATTGAATATTTCGTTCCTGGTTACTGTGCAACCTTTGAAATTTTCATTCATGCACAGTGTTTTGCATAGTAAATGTCGGCTGAATTATTAAGCCAAATAGTTACCTTTCACTCGGTATATTTTAAATATTCAAAATCAGTCCTTTTTGAAATTTAGCGATATTATACCAGTCCTCACTAATTTTATAATAAGTAATATAAAGTTTAAATTTTAAAAATCCAAAATTTTCTGTTAGTATAAATTTATTGGTACGTTCCTAATTTTTTTATGATTGGTAAAAATCAAGATTTTTCTCAAACCGATCATTTTTAGATAAGTCTACTTGGAATAGATTTTAGAAAATTTTCTTAAAATTTAACTTCACTTTCTTATAAATATTTTTAATTTTAAGTCACTTATATGAATTTAAAATTATTTAAAAAATATTGTTTTATTAAAATAATTCAAAAATTCTAAAAAATCATAAATAATACGTAGATTAAAAAGTTCTAAAGAACCATAATTTAATTCTTTTAAAATTTTAATATAAAAATAAAAATAGGGGTGTTACAACTCTACTCCTCTTAGAAAAATTTCGTCCTCGAAATTTACATTATTGAGTAAAACAAATGGGGATGAGATTCTTTCATCTCAGTTTCTAGTTCCCATGTAGCATCTTCTCTTCTCGTTTCACTCCAAATGACCTTTACGAGTAGAATTGTCTTGTCCCTTAGCTGTTTTATTCTTCTGTCAGTTGATTATCTTTAACTTGTATGACATCAGGTTCAACAACATGTGTAGGATCAGATATATACTTTCATAAGTTTGACACATGAAAAACATTATGGATATTAGAAAGAAAAGGTGGTAATGCTATTTGGTAGGCAAGAGGACTAACTTTATAATTTATTTGATATGGACCGATAAATCTAGGAGTTAGTTTTCGAGATTTCATTGCCCGACCGACCCCAGTCCTAGGTCTGACTTTCAAGAATACATGATCGCCTTCTTGAAATTTGAGCGGCTTCCTTCTTTTGTCATAGTAACTTTTCTGCCTGCTTTGTGCCGCCTTTATCTTTTCCTGAACTATTTTGATTTTATCTGTGGTTTGTTGTACCAACTCTGGTCCTAGCATCAAGTTTTCACCAGTCTCAAACTAACATAGCGGGGTCCTACATTTTCTTCCATATAATGCTTCAAAAGGTGCCATGCCAATGCTAGCATGAAAACTGTTATTGTAGGTGAACTCCACATATGGTAAGAATTGATTCCAACTTCCTTTATGCTCTAACACACAAGCTCGTAACAAGTCTTCTAGAGATTGGATTGTTCTTTTTGATTGTCCATCTGTCTGAGGATGATATGCTGAACTCAGACGTAGTCTTGTTCCCAAAGCCTTGTGTAAGCTCTTCCAGAATTATGATGTAAAACGAGGGTCTCAATCAAAAATGATACTTGAAGGAATTCCATGCAATCTCACAATCTCCTCGATGTATAATTTCACCAGCTTCTCCATAGGGTAACGACTATTAATGGGAATAAAGTGGGCAGATTTGGTTAATCTATCAACTATTACCCATATTGAATCATGTCCTAATGGAGTTTTAGGTAAAGAAGTCACAAAATCCATAGTAATGCTATCCCATTTTCATTCTGGTATTTCCATTGATTGTAGCATTCCAGGGGGTTTTGATATTCCACTTTAACCTTCTGGCAAATTAGACATGCAGCCACGTACTCTGCCACCGCTTTCTTCATTCCAGGCCACCAAAATAACTTCTTCACATCTTGATACATTTTAGTAGCTCCGGGATGAATGCTCATATAAATTTTGTGGCCTTCTTCCAGAATTGCTTTCTTCAACTCCTCATTGTCAGGGATACACACTCGATCCTTATACCTCAACAATTGGTCGTTTCCCACATTGAACTCGACTTCTTTTCCTTGTTTCAAGAGTTCTTTCTTCTCTTGCGAGAATTCATCCTCTCGTTGAGCCTCTAACACTTGCCTCAGGAATTCATTTGTCACTTGCAATGCTCCTAATTTGTAGCTGTTAGCATTAATCTTTACTGCTAGGTTAAGATCTCTAAAGTTCTCTATCAATTCCAGCTCTTTAATTATCATTGTGGATGCATGTAGAGACTTTCGACTCAAAGCATCAGCTACTAAGCTTGCTTTTTCGGGATGGTATTGCAACTCAAAGTCGTAGTCCTTTAAGAACTCCATCCATCTCCGTTGTCTCATGTTTAACTCCTTTTGGTCAAATAAATACTTGAGACTCTTATGATCGTTAAACACATCGAATGTTACACCGTATAGATAATGCCTCCAAATCTTTAAGGCAAAAACTACAGCGGCTAACTCTAAGTCATGGGTAGGGTAGTTAATCTCATGTTACGCGACGCATAGGCTACAACCTTCTTGTCTTGCATGAGTACACTTCCTAGTCCTTGCTTAGACGCATCACAGTAAACTTCAAAACTTCGATGTGGATCAGGGAGTACTAACACCGGCGCAGAAGTAAATTGATCTTTCAGCTCTTGAAAACTATTCTCGCATTGTGTCGTCCACACAAAAGGTTGTCCTTTCCGTGTTAACTTGGTCAGTGGGTATCCTAACTTTGAAAATCCTTTAATGAATCTCCTATAGTATCCAGCCAAGCCCAAGAAACTTCTAATTTCAGTAATTGTGGTTGGTCTCTTCTATTTCAAAACTGCTTCCACCTTGGAAGGGTCTACTGCTATTCCTTCTTGACTAATTACATGTCCTAAAAAGTTCACTTCTTTCAACCAGAATTCACATTTCAACAGCTTTGCATACAGTTGTTTCTTTTTCAGGATTTCCAACACAACCTTCAAGTGTTCAACATGTTCTTCTTTGTTTTTAGAGTATACTAATATATCATCAATGAACACCACTACAAATTTATTTAGATATGGATGAAAAATCCTATTTATGTAATCCATGAATACGGTTGGTGCATTAGTTACACCAAAAGGCATCACTAGATATTCGTAATGGCCATAGCGTGTTCTAAAAGCAGTTTTTGGTACATCTTCTTTCTTCATATAACGCCCCGGCCGCTTTTCAGGAGTGAACGACTCTCCCCACAGACCAACACGAGACCTTTTCAATGTGCTTTTGTCCTCACTCACACACTTCCTGAGAACTTCCCAGGAGGTCACCCATCCTATAATTACTCCAAGTTAAGCACGTTTTACTTTGGAGTCCTTATGTGATAGGCCACCGAAAAGGCTAATGCATTTGTTGGTATAGGTAGTACGAATTCATTCCTTTAAGCTATCCTCGGCTGTATAGTCCCATACCTATACAGTCTTTGGATCCCTCTCATTCTGGTATGTATTCAGCTCGTTCATGTGTCCCTCCCACTGGAAGCCTGCCAGGAGCCGCTCCTTGTCCGTGCCTATACACCGGCGATCACTCCCTGCCCTCAACAGTGCTCGGGATGTCACATTCCCCGCTGAAAGCCTGCCAGGAGCTGCTCCTTGTCCGTGCCCATGCACCGGCGATCACTCCCCGCCCTCAACAGCGCCGGGATGTCACACTTCACCCTTATTTGATGGTATCCAGACCTCAAATCAATTTTGGAGAACACCGTGGCACCACGCAGCTGATCCATTAAGTCGTCAATCCTTGGCAGAGGATATCTGTTCTTGATCGTCACCTTGTTCAATTATCGTTAATCTACACATAACCTCATGCTACCATCCTTTTTCTTAACCAATAACACTGGTGCATCCCAGGGGGATACACTAGATCGTATAAACTGCTTCTCTATCATTTCTTCAAGTTGTTTCTTCAACTCTATTAATTCTAGAGGTGACATTCGGTATGATACAATTGAAATGGGTCCAACTCCAGGTACTAGATCAATGGCAAATTCCACATCTCTTTCTGGGGGTAAACCAGAGATATCTTCAGGAAAAACATCAGGAAATTCACACACAACTGGCAGATTTTTGATTTTTGATTCTTGCTTTCCTTTCGTTGAAAGCAATAGCATGAATCCTTGAGCCCCTCCTTTTAAAGAGGCACACACTTGGTTGACGGTTAGAAATCTCAAATCCTTAGGATTCAAATTCACTAGTTCTTTAAACATTATGGTTTTATTATGACAATCTATTAGAACATGATTGTCAGACAACCAATCTAGCCCAATAATAACTTCTAAGCCAGAAAGGGGTAAACAGAAAAGATTAGCCTTAAAATCCCTACCATCTATGACAATAGGGCATTTCCAACAGGCTTTAGAAGTGACAATGGGATTGTTTTCAGGAGTATATACAGATAAGTCAAATGGCAATTCTATCACAGGTAATTTTAGTTTTTCTACACAGTCATTGGCAATAAAGGAATGTGATGCACCTGAGTCATATATAACAGTTAAAGAAATCTTATTAATGATACACTTACCTTCCACCATGGAATCAGAATGAGATGCTTCTTCTCCGGTGATTGCAAAAACCTTTCCTTTCACCTTCGACCTTCCGACTGTACTATGTATGCCTCCCTGAGTATTTATGCTTGTATTTGCACCTTCAGGGTTTTCCCTCTTCATCTCTGGGCAATCCTTGATGTGATGACCTGGTTTGTTACACTTAAAGCAAACATAAGTGTTTTTAGGATAATCCCTTTTCAAATGGGGTCCTCCACAGATAAAACATTTAAAATTTGGTGCAGATGTTGGGTAATAGCTTCTAGTTGAAGCTTGGGATCTATTAGGAACAGATGCTGCTCCAAACCGGCGAAATGACACTTGGTAAGGCTTATTTCTCCTGAAGTCTCTTCTTTGGTGATGGTGAGGTCCTCCACTTCTCATTTCTCCTGTCTTGTGAATGGGCTCATAACTTTTGGTCATTCTATCCTTATGATCCTCTTCAAAGATCCTGTAGTGATTTACCAATACAGAAAATTCATGGATTTCCTGTATTCGTATAGCTTCTTTAATTTCTGGCCATAATTTATTTACAAAGTTTGTGCACCGATCACCTTCGTTAGTAGCATCATTATAATGAGAATGAAAATGAGACAGCTCTTCAAACCTGGATGCGTACTCTCCAACGGTCATATTTCCTTGAGTTAGCGATAGGAATTCAAATTGTCTTTTCTCTTTAACATCAGCTAGAAAGTATTTCTCCAGAAACATATCCTTGAAATGATCCCAAGTGATCTCCATTTCGTTGACTTCAAATTGTCTATGCATGCTATCCTACCAATGTTCGGCATCCTCAGATAAGGCATAAGTAGCGAAGACTACCTTATCAGCTTCATTACATTGCAATGCTCAAAAGATCTTCTCTATCTCTCGAATCCAGGTTTGTGCTCCATCAGGTTATATCCTCCCTTGAAACGAGGTGGATTGCACTTTTCGAATAAGTCCAACCTTCTCAAGGCATCGTTACCTTGACCTTCACGTGCTCCCATTACATTGATTAAGCGTTCTACAACTCCAGCAAAATCGTTTCCGGCCATTAGTTTCCCGTTTCACAGTAACTGAGATTTGTCACATCAATCACAGTTACTACCAAGTCAGATATTCTATTTTCTATTACCTGCACAAAGTTTACAGATAAAGCAAGATAAACTTTTTCCCCAGGCCTACGGGATTAACTGCTCTGATACCACTTTGTAACACCCTCAGCTACACCTTAATAAATACTAGAAAAAATTTGTAATTTTTTTTAAAAGATATGATCGTTAAAAGAAAACTATCGGAATAAATTACATACATCATTTCTGAAATACCTTATAAATATTATTAAAACTTTATAAAGTAATTTTACATTTATCCAAAGAAAATATATATTAAACATTATAAAAAAGAGAGGAAACTCTATGGCCCAGAAGCAGTTACTTAATAACATTATTTATTCATTGGACCACGGTATTCATACCGAGCTCCCTTTCTAGAACGTACTATATTTACTGCCGAGATTCTTCGATTCTTCTCTCTGAACCATCAATTTAAAACATATGAAACAAAAACACGGAGAAAGGAGTGAGAAACAGAATATAATATTCTCGAATAAGACATAAGCAATAAAGGGTTTTCACAAACCAATACATAATAATATCAGTCACAATCACATACACAATCAATTATGAATGCATGAATGTTATGCAATATCTTCATCATAACTTACTTATATATGTGGGCCCTTAAATTTTAATTTGCACTAGGCTAGCCAGGAGTTTACACTGTTCCATAAGTCCGGATAATAATAATATGAACAGCTCAACTGGCATGGAAACACTTAGAGACTAGTCAGATTGAGAAAGTTTTTATTGTGAAAGTACCCGACACTAGGGAGCTACCCCAGGTCCCCTGAAGCACCCTTTCACACCCTCTCATCCCAAGGCTCGTAATTAAGCCTCCTCTAATGTATCATTGGTTTCTATAATCCGTCCCCAGACAATATCATTTTGTTTCACTTTAATGATTTATGATGCATGAACTACTCGCGTATTTAATTGGTTAAGGCTTTTAGAAACTCAATTATTAAATACCTTAAAGGTTTACAACATCATTTCAATAAACTGTACATTTTCTCAATCCTCTAAATTTCTGTCCCACAGAAATAAATTTAGTATAGTTTTTGAATCTCACCGAAATTGAGTTTCTAAGCCTTAAATATCTCAAAACTTTCATATAAAACTTTACATAATCTTTCTCAAATTGAATCTTAACAAGATCGAATTTAGAAATTTCAATTATTTCTAAATATCTTTAGTTATTAAGTTGAAAAAAGAAAATAATTTTCTTTTGAAAATTTTATTTTATTTTATTAAAAGAGAATAATCTTTAAATCATTAACCAAAAATACTTAAAATTATAAAATTTTTCTTTAATTTAAGATTTAATTGTCTCAATTTGATATAAATTAATTTTTATAAAATGTCCTCTTTCTAAAATAAATACTAATTATTTTTGTATTCTAAATATTGAAAGTAAAGTTAATAAAAATAATTTCTAAGAAGAAAAGATTTAAAGTAATAAAAATTTAAAGAGTAAGGTAAGAAAATTCTTACTGAGTTTTAGCTTTCCGTCATGCTCGCTATATGCTCAAACTCCACATCACAAAATCATCAATCAAAATCAAGCATTATCAATTATAACTAAATATCATCAATTACATCAAATATTATTAATCACAATTAAATATCAATCAAAATCAAATATTATCAATTATAAATAATTCAAATAAATTAAATATCACTCATAAATGTAATTCAAATCTTAATGGTTATTTAGATTAATAAGATTGATTTTGAGGCTTTATAGTCCATTCCCCGCATGGGTCTATGTAGGTCCATATAGTCAAATCCTCGCATAGGTATAGTTCAGTCCATACAGGTCATAATAATCCAAGTCTTTGCTAGGTTCAGTCCAGTTCGCATAGGTTATCCAGGTATTTGCATAGGTATTTTAGAGTTAATTATATCAGATATTTAATTTAAATTTTATTATAAATTTTAAGTTAAAAAAGTTAACATTTTAAAATAATAATATTATTAAATTTAAAAGGAGTAGGGGACTCCTCCCATTATTCTTATATCTTTTCATATTATATTCTTATCTCACTCCCCCTTACCTTGGATTGTTACCAAAAGAGAGTTTACTTTGCGCCTCCGATTTCTAGAAATATTAATATCAATCTATTTCAGTAAAGGCATAAGGTGAAAATGAAGATTACTACTTAAAACAGAAATAGTAAATTTTGAATAGTGAATAGTAAATAGTAAATCATGAATAGTAATAGTAAATAGTAAAACATGAATAGTAATGATAAATAGTAAAACGTAAATAGTAACTGTAAATAGTAATAGTAAATAGTAATTTACTATTTGAATAGTAATTTACTATTGAAATAGTGTTTTATTATTCAGAATAGTAACTTAAAATAATATTATTTCTAGTATAATAATAGATTTCTAAAAACGATATGAAAATAACCTAAAAAATATAAAAAAGAGGTATTCTTACCTTAGAATTTTAGCAGAACCTTCTTCCAAAAAATTTTATTTCTCTCTCTTAGTTCCACCAATATCTCACTAGCACTACTATATTAAGAAAACTTAATCAGAAATTGAATTTCTTCATTACTCTTCCTCCGTATTTATAGCCAAAGAAATTACTATGCATTTGAATATTTTAATATAAAAGTACTGTACAAGAATTGAAAATTTCGTTCCTGGTTAGTGTGAAACCTTTGAAATTTTCGTTCACGCACAGTATTTTGTATAGTAAATGTCGGCTGAATTATTAAGCCAAATAGTAACCTTTCACTTGGTATATTTTAAATATTCAAAATTAGTCCTTTTTGAAATTTAGCGATATTATATCAGTCCTCACTAATTTTATAATAAGGAATATAAACTTTAAATTTTAAAAATCCAAAATTTTCTGTTAGTATGAATTTATAGATACGTTCCTAATTTTTTTACGATTGGTAAAAATCAAGATTTTTCTCAAACCGATCATTTTTAGATAAGTCTACTTGAAATAGATTTTAGAAAATTTTCTTAAAATTTAACTTCACTTTCTTATAAATATTTTTAATTTTAAGTCACTTATATGAATTTAAAATTATTTAAAAAATATTATTTTATTAAAATAATTCAAAAATTCCAAAAAAAATTCAAAAAATCATAAATAATACATAGATTAAAAAGTTCTAAAGAACCATAATTTAATTCCTTCAAAATTTTAATATCAAAATAAAAATAGGGGTGTTACAACCCCCACCAATGTCAAAATTACCAAACTGGGTGAAAGGTCACTCGTCCGTTACTACTCTCCTTCCCCGGGGTCTCGCCTAAGCCCATACATCCTTTACCAGGATACAAAGCTTGACCAAAGCCAAATAAGGCCATCTCTGTACAACCTTCGTCCCAGCTTAGAACTCCCTAAGATGAAAGTAGCCATTAAAGTTACACGCTAGCAGCTGCCTGAACTTGATGGAGTTCTAGACTTCTTCAATGAAGTGGATGTTGGTGTATGCACTATGAGCTATTAATGTATCAATTTTAACTTATCAATAAAAATAACTTTTTCAGTTTTAAAATTGTTTTAAAACTGTTTATCCTTGGAATAATAGTTCATATAAGAATTGTTTATAAAATGTCCCTAGTCAAGTATTTATATGGGGACATGTAAATACATTAAAACTAATGTGTGAATATAATAATAATAATCTGATCTCACAAATATCATGGATATAGATGATATTAAGTCTTTACACGAGTGTACATTAAGATAATGTTGTGCTAGATAGACCCGCCATGAGAACATTGCATAGATCATTACATGAGTGTTATAAACGGTTCTCAATCTGATAATGGTATATGTAGTCCTTCGACCTGAAGTCACTACGATTCCTACATGGGGATTTTGTTGTTTTAATACAATCAAACGTCATCTGTAATAAGATGATCATAAAGATTGTGATTAGACAATGGACAAATTATGCAAAGGGATGTGAGTGATGTAGATGAGATTTGTCTCTCCTATGTGACAAGAGTGATATCTATGGGCCACTTGATGGAGTGGACTAAAGAAATATATGACCATGCTAGGAAGAATAAATATTAAATATTTACTCATCAAAGTCTACTCCGATATCTAGTAAAATGAATTAGGTCATATAAGGATGACGACGACCATGCCTTGGGCCTAATTAGATATCGTGACAAAAGGAATAAATATATAAAATAAGTATTACTTATAGGTTATCTCGAAGATGAATAATATTTAGACATAATGATGCATTTCTAGATATCGTTCTTATTTTATATTAATAATAAAATAATTTATTATTAATATGACCAGATATTTTAGTTGGACTAAAATAAAAATATTGGGCCTAACTCATTTAGTATGAGTCAGGAGCCCAATGTTTTATTGAGAGCGCATCAGGTTAAGACCTGAGCCTATATATAGAGCATGAGATGCTCATAGGCAGCTACTCAAAAATAGGATTACTCACTGAATTTTTGTACTAGTATTCAGAGATTCAGTTTTTAGTAGGAGTACTCATGTGGACTCCTAAAGGACGAAGCTACGATTGCTTTAGTTGAGGAACCTGTTTCACGTCTACAAGAGGTAAACGCTAAAAACACAATCTTTATTTTATGGATGTATGGTGCTTTGAAACATTTGCTTTTGTCATAATTTTTTGGGGAATCCTATGTGTTTCTGCTGCCTGACCCTGTGAGATTCCCTAACAGTGGTTGAGGGTGCAAGGGAGTCCTCTATGTACTATAACTTGCATTTTAAGGAGGACATGGAGCTAAAGGTGACCCGTAAGGAGATCCAACATCTAAAGGATCTTAGTAAGGAAGAAGCAAAACTCTAGGATAATAGAGGCCTGGAGATAATTTCTCTAAAAATTCAGGTGGAAAAGCTTGAAACTGAAAAAAGGGAGCTGGAGTAACTGAAGAAGGAGAACAACCAGTTGAAGACAGATAACAAAAAAAAAAATGAAGAAGGCCTGGGAGGACGTCCAAGTAGAAATTTTTTGCCAAATTGATGTTCATGTCACTATGGAGACAAACTGGGTCAGGGAGAAGAACAAGCTACTAGTCGAGGTGGAAGAGCTTAACAAGAAACTTTCAGAGACCATCTCCCTCTACGAAACACATGAGAAGTTGTAGGAGGAGGCAACAACAAACCATAACAAGGCAGTTGAGGTGCTTTAGCTATGTGATACCATAATTAGGGAATCATTTAGCGTAGCCATAAGGCAAGTCCAGTATAAGAAACTTGGTGTTAGCCTCAACCTTAATGGGATTAACCCGTACCATGAGTTCCATGGTGGAAAGTTATTCGTCGTGGTTGATGATGAGCATAAAAAGTTTGAGGATGTTCCTTATGAGTTGGTGGAGTTGCCGAAACCCTAAAGTATGAATGTTTAACTCAACTCTCCTACAAGCATAGGCCAGGTTCCGCCTTTAGGTGAAGACAATGTTCTAGCTCCAAAAACAAATATCCTTCCCTATTCGAAAGACATCGTGCCACCCTCTTAAACTTATTTATTTCCTTTTTAAAAATATTCAAATGTTGTTTGTGAAGCCTTGTTTTGGGATGGCTTTGATTTTTGACTCGAATTTCTTATAATGATATTTCTGCTCCTTTAATTGCATTAATGTGACTTGCATTATCTTTCTGTTGTGCCATACTTTATGCTGAGATTTAAAATAATGCCCTTATTGAGGTCCTGAACTTTCTTTGTTCTGTAATAAAAAGTTTAAGTTAAAATTAAAGTGTCACTCCCTTGATGCTTAAGACGTTTATCCTTTATAAAGAAAACCAGTCCCTTCTCCTTGCCAGGGCTAATAGAAAATGAACTTCTTACCAAGTAATAACCTGATAGATTTTTAATAAAGAATCAACTTTGTTAGCTTACTTTATAAAAATCTACTTATACCGCTTGTCGGGGTCCGGTATGGTTTCGAAAGAGAACCAATCCTTGCCACTCATTAGGGCCAAGTAGCCAATCTCTAAAGAGATTGGGGTGCTACTTGTTGGGGTCTGGTATAGCCTCATACGAGGTCTAGTCCTTTCTATTCATTGGGGATAATTGTTCTACTTACGCCACTCGTTGGGTACGTTATGGTCTCATATAAGGTCCAATCCTTGCCTTTCGTTGGGGCCAGGTAGCCAATCTTTTTAAAGGGACTGTGGTGCCGCTTGTTAGGGTTTGGTATGACCTTTTAAAAAGGTATAATCCTCGTCACTCATTGGGGGTAGTTTCTTGATGCAAGTAGAAATATAACGGATAGTGGAACGGTTTCAACATTAAATAATTTTATTAAATACTAGATATATATTTGAGCTATGCTGGGACATGCCTCGTTAAAACCTTCTTGTGGAAAACCCAGTGGGGAAAAACTTCAAGTTAAGAAAAAGAGTACATGCCTGTTATCCATCCAGTTGTAGTACACTCTCAAATTTTGTATATTTCAATTGTTCTTAATAGGAGTTCCATCCAATATCTCAAGGTAGTAGGTGCATTTTCCTATCACCTCGGATACATGGTAGGGTCCTTCCTATATTGGCAAGAGCTTGCCTTGATGAGAGAATTTATTCCCAATATTGGCACGGTGTACCACCAGATCCCTAACTTTAAAACGTCTCTGAGAGACCTTATTGTTATAACGCAAAACAACCTTGGCTTTTATAGCCTGATCCTGAACAAAAGCTTTTTCTTTGAACTTTCCTATTACATTTAGCTCACTTCAGAGGCTGAAAAATATTGTACCTTGGCGGAGGATGTCTGAAGCTCAACCTGTATCAAGACTTCCACCCTGTAGGTTAGCTGAAAGGGAGATTCATTAGTTAACAAATGGGGTATGCTCCTGTAGGCCCACAAAACATGACAAAGTTGGTTGGCCTAGACCCCCTTTGCCTCACCCAAACGTTTCTTCAAACCTATAAGAATCTCACAATTAGCCACCTCTGATTAGCCATTGGTTTGGGGGTGCTCGATAGAAAAGAAAACTTACATGATCTTTAACCCCTCAAGCAAATCTGTAAACTTTGTAAACTTGCAGCTAGAAAATTAGGTGTCATTATCTATGACAATTCTTTTTGGAAACCCGAATCTAGCAATGATATTCTCATAAATGAAACGTCGGGTCCATGTAGAAGTAATATGCACCATTGGCTCAGCCTCAATCCACTTGGTGAAATAATATACTCCCACAATTAGATATTTGATGCCTCCAGGTGCCGTCGGGAAAGATGTCCAACCCCACTGGTAGAACAACCAAGGTACCGCAGAGGTTGACAGTTCTTTTTTCGGTGTATGATGTAGATTAGCAAACTTCTGGTAGTGATCGCACTTCTGGACATACTCTATAGTGTCTTTTTTCATGGTTGGCCACCAGTAGCCAGCCTGAAAGATCTTCCACATTAAGCTCTGTGACACAATGTGATGTCCATATTGCCCCTCATGAACTTCTTCCATGACTCCTTAGGTCTCATACTCATTTAGGCATGAGAGGTATGGTACTGAGAAACCACGTTGAAACAACATGCCATCGACCATGGTGAAGAATGGTAACTCATTTTTTACTCGTTTCCGCTCTGAATTGTCAGTAGGGAGTTGTCTATTTACCAGATACCTCACAAAAGGAACAACCCAAGAATCTTCATTAAAAGAGAGGGCGTAGATGACATAAAGAGAGGGAGGTTAACCAACATTGGGCACTATCTGAGTATTCTGAATGACCAAGGTTGTGCTTCTTACTTTCTTTGTGCTTGCCAACCTTGAAAGGATGTCAGCTCGAGTGTTTTCCTCCCCCAGAACATGCTTGAAGGTGATGATTTGAAACCTCTCCTTCAACTTATTCACACAAGCCATGTATTGTTGTAGTAGAGCTCCTTGGCTCGGTATTCTTTGAGAATCTAAGAGATCACCAGCTGAGAATCGCTGCCCAAGGGTCACCGTCCTTACACCAATATCGAGGGTTACTCTAAGCCCTACAAGACAGGCCTTATATTCTGCTTGATTGTTGGAGGTGGTAAAGTTAAAGTGTGATGAGATCTCGATGTGGATCTTGTCATCATTCTCTATTATAACTCTAACCCTGTATCCCTTATTATTGGATGAACCATCAATATACACCGGCCAATGGGAGCGAGATTCTTCAGGATCTAAACCAGAGATCTCCACGATAAAATTGGCCAGCATTTGGGCTTTGATAGCATTTCAGGGATCATAAGTAATAGATCATAAGTAATATTGAACTCAAATAACTCCATGACCCATTTAATCATTCTACTAGCTAGGTCGGGCTTGAACTCAAATTCGTACCACTATTGGATGGGCATGGAAATACGGCCTCAACCGGTGAGATCCCTAAATAATAGCTAAGGATGCCTTCTCAATCTTCTGATAGTGACATTCTGCCCCCTGTAATGTCTTGCCTCTGAAATACACTGGCCTTTGTCCCTTCCTTCACCAGAGCAACTCCCAAGGTCTCATCTAAAATGGATAAATAAAGGATCAGACGTTTACCAGGATCCGTCCTTACCAAGGTTTGGATAACACTTCCTTTAGGCTTTGGAAGCAGTCTCCTGCTCTAGCCCCATTCATAATTCTTATTTTTCTTCAGAATCTTATAGAAGGGGAGTGATTGATGTGCCATCTTTAGCATGAATCGTGCCAACGCTGCTATCTTGTCATTAAGAGACTGCACTTCGTGTAGGTTTTTGGGGCTTTGGATCTCTCGGATTACTCTGTACTTGTCTGAGTTAGCCTCAATGCCTCTCTGAGTTAGCATGAACCTTAAAAATCTTCCACCAAGGACAACAAAAGTGCATTTCCGTAACGTGATCACCTTCAGTAGGGGTCTTGGCGATAATATCATCAATATACACCCCTACCAACTTCGTATACATTCCCTCAAACACCTTATTGATCATACACTAGTATGTGGCCCCAACGTTCTTTAAGCCAAACGACATTACCATGTAGCAAAATACACCTTTGTCGTTTACGAAGGCCGTTTTTCTTGATCCCCTTCCCACATAGGTATCTGGTTATAACCAGAATAATCATCCATGAAGGACAAATACTAGTAACTAGAAGAATTATCAACCATCCTGTCAATATTGGGCAAGGGGTATGGATCTTTAGGGCTGCACTTATTCAAATCCCCATAATTAGTGTACATCTGCCACTTCCCATTAGACTTCTTGACCATCACTACATTTACGAGGCATGATGAGTACCAAATTTCCCTAATGAATTTTGCTTTTAAAAGCTCTTCAGTCTGCTTGCATGTGACCTTCTACTTTTCAAGACCTAAGCGCCTCTTCTTCTGGGCCACCGGTCTGGTCTCAAGGTACACAGATAGCCTATGATAACAAAAATCTGGGTCCATGCCTGGCATATCAAGAGCTGTCCAGGCAAATAGGTCCTTAAACTCCCTGAGCAGTGCCAACAACCACTGCTCCATCCTAGGGTCCAGTTTCTCATTAATATGAGTCACTTTCTCCAGGGCATCTCCTAAAATTATCGCCTTAGACCTTCCATTTAAGGTTGGTTTAGACAAGTTGAGATGATCAATATTCAATTCAGCCCTTGGGTTAAGATCAACAAGATTTATAGACCCAGCTACGACTCCTCCTTATGCTTTTTGTTGATGACTTCTAGCTTCACCATATTCAAGCTGAGGTTGTAACAATACCCTGCCATTTCTTGGTCACCCCAGACAGAAGACACCCTATTATCCTTGTCAATAAACTTGATTAGGAGGTGTGGGGTTGATACGATAGTTACCATGGCATTCAAAGTAGGACTACCTATGATGCCATTATATGGGGATTGAACGTCAATGACCAGGATCCTTGACTTAACCGTCCTGGCCCTTGGCTCACCATCAAACGTGATGTGATGAGTATCTAGATGCCCCTTGATGGTCTACTTTGCTCTATTGAAGGCCGTCAGGTCCTGCATATATGACTATAAATCTGTATCAGTAAGACCCATCCTCTTGAAACATTCATAGAAGAGGACGTCATAAGAGCTCCCCTGATCCACAAGGATCATCTTCACATCTTTACAATAACGGTCATGATCACCACAGCATCATCTCCTCCCGGGATCATGGGCTAAAAGTCATCACTAGAGAAAGAGATGTGAGAGGTCTGCACGCCATCCCTGAAGGGATGGTTATCCTACTTCTTGCCTTACATAGACATGATCATGCGATGATGGTTTTTCCGTGCCGTGTTGGATACACCACCTCCTGTGAAATCTCCTGTGATCATGTCAATCACCTTTCACCTACCCTGTTGTGGAGGAAGAGGTAACCCTTCCTCCTAGACCGCCTCAATGAGCAAGCCCTTCTGTTTCTCAACGGGGGTGTACCTCTTGGGACCCTAGCTATCATCAGCGATAGGAGACCGGTCCCTATGCCTTTTCTCCATCCGTTCAGGCTCATCCAAGGACTTGTTTTTGAAAAGGTACTGCTTCATCTTTCTATCTCGAATCAAAACCTCGATAGCGTCTTTCAACTGCCTATACTTATTAGTTGAATGGCCTGTTTGCTCATGGAAGTCACAATACTTCCTATGGTTTCCAGGTCTCTTCACATGTACGAAATGTCAGCATGATTCTGATCATTTGTAGAAAGGCTGACATGCAACAGAAACTATCCACCGGTTGTACCTTTTCATTAGTCACTTTGTAGGTTACTTCCTCAACACGTGATTGCATAAGTCAACTCTGACCTTCCAGTATTAAAAGAATGACTTATACCGGTGTTAAGTCATGAGTCTTATACACGGTACAAGTCAATATCAAATTTTAATAACTCGTGTGATGTCAGACTTGCATGACGGCTTTTAGGTTGAATGACCTTTCTGCCCATAGACTGGTATTGAGACCAGATCAAGTGTAACAGATAGAGAGAGTAAGATATTTGATACATATACCAGAGATTTTGTCCCATGTATTGGAAAAATAAGTTATTATCATAATCATCACCAGTCATACCAGAACAACATTATGTACTATCATCACTATGATTATGTCATTAATATGACTACCATTACATTAACAATTATCATCATTGTTATTGTTATCACTATCACTATAATTGTAATTATAATCACCAAAAATTCATCATTATTTTTGTTACCACCTTGTCATTTACCAAATAAATTAGGGTAAATTACACAAACTATTTCTAGAATTTCTAAATATTATAATTCATCCTAAAACATTTAAAAAATTTTGCAACTCACCCTTAGTTTAAAAACCACCACAAAAGTAGGCACAATTTTTTTTAACCACAACGATAGAATCTAAAAAAATATTTGTATTTCAAATAGTTTTGAATACAATGTAATAATTACAAATCTCGAGAATGATTTGAGAAATTTACCTAATAGATTAATAAGTAAAAAATGAATTTATGAGTAACATGTGAAAATAGTTTATGATTCTCATAAGTTTTTTGACTTGTTAAAATAAATTACTTTTAACTTACTTTATGATGAAATTTACATTATAAATTTACATATAAAAATATCTTACTTCATAAACTCTTAATTAATTTAAATATCCATAAATTCTCTTTGTATTAAATTTTGCAAACTAAAGAGAAGAAAAATTTAAACTAGAAACTAGCAGTTTTGGTCCCCCTTTTTAAATTTTTCATATAACTTTAAACTAATCACTGTACTAAATACGGCCGAGATTGTGTTCTTCAATGCCAACTATATATAACAGTGTTGGACTTCTCCAGATCTTGAAACTTCTACAGGTATAGTTGAGCTCATTTTTTTTACACAATTTTTTATAATGATCTTTGTTTTAATTTTACATTCTCCATAGTTAGCACTCTTAAGTATATTGATAATCGCATATACATTGGGTTTGGTGTTTTTAAAATAAAGATATGTACTTTGGAAGGTAAAGTAATGTGGAGTACAATTTATTTTCATTGGAAGCTCTTAAACTCACCCAAACAAAATGAATTGAGCACACATTCAAGAATGCAAAATAGAAGTTGGTATTCAGAATGAGCATTACTACATTCCACTCATGATTTTTAAGGTTAAAACTTTTATGCTTAATTTTACATTCCATGTATCATGTGATATACATTTTTAAAAAACCGTAAAAAATCACAAATTGTTGTTCCTTTTCTAGGGTAGCTTTGAAATTCTAGTGAAAATCAAATGATACTAGAGAATCTTTTTAAAATTTATAATAGTTTTTTAAAATTACCCTCAAATGAATAAAATTTATAATAGTTTTTTAAACAAATTTAATAATTTTTACTAAATTAACAAACTTTCTTAATATACAAGAATTAAATAAAAAAATTATACAAACTGAACCATTAAAATTTTAATAATTTCATAAATCCTCAAATATATATATATATATATATATATATATATATATATATATATATATTCACAATGTATCTTTTAAGGTGCACATTTTTAGAGGTGTGAAGTCCAAAAGATTATCTAATAACGATAAAAATAAAAATAAAAAACATGTGGAATGAGTATTCCTTCCTCCAAATAGAAGCCATTCACTACTCAATTGCCAATAGGTTCAGTGTCCTTAAACATTAAGTTACGTATAAAACCAAACCATGTGATACATTGCTGATCTCCTCCCTCTTTTACAAAATTGGAAAGAAAAAAGTGATTGACCAAAAAAAGTGAGGGAAAAATTATATAGAAAAATAAAATAAGATGATTTTATGCGACTTAAAACAGATAAGAAAATCTGATTTAACATAACTTTGTATAAATTAAATAATGAGATAATAATAGGTAGGGAGGTAAGGTTAGGAAAGTACGCAGTGGTGTTAATTTGCATGGAAACGATTTCCAATGAGAATGGAATGAAGGCAGTTGGCTTTGTTCTTTACAGTTTGCCTCAAAATCCCTTTAACATTCCCCAAGAGAATGGAGGCCAGATTCAACAATAAAGCTGAGACCTCACCAGCAGCCGCAGCACTGCCTTCAACCAAAGAATATAAAAAAGAATGCTAAAGATGGTCAAAATCTTGTTATTCCATCTTCTATCTTTATTGAAACTCTCCCTTTTCTTTTCTCTTTTCTCCATTTATTTAATCTCCTTGTCTGTTTCCCTCCCTCATTATCTCTTTCCTATACCATTTTACCCCTTTCTCCTTTCATTCTTTTTCTTACCTAAAAATCAAAATATTTAATAATTAATATTGTTTTTTGATTCGCCCAACCTTCATTTTTCATCTACCTAAACAAACAGAATATTCAAATCAATTGTAAAGCAGAAACTATTTTAGAGACATGCATATTGACAGTCAAAAATCAGTTGATTCCCAAAGAGTAGTGGACATGAAAGAGACTTGGATCCCCTCGTGGATGTTATTGGAGATAATTAGTGGGCCGGTGTATATCATGTTAATGGTTACGAATATTCATTACATGGTGCCAAATGCTGACTTGGATTCCACATTGTCCAATAAGAGCCTGCCAATTTTCTCTTTTTTTTTCTTTTTGTTGTATGCTCGGATTCTGCTTGTGGGGCTGCACAATTCGAATTTGTTTCATATAACCAAATTCTGTGGTCAAAGGGACTTTCTATGGTTCATGGTTTATTTGATTGATTAGATTTTTGGACACTCTCTGTTGTGCTATTAGGTTACATGCCCTTTCTGTGGGTCTTCTGTTTTGTTGACTTGCTAGCTGCTATACACCATCACAAAGTGTTTGCTAATTTAGTCTTGTTCTGTACCAATACATCAAATAACATTTATAGTGCCGAAGTTCATAAACAGTAACAACAAATAAACTTTTATAATTAATGTTTTGCTTAAATATTTTTTTTTTACAAATATACTCACATTCGGTATTAATCTTAAAAAAGAGTTTTTCCTTAGTTTATTATAAATTTTTAAAAAATTTCGGATATGAAAACTCATAATGGTTACAAGAATCAATGAGTTATGGCTCAATTGGTAATCCAAATTAACATTATGATAAAAAATATACTTTTCAGGATGACTTTAATATAACTAAACTTTAAACAAGATCCCTTCTAAAAAAAACACTTAGTGATTAACATAAAAAAATATGTTCACTGGTATTAATGGTTGTTATCACTTACTAATGAGTGACATGCATATAAGTGTATACAAATTAGTGCAGAAAATTGTGTGAAGTAACATTACTGGCAGATAAGAAACCCACGGGCCATAAACAATCAGATTCAAGAAATGAAAACAAAGTAGAATAATTCTGTTATCTTGCTTTAAAAGGAATGTACATCTTTCCATTAATATATTAATTAGTCCATGTTGTGGCCAGGGCTATATCTCCTAGAGGCCATGTTATATGAAAGTGGTTTGAAATTGAAGTGCACCTTTTGTGCTTGAATGGTAACACATATAAGCCTTTAAGCATCAAGGGGGTTGGAGAAAATAATGAAAGAATAGAACTAGAGTTGAGTTGAGACTAAGCATAGCAACCCCCACCAGTTCATTCCCCTGGCTCTGTCCAATTTTGGAGTTGAAGGACAAATGATTATCCTATATGCACTTTGCATCAATTACCGTACTATTAAACAAAATAAAATGAAATTGTAGCCCACTGCCAAAGTATATGTTCAAAATTCAAAGTGTGCTCTCTTTGGAATTGTAGCACAAATTTTCCTTTATCTCTTTTTTACCTCCTTTGATTCCATTTATCAAGGTTGCCACTCAAACAACACTAAAAAGTACTACAACACTGCCCTCCATTTATTCTCTTTTTTCTGTGCTCTCTGCCAGTATATATACCATCCCCCCATCATCACATTTCCTCATCAGCAAATCCTCTTCACCTTCTCTATCTCTAACGCTTCTTCACCTTACTCTATTTTTCTTGAGGTTGGTCTTTGTGTTCTTGACTCATATTATCCTCCCTCATTTTCTCTTTCACTCTCACCTACCCAGTCTTTAAAAACTTCCTATGTCATTTTTCAATAATTTATTAAATCTCAGTAGAGGATAGCATTTTTATCAGTAATGTGATCAATCTGTCTTCTACTGAAGTGCTCTATCATATCAGCCTCGTAACTCGTTTTATAGCTTTCAGAGAAGTTAGTCCACAAATAAGTTTCATTCTTTTGTTTTTTATGGTACATTTATTATAATAATCAGAATCCTAGCTAGTAAGCTAGTACCTAGTACCATGCAAGAACACATGTACATGTGCAAGCTAATGTTGCAATAATTATATATATATATATATATATATATATATATATATATATAGGATAAAATCAAGTTTCATTAAAAGAATTTATAATGTTTTTCTATATAAACAATAACGATATGGCATATTGACATTGACAATGTATTAATATTTGACACCTGCTGCATTATGTTCATACATATGGTCTAATGCAACAGTAACTTGCAGAGAAGTAAATATGAGCAGGCCGGGAGACTGGAACTGCAGGTCATGCCAGCACCTGAACTTTCAGAGGAGAGATTCTTGCCAAAGATGTGGTGACTCAAAATATGGAGAGAGAGTTGATTTTGGAGTGTTTGGAGGAAGAGGAGGGTCCTCATTTGCGTTAACTGGGTCAGATGTTAGGCCAGGAGACTGGTATTGTGGTGCTGCAAACTGTGGTGCACACAACTTTGCTAGCCGCTCAAGTTGCTTCAAGTGTGGTGCTTTCAAGGATGACTTAGGTGGAGGCTATAACACTGACATCTTGCGCTCTAGAGGCTTTGCTGGCACTGCAAGACCTGGATGGAAATCTGGTGACTGGATATGCAACAGGTCATTCATAATTTCATCCATCTTTTGATTTTTGGTTCTTCCTCAGGGGACAACGCCCTTATGCTTTCACATTGCATGCTGCTTTTAAAGTTTGAACAATGTGATAAACACCACAAGCCAAACGCTTTCTTGGTGTTATAGGCATGCAACCTATATCTTTATTGGCTTTCCCTTTATTTGACCGCTTTTAAGAGTTACGTATAGAGCTATCACCAAGCTGCATTGGGCCAGCCTGATGAACCAAACCGCAAAAGTATAGGTTTAATTCTAGCTCAAAAAAGTTTGATTTTAGTGTGTTTAGCCTGTGGGGTCGAACTCAAAAGGCCTAAGTTAACATAGTGGAACCGGTCCATTTTATCAGCTCTAGTTATATACTTTGAATAGCTAGTTGCCCTTTAGCTTAGTGATCTTAACTGTAAAATATGGTTCACTTCAGTAACCATGAGTTTTTTTTTCTTGTCATGACAAAATTTGATGTCTTTCTTGTTTACGTTTTTAACTTGAGCAGATCAGGATGCAATGAGCACAACTTTGCTAGCCGAATGGAATGTTTTAAATGCAGCGCCCCAAGAGACTTGTACTAGAAGTGAGATTGTGGAAGCAATTAGAAGACTACATTAATTACTGGAGATGCTGCAAGATTTCTTTATTAATTTCTTTGGGATGTTAAAGACAGTGTGAATTATGAAAGTGGTGGTTTAAAAGGCCATGTTAAAACAGAGAAGCTACATCCCTTAGGATCTTAATTTCTCAAATTTGCCTCAAGAACTACAGCAATGTTGTTTTGGTGCTTTAAGATATTTTCTTTAGTTTTTTTGTGTTAGAGAGTTCATTTATTGTATGGTGCGTGGTTTTCTTAAATGAATATGAATCTCTTTTCTTTTCTCTGAGATATGATGAACAAGTACTTCCTAAATGCATGTGTATGTATGATTGAACAACAATGAAAGCTATGCATGCATGATGCATGTGGGTGCTACGCCATTTGCTACTATTTCGGTAACTGAAAAAACAAAATGAAACTGAACACTCAAAAGTCCACCAAGTAATTTATTTAAACAAGGGACAACCTTTAAACCTTTAAGTTGACGGAAACAACATTTGAAATAACTTTTTTTTTCTTTGGGTTAAACACAAACATCTTTCATAACTAAGTCATAGTTAAGGTTCATCGTTCCTCCCAATAAGCGTGTTAGATAGAGATCAAACTTCTCATAATCTCAGTGTATGTTACCATTGAACCAAGTCATTGGTACTCAATAACTTTGAATCAACATTGCAAACAGTTTAGTTGGACTGCAGGGTAAAAAGAAAAAAGGAAAAATCCTTCAACATGCTTTTAGTTTCTATAAATATTGATTTGTTTGGTTTTGGTCGTTCAAACTTTTTTCCTGTTTTTTTTTTTTTTGTTTTCATAAATTTTTGACTTTATTGAATGATTTATATTACCAGTAAGTGTCATGTATCTAGTTCTGTTATATCAATCATCATTTTGAAATATGATATGTTACAAGTTACAACTAACATGGCTAAATCATGTATACCATATCATAATTCATAAGTAGAATCAAAGATTATTCTAAAAAAATCACAAATACCAAATTCCAATTCAAATACAAGTACTGTGAAAAAAGAGAGTTTAGTTAAACATAAGAGGTAAACCTTTGTAATGTAATTATTAAGCTGAGCATATTTTAAAGGGATGGTTACACTGATCTCCCCCAAGGTTTAACTTAAATATAATAAGAACCTCGTATTCTTAGAAATAATACAGGGTTCTCTTATTTTGAAGTTTGATATTGTACGTATATGCAGTGATAAATTATTGATCGTATATGTATATATTCGTACCACTTCAGAATCTCTCATTCACACAGTAGTAGTATATGCAGTCACACACACTTACACCACTGCATTACCACATAATAGTCATTCCCAGTTAACATAGCGGTCAGCACAATACTCACTCAAGAAGTGTACACGCAATATCAAACTTTAAAATAAAGAAGTCATGCGTAATTTCTGAAAATAGAAGAGTCACATTGTATTTAAAATATCAATAAGAGATATATCCTTTACCCCATTCTTTGTGAAAAATATCTCCAACTATGTCCTCCCTCCCCTGACTTCAGTGGCTTAGCCAACATATTTGAAACACAAATCACATTGGATTCCTTTAACTTAATGTAAAGTATACCTTTAAAAAGGGATGCCCATTGCGGATTCAAAAGATGAGCCAAAGACTCTCCATTAACTATATATGCTTTTATGTAGGACTCTTGTCTTCCTTTCAGGCAAGCTTTATGTTAGTGAAGTGTCTCCAATTCTTTTCAGGCAAGCTTTATGTTGATCAAGTGTCTCCAAGTCTAAACTCTAGATTATACACATCATCCTTCTTATATTACTATTTTTTCATTATTCTCATTTTTACTATTAATATTCTTTTGTTAAAAGCTACATGGCTTATCAGTTGGAGGTCCCAAGATGTCCTCCTAGTTGGATGCAGTTCGGTAATGGTGCTGATTATAAAATATTATCCCCTTCAAAATCTAGTACACCTATCATTTCTGAAATTGAGTATTTGCCATTTGCCATTTGCCAATTTCCTTTCCAATAAGGGACATTTTCATTGATTAAACAAGTTTTCCCTTTTCTTTTTGGGCTCATATCTCTTTGCAAGTAGAACCTATTTCATTATTTTCTTTATTATCATTTATTTGGCTTGTTATAAAAAAGAATAAGTAAAATTTTGAAAGAAAAATGAGGGAAATGGATTACATTGATGAATACAAAAGTTTGCATCAATGAAATACATGACATCAATGAGATTACACAAAAGACTAATTGATACAGGATGAACCATATATAATACATTCTATTGCCATGTTTTATCTACAGAGGATCTAACTCTAGCCCATTTGATAGTTGACCAGGCTAAGGCTTCAATTGGATCAATACATTTCTTGAGAAGAGGATCATCTTTTGGCAATAGATCACGCATATCATCTGAAGCAAGGATGACACAGTTCACTGCCCTCACAAGTAGAACTTGAAGTGCAATTCTAAATAGATTGCATGCCCCTTCCATATCCCTTCTGTTCATAGCTTCAATTGCAGGTATCACTGTATGCTCCATAGTTGCTTTATCAGGCAGCACAACCTCAAATCCCTGCATGCAAGTAAAGGAGATAAACATGGTCTTACTTCTGTGGAATAAACAAGGTCATATTGGTGCTAACAAGGTAATAAAGAAGCAGACCAACATAGAAAAAATACACTAAATATAGATCTAGTAGTAAGCATTGCAGAAAAGTAAAGGGCTGGGTGAAATTGAAATAATCAAAACAATAAATTTTGTCAAGAAATTAACTTGTAAAAGCATAGTGAAAAACAAAGGCGGGGCAATATTAATAAAATTTTGCACATCACATGTTAGACTTTCAAATTCACTATAAACATTAACAGATACGTAACAATGGTTTTACTTTTAATCATGCATAGATGTAACTGTGGTTTGATAAAGATGTGACCAAGTAGAATTCTTTCAATCTTTTCCTAATACTAAACATGACAATTTACTCATACACCTTAGTTCAAGTGGCAATGGGAGGTCAAAGATTCAAATATCCCACCTTTTTCCAATTTCCAAAGTATAGACATGATATTGATGCAGATAATAAATAGCCAATGTATCACAAAACAAAACTCTTTAACACCATATTACAGGGTTTAGCATATGACAAATATTATTAGCATTTATTAAATGAAATTTAGAGCATAAACAATATAATAAAGGCTTTTGTTATCCCAGCCACAAACTTTTTATTGGGATGATGAAAACAATCATTCCATCACAAAAATAGAAGTATAATAAAGACACTTACTTCTCCTAATAAAAAGTTACCATTTGAGTGGCTTAAACTCATCTTAAAGACCGAGGCTAACAAAACCCTATAGTAAATTATGCTTGTTGTGTACAAGCACATAAACAAAGTTAGTTCCCGGTTAAGGATATCTATTAACATAATGAAAGGTCAACATTTGCTTAATACAGTAAAAAAAACAAAACGTCTCTAGAATGGGGCACTTCTCAAAGCATCTAATTTTCTTCTTAAGCATGAGATATGCTGAGCACATTTAACACAGAAAGCTACTAAAAAACATCATTACATATTATGCAAATTGGGAGAAAATTACTTCATTCTGAAGTTTCTCTTGGTAAAACCCAGCTGCAAGAGTTGCATTAGTAGCTAGCACTCCAATCCGCAAACCATTACCAGCTTCAAGGGGCTTTAACTTAGCTTCCTTGAGCTTCCTGGCAACACACTCTGCCATGTTAAGAAAAGGAACAGAACATCCCTCGGATACCTCTTCATACCAACAATGAGATACATGACAAGGCATCACAATGCAACCAGCCCCAGAAGACTCAAGAAAAACCCTTTTATTTATAACATTCTGCATAATAGATGAAGAGTCAAGTTTCAAACTTTCAGCTTTACTTGTGCTAGAAACAAAATAACACCTTTCATAGGACAAAAGCTCCCTACTCAACAAAGGATCAGAGCAAAGCACAAACGGAGGGGTATTCCCTCCATCTTCAGAACTCAACTCCACAAGTTTCCCAAAAAATTTCAGTGTAGCATTAACAGATACCCCTCCAATTATTCCCACACTACTCACCAAAGGAGTAGCATTAGAAGATCCATAAAGCTTCTTACCCTCATAAAATTCACAACTTTCATATGCATTTGAAATAAACGATGATGAGGGCATAGCTAGAACATGGCAAGACCGTGCTTTGCACAGGTTTTTATGAGTATTTCCGTAGCATAGTGACTGGGACAGACAACTCGAGCTCTGTGAAGAAGTTGTCAAGATGACATCGAACATCTCCAATATGTGAAAAGGACTTTGTAATTGGAATTCTAGTGTTCTACAATTTCATTGATAAGATTAAAACAAAGGACAGTGTACCTTAAAAAGTTGCTTACAAAACAACTGTAATCCACCTTCTGGTGCTTGGGGAATCTGTTATTCATCAATTTTATTTTATATTTTCTGAAAGAGCATAACCTCAAAAAGGGTTTCTTGTGAATCAAATTTACAATCCCGTTTGTGTTGCTGAGTACAGTAAGAAAGTGAAAGAACAAGAACCAGCCAAGTCTCTTGTGCAGACATCTGAATTTACTTACGCCAAAGTAGAAAGAAAGACCATGTACTGTACTTCTATCCATAGCAAAAACCTGTGGTTATGTACATGTATCTCAGTTCTCAAAACACTGTAAAAACAAAAACAATTGTGTTTCTAATTCTAAAATAATAGTCAAATCAAAAGTAATCAAAGACGGCAACAAAAATTGACAAATTGGATAAGTTTAAGCCATGTTTCTAAATTATAATCATGACCAAGGAGGTGACTTTCTAAATTGCTGATTGTATTGAAAAATATATGTATACAATTTAAAATTAGATAAAACATAGTATATTTTAACGCCAATGGGAAAATGCGGGTAGAATATCTAAAACCATGGATAATCTTGTTCTTTTGCACAGCACTTGTGTCCCGTTTGGCATTGGTCCTATGGTTATCATATTGTCTAGTGAGCAGCCATGTGCTGGAGATGGATTTTGCTCTTAAAATGTAAAAGGGAAACGAAGTTCATTGGTTAATTTTGTAATCATCTGATACAATGTATTCCTAATTTTCGAAGGATATTAGTATCCATTTTTCACAATAATCAATTTTTTTTTATCTGAGGAGAGGGATGACAAAGACTTGAACCTTGTTGCTCTAGATGATCCCAAATGCACAATAATCAATTATAAATCTGTGTAGACTCATCGTTCGTGTATTTGGGCCAAGGTCCATCAAAGAAGGGTGTTATTTTTAGCACTGGAAAAGACATTATAAAAGCCCCGCAAAGCCTCTATGCATGCAGTTGTTCTTTTTCTAGGAAATCAAGACTTAGGATCAATGATATTGCTTACATGTAGGAACATCATGGAAGAAATTGTACGCATTGAGCATCACATGTTTTTTGCAATAATAATCAAGACAAACTGTCACAGAAAATGGGCGTTGCCTACATGACATGAAGGATATAAAATTAGTTCCACAGAGAGTTATTTAAAACAAAAACCTTTATAAAATTCACGCTCAGACCCATGTGCATGACCATACTTAACCTACTGTATCCTTGCAAATTAAGGAGACAAGGACCTATGTCTGGTGGATGAAACATGACCCAGCTCAGGATGGTGCTTTAAAATTTCCAACTAATCCTTCGGAAAAGACATTGTTTTTATTTTAACCTATTATTTTATAACAAAAAAGACTAGTCCTTTATAAATTATAATTTTATAAATCTGGATAGACTGAATGTAGGCTTAAATATATTTTACCAATATAAAATTTGTTTGTCATAAATTTACTTCCTCAAGACTTGATGATATTTAAGATTCTTTACTTCTTTAAATAAATATGTTTAGTAAAAATCAAACTCGAGAATATTTCAAACTCGAGAATATTTCATAATCTCAGTCTATGTAACCAACTAAACCACAATCATTCTTCTATGTAAAAATTTGTGTATTTCCTAGGGATAAAATGAATGTGGTTAAAAACTAAATTTGAAGACAATATAAGTGTTTTAAAGGCTTATATTCATTTCGTTTGATTATTAAGAGAGTTGCTCCTATTTATCCCTTTTACTACTCTTTGCGTCTCATTATACATTGCTCTTTAAAATACTCGATAAGCCGTCACACGGTCACTCAACATTTGAATGGTTTTGTTTAAACCTATTAACAAGTTCTCATTATACCACGAATATACGCTTGGATAAGAATTTTATTTAAAAAAATGGTTTTTGAGCAAAACTACTAGGCACTAGAGATCAGTTTCCTGAGGTCAAAATACGAAAATACTTTTGGCCTTCTAATCTGAACACCTTGTGCTTCGTATTAGCACTTGAAAATTTAAAATAGTAATCCGCATGTCTTTATATATATAAGTTTAAAACAAGCCTATCCAAATAGACCATAACAATGGAGTACGTACAAACAAGATATACTGAAGATCCTGCTACAAATGCTCTGATGGAAGCCTGAACATCAAGGAAAACTTCATATTTCCTAAATGCTAATAATTCTAACGCTAATTTTCAACCACTAATTGTCACCTTAGAAAGAGACAATGAATGCAGTAGTCTATCTGCAGAGCTGACACTCAGTTGTCAAAATTACATTAAGAGAGAGAATCTGAATTGAAAAAGCAGTATATTGCAAGTATTCAAACAATTGGGTAGTTGCTAGTTGATGCCGAAGGGGACACAGTTCCAACAAATCCACCAAAGGTTCCAGCTTCCCCAAATATCTACTGCCATGCCAACATCTATCTGGAAGGTAAAACAAAAATTCCAGTTCCAATGGTTGCCAATACTCGATGTTAGAACCCCAAAGCAAACACAAAACTAAAATATGGTCTCATCTATTTCAAGAGCCCAAACAAAAAGGAAAAAAAAAAAAAAAGCCAATCCCACAAGTGGTTCAAAACACATAAGAACATACGCATCATCCACACTAACTAACTAAACTTTTGAAAATGATGATTGAGACATGACAACAAAAGATAATGGAATAGAACAAACCGAAAAACAAAATCTCAAGAGAATGACAGTAGCACCTGATCCGAAGAACTATTTTCATCTTTAAATCACCATAAAAACACAAGCAATAGTCATTTGAACCTGACACTGGTTTTCCTGAATTATTCTGCATATCAGTTGGTAGCCCAAATGCAGGAATCCATATCCACAGTCAAATACAATAAGGAGAACAAATTGCAAAATTATCCAGTGTTGTAAAAAAATCGGTAACAGCAGTGCTATGGCAGTATGGCATGGCCGATTTTCATGGCAGCGCCATGATGCCAATATGATTGAAACAGTTCTACTGAGGAAAAAGGTGTGTGGTCAGCTCAACCCATTTTCCAACCTGGTGGCCACCGAATCTTGTAAGTGAAAAAAAAAAACCCTAAAATTTTCACTGCCTACTCTTCAAACAGCTGCACATTCCCATTCACCATTGGAAACTGCTTCACTACTCTGTTCTGCATTCTGACATGTAACTTTGCTGCTTCTCTGTTCTGCACGTCTCAAACAGTCTTCTGATCACCTTCTCTGGCGTAAGACCTATACTGTTTCTCTTTTTCATTCTCTCTCTTTCTCACTTCTCTATTTATCTCTTCTTCTCTTCTCTTCTCACCTCTGTCACTGTTCTCCATTTTTTCTCTTCTTTTTTTTTCCTTTCATCTCCGGTCACCTTCTCCGATGACCCTGGTCTTCCACTTTTGTGACACTGTCTTTTTATTTTGGCAGTAACTACTTCCAAATGGCTACCGAGTCAGGTTCAACATAGTCTTTCAAAAATAGGAGTCATGTTTGATAGTTTGCTTGAACTTGATAAGTTATGGTATGTCTTTTAATTGACTTATTTTGTTATATTTGCATAACTATTAATTTCTACAGGTTTTTTAGTTTATTTGAATGCATATTTATAGACTTTTATCATAATCACCATGCCATCCTCCATAACGGGCATTTTTTTGGCTCACCGCCATCCGTCATTGATAACATTGAAATTATCCTACACTTTTCCTTCTTAAGTTGAGTTGACAAGTAATGGACATGGAAGGATCTACAATAACTCTAGCAGTTCCTAAGAAACACTTACACAGTTACACTTTTCTACATGTGCTCCAGTTCCCCACAAAGAATTTAAGTTCAGAATCAGATCATTCAAACAACCCTTACTTGGTTTTAAACACAGGATAAAAATTAACTGGGGATGCCTCAGATTGAGATATTGGACCTAACTCAATTCTAAAAGCTAGCTTATAGGATGGAGATTATTCTCACCTTACATATTATTAATAGCCATATCTCTAAACAATATGGGACTTTCAATAGGATGCAATTGGAAAACTCATGGGAAACTTATGAAAATAGTTTATAACTCCCCTAAACTCTTTTTAACTTATTCCACAAGTTTTAGTCAAATTTAGATAATAAACTTTCATGTAGAAATAGCTTATTGCAAAAGCTCCTAACAAAGTGTGTACCCAAACACACCCTTTGTTAACCTATACATCTAAGCTATCTCCTCCTAGTTCGTTCAAGTCAATCTTCCATGACCATTACCATAGCTAAAGCTCAAAACAAATAGCAAAGTTCCAGAACAAAAGATGTTGTTCAATTGATCCATTCAACACACTTCATCATTTTTTCTCCTACATATTTTCACACAATTTCCCTGACTTTCTAACAATGCTACATACAATACAACACAAGCATATATAACATGTAAATGAATCACAAAAACAACGCTGCAAAGAAAAAAATTCGCAATAAAAAGGAAAATGCTATACCTAAATCAACGAGATGGAATCATGCCGGTTTTCCTAGCATATGCAAAGATGCCACCGGCTTCAATCACCGGACCCGCATCGCCGATCGGTTTCAACCTATACTCCTTCCCGGTGGTGTGATTGATCAATCGACTCTCCCCGAGCTCGATCGTCACCACGTCGCCGGTGCGGCACTCCTCACATAGCCGACTCTCCGATTCCAGCGGGTACACCTCGCCGGTGGCCACCGAGTTCCGGAAGAAGATCCGCGCATACGACTCCGCCACCACGGCAGCGGCGCCGGAGGCGCCGAGAGCCACGGGCGCGTGCTCGCGTGAAGAGCCGCAGCCGAAGTTGGCGCCGCCGATGACGATGGCGTACTTGGTCTTGGTCTCGCCGGCGTCGACGAATCTGGTGGAGTAGGTGGCCGGGAGGCCGACGAGGGCGTAGGAACCGAGCTTCTCGTACTCGTCGGGTTTGGAAGGGACGAGGGTGAGGTATTCGGCGGGGATGATCTGGTCAGTGTCAATGTTGTCGCCGACGACGTAGCAGAGGCCGTGGAAGGTTGCGGAGGAAGAGGACGAGGAAGGCGCGTGGGCGCGTGGGGTATGGAAAGTGACGCTGATGCCTGGGTTTGGTTGAGAAGTGGTGAATGAGAGGAGACGAGAAGACGAAGAAGAGAAAGACAGTTTGTTGGATGAAGCGAAAGCGAGGTTTCGAGGAACGGTTACGAATGTGGTTGCAGAGAACAACGCCATTGTTCCTTCTTTCACCTTTCGCCGGTAATGGATATGTTAATTTAGGGTTTATACGTTGTCTTAAAACGACGCCGTTTATGGACAAGCAGGTGGCGGCGATTTTGTTAGATGATCGTTGTGGTAGCAAAGTACCAATTTCCCACTTCTTTCCTTTTTTTTTCTTCTTATTTCTGGATAACATTTTCAATTTTGGGTTATTATTTCGACCATTTAAAAAATACTTATTTTATGTTTTTTTTATTTTTTCCCGATTATTAATATAAAATACATCAATTTTTAAGGAGAACTTTACAGATCATCTTAAACCCTTTTAGAAATCATTTTGTTAGCTTTATATTTCAAAAACATCATTAATTTTTTTGTCTGTTTTTAAATATTGTAGTGAAAATAAAATAAAAAGTAAATTTTATTTCTACTATTTCTCATACAAATATTAAAAACAAAATAAGAATAATGTGAGTAATATTTTATAGTTAAAAGAAAAATAAATAAATATTTTTTTAAAATAAATACACCATTAATTATTACACTGCGTGATGTTTTCTCTTCATTTGGTTTTAATAAAAAAAAATGATTAACTTTAATTAGATCAGAGAATCGTGAATGATTTATTTAAGGGGGAATACTCTTATGAAATAATGGCTAATTTACGTAATAAATAAATAAATTATGTAAAACTAACATCATTTCTTGGAAGGCTTTTTTTTTTAAATATCTTTAAAATATTTTTAACATTTGTTTAACACTCACATTGTTAAGTTCTATTATGGGAGTGTTGATATAGACTGACTTCAACCAAATCAAGACGTAACACGTATAAAATATAATAATAATAATAAAAGAAAACATAACTCACATGGTAAATTTACTCTTAATGCTATAATTTTGTGCACTTCCACTAAAAGATTTTTGTGGATTCTTACAATGGGTGGATGTTGGTGCATCTACTACTGAGATTGCAAATTACAAAATGGAAAATGCTTTAGACCCAACGTTAGAAGAAAGCATTAGGAGAGTTGTGATGCTAGACGTGAAATTACTTTCACATTTTTTTTTGTTGATATATGTTATATCAAGGGTTGAGGGTGATGGTTCTAAAAGGAATATAGAGAATTTGTCATTGTTTTTTTTTTTTTTGGTGAAGAGAATTTCTCATTGTTTGGAATGACCCTTATAATTTTGTCAAGTTAATACTAGGCCCATGTAATATTTAATTGTTTGTGTTAAGGCCGTGTATTTCTTACAATGAAACCTAGCTTATATTCTGTCCTGCTAATGAAAAATATATATTGGCTTTGTAAATTTTTTATGGTTGATGCATTATTGGTTATTAATCATGCTAATTCAAAGTGATCCTCAAAATGAACTGAATTAATCAAAACATCATAATTTCATAGAAAACTAAATCACAATTTACAAGACATGAGAATAAGTTTGGTAACCCAACTTGTGTTACATTAAATCTACCAAAGCACTTAATATTATTACAAGTTATGGAACTAAACAAAAAAACTAAACCTAACAAATTAAGTCCCTAAACATAAGGCATAACCTGATCAACAATTGTTTGGGTTCCTAAATCACATGCAATTGTTGCTTCTTTTCCTCATTTGGTGATGGATCTACCACGATTAAAACTCATCAATCTTCTTCTTCCTTTTCCCCAACCTCTCCTCATTCCTCTGCTTATACCATTTCTATTCAAGTTTGAGTTAGCAACAACAACATCAAGTGAATGATTCTTCCTAGGCCTACATGGTCTCCTTCTTTGGACCTGCTCTGTGACACCCTGATTTTCTGGGCTCGAATCCCGATGTAATCTAAATAATTAAACAATAAAAATACAAATAAATTTTTCACATTTGGAATAATTTCAAAACACCACCATGACTACATCAAGACTCGAACCACAAAAAAACAAAGGGTGAGATTTGGTAATCTATAACTGGATCATTAAATAGTTTACCCATAACGGTATATGAAATAACAGAGTTTACAATGGAAGAAGAATGTGTACACCGGGCATACGCCTAGTCCTATATATGAGGATATGAGAAAAGGCTCGGCAAGGCATGAAACGACATATCATAAGTCTAATAGACAACCATCATCTTTTCACATAATTTCATGAACGCACAATGCCTAAGATATATGTATATACATATCTATATGGTCATGCATCATACATCTCCAATATTCATAATCTATAATTGACCATATCATTTCAACTCTCGATTTATGTATTTTTAATACTTGTATAAACTTAGAGGATTAATAAATCAACATCCTATACATTCCCAAAATGATTACATAATCAACATCTTTATATTCATCAAATGGGTATGAATTCCAGTACCCTAATTATCAATATATTAACCACTTATAATATCATTCACAATACATCCATCGATATCAAGAACTATCACTATCGCAATACACATCTCATTCACAATACAATAATTTACAATTGCTGTCGGCCAAGGCTTTTCATTACCACTCTTTACCTTCCCAAAAACTTTACTTTATAAACATCCTTGCCCTATGATATTCCTGCATCAATACTAAAAAGTAAACCATATGGGAGAGTCAGTTATACATTTCAAATGACAATACGAATACAACTGAGATTATGTGCTTATACATATCAACATCATGTATGCTTTGTTAGGAATCCTATTAGGGTCAGGCAGCGGAACACACAAAGGATTCCCAAGAAAGAATTGCAAACACGTATGTCTCAAAGCATTATGCTAAATTAAAATTTTAATTAGGGTTTACCTCTTGTAGACGCAGAACAAGATCCTCGATCGAAGCAATTGTAGCTTCGTCCTTAGGAGTCCACACGAGCACTCCCACCAGAAAACTAACGATCCGAATGCTAGTACGGAATTTTAGTGTAATCTAATTTCTGAGCACCAGCCTATGAGCATCTCATGTTCTATATATAGGCTTAGGTCTTGACTTGAGCTCTCATTAAACATTGGGCTCCTGACTCATTCTAAATGAGTTAGGCCCAAATAGTTTTATTTTCAGTCCAACTAAAATAAAACTATCCTCTGGTGGGCTTACTCTATGTGTGTGACCCTATAGGTAAAATATTCGGTTATATTAATAATAAACTATTTTATTATTAATATAAAATAAGAGTGGTATCTAGCAATACATCATTATATCCGAATATTATTTATCATCGACATGACCTATAAGTGATAATTATTTTATATATCTATTCCTTTTGTCACGATATCTAATTGGGCCCAAGGCATGGTCGTCGTCATCCTTGTATGGCCCAATTCATTTTACTTGATACCAGAGTAGACTTTATAGAATAAATATCTAATATTTATTCGTCCTAGCATGGCCATGCATTTCATTAGTCTCACTCCATCAAGTGGCCCATAGATATCACTCCTGTCACATAGGAGAGACAAATTCCATCTACATCACTCACATCCCTCTGCATAATTTATCTATTGCCTAATCACAATCTTTATGGTCATCTTATTACAGATAACGTTTGATTGTATTAAAATAATAAACTCCTTATGTAGGAATCATAGTGACTTCAGGTCGAAGGACTACATACCATTATCACATTGAGAACCGTTTATGACACTCATGTAACGATCCATGCAACGTTCTCATGGTGGGTCTGTCCAGTACAATATTACTCTTAATGTGTACCCGTGTAAAGACTTGATATCATATATCCATGATTTGTGAGATCAAATCATCAGTACATTCACACACTAATCTTAATGTATTTACATGTCCCCATGTAAATACTTGATTAGGGACGTTTTAGGAATAATTCTCATATGACCTATTATTCCAGGATAAATAGCATTTGTCTAAAACTGAAAATACTAATTTTATTAATAAGTTAAAATTGATACATTAATAGCTCGTAGTGCATACACCAACATGCTTTGCTAAACACAATAATGATCATCACAATTTGTTAGATTCAACAACATATACATATTTCATATTCTTTAATCAAGTCATAGCAAAGCAGGCATATACACATCTATTCCAACGCTACAATGGGCCAACATCATCAACATTAACCATTCAGGTCTTTTCTCAAAGCCACCATGGGCTAACATCATTATCATCAATCATAAATAATTATGTTCTTCATTACATTGGGCCATAAGATACACATCGTCATATTCAATATTGTTTCGTGGTAATTATATCATTTATTAATTTTATGTGGTCTTTTTGATATTCAATTACCCATTTTATCTACACCATACCACAATCTCAATCATCATCATCTTCTGGCATATCTCCATGCTATATGCAAATGCTCTTATGGCTAATGCATATGCACAATGGAATAGACAACAAATGCGGATCTGACTGTGGGAAACAACAACATACTAAATATGGGACAAGCATAGGTGTGCTACTATGCCCCTACTGCAGTAGAAAAATGTGTACACATATCTCAATCCATGCATGCTCAACAACATATTTTACTGGTACCAAACCGCTCTCGCCCATCTGTAGCACTAGTCACCCCGTGACTTGCGGATCTATAATCATGGCCTTACTTGCCACAAGTGCTACGGGCCCCTCCTGAACACACATCGAGAGAGCCGTGTCCCATCGGATACCGAGGTAACTTGCTCATCACAGAGCTGCCCGCCCACTGGGCCCACCACATAGGGTGCCTCGTCACCAAACTATGGACAGTTTTGTGATTCTTAGAATCACTAAGGAATACAACAATATACCCATGCACTGGGTCACCCTCCCATTGGGCCCGCCTAGTGGAACCCCTAACATTCCACATATACAGCGTATGATATGTCATGGATGCAAATGCCAATCAATGCATTCTCACTTTATGCATCCTATCATGCCACTCATCAATCATCATCATCATAATCACCAACACAACCATACACACCTTAGTGGATTTTATCATTGTTGGTTTTAGCCATTGTTTTCAAGTTTTATATGTGGCATTCTCATCTCATTATATCATTTATTATACATGCAAGTCAGCACTTGCAATCAACCACAATGGCATCATAAACATCACAAATCATCATTAGCATTCATTAATCTTTCATCAACACCACCACATAATAATTTAGTGGATTTTCATTTCATTTATCATTACCATTGTTTCACAACTAGTGTGGCAGTGCAACAACTCATCAACACAATTTTAAACCACACATACAAGATCACACTTGTATAAAATACAATGGCATTTTACAAATTATCAATAATAACGTTCATCTTTTTATTCAAGGAATGATTACAACATCATTTATTATCAAGCGATATCGATATCATCTCTGATTCATCGGTTTGTAACAAACACCTCGTCATTTACTCATTCTCTCATTGGTTTCATAATCACTCTAGGGTGTATCTCATAACCCCATCATCAAATTCTCATTACCATTCTTTCATATCCCATTTTTGGTGGTCAACTATTATGTTTTTCATTACATATTATGGGCATAAATGAATTATCCCAATGTTTTAGTCAATATCAAACACCACCATATTATATCATGCTTATATACCCCCTATACATTCCCTCAAATGTCTCACAATACAAGGAAGGGGTCTATCATAATCCCAAAACAAAGAAAATGAATTCAAATTCCATTCTGGGCAACTCCCTCAAGCGAGATTCACCTTCACTGGAGCGAGATAGACATAGCTAGCTTGGGCAAGCCCTCTCGCGTGAGCGAAATGCTCCCAACAGCGTTTCCTCGCTCGCTCGCTTAGGCGAGGCTCCCTTTCATTGGCCACTCGCTTGAGCGAGATTCCTCCAGTATCGTTTCTACGCTCGCTCACTCGAGCGAGGCTCCTTTCATCCTCATACTTGCTCGGGCGAAAATACTCCAGTAACAATTTCATGCTTGCTCACTTGAGCGAGATTCAACTTTCCTTGCTTCTCGCTTAAGCGAGATATGTCCAGAACCATTTTTTCCATCTCGCTCGCTTAAGTGTGGCCGCACCCATTTGAGCGAGATTCATCCAGTAGCTCGCCCCCTGTTGCACACACGTCTCGCTTGAGCAAGACCCCTGCTCGCCTGAGCGAAATTGGGCCAAAGGCCACCCCTATGATACAAGGGACTCTCGCTTGAGTGAGATCCCAACTCGCTTGAGCGAGATCATCAATACACACCCAAAACTCAAGTTTTTCACTTTACTTTACATACCTATATCTTTCTTATACAAAATTTTCCTTAATTCAACATCAAACATAGATAATTCATACCTCTAGGCCTATTCCAACAAGCTATACCTCTCCATTCATAATTCTAATTCATTCAACCACATAGGGAGAGGTTTTAAAACATTTCTCATCACTACCTCATTCATCTTTCTGCACAATCATCATAAACAATACTTTACACCTCAAATAATTTATCAATCCACAGATTTTCATCAACAATTAATTCATGTCCAACCAAGGGACAACCAAGCACTCAAATTCGTTTTACACATATATATGGACAACCAAGCACTCAACTTCATTTCACACATATATATATATACACACACATATACAATTCTTTAATAATCATCAAAAGCCAAGCCACCATTCATCACATCATCAATTCAACATTTAACATATTTATGGCAAGGCAATGCATGAGTTCATACATATATATAATTAACAATTATTCACTCATGCAATTTGAAATGCAAACTCCTCTCCTACCTCGAGAGAAGAACCGCTACGCAATTGCCTCAATCGTTTCGCATCATCGTCCGGAATACAATCCTATCAACAAATGCATATATATATATATATATATATGCGATTAATAAGCCATCATAAGACATCATCTCTTAAAACTCATTATCAAGTCCTAGACTTGTCTAAACTCCAATTCACATGCTTATGTTAGGCTTCAAGAATTCCTTTCCCAAAACCAAGATTCTCTAGGTTTCAAAAGGGCTAACTATACCCAACAACATCATTACCTCTTATCCATAAGTCTTCCAAATCATCTCATGAATCACTTAACTATCATCCCAATTTATTCAAACTCATTATAAGCCTCTTGGCTCCATTCAAGACCATCATCAATCAACAATTTCTAAATGGCATATATCAAGGCCTAACACATAATCAAATCAAGTATCCATTTCCTTAATCCACTACCAATGGTCTTCAACCATTATTATCATCATCATAGTTGCCAACACTCAAGGGATTCAACTCCTCTAATCACATACACACTTCTCCTAAACCTCAAGAATCAATACCAATGTTTCAAACATTCATTCCCATATAAAATCATCCTAAGGCATTAAAATCATTTAACTCATCAATTTGGCCAAAACCCCTAATTTCTAATACTTAGGGTTTTCACTCAAATCATCCAACAACAACTTCAACCCATTTCAAAAATCTATATGAATATCATAACCCTCATTCTCATATACTCACAAAACCATAATCAAAATCATTTGTTAAGTCATCATGCCTAAGGTTTACATCATTTTCCTTAACACCCATAAAGCCTAATGTCCATATTTCAAACCTAAGCATCATAAAAATCAATAATGGGGCAAAATGTTTTCAAAGTCTTACCTTTCATCCAAGCTCCAAATCAAAGTGAAAATGAGAGTGGGAGGAAGAAGATGACCCACATAAGCTTCCATGTCCATAAATGCTCCACAAATCCATGTTTGATCTTTGATTTTGGCAAAAATGGGAGTAGGAAGTATGGTCACGGTTTAGGGGTTGGGAGGATGAAGGAGAAGAAGAGAAAAGTGAATATAGAGAAGAAGAAGTCCCCACCAAAAATCAAAGGAGAGGGGAGAGAAAATGCATTTTGTTAATCCTTTAACCATTGGTCAAAACAATGCACCATTAGCCCATTATCTATTGTGTCCTAAAACCCTATATCCATTGGGTAAAAGCATAAAAAGCAATATAGAAGGGAAGAAAGAAGTGGACGGCTGAAGTGTAGAGGGAAATGGGATTTTTAGTTTTCTTCTAATTCCATTTGGCTCGTATATTCCCCGTTTAATAACATATATCGAGTCCAATTAATTATTTCCTTAACACTAAAAATTATTTTAGCTATACCACCATAATCACAATAATTTTTTAAACATTCTAGACCCATCAAATATTTAATTTGACTAAGTGGGTCCCACATCATCTGTTAAATCACCCAATTCTGGTAAATCTTAATTTATCGATAATTCACTTCTAATGTCAAATTAATTCTCCCACAATTATTGGACCATACTTAATTAACTACCATTATTTCGTAAATTATTTTCTTTAAAACTTAGGGTGTTACAATCCACTCCACCAAAAAGAAATTTCGTCCTCGAAGTTTAACATCGGCATACATCGTATGGCCACACTTCGACCACGTACCAATAGGGTCCATGACATCATGAAGTAATATCGGACTTTCCAAAGTCCAGTAGGACATGATTATTATCATTCCTTTATCCAATTATAAGACCTCATATATCCGTAGTGAGTCACCATTCATCAATTCTCAGTTTATTCATCACAACTCTCACATTCTTATCCAGTACCACTGAATAGGTTCAATACATTCTCTGTAAGCAGTTACAACACTACACTTGCCCAGTCTATGTGTGGCTGCATCCGACATACAGGATAGCATCCCAATCCCGTAGTGGTTACCACAACCACATGAGATCGGTGCATAAGTGCACGTTGCCACAATGCCTATGGCATATAAAGACATATCAGGATAAGTACCTTCATGTCTTATTGCTCACATTATTCATATCAATTCAAATAATATCTCTTCAACACGTGACTTTGTGAGAATTCACACATGTGCACAAGTAATACACTCATATCATATTATCATTTAATCATGATCCAACGTAAATCATGCCATATAATTCATCAATCGTCAGCCACCACAACTATATATTGACATATCAACCATAGATTTCCAATCATCATAGGGTAATCACCCACCATTGGACTTTATCCATCCCGAAGTCATAGTCAAGTAATTTAGAAATCATTTGTCTAATTCGAACATTGTCGGCTATAATTCGATTCAAGCCTAATTGATTCGTCAAACTCATATCAAGCACACACCCTCTAGTTTAAGATAGGGTTCATAATCATATAATAAGCCTTCACACTAGTGGATTTCCTCAATATCACAACCAAGGTCCGTAAATGGGACGTATAATCCGTGTAATATCACATCGCTATGTGGTCTTTATCACCAATACAACTCCTTTCAAAGTAAAAAGGGAGGTAACAACATGATTAAATTCCATTTACCAACCCATGATCATACATATCATCTCTTCATTATATCATAATTCTTAGTCAATCCATTGATCATAATATCAAGGGCACATAATTTAGCCTAAAGTTATATCATAAAATTTTTGTCATGGCCAATGCTAAATCATACCCCGAATTCAACATCATTATTCACCAAATACTTAGGGGTTTACATCCATTATTCGAATTCCATTGCACATCGACTCTAGCCTCAACAATTCATCTCACAACTAATTTCATCATGGTTCCACTATTCATAAGATTCAATCCATCATTAAGCTTAGGAAGTTCAAGGGTTACCTAGCACCCACCGTGGAATACTCCCACAACACATGAAATCATTAAACATCACTCATAAAAATAACATAAAGCCTAGACCACCATAGGGCCTAATCTCATAAAACTCTGATCATACAAGATCATACCAAGTCAATCTAGGTTATCACACCTAGTGGGTCATAATTAAATCAATCATTCACTCGGTTCAAAAATATAAAACTGAGACATAACCCCAACCATGTGCATACAAATTTCACATTCAATCGTCTTATCACTCATTCATGTTCTCTATCTAAAGAGATACAACAAATCATTTGCTTCATATAATATAAGGTTTTTGTGCCAAGGGATATAAAATACATCTTTCAAAAATAGCACAATCAATCATTTTGATTCATCTTTCAATAACAACATAATCAATTATTTCGTTCAATGAATACCCATATTAGGGAGTCCTTTCACTGTCATTCATTCAATCAATTCTAGCACATGAATCATTCACATCTAATATCCCCTATCCGTGATCAACATACGGCATAAGTCCTTTATCAAATCAATTCATATTCAATATATTATATCCATGATCACACATGGTACAAATTCATTGTTAATTTAAGTCATACTCAATACATCAATATTTACATGCATAATACCAATGTATTCATCATTCGAAGGAAATAGTGAAAGGAACTTGGCCGGACTTACACAAACAACCATATCGGCCACATTAAAGAATTTATTCATATATATATATATATATATATATATTCAATCCTCATGAATTAACCATAATCAACAATGAGCAACTATGCTCCATTTATACATCACATAATCTCAATGACAATGATCATACTTCCATAAACAATTATATCTTATGAATAATAATTCACAAAAATCCTCAATGAGCTATATTCAGAATCCAAAACTAATGGTTCACTAAGAGTCACCATTGAGAAAACAATACCTTGATAGTCAATTTACAACTCTTAGACAACTAGTCAATCATAATCCATATAGGGCAATTAACACTTTAACATATCATCATCCTCTAGATAATTTTCACTCTTAAGTCTATGCAGAACAATCGTTTTCTAATAATGAGCATCCAGCTCCAAAGATAACCATAAATATCTCATTATTGAGCAATCATGCTCTAATCATCCATAATACCAATTCATTACAGAGCAACCATGCTCTGATGTTAATTAATAAATCTACTTCAGAGCAAAATACGCTCTGATACCAGGTTGTGACACCCCGATTTTCTGGACTCGAATCCTGATGTAATCTAAATAATTAAACAATAAAAATACGAATAAATTTTTCACATTTGGAATAATTTCAAAACACCACCATGACTACATCAAGACTCGAACCACAGAAAACCAAAGGGCGAGATTTGGTAATCTATAATTGGATCGTTAAATAGTTTGCCCATAATGGTATACAAAATAACAGAGTTTACAATGGAAGAAGAATGTGTACACCGGGCATACGCCTAGTCCCATATATGAGGATATGGGAAAAGGCTCGACAAGGCATAAAATGACATATCATAAGTCTAATAGACAACCATCATCTTTTCATATAATTTCATGAACACACAATTCCTAAGATATATGTATATACATATCTATATGGTCATACATCATACATCTCCAATATTCATAATCTATAATTGACCATATCATTTCAACTCTCGATTTATGTATTTTTAACACTTGTACATACTTAGAGGATTAATAAATCAACATCCTATACGTTCCTAAAATGATTACATAATCAACATCTTTATATTCATCAAATGGGTATGAATTCCAGTACCCCAATTATCAATATATTAACCACTTATAATATCATTCACAATACATCCATTAATATCAAGAATTATCACTATCGCAGTACATATCTCATTCACAATACAATAATTTATAATTACTACCGGCCAAGGCTTTCAATTACCACTATTTACCTTCCCAAAAACTTCACTTTATAAACATCCTTGCCCCATGACATTCCTGCATCAATACTAAAAAGTAGACCACATAGGAAAGTGAGTTATACATTTCAAATGACTATACGAATACAATTGAGATTATGTGCTTATGCATATCAACATCATGTATGCTTTGCTAAACACGATAATGATCATCACGATTTGTTAGATTCAATAACATATACATATTTCATATTCTTTAATCAAGTCATAGCAAAGCAGGCATATACACATCTATTCGAACACCACAATGGGCCAACATCATCAGCATTGACCATTCAGGTATTTTCTCAAAGCCACCATGGGCTAACATCATTATCATCAATCATAAATAATTATGTTTTCCATTACATTGGGCCATAACATACACATCATCATATTCAATATTGTTTCGTGGTAATTATATTATTTATTAATTTTATATGGTCTTTTTGATATTCAATTACTCATCTCATCTACACCATACCACAATTTCAATCATCATCATCTTCTGGCATATCTCCATGCTATATGCAAATGCTCTTATGGCTAATGCATATGCACAATGGAATAGACAGCAAATGCGGATCCGACTGTGGGAAACAACAACATACTAAATGTGGGACAAGCATAGGTGTGCTACTATGCCCCTACTGTAGTAGAAAAATGTGTACACATATATCTCAATCCATGCATGCTCAACAACATATTTTACTGGTACCAAACCGCTCTCGCCCATGTGTAGCACTAGTCACCCCGTGACTTGCGGATCTATAATCATGGCCTTACTTGCCACAAGTGCTACGGGCCCCTCCTGAACACACATCGAGAGAGCCGTGTCCCATCGGATACCGAGGTAACTTGCTCATCACAGAGCTGCCCGCCCACTGGGCCCACCACATAGGGTGCCTCGTCACCAAACTATGGACAGTTTTGTGATTCTTAGAATCACTAAGGAATACAACAATATACCCATGCACTGGGTCACCCTCCCATTGGGCCCGCCTAGTGGAACCCCTAACATTCCACATACACAGCGTATGATATGTCATGGATGCAAATGCCAATCAATGCATTCTCACTCTATGCATTCTATCATGCCACTCATCAATCATCATCAATCATTATCATCATAATCACCAACACCACCATACACACCTTAGTGGATTTTATCATTGTTGGTTTTAGCCATTGTTTTCAAGTTTTATATGTGGCATTCTTATCTCATTATATCATTTATTATACATGCAAGTCAGCACTTGCAATCAACCACAATGGCATCACAAACATCACAAATCATCATTAGCATTCATTAATCTTTCATCAACACCACCACATAATAATTTAGTGGATTTTCATTTCATTTATCATTACCATTGTTTCACAACTAGTGTGGCAATGCAACAACTCATCAACACAATTTTAAACCACACATACAAGATCACACTTGTATAAAATACAATGGCATTTTACAAATTATCAATAATAACATTCATCCTTTTATTCAAGGAATGATTACAACATCATTTATTATCAAGCGATATCGATATCATCTCTGATTCATCGGTTTGTAACAAACACCTCGTCATTTACTCATTCTCTCATTGGTTTCATAATGACTTTAGGGTGTATCTCATAACGTCATCATCAAATTCTCATTGCCATTCTTTTATATCCCATTTTTGGTGGTCAACTATTATGTTTTTCATTATATATTATGGGCATAAACAAATTATCTCAATGTTTTAATCAATATCAAACACCACCATATTATATCATGCTTATATACCTCGTATACATTCCCTTAAATGTCTCACAATACAAGGAAGGGGTCTATCATAATCCCAAAACAAAGAAAATGAAATAAAATCCATTCTGGGCAACTCGCTCAAGAGAGATTCACCTTCGCTTAAGCGAGATAGACATAGCTCGCTTGGGCGAGCCCTCTCGCATGAGCGAAATGTTCCCAGCAGCATTTCCATGCTCGCTCACTTGAGCGAGGCTCCCCTTCATTAGTCACTCACTTGAGCGAGATTCCTCCAATGTCGTTTCTACGCTCGCTCGCTCGAGCAAGGCTCCTCTCACCCTTATGCTCGCTCGGGCGAAAATACTCCAGTAACGATTTCATGCTTGCTCGCTTGAGCGAGATTCAACTGTCCTTGCCTCTCGCTTAAGCGAGATCTGTCCAGAACCATTTTTTCCATCTTACTTGCTCAAGCGTGGCCACACCCACTTAAGCGAGATTCGTCCAGTACCTTAACCCTGTTGCATACGCGTCTCGCTTGAGCGAGACCCCTGCTCGCCTAAGTGAAATTGGGCCAGAGGCCACCTCTATGATACAGGGGACTCTCGCTTGAGCGAGATCCCAACTCGCTTGAGGGAGATCATCAATACACGCCTAAAACTCAAGTTTTTCACTCTACTTCACATACCTATATCCTTCTTATACAAAATCTGCCTTAATTCAATATCAAACATAGATAATTCATACCTCTAGGCCTATTCCAACAAGCTATACCTCTCCATTCATAATTCTAATTCATTCAACCACATAGGGGGGTTTAAAACACTTCTCATCACTACCCTATTCATTTTTCTGCACAATCATCACAAATAATACTTTACACCTCAAATAATTTATCAATCCATAGATTTTCATCAACAAATAATTCATGTCCAACCAAGGGTCAACCAAGCACTCAACTTCATTTCACATATATATATATATACACACATATACAATTCTTTAATAATCATCAAAAACCAAGCCACAATTCATCACATCATCAGTTCAACATTGAACATATTTATGGCAAGGCAATGCATGAGTTCATACATATACATAATTAACAATTATTCACTCATGCAATTTGAAATGCAAACTCCTCTCCTACCTTGAGAGAAGAATCGCTACGCAATTGCCTCGATCGTTCAACATCATCATCCGGAATACAATCCTATCAACAAACACATATATACATGCCATTAATAAGCCATCATAAGGCATCATCTCTTAAAACTCATTATCAAGTCCTAGACTTGTCTAAACTCTAATTCACACGCTTATGTTAGGCTTCAGGAATTCCTTTCCCAAAACCAAGATTCTCTAGGTTTCAAAAGGGCTAACTATACCCAACAACATCATTACCTCCTATCCATAAGTCTTCCAAATCATCTCATCAATCACTCAACTATCATCCCAATTTATTTAAACTCATTATAAGTCTCTTGGATCCATTCAAGACCATCATCAATCAATAATTTCTAAATGGCATATATCAAGGCCTAACACATCATCAAATCAAGTATCCATTTCCTTAATCCACTACTAATGGTCTTCAACCATTATTATCATTATCATAGTTGCCAACACTCAAGGGATTCAACTCCTCTAATCACATACACTCTTCTCCCAAACCTCAAAATCAATACCAATGTTTCAAACATTCATTCCCATGTAAAATCATCCTAAGGCATTAAAATCATTTAACTCATCAATTTAGCCAAAACCCCCAATTTCCAATGCTTAGGGTTTTTACTCAAATCATCCAACAACAAATTCAACCTATTTCAAAAATTCATATGAATATCATAACCCTCATTCTCATATGCTCACAAAACCATAATCAAAATCATTTCTTAAGTCATTATGCCTAAGGTTTACATTATTTTCCTTAACACCCATAAAGCCTAATGTACATATTTCAAACCTAAGCATCATAAAAATCAATAATAGGGAAAAATGGGTTCAAAGTCTTACCTTTCATCCAAGCTCCAAATCAAAACAAAAATAAGAGTGGGAGGAAGAAGATGACCCAACATAAGCTTCCATGTCCATAAATGCTCCACAAATCCATGTTTGATCTTTGATTTTGGCAAAAATGGGAGTAGGAAGACTGGTCATGGTTTAGGGGTTGGGAGGATGAAGGAGAAGAAGAGAAAAGTGAATATAGAGAAGAAGAAGAAGTTCCCACCAAAAATCAAAGGAGAGAGGAAAGAAAATGTATTTTGTTAATCCTTTAACCATTGGTCAAAACAATACACCATTAGCCCATTATCCATTGTGTCCTAAAACCCTATATGCATTGGGTAAAAGCATAAAAAGCAATATAGAAGGGAAGAAAGAAGTGGACGACTGAAGTGTAGAGGGAAATGGAATTTTTAGTTTTCTTATAATTCCATTTGGCTCGTGTATTCCCCGTTTAATAACATATGTCGAGTCCAATTAATTATTTCCTTAACACTAAACATTATTTCAGCTATACAACCATAATCATAATAATTTTTTAAACATTCTAGACCCATCAAATATTTAATTTGACTAAGTGGGTCCCACATCATCTGTTAAATCACCCGGTTCTGGTAAATCTTAATTTACCGATAATTCACTTTTAATGTCAAATTAATTCTCCCATAATTATTGGACCATACATAATTAACTACTATTATTCCGTAAATTGTTTTTTTTTAAAACTTAGAGTGTTACATGTTCTATTGGTACTTAGTTAGCCATAGATGGTCAATTCACAGGTGCAGTTGTTGTAGCAACATCTATCACAACACTAGTTTCTTGGTCAATCATAGATGTGGCAACATAACCAGTCATATTTATAGTTATTGTAGCCTCAATTATGCTTGCTTGCCCTGTAATAACATGAGGTGTGGTTTCTTTTTACACATCAATTTCCTACAATGAAAAATATGTTAGTTTATAAAAGTTATAACCTTCAAACATTATGACAAATTAAAACTTAATTTAATCAGATTACATGTATGACTGGTACCTTTAGAAATATTGATTTGTTATAACTAGCCTCACAATAGTTGGTGCATAAATATTGTGCTGGTTTTCTCCCCACTTTATTGAATCCTCAGTTAAGTCCCTTCACCTAAGCTTCTTGGGTCTTCCGAGACCTTTTATTATACTATGGAGGGAGTATTTATGTCCTTAATCTTTAGCCACAAGGGTGTCCATTGATACCTTCAGCAGCTGGGGCATAACACTTCATGTAAGTGGTTTTACTGTAAAATTTGTCCATATAATTTTCAAGTTTCTCTCCTCTGTGTGCAATACAAGAAGAAGCATATATGTATAGAATTCCAACCACCCCTAACCAGTTGCAACTACAACTTCTAACATCAATGTCGACAACAAATTTCTCATTAAATATGTCATGACTAACCTCATACCTTTGTTGCCCAACCAGTTTGGTTTCCAATTTATACCAAACTCAATTTCCTTTTCTAATCAATGTGTAAGGTTTAGGCATCACTCCTCATTTTATATTTTTCTACTTTGTTTCTCATTATCCAAAATCTACCCATTAGATACAATCAAATGCATTCTAGCATTGTTAAGGTAGGCTTGTCTATGGCAAGAAGGATGACATTATTGAACGCGTCACATAAATTGTTCATGACAATATCACACTTGGGGTAGAATGAAAACTCATGTATACACCAAGCTTTCTTAGGGACTGCTATTAACCACTCTCATGCTCTAACATCAAACTCTTTAATTTGGTTCATTTTGCTTCCTAAGCCCAAAAAAAGTAAGGATTGAACCTGTTGGTCATAACCAGTCTTTAATATAGCTTTATTCATATCCTAAAAACTTCAATTACCTAAGATATGTTGCCTTGCTAGCCCTCATCATAAACTCTTTTAACAGAGCTTTACCACTATACTTTTTTTTTAAATTACTGCGTAAGTATCCAACACAGTATCTGTGCTCAGTCCCTAGTAGCAATTCATTAAACACTCGTAATAGTCCCTGTAAAAAAAAATAAAATCAATGGTTAGGTTATGTCCCCCCAGATTAGCTAGGGTCCCCTTATCCCCTTATTTTAGAAGATTTTGTCTATCTCCTTAATTTCAGGAAGTTATATCTATCTTTCTATATTTGGAAATTATCCTTATCTATTAGATATTGGATCGAAATCAAGACCCTTCTTTGGTGTATAAATAAGGCCTCAGAGCTCACTTTGCAATTTAAGTGACATTTTGAGAAGTAAACCCTGTGTTTCCTAGAGAAATTCTTTAGGGTTTAGTACTTTATACACTCAGAGTGATAAGGTTACATCCATAACAAAATCAATAAATACTTGACTTAACACTACCTTTTATTGATTTTATATGAACACATATCTCTTTCCCTCTATTCCACCAATGTCCTTAAGGAGCAAAGTCAAGAACCACTTCCAATTTTCCTTATTTTCTATTTCAATCACAGAAATAACCCAAGGAAAGTATTAATCATTGTCATCCTTAACAATTACTACAAGTAACTAGCCATAAAACTTAGTATTCAAATGGCAATCATCTACACCTATTAACGGTCTACATCATCCAAAAAGAACCCTTTTACATGCTTCAAAACACATGTAGTAGCTATCAAAATATGGCTACAGTCTTTGACCTAGGTTTAACTATTTTGATCTTACATGTTGTCCTTGAACTGACTCTCCTTAACTATGCATTGTAACTCTTCAAAAGATTACATTGTCTACTTGCCTCACTTTTCAAAATCTCAAATGTCTTTTTCTTAGCATTGAATGCACATCGTTCAGATATTCCAACAGAGTATGTGACCTTCATTTCTCTAATGATATAAGTGAGTGGTAAGTTATTGTTGAGCATCAATTCTGGTAACATTACCTTAGCAAACCACCTAACATTGACATTCTTATTGCCAAAAACCCTTAAATAATCATGTTAACTAAAATATGTCATCAACTGTATGGGTTTGGTCTTTCCCACCCTACGAGCATATGATAACTGATGGTACATAATCAGACTTAGAAGGGGGTTGAATAAGTCTTAACTCTTTTTCACACAGACTTTTCTTAACAGTCTAAAAGATGTTTCAGACTAAGAATGATTCAGACTTTAGGGAGCAAAGGGTACAAAGTAAATAACACAACAGATTTATACTGATTCACTTCCAAAGCAGAAGTTACGTCCAATACCTTTAGACTTGAACGATTTTCACTATGTAAAAACACCTTTTACACAACTAGCACAGTTAGTGCTTCATGTATTGTTGACTCCAGCCACTTCTAGTTTAACCCAAGTATTCTTTCACACAGGCCACTCTTAGCTCAATCCTAAGTATTCTTTCTAAAGCCTATCAGGCTAAATAAGTGTTTCCCACTTAATCTAAGGGCTGGTGAACATACCAGACTTGTTATACAAAGTATGAGTAATAAATGATGGTTTCGATACAGAGATAACTTAGCATACAAAGAGATGTATGATTGGAACAAAGAGTATGCTAAGTTATGATAAGTAAGAAGCCAAGGTCTGCTAGGGGAAGAATAACAAGAAAGACTTTTGCTTATAAGACAAGAACAAAGAAAAGCTTAAGAAATTACAAGAAAGCACTTTTTTAATTTTGTTCACGTTCTTGAAGTTCTAGGACTTCAAAATTTTTGATCTTTTCATATATATAGTGCTATTGATATAGTCGTTGATCAGGTGTTGGAGAAGATGTAATCTTTGATCATATTTGTCTTTAAGAATGATAATTCTCAAGGATTTGATAATACATTCAGACTTTTCTTATCAGTTTCTGCTAGACTAGTTTATATTGTTGAACCAGACTTGTCTTTGAAATAAGTTTTGTTTGATGGACTCCCCATCTTTCTTCCAACTGGTGTACTTTAGACTTTTCTTGAAACACTTGCTAAACCATGTTAGAAAAACATACAGACAACCTTTTATTTAACTAAGATACTTGATGAGTGTTATTAACAAATGCCAAGGGTTCATACTTTTTAGTCTTTCATTCAAACTTGATTCTAACAATCTCCCCTTATTTATTGATAACAAACATCAAGTCTTTTTGTTAAATATAGTTTGTAGAAGATATGCCACAAAAGGTATATCATAACATGCAGACTTGCTTGATATCCAAGAGAGGTGAGTTAATCACTAGAGAAATCTTTTTAGAAATTGAAATTTATTTCAAAGCAGACTGGCTCAGTATATAATTTCAAAACAATGCAATGCAATAATATGATTAATTCATAAAAAGAAACTTATCAAAACATTACACTCTCCAACAATAATACTTTTTCTATAGACTCTACTACTACTCTACTTCTATTCTACTCCCTACTTTGATATCAACAAAAGGAGAGACATCATTGAGAACTCAAGGCTTGAGAAGAGCAAGGAGAAATAATGATGCAGAAGCAGAAATGAAATTTGAGGTAGAGACACACCAAAATAATACGACCAATCTGTACACAAAAAATAAGGGGTAATTAGAAACAATAACAGAGAGAGCATAGAGGGACAGAGGGATGAAAGCTTGAGAGTCATCAAAATAGATGGGATGAGCCTTAAAAACACAACCACAATAAGCCCAAAAATTACAAACGTCAATCATAATATCACCACACGATGTACTGCAGACTTGATCCTGTTCCTAAAGATGATGTACCCAAAGATGACGATGATATTCATCATTGTTTTTTTAAGCAGAGAGAAGAGCTTGTAAAGTGACATTATCTAGCTTCTTCGCTATTCGCATGTACCATGGAACGGGAGAAGAACCCGTGTGAAGTCTGACCTACTTCAATTTATTAGTGATGACCTTGCGGTATCTAGGCATGAGGCGGTTTGGGTCCATGAAAAGGCATCTTTTTAGTTTGGAGAAGGTATGGAACCAGGCTCTAGCAAGCAAGTTCCATTTTTTGACAAGGGTGTGCCTAGATTGTTCCATTCGAAGGGATTAGAACATGGTAAAGGTTAAGGGTGTGTAAAGGTGAGGGTTGGATAAGACATTTTCAATTAGAATAATAGGAAGAAATCTAGGATAGAGGAAGAATTTTACAGGTTGCCTGGTGTTGGTGAAGGTTTGGGTAATGATAGGGAATTCAGGACCATGATAAGGTAAATGAGGGCCAAGGTAGGCAGATAAGGTCTTCTAGCGGCAGAAGGTTTAGGGTTAAGGATTTCAAAGATTGGTTGATCTGGATCAGGTTGAGAAGGAGGTAGTTGATGTTCAGATTCTTTTGGTTATGAGAGAGAGAGGGAGTGATACCTAAGGTGGTGTAGGAGAATCAAGGGTTGAGGTTTGGGTGGAGGAAGGAGCAGACTTCTTTCTTTTCTTGCCTTCAAACTTCTTAGCCTTAGGTTCTTCAGTCTTGCGTTGTAATTAAGCTTTCTGGGATTCCCTCAAGGCTCTGTCAGACTTATACAAATCATAGTGAAGATTATATTGATCGATCCAATTATACTTAGTCTATTTTGAGACATCCCTTCTGGAAACTTCCTACAGTAGAATCAGATGAAGTTGACGTAACACTTCTTGTAGGGGATCTTGACATATTCCTTTAATGATGAAGAGGAAAGAGCATGTATAGACTTGGAAGCTGAGGAGGTCTGAGAAGGAGAGAGACGAGCAACTTTCTCAGTCTGCTTCTTCTTCAAAGCATGCCCAATGGGTTGTTGATCACCTAAGTCTGATGAAGACTTGGTTGCAAACCAGGTTTGGAGGTAGAGTCTGTAACACCCTTATTTTTATTTTTATATTAAAAATTTGAAGGAATTAGATTGTGGTTCTTTAGAACTTTTTAATCTACGTATTATTTATGATTTTTTAGAATTTTTTGGAATTTTGAAAATATTTTAATTAAATAATATTTTTAAATAATTTTAAATTCATATAAAGTGACTTAAAATTAAAAATATTTATAAGAAAGTGAAGTTAAATTATAAGAAAATTTTCTAAAATCCATTTCAAGTAGACTTATCTAAAAATGATCGGTTTGAGAAAAATCTTGATTTTTACCAATCATAAAAAAATTGGAAACGTATCAATAAAGTTTTATTAACAAAAAATTTTAGATTTTTAAAATTTAAACTTTATATTAGTTATTATAAAATTAGTAAGGATTGATATAATATCGCTAAATTTCAAAAAGGATTGATTTTAAATATTTTAAATATACCAAGTGAAAGGTTACTATTTGGCTTAATAATTCAGCTGACATTTACTATACAAAATACTGTGTATATATGAAATTTTCAAACTTGCACAGTAACCAGAAATAAAAATTTTCAAAAATTGCACAGTACTTTTATAATAAAATAATAGAATGCATAGTGATTTTCCTTCCTATAAATACCGAGCGAAGGAACGAAGGAAAATCACAATTTCAGAGTAAATTTTCTTAATATAGTAGTGTTAGAGAGATAGTGGTAGAAGTAAAATAGAGAAATAATTTTTTTAGAAGGAGGTTCTGCTAAAATAACAAGGTAAGAATAGTTCTCTTTTACATTTTTTAGGGTTATTTTCATATCGTTTTAGAAATCTATTATTATACTGGATATAATCTTATTTTAAGTTACTATTCTGAATAGTAAAATACTATTTCAATAGTAAATTACTATTCAAATAGTAAATTACTATTTACTGTTACTATTTACCTTTACTATTCATGTTTTATTATTTACCGTTACTATTCACGTTTTACTATTTACTATTACTATTTATAATTTACTATTTACTGTTACTATTCATGATTTACAGTTACTATTCACGATTTACTATTTACTATTCACTATTCAAAATTTACCATTTCTGTTTTAAGTAGAAATCTTAATTTTCATCTTATAACTATATTAAAGTGAAATTGGTATATTTTAGAACTCAGAAACGAGGCGCGCACGAACTTTCTATAACGAACCAAGATACAAGAGGTAAGAGGGAGTGAGATAAGAATATAATATGAAAAGACATAAGAATAATGGGAAGAGTCCCCTACTCCTTTTAAATTTAATAATATTATTATTTTAAAATATTAACTTTTTAACTTAAAATTTATAATAAATTTTAAATTAAATATCTGGTGTAACTAACTCTGACATACCTATGCAAGGACCTGGACTTTCATAACCTATACGAACTGGACTGAACCTGTGTAAGGACTTGGACTAGTTTGACCTATATGGACTACACTAAACCTATGCAAGGATTGGACTATATGGATTTACATAGACCTATGCGAGGAATGGACTATAAAGACTCAAAATCAATCTTATTAATCTAAATAACCATTAAGATTTGAATTAGATTTATGAGTGGTATTTAATTGATTTGATTTGTTTATAATTGATAATATTTAATTTTGATTGATGATATTATGATTGATAATATTTGATTATGATTGATGATCTTGTGATGTGAAGTTGAGCATATAGCAAGCATGACGAAAAGCTAAAACTCAGTAAGAATTTTCTTACCTTACTCTTTAAATTTTTTATTTCTTCCTAGAAATTATTTTTATTAACTTTACTTTTAATATTTAGAATAAAAAAAATCTAGTATTTAGTTTAGAAAGAAGTCATCTTATAAAAATTAATTTATAAAAAGGTTAAGATAATTAATTCTTGAATTAAAGAAAATTTTTTATAATTTTAAGTTTTTATTATAAATTAAGAATTATTATCTTTAAGTAAAATAAAATTTTCAAAAGTAAATTATTTTGTTCCAACCTAATAACTAAAGATATTTGGAAATAATTGAGATTTCTAAATTCGATATTGTTAAGATTTAATTTGAGAAAGAATATGTAAAGTTTTCTATGAGAAGTTTTGAGATATTTAAGGCTTGGAAACTCAATTTTGATGAGAATTGAAAACTGTACCAAATCTATTTCTGTATGACAGAAATTCAGAGAATTGAGGAAATATACAGTTTATTGAGATAATGTTATAAACCTTTAAGGTATTTAATAATTGAGTTTCTAAAAGCCTTAACCAACTAAATAGCGAGTAGTTCATGTATCATAAATCATTAAAGTGAAACAAAATAATATTGTTTGGGGATGAATTATAGAAACCGAGGATACATTAGAGGAGGCTTAATTACGAGCCTTGGGATGAGAGGGTGTGAAAGGGTACTTTAGGGGACCTGGGGTAGCTCCCAGTGTCGGGTACTTTCACAATAAAAACTTTCTTAATCTGACCAGTCTCTAAGTGTTTCCATGCCAGTTAAACTGTTCATATTATTATTATCCAAACTTATGGAATAGTGTAAACTCCTGGTTGGCCCAGTGCAAATTAAAATTTAATGGCCCACATATATAGGTAAGTTATGATGAAGATATTACATAACATTCATGCATTCATAATTGATTGTATATGTGATTGTGATTGATATTATTAAATATTAGCTTGTGAAAACTCTTTATTGCTTATGTTCTGTCGCGACCTGGATCGCGACGGCGCGGCCGACCCTCTCAAAAAAGGAATGGAGCGAACGAAAACAAACAGGGAGTCGCCACCAATGTTTTTATCCTTAGGAAAAACATTGGGAAAAAACTAAGTTCAGTGGTTTAAAAAAATGAGATTCAAGTTCGGGAGTCGGTTACGAGTAGGGAAGGTATTAGCACCCTACATCGCCTGTCAGAAACAGTACCAAGATTGAAAATGCGCAACATAAATAGCCTTACAAAAGATGTTATATTTCTCCCCTTTTATTGTTGTACTTTGTGTAAAAACAGAAGGAACAAACTGAACAGACATGGAGTGTAGGTCAACAAGACGTCGCGTCCAAATTAACCTTGGCTTTGGTATAAAACAGGAAAAAGGAAGGATACTAACAAGACGTCGTGTCTAATGTAGTCATCCTTTAATCAAAATACGGGGTTAGAAATGGGAAGGGGGTAAACGGGACATCTCGTCCCAAGTATCCCGTTCCTTGTGGTGATGGCCTACCAGAAATAGGGGAAAATTAACAAGACGTCACGTCTAAATTGATTTTCATGGAATTTAATCAAGATACGGGGTTAAAAATGGGAAGGAGATAAACGAGACGTCTCGTCCCAAGTATCCCGTTCATTGTGGTGATGGCCTACTAGAAATAGGGGAAAATCAACAAGACGTCACGTCTAAATTGATTTTTCATGGAAGTAGATAAAAAAGGAAGTTACAAAGGAAAAATAAAGAAAATAAAAATAGGAATAAAAATAGGAAAGGTGGGCACGACAGGATTTAAAGTCCTGCTCCTACATATTCTTGAGTTACCAAGAAATCAGGGTTACGTAGTTCTTTAAATGTTTTTTTTAGGAAATGGATGAACGAAATTTTCTTCTTTTTAAGTAAAACTTAAAAGTAAAGGACAAAAAAAAAGACAGAAAAGAGGGGGGGTAGCAGAAGCTACAAGAGAGAAAGAGAAACAGTAAGTTTGAAAAAGAGAGGGAAAAATGAGTGAAAACTGAGCGAGAGAAGAAAAACCGAGTCGGAGAAGAAAAACCGAGTGGGAGAAGAAAAACCGAGTGAGGACGCGAGAGACCGAGGGGTGGAGTGAGAGATCAAGTGAGGGAGAAAGAGACCGAGGGTGAAGAAGAGACGTACCAGAGTGTTATCCTTTCTGAATTTCTAGTCTATGTTTCCTTGTCCCCCTTTTTGGTTTTCTAATTTTTTTGTTTTCTGAGAGGATGAGTGTGGGTGAGAGTGCTGAACAATGTGGACTTGAGAGGTGTTGGACGGTGTTCGAGGGAGAGAAAGGGGTGATGGACAGTATGGAGAGGGACGGTGCTGAGAGGGTTTAAGGGGTGATGGACAGTGTGGAGGATTTAAGGAGCTGGACGGTATGGAGGATTCAGGAGGGGCTTGGACAGTGTTGTGAAGGGAGAACAAGGGGAGCTAGACGGTATAGGGAATGAAGATAGTGTTTCTTCTCTCAAAGAAAGAAAAGCTCCAGAGTCTTCTCTAAATGAAAGCTTCAGAATCCCCTAAAAATCCAACCCCCTTTGCCTCTTCAGATGAGGTATTTATAGGGGTTGCCGAGTGCTTGGACAGTACATGCTTTCACTCATAGTAGAGGCAGCCTAGCCACTAACAGGTAGTGGGGAGCAGCGGCTGGTGGGAATTATTTATTATTCCTTCTTTTGTCTTGTTGCCGACCGCCCCTCATAATTCAAGGATCCACTTGGATAGTGGGAATCCAAGTCAGCATGGGCGAACAATGGAGATATGGAATCAGCATTCTTCTTTTGACTTGAATTAGTGCCTCAGTCGGTATCCACCCACAGTGGGAATCAATCCGAGAGGAATAAATGCTCTCATATAGAAGACCGAGTGAAAACTTGAATCCACAGGTCTGATCGGACCTCTGACACTCGGTGTGGGATTGAATTCACAGATTATTGACTTGGAAATTGTTTTCCGAGAAGCATTCAATCAGGACCTCTGTTGCTTCACTCGGTGTTGCTTTGCCCGGACGTATCACTATTTGAAGCACTCAATCGGAGTTGCTTCACCTGGAGCTATTTTGCTTGGATCTTGTCACTGTTTGAAGCATTCATTCAGAATTGCTCCAATTGGAGGGGTCTTGCTCAAAACTTCACTGTTTGAAGCATTCACTCGGAATTACTTCAATCAGAGGTGTTTTGCTCGGATTTTCGTCACTGCTTGAAGCACTCGTTCAGCCCTCTTCTCTCACATATAATCCACTCAGGAACGCCTCATTCGGGAAGTCTTCATTGATTCAACCGGTACTTCAAAAATGTTTTATTCGGATATATCCCAGGCCGACAAGTCAGAACCATTCTTTCTTTGACTTAAAATTGATTCAATCATGAAGTAAGTTTCACTCGGAAACACATCACTGGGATTGAATCACTCGGAGAAACCTTGGTCGAATACATGGCTCAGGAGTAATTCAATCAGACACATTCATTATCTTTGGTTAGATACATTGCTCGGGAGTAATCCAATCAGACACATTCATTATCTTTTGTCGGATATATTGCTCGGGAGCCGACCTTACTTTCCACTCAGAATTTGGAACTCAGCTTCAACAATCCTTCGAGTGCATTCACTCAGGAGCTGGCCTTACTTTCCACTCAGAATTTGGAACTCAGCTTCAACAATCCTTCGGGTGCATTCACTCGGGAACCGGCCTTACTTTCCACTCAGAATGGATTTTCAATCGACAATCAACCCACTCGGATGTGTTCATTCAGGAGTCGGACTCAGAATGGTTTCAATCGTTAATCAAACCATTCGGATGTGTTCACTCAGGAGTCGAACTCGGAATGGTTTCAATCGTTAATCAAACCATTCGGACGTGTTCATTCAGGAGTCAAACTCGGAATGATTTCAATCGTTAATCAAACAATTCGGATGTGCCCATTGAGGAGTCAGACTCGGAATGGTTTCAATCGTTAATTAAACCATTCGGATGTGTCCATTCAGGAGTCAAACTCGGAATGGTTTCAATTGTTAATCAAACCATTCGGATGTGTCCATTCAGGAGCTTCCTCTGCTCGGACAATAGTCTTTGGGATGGTTTCGTTCACAGTCAGTCCCTTTTTCACTTAGAGTGGCTGCAACCAAGGACCTTCCACTCGGATTTATTTCCAATTAAGGGATACACTCATAATCAATCTATTTCGCTCGGAATGTCTTTCCTTTGGAATAACCCACTCAGAAATCCTCATTAGGACACATGGGAATTAAAAGAGACTTTACCCGAGAGGTTTTTACTCATAGTGAGAGCCTTTTCTTGTTTGGAAGTAACTCCCACACCTGAAACCCACTCGGAAATGCCTTACTCGGAGACATACCACTCGGTGACTTCTCACTCGGAAATTCTCTACTCGAAAATGATCATTCCGAGTCATCCTACTTGGAAATGACCATCCAGAGCCTTTTCCTCGTTCGGAAATAACTCCCTCAAAGGCAGCCTACTCGGACACGTGTCAGTTAGAAACAGCTCACTCGGATATCTCACTCGGAAACAGCTTACTCGGATATTTCACTCAGGAACAGCCATTTTCACTTGGTAATAGCCATTTTTCACTCGGAAATCGTACATCCAGAAGGATTAGTCAGAATTGAAGCTCAATCCTCTCTCGGAGATCCTTTCGCCTGGGAAAAACACATCCCTACTCTTGGTGAAACCTGACCGGACTAAGATAGGTGTTCACAGATGCCCCTCTTTACTTCTTTTTCATGAGAAAAGCATGAAGTTTCTTCTTGCTTTTGAAATGGAAAGGGAGTAAAGACGTGAACACCATTGTCGAAGTCAATGCCGACTTTAATAACCAAGAGAGTCAGTATTGTTCCATTGAAGAAAACCAATAGTGGTTCCAATTTCTGTGACTTAAAGAATGAAGCAAGGCGTCTACTTTGATGGCTTTGGCGATCTGATAAGGGTGGAAACCTAGGAATTGACACTTGAAGCTCTTGCTTTCTCTCTTTTTCTCTGTTCTTCTTTCCCTCCCTCTTTTTTTTTTGTTTTGTTTTTTTTTGAGTTCTGGATTGACCAGGAAAGATTGTCTTTCAGTTAACAGGAGGTGAGAAGAATTGGGGTTGACCCCCGGTAGACTGGAAATGTAAAGATTGGGGTTGACCCTCGGTTGACGGGAAATGTAAGGTTGGGGTTGACCCTTGGTTGACAGGAAATGTAAAAGTTGGGGTTGACCCTCGATTGACAGGAAATGTAAAAGTTGGAGTTGACCCTCGGTTGACAGGAAATGTCAAGGTTGGGGTTGACCCTCGGTTGACAGGAAAGGTAAAAGTTGGGGTTGACCCTCGGTTGACAAGAAATGTAAAGGTTGGGGTTGACCCTCGGTTGACAGGAAAGGTAAAGGTTGGGGTTGACCCTCGGTTGACAGGAAAGGTAAATATTGGGGGAGCTAACAGGACGTCTCGTCCGAATTAACTCACTGTTGACAGAAAATATAAAAACTGGGGTTGACCCTCGGTTGACAGGAAAGGTAAAGATTGGGGGAGCTAACAGGACGTCTCGTCCAAATTAACTCACTGTTGACAGGAATTGTAAAGGTTGGGGTTAACCCTCGGTTGACAGGAAAGGTAAAGGTTGGGGGAGCTAACAGGACGTCTCGTCCGAATTAACTTACTGTTGACAGGAAATGTAAAAGTTGGGGTTGACCCTCGGTTGACAAGAAAGGTAAAGATTGGGGGAGCTAACAGGACGTCTCGTCCGAATTAACTCACTGTTGACAGGAATTGTAAAGGTTGGGGTTGACCCTCGATTGACAGGAAATGTAAAGGTTAGGAGAGCTAACAGGACGTCTCGTCTGAATTAACTCACTGTTGACAGGAATTGTAAAGGTTGGGAGATCTGAGGATTAACAGGACGTCACATCCTGATTAACCTGGGCCCAAAGACTCAGGGTGATGCCCCAGTTTAACATGACTGAAGGTTGTTGGGGAACTGCCCCTTGAATGAAAGAGAATGCCTGGGGGATGCCCCGGTTTGACATGACTGAAGGTTGTTGGGGAACTGCCCCTTGATTGAGAGAATAGACCTGGGGTGATGCCCCAGTTTGACATGATTTGGAGAAATCTTGGGGGGAACTGCCCCTTGACTGAAAGAGAATAAACCTGGGGTGATGCCCCAGTTTGACATGATTTGAAGGAACCTTGGGGAACTGCCCCTTGACTGAAAGAGAATAGATCTGGGGTGATGCCCCAGTTTGTCATGACTAAAGGTTATTAGGGAACTGCCCCTTGATTGAGAGAATAGACCTGGGGTGATGCCCCAGTTTGACATGATTTGGAAAAATCTTGGGGGGGACTGCCCCTTGACTGAAAGAGAATAGATCTGGGGTGATGCCCCAGTTTGTCATGACTGAAGGTTATTGGGGAACTGCCCCTTGATTGAGAGAATAGACCTGGGGTGATGCCCTAGTTTGACATGATTTGGAAAAATCTTAGGGGGAACTGCCCCTTGACTGAAAGAGAATAAACCTGGGGTGATGCCCCAGTTTGACATGATTTGAAGGAACCTTGGGGAACTTCCCCTTGATTGAAAGAGAATAGATCTGGGGTGATGCCCCAGTTTGTCATGACTGAAGGTTGTTGGGGAACTGCCCCTTGATTGAGAGAATAGACCTGGGATAATGCCCTAGTTTGACATGATTTGGAAAAATCTTAGGGGAAACTGCCCCTTGACTGGAATAGACCTGGGGTGATGCCCTAGTTTAACATGATTTGAAGGAATCTTGGGGAAACTGCCCCTTGACTGAAAGAGAATAGATCTGGGGTGATGCCCTAGTTTGATGTGGTTTGAAGGAATCTTGGGGGGACTGCTCCTTGACTGGAATAGACCTGGGGTGATGCCCTAGTTTAACATAATTTGAAGGAATCTTGGGGAAACTGCCCTTTGACTGAAAGAGAAATCTGGGAAGATGCCCCAATTTGAGTTGTTTAGGAAGTGTAATTCTACTGGGGAAGGATTTGGTGATTCGGGGTACTGTCTCTTTAGGTGAAAGAGAATGAACCTGGGGTGATGCCCCAGTCTGAACTATCTGCCTCGGAACCTTAGGGGACTGACCCTTGAGCGAGAAGAAATAAACCTAGGGTGATGCCCCAGTTTGAATTGTTTGGGAAGTGTAGTTCCACTGGGGAAGGATTTGGTTAGCATCTGTCCGGTAACCTTCATGGTTCCACCGGGGGAAGTACTTGGCGATTTGGGGTACCGTCCTTTAATCGGAAAGAGAAATTAGGGGTCCACTGGGAATATGCCATGGGTTTGCTCTGTCTGGTAATGATTGAGAAAAGTGTACCGGGGTTCGTTGGGGAATGTATGGCAGGTCTGCCAGAGGAGAAAAATCTAGGGGATGCCCCAGTTCGGGACATTTTAATGAGGGTAACTCCATTGGGGAAAGTGTTCTCCTATTAGGGAAGGAAGGCGTGGCTAGCCTTTGATCACTATGGTTTTGTTGGAAAGGTGATTCCACTGAGGATAACTAACTTCCCCAAATCTGATTAGGAAGTACTCCAGTTAGGGGAGCTGAGTCTATTTTGTGGTTCCCCTAGGGAGGCAAACTTGGTCGGGGCTCCCCTCGGGGATGAATGGTGAGTTTGCTGGGGAGAGTTTTGGGCAACTACACGTCTTGGGGTCATAGGTCCTGGCCACCCCTTAACAGAGAAGCGTGAAACAAATTAAAACTTACAGGTGAACTCCCTTGGCGACTGGCTTTGAAGTAACTGATGGCCAAAATAACTGTCACTTCTGACTTCATTGAGGTTGCCTAGCGGAGTTGGTTGTGCTTATCTGAGGTAAGATCCGACAATGGTATACACTTCGTTCTCCATAACTTTGTGTTTTTATCATTTTTCAAATTCAAAAATTTTCTTAAGGCAAAACTTGTTTATTCATTTTAGTCATGAACACATGTAAGAAGAAGGAAACATTTTATTTATGATCATCTGGTATGTACAGGCGATGAAAACAATACAAAAGATATGATATGACAAGGTGCAAGGAATTGATGGTAAGGGTGAAAGGGAAGGCCTTTTAGATCCTCCATCGATTTCCTGAGAGCAATGAGATTCTGGTTTTTTCTCATGATTTCCTATTTATCCTTTGATTTTGCTTCCGAGGACGTGATTTGACAATGGCTTCGATGCCCTAGACTGACCTCCTCGTTTACGACTTGAAAAGTCGACGTTGCAGTGTTGAATCTACAGGCCGTGATTTTGTCTGAGCCGCCCTCTCGGGTTTTCGGCTCAACCAATCGCTCTAACTTTTGCCTAGGTCGCCTTTTCAGGTTTTCAACCTAGCGAGCCCCCTTTTTTTTTACGCGTAGTATCCTTTCACTGCATCCACGTTTATAGGCATCGGTAAATCTTCCCCATCTATGTTGGTGAGTGTGAGAGCACCTCCTGAAAAAGCTTTCTTCACGACGTAAGGCCCTTCGTAGCTAGGAGTCCATTTGCCTCGGCTGTCTTTCTGAATCGGCAAAACCTTTTTGAGCACCAAGTCTCCTTCTTAGAACTGTCGGGGTCGCACCTTCTTTTCAAATGCTCGTTTTATACGCCTTTGATACAACTGACCATGAGAGAGGGCAGTCAGTCTGTTGCCATTAATCAGATTTAGTTGGTCATGTCGAGCCTGGATCCATTCAGCTTCAACCAGTTTGGCTTCCATGATTACTCGGAGGGAAAGGATCTCTACTTCGAAAGGCAGGACTGCTTCCATGCCATAAACCAAAGAGAAAGGGGTTGCCCCAGTTGAGGTTCGGATTGAGGTATGATACCCGTGTAGAGCAAAGTGAAGCATTTCATTCCAGTCTTTATAGGTTACCACCATCTTTTGCACTATCTTTTTAATATTTTTGTTAGCTGCCTCGACTGCTCCATTCATTTTTGAGCGGTACGGAGAGGAGTTATGGTGGGAGATTTTAAAGCTCTCGTAAAGCTCCTTCATCATTTTATTGTTCAGATTTGTACCATTGTCTGTGATGATTTGGCTCGGTAAGCCGTACCGGCATATCAATTCTCGTTTGATGAACTTGACGATAACATTCTTTGTCACATTGGTGTATGAAGCAGCCTCTACCCACTTTGTGAAATAATCGATGGCAACTAAAATGAAACGATGACCGTTCGAAGCCTTCGATTCAATGGGACCAATGACATCCATGCCCCACATCGAGAAGGGCCACGGTGCTGACAAAACATTCAGAGATGACGGGGGTGCGTGAATATGATCAGCATATATTTGACACTTATGACATCTCCGAGCATAGGCAAAGCAGTCTGTTTCCATGGTCATCCAGTAATAACCGACCCTCAAGATCTTTCTTGACATGGCGTGCCCATTAGAGTGGGTTCCAAAAGGTCCTTCGTGAACATCTCTCATGATTTTGTTTGCCTTAGTGGTGTCAACACAGCGAAGGAGGACAGAGTCATGGTTTCTTTTGTAAAGCGTATCACCATTCAAGAAGAAACCTATGGCAAGCCGTCGTAGGGTTCTCTTATCATTCTCTGTAGCACCGTTGGGATATTCTTGACTCTGGATATACCTCTTAATGTCGTGGTACCAAGGTTTTCCATCTGATTCTTCTTCAACCACTTGGCAGTATGCGGGCTCACGACGATTCTCTATCTCGATGAGAGGCATGTCATAATCATTACTCACTTTGAACATCGAAGCAAGAGTGGCCAAAGCGTCAGCTATTTGATTGTCTTCCCGAAGAACATGGTGAAAGGAGATCTCATCAAAGTCCTTGATCATTTCTTTGATGTGGGAGTGATAGGGAACCAACTTGTTATCCCTAGTTTCCCATTCACCCTTCAACTGGTGGATAACCAAAGCGGAGTCCCCGTAGACTTCTAACAACCTTATTTTTGCATCTAGTGCCACTTGGATTCCTAGAGAACATGCCTCATACTCAGCGACATTGTTGGTACAATCGAAACATAGCCTGGCACAGACAGGGATGAACTTTTTTTCTGGTGAAATCAAAATGGCTCCAATTCCGTGTCCCAAATCATTAGAAGCTCCATCAAATCTCAAAATCCACTTCTCTTTACTGCCGCCTTCTTCATCAGATAATGCCAGGATATCCTCATCCGGGAAGTCAAATGGCATTGGTTGGTAGTCACTTATGGGTTGATGGGCTAAGTAGTCGGCCAAAGCGCTCCCTTTTATAGCTTTCTGAGTGACATATGTTATGTCGTACTCGGTTAACAGCACTTGCCATCGAGCAATCCTTCCAGTCAGAGCTGGCCTTTCAAAGATGTACTTAATGGGATCCATCTTGGAAACTAGCCAGGTAGTATGACTCAACATATACTGCCTTAGGCGTTTTGCGGCCCACGCTAATGCGCAACAAGTCCGTTCTAAGGCAGAGTATCATATCTCGCAATCAGTGAACTTCTTGCTTAAGTAGTAGATAGCATGTTCCTTCTTCCCAGTTTCATCATGCTGACCTAACACGCAGCCCATGGATTCATTCAGTACCGTCAGATATAAGATCAGTGGCCTCCCAAGGGTTGGTGGTACCAATATTGGTGGTTCTAGAAGGTACTGCTTAATTTTCTCAAAAGCTGTTTGGCAGTCCTCATTCCATTGTCCAGGTTGATTCTTGTAGAGTAGCTTGAAGATCGGTTCACAGGTCGATGTCAACTGTGAGATAAACTGAGCAATGTAGTTTAACCTTCCCAAGAATCCTCTGACTTCTTTTTCTGTACACGGAGGTGGCATTTCTAGGATCGCCTTGACCTTGTCGGGATCTACTTCGATTCCTTTCTTGCTTACAATGAAACCCAACAGTTTGCCTAACCTTGCGCCAAACGTGCACTTGGCAGGGTTCAATCTGAGCTTAAACTTCCTCAACCGCTCAAACAGCTTCCTTAGGTCGCCGACGTGCTCTTCCTCAGTTCTAGATTTTATAATGATATCATCCATGTAGACTTCTATCTCCTTATGCATCATATCATGGAATAAAGTGACCATTGCTCTCTGATAGGTTGCCCCAACGTTTTTCAAACCGAAGGACATTACTTTGTAATAGCAAGTGCCCCACAGAGTGACAAACGTGGTTTTTTCCATGTCTTCTGGCGCCATTTTAATCTGATTGTACCCGGAGAAGCCATCCATGAACGAGAAGATGGAGTGTTGGGCTGTGTTATCGACCAAAACGTCAATCTGCGGCAGAGGAAAATCGTCTTTAGGGCTGGCCCTGTTTAGATCTCGATAATCCATACACATCCGCACTTTTCCATCCTTCTTCAGGACAGGAACTATGTTGGCTACCCATTACGGATATTTAGCTACGGCTAAGAAGCCAGCCTCGAATTGTTTCTTGACCTCTTCCTTAATCTTGAGAAGCATTTCTGGCTTCATTCTCTGTAGCTTTTGCTTGATTGGTGGACATTCTAGTTTCAGAGGTAACTTATGTTCCACGATGCTATTATCCAACCCTGGCATATCCTGATATGACCAACCAAACACATCCTGAAATTCCCAGAGTAGTTTAATCAATTCATCCTGCTGGTCTTTGCTTAGGCAGGTGCCTATCTTGACCATTTTATCTTCCCATTCTCCCCCAGGTTAATGGTTTTGATTTCCTCCTGATGAGGTCGAATCTCTTTATCCTCTTGTTCCAACAATCTTGTTAATTCAGGCAAGGGTCCAAAGTCTTCCTCACTTTCCTCATAGGCGCAATCATTTGGATAATCAGAGTCATGAAATAAAACCAAGTTCTCATCGTTCTCAGGGAGATCATTTTTGGATCTGCATTTGGGTTATATTATAACAAATGAAAAAAGAAACAAGCAAGTGAAAGGTTTAAGAGACAGAGATTGCACAAAGATGAGGTAATGAGACTGGAATGTATTCATTAATTTTAAAACAAACAAGTTTTGCCCTTATTACAAAATGGGTCCCGAAGCCTTGGGCATAGCAAGGGGACCACTAAGTTATGAAATAACAGTGATTACTCTGACAAAACGTTAACGGTTGTAGGGAATTCCATGACTTCCCGGTTGCTCAGTTCTCGATCTGGGTGGCAAGCATACACCAACTCCGCATTGCGGTTAGGCTCGCTTTCAATCATGGCAACTTGATCCGTGTATATCATTCTGGCGCTCCTGAAGCTCTGATAGAGGTCACAGACGGGGATTCTTGCAGCCTCGAATTCTTGTCCAGTAAGGCGGGCCACCCTTCTTCCCTTTCTCTCTTCTTCGACCCTTCTTCTATCTGCCAAAGTGGGCTTGTACCCCAGGCCATATCTATTCTTGTTCTCTGGGAGATGCACCAGTTGGACTTTCCCTTCCAATTCGCGCCCTAATCCTTTTCCAGGCTTGTACCCATCCCGCAACATGTTTCTTGCCACTACTAGAGGTATATTGGGGAAGGATGTCTTCACAATGCTTGTCGTATTGGCTATCTCTAAGGCCTGGAATAAAGTCTCGAGGGCTTCCTCGGCGGCTTCAATGTATGGGGTAGAGACGAGTTTGCTAACCAGAAGGTCCTCCTCCCTGGAAACAATCACCAGTTTGTTATCTATGATGAATTTTAACTTCTGATGTAGTGTGGAAGGGACCACCCCAGTTGAGTGGATCCACGACCGCCCTAGCAAACAACTGTAGGCTGGCGTGATATCCATAACTTGAAAGAGCACTTGGAAGGTACAGGGTCCAATGTAACATCCCAGATTTTTAAATAATTATAAAATTCAGATTAAGGTTATGGATTGATGGGATTAATGGTTAATTAATGGATTAATTGCCAATTAGGAAAATTATTGAGTGATAATAATTTTAATAATAATAATAATATATGCCTTTGGTGGTTAATGGGCCGGTTCTCTCCTTCTCCCTCTTCCTTGGTCCACGTGGAGTGTATTAAATGCTGGAGGGGGGTAATGATTAAAAAGGACCAGCATTAAATGCAGATGGGATTGCATTAATGAGGATGGAATATTGATTGAAATGGGAGCAGACGCTGGCTGCATGGAGATAAGTCTTCAACTTCACGTTTTCTCTCCTCATCCTCTCCATTTTGCTTGGTGTATGTTCTTATGAGTGAGAGAAATACTCTCCCTTCTCTCTAAAAACTCTCTGGAGACTCTTCTTCTCCTTCATCTCCTTCGTCTCCTTTATCTTCATCTTCCTCCACTCAACGCTGTGTTGAGTCCGAGTGGAGCTGCATGGTGATGGTGAACAGCGTGGCTGTATGTAACCACGTGGGGCAGCATGGTGTTGTGTTTTGGAGGTTGGTTCCTCCTCTTCTTCCTCTTGTTGATGAGGCTGTTTGTGGCTCGGTTGGGAGCCTGTGCTAGCAGCGTGGAGTACCTTGGTTTGTGGAAGATGACCCACTATTTTTGAGGCTGTGTTGTTGTGTGGATGAAGAGATGGATGGTGCATGGAGGTTTGGCTGTCCTCCACTGTTTGTGAGGACTAGCTCTCGGTGCGGCTCGAGTGTGGGATAGCTTTGGGTTGAGCCTTGGTGGCTATGTGGCTTGTGTGGAGACAGAGCTGGTTCTCCATGATTGAGAGCAGAGTGGAGCTTGTAGTGTGATGGCTTGAAGGCTTGAGTGGAGCGGAGTTTAGGACCCCTACTGGGCCGAGTGAGGTCTGTGGTGCCTTGGAAGCTTGGCATGGTGTGCTTGGTAGCTGATCTGCTTCGAGAGAAAGCAGTGGCTGGTTCTCCAAGGCTGAGAACGTGTGCTGGGACGACTGGGAGCCATGTTGGCTCTTCCCACGATTGGAATGTCGAGCAGAGTGCTGCTGTGGCTGGGCCCAGTGGCCGTGTGACTTCTGGAACGTTATTCCAGGTAAGGGGACCTATTGCATCTTAAGTGTATAGTTTATGGACGGACTACCGGGTGACTTTATTGCATTGTGTTATGTTTTATTGGATGTTGTATGTTGTTAAGTTGAACCCGGATTGTTGTTTGTTATTTAAATGGTGTATGATTATCCGTCCAAGAAATGCATGATGATATTGTGATGATGATTATATTATGATGCTTGAGATGCATGTATGTTGATGCTGAGTGCATGTGTGATCCTCTATTTGTGCCTGGATGTGTTGTATATTTGAATGCATGTGAGTGTTATTGATGTATATGCGTATGCTGAATGCATGAATGGGGACTGTTATGATGAATGCCGAGTAGGCTTTATAGAGGAAAGCATGAAATGCTTACTGGAAAGGATAAATACGAGTGAATATAGGATGATCCGAGTGAATGGCATAGTGATTGCCGAGTGAATGGCACAGTGATTGCTGAGTGAATGGCATAGTGATTGCCGAGTGAATGGTATGGTGATTACTGAGTGGATGGCATAGGATTGCCGAGTGAATGTGGTATAAGCCGAGTCACCTGACTGTTGTTGAATTACCGAATGTATAATGTGTGAACGCAGATTTCTGAGTGGGCAATCGAATGAATATGAGTTGAATTTATATGCATACGTGTTATTGTGTTATTGAATATGAACACCTTGCGGGGTGCCACGAGGGTGTTATCCTGAGTGAAGAGGACGTGGTCCTAATGTTGATTGTGATGAAAGACCCGGATTAGATTCGGGCAGTGCCTGGGGCACTAAGCGTGAAATGAGACGCTTGATGAAATGCCGAGTGCATTGGCATTGAACACCGAGTGAATGAAACCGTATACATCTGATTCGCCACTGGAATGCGTTGGACTTCTATTACCGATCGGCAATCAGATGATAACATGTGATGAATATGTTTAAGACCTGGAGCTGGGCTCAGGCAGACTCCTTGAGCATGGCTCGGAGTGTGATTATTATGGATATAGTATTGGGTAAGATTTGAGATGAAATCCGATTGAGGGATTATATTATCGATGAGGATATTAGGCTTTATAGTTGAGTGGAAGGGGTAAGAAACCCGATTAAAGATGTTTATGATTGTTTATATTGAATGGCAGTGGATGTTGAGCTGATTGATGTATATGTTATGGCATGTTATGGATTCTATGATTAATCCGAGCCAATATCTGTCATTTAATATGTAATGCTCACCCCTACACCATTTTTCAGTGTTTGCAGGTCGGTTTGGAATGTTATGATGACCTTAAACCCGAGTGATGGGTATTTATGATGAGGCTGTATGAATAATGTAATGTACTGAGTGTCCTTGATGTACTAAAGCCTTGGCCGGCTCATATAACTCGTTGTATAATGAATACAAGTTTATTTTGGAATCTGAGTTATAGAATCTGAGTGTATGCCTATACTATATATGTGTTTTTACATGGGTTGTATGTATTGGACGGCTAGGACTTGATGTTGAATGAATAATGACAAGATGATTGAATAACCTGAGTGCATGTTAATATATATATATATATATATACTTCGAGTGATGGTATTATATGCATACCGATTGAACGTGTTGGTGAATGGAATGTATAAAGTTAATACGTATCCGAGTGTATGCGTATATATATACATATATGTCATGTTCATAACATGGTTATGAATCGGTGGAAGTGTATTTCTGTAGTGTAGTCGGACTTGGAATTAGAGAATATATTTATATAAGTGATTTATGTTGATTTGATGCTTCATACTGACTCAGAAACGATGTTGTATGAATATCTCTAAGTTGATGAATCCTGAGTGGAATATATGTGGCTTAGATGCTTTCTGAGTGAGTCTTATGTATGGGACTCCATATCCGAGTGTAACTCATGTGTGAGTCTCTTTCCGTGTGTTAATGGCTTTTGTGGATTCTGAGTGAAGAATATATGGTGAACCCCGAGTGGGAATGATTCGAGAAATCCGAGTGATCCTCTTCCGAGAGGAGAGTTATTGTAATGACTCAGATTGATTATATTCTAAATGTATGAATTATGAATGTAACCCGAGTAAACATGGGAACCTATTCCGAGTGAATAGGGTAATATGTATTCTGAGTGTGTATGTGTGGAATGAGTCTGAGTGAATTACTTGGGTAATTCCTTTGGGTGTTGAGAAGTTTGGATCATTCCGAGTGGAATTGATTGTGTAGACTATTTATGAGTAATGAATGATTAAGGTATTACCCGAGTGAGAATAGGCATGAATGCCGAGTGTATGGCCGAATGAGTATTGGTCGACAATGATATTAGTTACCGAGTGGAATACCACTCTGATGATGAGTTGGTTATGAATGATTAAACCGAGTGATTTATGGCTGAGAGGAAGCCTATGTACTCTCTGAGTAAGGGAGTTCTGTTATGCCGAGTGCTAATGGTTGATGTTTTCCAAGTGACTCGAGGTTGAATTACACCGAGTGGTGTTTGGCTGGGAGATAACCCGAGTGAGGAAGTTTTATGGAATCCGAGTGGGATTACCCTCATTTCCCGAGTGGATCTTTATGTTGACTCTGTGGATAAAAATTGAGAGACTAAGTTATGGGTTGCCGAGTGAGGCAATTGTTGGGGTAGTTCCCGAGTGTTTGGAATTTCCTTATACCGAGTGGACTAAGTCATTACCGAGTAAATGAATGTCTTGATGCCGAATGGTGAATATGCCGAGTGTGGCTTCTCACTTCAGTGAATGAAGGCTTCGCTCCAGCGAATGAAGGCTTCGCTCCAGCGAGTGTGTGTTGTTGGGAGGCTTTGGGTCGGTTTCGCTTAAACGAATGGTGGTTCGCCCGAACGAGTTGGTCGGCCTCGCTCAAGTGGAGTCGGATCTCGCTTGAGCGAGTGCACGCTGTATTGTGGTTCGCTCAGGCGCTGTCGGTGCTTCCGTGTGAATGGTTTTAATTCCCTTGCCTTCCCTGTCTGTTTCTTCTTGGCCATGGGGCCAGCTCTCTTATCTTCATATAAGGGAGTGTTTTTATTATGGATCCAGGTTATTTTTTAATTAATTCGAGAAAATTTTTTCCCTATAAATAAGGGTGTTACATTTTGGTATCAGAGAAGACCGAAAGGTCCATGGCCAAGGTTTGCCTACGGTGTGGGCGGTTGTATGCAATATGACCGAGTGTCATTATTTCTTGTGAGCTATTATTGGATTTTATTCATGCTTGTTGATCGGACTAGAACCCATAAGTGGAATTAACTGAGTGACTAATATTTCAAGAATTCCCTAGTGTGTGGAATTCGGATTATGTGGTTGGTTGTGCCATTTGTAAAGATTGAATTTTATACCCCTTTGGCATAAGAATCCAATATGATATATATATATATATATATATATATATATGATAGGAGTAATTACTGCAGTTTCCTAGGTATGAGAATTTTAATGTGTAATGATTGAATGAATATGAAATTAGGTATATGTTATATTGGAATTGTGTCTCGGTTTTAATGTGTCAAAACCGAGTGAAGGATTAATTGATGATAGACCACTAGTGTGGTGACCCAGCTGATTGGGCATGATCAAGTAGGATCGGGTATTAGTGAGATGGATACCTAAGAGATTGGAAAACTGGGTGATAATTAATATGGTCGGGTACCTGTTTGGTTTGGGTACTGTCTCGGTTTTATGGTTGAAAACTGAGTGAATTGTTGATTGAATTTTTGACCCTGAGTTGTACATCTCTGTGGGTGTAGTGAGTTATTAGGCTTAAATCCGAGTTGTGGCCTGTAATGAATGGTGATATTAAGGAATATTAGGCTGATTGGCCAATAGTTTGTGATGGATAAGATTAAAGAAGGGATTTTTGCTCGGTTTGGACTGGAAACCGACTGCTTTTATGACTTTTTATGGTGAGTATGACTGGCATTTGATGATTAATATCAAGATGATTGCATTAGAATAAGTGTAAGAATGGTATATATGCCTTATGTGGGTCGGTGGTATGTTGTTAGTATGTCATCCTATAGTGATAATGATGGATAATTGTTGGCTGTTAGTGAATGATGCGCCAGTGTTTGTGCGTAATAATATTATTGATGGTGGTGTGTTGTCTGTAGATTGATATAAATTGCCAATAAATTTGGGTGAATCAGTATTATCCGAGTGAATTTGGTCGGTGTGAGTGAAAAAGAATACGAGGATGCTGTTCCAGTGTAACTCTTCATGCCATAGGTATTGTGGCAGTGTACATTTTGCATTGACTTGATGTAACTGTTGTGACCCTATAGGAGTGAGGCATCATCCTATAAGTTGGATGCAACAGTTCATAGGTCGGGCAAGTGAGACTGTAGCTGCTTATGGGTATGGTTTGAGTCTATCGGACTGCTCTGAGCAAGATGAGAGTTATGCTGAGTGAAATTATGATGTTCCGAATGAAATACCCTTAAGAGGGTGGAGCTTTTCTGAGGTGAAGTAAAGCCTTGAATTTGGTGTACTGCTCGAGTTGGAATATTTCTGAGCAGTGAATACCCGAGTGGGTGATTTCCGAGCCAATTGGTGACACTTCCGAGTGGAAGGTGTTAAGAGTGTGGTGTCTCAGAATTTCTTGTGGTGTGGTCAGTAACCACTTAAGAAGTGAAATTGTGCTGACTGGATTTGGCAGTCGGTGAATACTTGGAAAGTGTTGGTATGTAAATGATTTGTGTGGCATGCAGTGAATGCCGAGTTGTTTATTGTGGCCGGTTCATGTTGAATTTCGGGGACGAAATTCCTTAAAGGTGGGGAGAGTGTAACATCCCAGATTTTTAAATAATTATAAAATTCAGATTAAGGTTATGGATTGATAGGATTAATGGTTAATTAATGGATTAATTGCCAATTGGGCAAATTATTGAGTGATAATAATTTTAATAATAATAATAATATATGCCTTTGGTGGTTAATGGGTCGGTTCTCTCCTTCTCCCTCTTCCTTGGTCCACGTGGAGTGTATTAAATGCTGGAGGGGGGTAATGATTAAAAAGGACCAGCATTAAATGCAGATGGGATTGCATTAATAAGGATGGAATGTTGATTGAAATGGGAGCAGACGCTGGCTGCATGGAGATAAGTCTTCAGCTTCACGTTTTCTCTCCTCATCCTCTCCATTTTGCTTGGTGTATGTTCTTATGAGTGAGAGAAATGCTCTCCCTTCTCTTTAAAAACTCTCTGGAGACTCTTCTTCTCCTTCGTCTCCTTCGTCTCCTTTATCTTCATCTTCCTCCACTCAACGCTGTGTTGAGCCCGAGTGGAGCTGCATGGTGATGGTGAACAACGTGGCTGTGTGTAACCATATGGGGCAGCATGGTGCTGTGTTTTGGAGGTTGGTTCCTCCTCTTCTTCCTCTTGTTGATGAGGCTGTTTGTGGCTCGGTTGGGAGCCTGTGCTAGCAGCGTGGAGTGCCTTGGTTTGTGGAAGATGACCCACTATTTTTGAGGCTGTGTTGTTGTGTGGATGAAGAGATAGATGATGCATGGAGGTTTGGCTGTCCTCCACTGTTTGTGAGGACTAGCTCTCGGTGCAGCTCGAGTGTGGGATAGCTTTGGGTTGAGCCTTGGTGGCTATGTGGCTCGTGTGGAGACATAGCTGGTTCTCCATGATTGAGAGCAGAGTGGAGCTTGTAGTGTGATGGCTTGAAGGCTTGAGTGGAGCGGAGTTTAGGACCTCTACTGGGCCGAGTGAGGTCTGTGGTGCCTTGGAAGCTTGGCATGGTGTGCTTGGTAGCTGATCTACTTCGAGAGGAAGCAGTGGCTGGTTCTCCAAGGCTGAGAACGTGTGCTGGGACGACTGGGAGCCATATTGGCTCTTCCCATGATTGGAATGCCGAGCAGAGTGTTGCTGTGGCTGGGCCGAGTGGCCATGTGACTTCTGGAACGTCATTCCAGGTAAGGGGAGCTATTGCATCTTAAGTGTATAGTTTATGGACGGACTACCGGGTGACTTTATTGCATTGTGTTATGTTTTATTGGATGTTGTATGTTGTTAAGTTGAACCCGGATTGTTGTTTGTTATTTAAATGGTGCATGATTATCCGTCCAAGAAATGCATGATGATATTGTGATGATGATTATATTATGATGCTTGAGATGCATGTATGTTAATGCTGAGTGCATGTGTGATCCTCTATTTGTCCCTGGATGTGTTGTACATTTGAATGCATGTGAGTGTTATCGATGTATATGCGTATGCTGAATGCATGAATGGGGACTGTTATGATGAATGCTGAGTAGGCTTTATAGAGGAAAGCATGAAATGCTTACTGGAAAGGATAAATCCAAGTGAATATAGGATGATCCGAGTGAATGGCATAGTGATTGCCGAGTGAATGGCATAGTGATTGCTGAGTGAATGGCATAGTGATTGCCGAGTGAATGGTATGGTGATTACTGAGTGGATGGCATAGGATTGCCGAGTGAATATGGTATAAGCCGAGTCACCTGACTGTTGTTGAATTGCCGAATGTATAATGTGTGAACGTAGATTTCCGAGTGGGCAATCGAATGAATATGAGTTGAATTTATATGCATACGTGTTATTGTGTTATTGAATATGAACACCTTGCGGGGTGCCACGAGGGTGTTATCCCGAGTGAAGAGGACGTGGTCCTAATGTTGATTGTGATGAAAGACCCAGATTGGATTCGGGCAGTGCCTGGGGCACTAAGCGTGAAATGAGACGCTTGATGAAATGCCGAGTGCATTGGCGTTGAACGCCGAGTGAATGAAACCGTATGCATCCGATTCGCCACTGGAATGCATTGGACTTCTATTACCAATCGGCAATCAGATGACAACATGTGATGAATATGTTTAAGACCTGGAGCTGGGCTCAGGCAGACTCCTTGAGCATGGCTCATAGTGTGATTATTGTGGATATAGTATTGGGTAAGATTTGAGATGAAATCCGATTGAGGGATTATATTATCGATGAGGATATTAGGCTTTATAGCCGAGTGGAAGGGGTAAGAAACCCGATTAAAGATGTTTATGATTGTTTATATTGAATGGCAGTGAATGTTGAGCTGATTGATGTATATGTTATGGCATGTTATGGATTCTATGATTAATCCGAGCCAATATCTGTCATTTAATATGTAATGCTCACCCCTACACCATTTTTTAGTGTTTGCAGGTTGGTTTGGAATGTTATAATGACCTTAAACCCGGGTGATGGGTATTTATGATGAGGCTGTATGAATAATGTAATGTACCGAGTGTCCTTGATGTACTAAAGCCTTGGCCGGCTCATATAACTCGTTGTATAATGAATACAAGTTTATTTTGGAATCTGAGTTATAGAATCCGAGTGTATGCCTATACTATATATGTGTTTTTACATGGGCTGTATGTATTGGACGGCTAGGACTTGATGTTGAATGAATAATGACAAGATGATTGAATAACCTGAGTGCATGTTAATATATATATATATATATATATATATATATATACTTCGAGTGATGGTATTATATGCATACCGATTGAACGTGTTGGTGAATGGAATGTATAAAGTTAATACGTATCCGAGTGTATGCGTATATATATACATATATGTCATGTTCATAACATGGTTATGAATCGGTGGAAGTGTATTTCTGTAGTGTAGTCAGACTTGGAATTAGAGAATATATTTATATAAGTGATTTATGTTGATTTGATGCTTCATACTGACTCAGAAATGATGTTGTATGAATATCTCTAAGTTGATGAATCCTGAGTGGAATATATGTGGCTTAAATGCTTTCCGAGTGAGTCTTATGTATGGGACTCCATATCCGAGTGTAACTCATGTGTGAGTCTCTTTCCGTGTGTTAATGGCTTTTGTGGATTCTGAGTGAAGAATATATAGTGAACCCCGAGTGGGAATGATTCGAGAAATCCGAGTGATCCTCTTCCGAGAGGAGAGTTGTTGTAATGACTCAGATTGATTATATTCTAAGTGTATGAATTATGAATGTAACCCGAGTAAACATGGGAACCTATTCCGAGTGAATAGGGTAATATGTATTCTGAGTGTGTATGTGTGGAATGAGTCTGAGTGAATTACTTGGGTAATTCCTCTGGGTGTTGAGAAGTTTGGATCATTCAGAGTGGAATTGATTGTGTAGACTATTTCTGAGTAATGAATGATTAAGGTATTACCCGAGTGAGAATAGGCATGAATGCCGAGTGTGTGTCCGAATGAGTATTGGTCGGCAATGATATTAGTTACCGAGTGGAATACCACTCTGATGATGAGTTGGTTATGAATGATTAAACCGAGTGATTTATGGCTGAGAGGAAGCCTATGTACTCTCTGAGTAAGGGAGTTCTGTTATGCCGAGTGCTAATGGTTGATGTTTTCCGAGTGACTCGAGGTTGAATTACACCGAGTGGTGTTTGGCTGGGAGATAACCCGAGTGAGGAAGTTTTATGGAATCCGAGTGGGATTACCCTCATTTCCCGAGTGGATCTTTATGTTGACTCTGTGGATAAAAATTAAGAGACTAAGTTATGGGTTGCCGAGTGAGGCAATTGTTGGGGTAGTTCCCGAGTGTTTGGAATTTCCTTATACCGAGTGGACTAAGTCATTACCGAGTAAATGGATGTCTTGATGCCGAATGGTGAATATGCCGAGTGTGGCTTCTCGCTTCAGCGAATGAAGGCTTCGCTCCAGCGAGTTGTGTTGTTGGGAGGCTTGGGGTCGGTTTCGCTTAAGCGAATGGTGGTTCGCCCGAGCGAGTTGGTCGGCCTCGCTCAAGTGGAGTCGGATCTCGCTTGAGCGAGTGCACGCTGTATTGTGGTTCGCTCAGGCACTGTCGGTGCTTCCGTGTGAATGGTTTTAATTTCCTTGCCTTCCCTGTCTGTTTCTTCTTGGCCATGGGGCCAGCTCTCTTATCTTCATATAAGGGAGTGTTTTTATTATGGATCCAGGTTATTTTCTAATTAATTCGAGAAAATTTTTTCCCTATAAATAAGGATGTTACATCCAACCTGTATCGGCAATTTAATTTCCCCCATGACCTCCTGGTGAGTTCCATCAAAAGCCCGCATGACCATGGAGCTAGGTCTCATGTATGTCCCATCAAAGGGTAGTTTTGCCAATATGGATTTTGGCATCACATTCAGAGAAGATCCATTATCCATAAGTACTTTTGCCAGGATATAATCCCGACACTTCACAGAGATATGAAGGGCTTTGTTGTGCCCTCTTCCTTCAGTGGGTTCTTCATCATCTGTGAAGGTTAAGTAATTGTTGGCAACAATATGCCCCACTATGCCCCGAACTGGTCAATGGGTAAGTCATGCTTAACATGGGCCTCACTCAAAACTTTCATTAATACGTCCCGATGTGGTTCCGAACTCATCAACAGGGACAATAAAGATATCTTAGCTGGAGTATGATTCAACTGGTCTAGCACTTGGTACTCGCTGTGGCGGATGAACTTGAGAAATTCCTGGGCTTCTTCCTCAGTCACAACCCTCTTTTTCTCGCCAGCGGTTACTTCCTTCCCGATCTTTACCTCTCCGGTAGTTTTATCCTGTTTGGGCTCAGGCGGCGTATATATCCTCCTACTCCGGGTCATTCTTCCTACTCCGGCGATATTTGTAATAGAGGAAGATGGTGTGGGGTCGACTGCCCCCGGATTGGTGACGACCACATCTGTATCATATCTCCATGGCACGACATGGGAACTTTTGAAAGGGAACGAAGCGGGTGCTTGTACGGTGATGAGAGTCTTAGCAGGAGCTGGAGCTGCCGATGCACTCTTATTGTAGAATATGACCAGGGGCTTCGGGGTTCGTACCCTAGTTTGCCCTTGTATCGTATTTACCCTGTTCCCATGACGTCTGTAGACCTCTACAGTATGATTGTCCATAAGCTCCTGAAGAGTTTTCTGAAAGCTTTATCGTTTTATTGACTGGTCGTCCTCATATTCTTCATCCCATGTGTCCTCTATCAACCCCATTTCAAACATATGGGAGTGTATTACCTTCAAAGGCATTCTGATATTGTCAACCCTGGAAATACATTCTTCATCCCTCCCTATAGCATTGACCCCTGGTCTCTCGTGGTTGGGCAGAGGGTTGGTTGTTATATTCGGGCTCCCTTCTCTGAAACTTATCCAATCGGCCTTGATTAGGTCTCGTACTTTGAACTTCAATGCCAAACAATTCTCAGTGGAATGCCCCGGTACACCGACATGGTAGTCACACTGTGCGTTCGGGTCATACCCTCAAGGGTAAGGTGGTTGAAGTGGTTTCAGAGGGCAAGGAACCACCAATGTGTTTTCAATGAGATAGGGGAGAAGCTCAGTGTAAGTCATGGGGATCGGGTCAAACTGCGGTTAGGCGCGATCATTATTCTGCCGTCTAGGGTTTGGATTAGGCGGGTTCATTTGTGGCGTCTGGTATGGTGTTTGTGGTGGTGCAGGAGGTCGCATAATGGGTGGTCGAAAATGTGGTGGGTTTGGATTTGGGATTGTAGCCACATATGGTTGTGGTGCGTTATGGTATGCCGATGGAAAGGTGACGGGGGTAAATGGCCTAGGCTGGTTTCTTCCTTGGTTATGGGAGACCAAGTTGGTTTCCCCTTCTTTTCTCCTACCCTCTCTAAGCGTAGGTTTTCTTGCTGCCCCGGCCCCAGATGAACCCCGAATGATCTTCCCAGTCCGTAGGCCGTTCTCTATCCTTTCTCCAATAGTGACGATATCAGAGAAATATGCTGAAACGCTCCTAATCATTCTATCATAGAAGGGTGATTGGAGCGTATCAATGAATGTGGAGATCACCTCCTTTTCGGACAGGGGTGGGTCAACCTGTGCCGCTACTTCACGCCATCGCTGGGCGTACTCCTTGAACGTTTCATTTTCCTTCTTTACCATGTTCTACAATTGTACCCTATCTGGTGCCATGTCCAGATTGTACTTGTATTGTTGGATGAAAGCATCCGCTAGATTCTCCCAACATCAGATGCGAGAACGTTCAAGGTGGTTATACCATGTCAAGGCAGCTCCAGCAAGGCTGTCCTGGAAGCAATGAATTAACAACGGGTCATTTGAAGCATGTGAAGCCATCTTTCGACAATACATGGTAAGATGGTTCTTAGGACAAGTTAAACCCCGATATTTATCAAATTCCGGCATCTTGAATTTAGGTGGGATAGCAACATCTCGAATTAGGCAGAGTTCTACTGTGCTGCCCAAACCGAATCTGTTAACTCCTTCCATTTCTCTTAATCGTCTCTCCAGGAATTCCAACCTCCCTTCCTGGGTAACTGCAGTGGCACTTGGACCCGCTGTGGCATGTCGACTGGTATTTCCAAATGGCAGGTGGACATATACCAGGTTGGCATTCGGTATAGAAGTGTATGGTCTAGCGGTTGCTTGGGTAGCTTGTGGTTGCGGGGCTTGTGTATGAATGGCTTGTGTATGGATCGAAATTGCTTGAGGATCCCGGACGGGCGGGACATTTGGCTGAGCCGTATGAAGGATCGCCTCTTGATAATCAGGCTCTTCTTGAAGTGGTGGGAAATAACCCTGTGGCAGTCCGTATTGTAGAAAAGGTATGACATTACCTTCCGCATCTATGAAGATAGGTTGCTGGGCATCAGCAGTGTTTGGTTTCCTAACGTGAACTGTTAGGGGAGGCGTAGCAGGGTTTGCACTTGGCCCTCCAACAGGACCTTGAGTGTGTCGGGGGGTGGGCGGCCGTTGTCTAGCGTCTTTAATTCCGGCCGAAGAATCCCCCTCTGTGACTCTCCTTTCGAGTAGCTTGGCCATCTCGGCCATCTGTTCTTTCAGCTAACTAATCTCGGCTCTGAGGCTCTCATTCTCTTGCTCTACTTCGGCCATGAGTTTCTTCCTTAACCGAGTCGCGTAAGGATGCTTACCCGTTATGTCTGGGAACCACAACATTTTGTTAGGAAAGTAAAAGAACACAGATAAAGACTATGGTGAAAGAAGAAAGGAAAAACAAACGAGGTACGTAGGATGCAATTCTGAATTTGGCATGTATTCTCCGACCGTTCCTCAGAACATCGCATTCAAAAGTACTAGGTAAAGCAGTAAGGCGGAAATTAACATGAAACAATTGTGAAGGCAAATTAATTCATCATTCCATTCATCCGCAGAGGTACAATGTTACTTGAAAGATACGACTACAACATTTAGCCATTCCTGGCCTGGGCAATCATGGCTCTCATTTTGCAAAGTCTTTCTTGACAATAGTTCAGAAATGATGATATCTCCTTTGGGGTGGATAGAGGATTGACCATGCCTTCGGCCTGTTTCAACATTGAGGGAAAATCTTCCAAGATTCCATTGGATAGGTATACCAACTTGGCGAAATGGTCCATCCATAAATGAATGACTTCATCCCGTTGAGCCAACTCAGTCCCCAAAACTCGTGTGGCCTCTTGGCAGCGTCGCTCAGCATCAAGGGCTTTCTTTTGTTTAGCATGTATTTCTTGCTCATAGGCCTTCATTATTTCATCAAGTTGTTGCTCCAATTTGTGGACCTGGGTTTGCAGCATTTCTTTTTGCACCAAGGTCTCCTTTTCTTTCTCTTTGGATTGTGCCAGCATGTTTTTCAGAACTTGTTTTTCGGCCAATATGGCGTTACTCTGTTGGCCCTTCATTTTCAATTGTGAATTGGCTGCACGAAGGCATTGGTCTTGTTTCATCCAGTAGTCTTCGTCAATCTTCCTCTTTTTTTGCATTTCATCCATAGCATGTCTCCCTTCAGAATTCTCCTTCCTCTGAAGGGTACACTCTCGTTGACTTTTCGAAAGGTCTTCCTCTAGCTTTTGATTCTTTGCTGTCAACTCTTCTATTTGTGCCTTCAGAGCCATGGTGGCTTTGTCCTCCATGATGAGTGGCGGAGGGAAATTATTCACAGATTGGTATGAAGGACTTCTGAAGGGCAGTTTTACAATAGAAACCCTGTTTAAGACCCATTCAAAGTATTCAGCCCCTACAGCATAGCTTCGTGCTCCCAATTCTTTTCCCATTCTATGGACCTTCTTCCATGCATTGGCTATGTCCCGAACAGCGGATGTGTAATTCCCTTTCGTATAGTACAAAACGAAGGGAGAGAGCAGTTCTTCGTTCGGTGGCCCAAGTAGAGGATAAGCCAACTGACGCTTTGCAATAACAGGGTTGTAATTGATGCATCCCTGTGTGCCCATGAGAGGAACATTCGGGTAATCTCCACAGTTGTAAATGACCAACTCAACCACTAGCCATTGAGGGTACCACCTGACCTTTTCAGCTGTAAGGTTTACAAGGTGATTAGCCTATTCACACCCACTTTTCACGGTCAACTGATAAAATTTCAGATCGGAAACTGGACACTCGGCTTTACATATCTGATGGAAGATGTGAGATGTGAGCCATACGTACAAAGCAGGTAAACAGCAAATGATCCTCTTCCCTCCTTGCGTGTGGCAGAAATCCATGGTGCAATACACATTAGCCAACATGGCTGTAACGGGATTCTCGAGCCGATGCTTACGAGCTAGGAAGACAACAACGACATCATAATCCACATAATTGTCTAAATTAGGGAACAAGATAACCCCATAAATAATGAGGGCTAAAGTATCCATGAAAGCCTCTCATTCCTCTTCATCAGCCAGGATCTGCATGTGTTTCTCAAGAAATTCTCGAGTGAACCCGGGAACTTGATTTCTATTCATTTGCACATTCCTCAATGCCTCGGGAGAGATTCTCAAAACACGGGCGATTGAAGCGGTTGTTACGTGATGGTCAAGATGGCGATAGGGAATTTGCCCTTCCACTTGTAACCCCAATATCTGCTCAAACTCTTCTATTGACGGAGCCAGTTGAAAATCTCTAAATGTGAAACAGCGGAGGGGTGGGTCATAGAACTGTGCCAAAGCTGTAATTGCTTCGGTTTGGACCTCCACCTCCATTAGTTTTAAGATTTTCCCATATCTTCTGGCAAAGGCCATCTTTTGTGTCAGACTCAATCTTTTCCCCAGTGCCTGCAGACTAACTGTATCAACCTTCTTGACTTTAAGATGCAGTATTTTCTTCAACTCTGTCACATCTGTACCATAATTGTCATGTTTCATGTTAATTTCCATACTTGCTCAGAGATACTGCCAACTTCTGAATCGCTTCCTACAAATCACCAAGATAAAGAAAAAAGGAATTAGTTATTATTACATTTTGAAATCCATGTTTCCCCAAGGATCGGATGTAAAGTGAAATATTTTTTTTGGGAAACATCGATTTCCAAAACTCATGTAAGCCCAAGCTGTCAAAAGTCATAGGTTTTCTAAATCGTCATTGATGCCCCAGTTGAAGGGACACAAAAAAAAATCATTTTGGTTTTTTTCGATGATTAGGAAAACTCACGACTAGGGACTCAGAGGTACATGATCAAAAAGAGGATTATCTATTCACCCGAAGAATAAAGTGTGTTCCAAAAATGAGTCATTATTTCAAAAATTAAGCAAACCTGCGGGTGGTAGATAATTCATTTTTTTGGATAAAAGGGAAAGCGAAAATGACGTAAGGTAAAGTAAAGTTTGCCCTTTTGTAGCCTAGGTTGGGTTTTGTTGAAAGTCTTTTCTAGGCCTTATGGCTTATCTACAAGTGACTCTCCATACCGGGTGGCTTATACTAGACATCTCGAAAGTCACCAGAGCCAAGATCCTACCCATGACAGGGGTGCAAACAGTGGGGAATCCACTAGGTGCGTATATCATGAGAGGTCGAACTCTGTTTGAGGTTCTCACGAACACCGGATAGGAAGTACATCCCATACGATTTCGTTACCAACCCCTCCTAACTTAAGCTTCATTTGGGGCCCGGGTATAGGGCGCCACTCATAGGTGTGTGCAAGTAATTATGAGTGTAGTGTGTGGAAGGGCATTCAATACCTTTTACCTTACCCCATTCTACACAGAGAACAAACACAGAATAAATATACAAAGTCGTCTACCCTAGGGTTCAATGATTGCAGAAAAGTAACATGGTCCTCTACCCTAGGGTTCAACAAACATACAGACATTGACGACAGAACAAATAACAAGATACGATTGGAAATAATAACAAACATTTACAACAGCTAACAAAGAACAACATACATTGACGACAATTAACAAAAAAATAACAAGGAAAAAATCAGGGCGAACGAAGGCTATATACAAGAACACGTATTTTTCAATCAAATTGGCCTGACTCTCTTAAGTGTCCCCAGCGGAGTCGCCATCTGTCGCGACATGGATCGCGACAGCGCGGCCGACCCTCTCGAAAAAGGAATGGAGCGAACGAAAACAAACAGGGAGTCGCCACCAACGTTTTATCCATAGGAAAAACATTGGGAAAAAACTAAGTTCAGTAAAGCACTGGTTTAAAAAAATGAGATTCAAGTTCGGGAGTCAGTTACGAGTAGGGAAGGTATTAGCATCCTATATCGCCTGTCAGAAACAGTACCAAGATTGAAAATGCGCAACATAAATAGCCTTACAAAAGATGTTATATTTCTCCCCTTTTATTGTTGTACTTTGTGTAAAAACAGAAGGAACAAAATGAACAGACATGGAGTGTAGGTCAACAGGACGTCACGTCCAAATTAACCTTGGCTTTGGTATAAAACAGGAAAAGAGAAGGATACTAACAAGACGTCACATCTAAATTAGTCATCCTTTAATCAAAATACGGGGTTAGAAATGGGAAGAGGGTAAACGGGACGTCTCGTCCCAAGTATCCCGTTCCTTGTGGTGATGGCCTACCAGAAATAGGGGAAAATCAACAAGACGTCACATCTAAATTGATTTTCATGGAATTTAATCAAGATACGGGGTTAGAAATGGGAAGGAGATAAACGGGACGTCTCGTCCCAAGTATCCCGTTCCTTGTGGTGATGGCCTACCAGAAATAGGGGAAAATCAACAAGACGTCACGTCTAAATTGATTTTTCATGGAAGTAGATAAAAAAGGAAGTTACAAAGGAAAAATAAAGAAAATAAAAATAGGAATAAAAATGGGAAAGGTGGGCCTGACAGGATTTAAAGTCCTGCTCCTACGTATTCTTGAGTTACCAAGAAATCAGGGTTATGTAGTTCTTTAAATCTTTTTTTTTTAGGAAATGAATGAACGGAATTTTCTTCTTTTTAAGTAAAACTTAAAAGTAAAGGACAAAAAAAAGAAGACAGAAAAGAGGGGGGTAGCAGAAGCTACAAGAGAGAAAGAGAAATAGTAAGTTCGGAAAAGAGAGGGAAAAATGAGCGAAAACCGAGCGAGAGAAGAAAAACCGAGTTAGAGAAGAAAAACCGAGTGGGAGAAGAAAAACCGAGTGGGAGAAGAAAAACCGAGTGAGGACGTGAGAGACCGAGTGGTGGAGTGAGAGATCAAGTAAGGGAGAAAGAGACCGAGGGTGAAGAAGAGACGTACCAGAGTGTTCTCCTTTCTGAATTTCTAGTCTATGTTTCCTTGTCCCCCTTTTTGGTTTTCTAATTTTTTTGTTTTCTGAGAGGATGAGTATGGGTAAGAGTGCTGGACAATATGGACTTGAGAGGTGTTGGACGGTGTTAGAAGGGGAGAGAGGGGCTGGACGGTGTAAAGGATTTAGGAGGAGCTTGGACGGTGTTAGAGGGAGAGAAAAGGGTGATGGACAGTAGGGAGAGGGACGGTGCTGAGAGGGTTTGAGGGGTGATGGATAGTATGGAGGATTTAAGGAGCTGGACGGTATGGAGGATTCAGGAGGGGCTTGGACAGTGTTGTGAAGGGAGAACAAGGGGAGCTAGACGGTATGGGGAATGAAGATAGTGTTTCTTCTCTCATAGAAAGAAAAGCTCCAGAGTCTTCTTTAAATGAAAGCTTCAGAATCCCCCAAAAATCCAACCCCTTTTGCCTCTTCAGATGAGGTATTTATAGGGGTTGTCGAGTGCTTGGGCAGCACATGCTTCCACTCACAGTGGAGGCAGCCTAGCCACTAACAGGTAGTGGGGAGCAGCGGCTGGTGGGAATTATTTATTATTCCTTCTTTTGTCTTGTTGTCGACCGCCCCTCATAATTCAAGGATCCATTTGGATAGTGGGAATCCAAGTCAGCATGGGCGAACAATGGAGATATGGAATCGACATTCTTCTTTTGACTCGGATTAGTGCCTCATCCAGTATCCACCTACAGTGGAATCAATCCAAGAGGAATAAATGCTCTCATATAGAAGACCGAGTGAAAACTTGAATCCACAGGTCTGGTCCGATCTCTGACACTCGGTGTGGGATTGAATTCGCAGATTCTTGACTCGAAAATTGTTTTCCGAGAAGTATTCAATCAGGACCTCTGTTGCTTCACTCGGTGTTGCTTTTCCCGGACGTATCACTGTTTGAAGCACTCAATCAGAGTTGCTTCAACTGGAGCTATTTTGCTCGGATCTTGTCACTGTTTGAAGCATTCATTCAGAATTGCTCCAATTGGAGGGGTCTTGCTCGGAACTTTACTATTTGAAGCATTCACTCGGAATTACTTCAATCAGAGGTACTTTGCTCGGATTTTCGTCACTGCTTGAAGCACTCGTTCAGCCCTCTTCTCTCACATGTAACCCACTCAGGAACGCCTCATTCGGGAAGTCTTCATTGATTCAACCAGTACTTCAAAAATGTTTTATTCGGATATATCCCAGGCCGACAAGTCAGAACCATTCTTTCTTTGACTTAAAATTGATTTAATCATGAAGTAAGTTTCACTCGGAAACACATCACTAGGATTGAATCACTCGGAGAAACCTTGGTCGGATACATGGCTCAGGAGTAATTCAATCAGACACATTCATTATCTTTGGTCGGATACATTGCTCGGGAGTAATCCAATCAGACACATTCATTATCTTTGCTCGGATACATTGCTCGGGAGCCAACCTTACTTTTCACTCAGAATTTGGAACTCAGCTTGAACAATCCTTCGGGTGCATTCACTCGGGAGCTGGCCTTACTTTCCACTCAGAATTTGGAACTCAGCTTCAACAATCCTTCGGGTGCATTCACTCGGGAACCGGCCTTACTTTCCACTCAGAATAGATTTTCAATCGACAATCAACCCACTCGAATGTGTTCATTCAGGAGTCGGACTCGGAATGGTTTCAATCGTTAATTAAACCATTCGGATGTGTTCATTCAGGAGTCGAACTCGGAATGGTTTCAATCGTTAATCAAACCATTCGAATGTGTTCATTCAGGAGTCAAACTCGGAATGGTTTCAATCGTTAATCAAACCATTCGGATGTGTTCATTCAGGAGTCAAACTCGGAATGGTTTCAATCGTTAATCAAACCATTCGGATGTGCCCATTCAGGAGTCAGACTCGGAATGGTTTCATTCATTAATCAAACCATTCGGATATGTCCATTCAGGAATCGAAGTCGGAATGGTTTCAATCGTTAATCAAACCATTCGGATGTGTCCATTCAGGAGCTTCCTCTGCTCGGACAATAGTCTTTGGGATGGTTTCGTTCACAGTCAGTCCCTTTTTCACTCAGAGTGGCTGCAACCAAGGACCTTCCACTCGGATTTATTTCCAATTGAGGGATACACTCATAATCAATCTCATTTCGCTCGGAATGTCTTTCCTTCAGAATAACCCACTCGGAAATCATCATTAGGACACATGGGAATTAAAAGAGACTTTACCCGAGAGGTTTTTAGTCATAGTGAGAGCCTTTTCTTGTTTGGAAGTAACTCCCACACCTGAAACCCACTCAGAAATGCGTTACTCGGAGACATACCACTCGGCGACTTCTCACTCGGAAATTCCCTATTCGGAAATGATCATTCTGAGTCATCCTACTCGAAAATGACCATCTAGAGCCTTTTCCTCGTTCGGAAATAACTCCCTCAGAGGCAGCCTACTCGGACACGTGTCAGTCAGAAACAGCTCACTCGGATATCTCACTCGGAAATAACTTACTCGGATATATCACTCGGGAACAACCATTTTTCACTCGGCAATAGCCATTTTTCACTCGGAAATCATACAGCCAGAAGGATTAGTCAGAATTAAAGCTCAGTCCTCTCTCGAAGATCCTTTCGCCTGGGAAAAGCACACCCCTACTCTTGGTGAAACCTGATCGGACTAAGATAGGTGTTCACATGTTCTATTCGTGAATGTTAGATTCTGTTTCTCACTTCTTTCTTCGTATTTTTGTTTCATATGTTTTAAATTGATGGTTCAGAGTGAAGGATCAAAGAATCTCGCAGTAAATATAGCACGTTCTAGAAAGGGAGCTCGGTATGAATACTGTGGTCCAATGAATAAATAATGTTATTAAGTAACTGCTTCTGGGTCATGGAGTTTCCTCCCTTTCTTATAATGTTTAATATTTATTTTCTTCGGATGAATGTAAAATTACTTTATAAAGTTTTAATAATATTTATGAGGTATTTTAGAAATGATGTATGTAATTTATTCCAATAGTTTCTTTTCAACAATCATACCTTTTAAAAAAATTACAATTTTTTTTATAGAATTTATTAAGGTGTAACAGAGGGTGTTACAGAGTCTGGTCATGAGAAGCAGAAACCTTTGGGGCAACCTTAGCCTTTTTACCACTTCAGGCTTCTCAGCAGGGTTAGATGGGGACTTGTGCTTCTGAGGGGCCTTCTTAGCAGACTCTGGAGGAGTAATAGAGGCTTCAGTCTGATCTAGGAGAGGGCAGAAGGAAGGCAACTTGGACACCAGGGGGCCATAGGTAATCATGTCCTTTACAGACTTGAAAGGAACATTTTCCAGCTTAAAAATCTTGGTGAGGATTGTTGGGTAGGGGATCTTCTTCTGCCTCTTTAGCATAGAGGAGACCATGTATCTTATGATGACATTGGCTAGGTTCACTTTCTCCTTGCAGAGCATGTAATACATGCAGAATCTATCCAACTTAGTAACAGTATCCTTTGCTGACTTACGAGGACAAAAGACCTATTTCATGAGCATATAAAGCATCTTAGCCTTAAGAAGTAGCTTTCCAGAAGTGAACTTCTCTAGATGAGACTTTCCATAGAGCATCTCATTGATGGTGAGTGTTGATACTTTAATAGTTTCAAAGTCTTCGGAAAAGATTGTACCCCTAGGCTAACATTGAAGTATAGTGAAGATGACATCCTCAGAAACTTCAATCTGCTTTCCACGTAGATTGCCCAACAATATAAAGTGAGCCTTGTCCATTACCACAGTCTTCTAGAACTCAAGAACTAGTGATGGAGAGAATGGTTCCTGATCGAGGCAGAACTGAATCTACTCAGTACCATTTAGTTCTTCAATGATATCTCTTCCTCAAGCTTATGCTGAGCTTGGTCGAAGAATGATGACTCAACAATATCTTTCATAGTGAATGAAACAACAACCATTGATGAATGATAAGAAGAGTTTAGGTTGTGAAGAGAGGGGTTTAGGGCAAACTGTAAAAAGGTGAGAGAAAGAGAAGAATGCAAAGAGTTTCAAAAGATTTTAAGAGATTTTGGAAAGACAACTCTCATGCTATTTAAACACAACATGATGAGAAGGGGGAAACGGTTCAGAAATGTTTGCACTACCAAGCAATACATAAGTGCCACGTGTAACTACTCAGAAACTAAAAGCTATTTTGGAGAGAGAGAAAATGAGCGGGGGAAAATGAAAAAGCCTTGAGTGACTCTCAGTTTTTGAAGTGAGCATATTTAAAACACATATATATTTAATAAACAACCAGACTTTTTACATAGAGACTTATTACATGCAGACTCATTATTCATTCAGACTCTTTATCAGGTAATGTTACATAAATTTAAGTTATATTTAATACATGCAAACCTGACTTCAGCCAATGGCTTAGTGAATATATTTGCCCATTGATGGTCTGTATCCACATACTTCAAATCCAGGGTTCCTTTCTGAATGTAGTCTTGAATGAAGTGATATTTTACTTCAATATGCTTTGCCTTTGAGTGTTGGATAGGATTTTTAGACAAATTGATTACACTGGTATTGTCACAAAAGATTGGAATATCTTCCTCTTTGATTGAATAGTCCTTAAGTTAATACTTCATCAATAAAAGTTGAGAGCAACAACTTGCTGCAGATAAATATTTTGCTTCAACTGTTGAGAGGGCTATAAAGTTTTACTTTTTGCTACTCCATAAGATCAGACTTGTCCCCAGAAAGTGACATCCACCACTTGTGCTTTTCCTGTCTGATCTATCTCTTGTAAAATCTACATCACAAAAACCACTAAGAGAAAACGAGTCTATTCTCTTATAGAATAGCCCAAGGTTAGTGATACCTCTAAGATACCTCATAATCCTCTTCAAAGCAGAAAATATGATTCCTTGGGGTCTGCTTGGTGTCTTGCACATACATAGACACTGAACATTATATTAGGTTTACTAAATGTTAAATACAATAGTGATCCAATCATTTCTCTATATAAGGTTTGATCCACTGATGTACCAGACTCATCTTTACTTATGATGCAATTTGGATGCATTGGTGTACTCATGGGTTTAGCATCAGTCATTTTAAATTTTATGAGTAACTCTTTGGTTTACTTCTATTGATGGATGAAAATTCCATTATTTATCCATTTGATCTGCAGACCTAGAAAGAATTTGAGTTTGCTCATCATGTTCATCTTAAATTCAGCCTGCATTATTTCAGCAAAATCTTTACATAGACTTTCTTTAGTAACACCAAAGACAATGTCATAAACATAAATTTGCATAATAAGAAAGTGTTTGTCTGAGTCATTTCTAAATAAAGTTGTATCAACCTTTCCTTTAGTAAAGCCTTTTGAAATTAAAAAGGTACTTATTTGAAGACTTTTTAGTTTTTTATTCAGACTTGGTTCTAACAATAACTAATTACAAGTTGGATTGATGCATTTTACCCTCATCTTAATGGCTCATTTTTTACAAACATAACTTGTTTCCTTGCCATACATTATACTCCATGACCATCATCCTAAACTCCTTCATAGAGCCAAATTTCATGCCTTTTTTAAGTTCAAAATCCTTTCCCAGTTTCTCTTCATCGAGGGCCTTGAATATGGGATCATCATCCTGATCTGGCTCTATGTCATTATTGAAAATCTTCACTATCATGTTGATCCTAAATGTTTATATATGTTTCTTAACCTCAACTAGTACATTAGTCATCAATGAAAGCCACAAACCCTGTACCAGCACCTTGTTCTGTTTCTTGTCCATTCCTTTCATGATCATCATCAACAGTGGCATGGACTTCTCCATGTACAACATCTTGTATAAGAGGTTATCACTGTTTCCAACAACCTCATTAACCTTGTCTTGGACTTCTTTATCATCCTCAATGTCACCCTCCTTAAAGGCTCACTAACAAGTTCCTTTAAATGTTCTTTAGTAGCTTCATACAAGTCCTTCCTATTTTGCTCTTTAGTATCAACCGGTTCCCTCCCTTAGTAGACCCATTCACAGCACAAGAACTATTCCTAAGCTTACGCTTCTTTGCATCTAACACACTTTTGTAAATCTTCTTTTTAGTAATCACCTTTTTAGGTGAAACATAAGGCCTATGAGTAGGCCTAAACTTTGTGTTTGCACTAAATGTCTTTCCCCATGCTTTTTCTCAACCCTTTTATCTGCTTTTTCATTTTGAGTTTTGTCCATATTAGCCTCATCCTTACTTCCCGGCACCAACACTTCTTCAACTTTAGTTACAATATGTTCAATGTGCAAGTCCACCTTACCATTATGTTCAATGGAATAATTGTCCACTTCTAAAGCATGATTATCCAAAGTAAAACTAACACATTCTCTACCTGATTTTCTCCATTGTACCACTGTATATAGCATCAATGTTATTTTCTATGTATTCCATTGGTGGACCGCTCCTAAACTTTCTTCTATGGTATAACAATAGTGAAAGACATCTCTATACCAATAAAGAAAAATAACAGTTTCCAACAACCAAAACCAATAAACCTAACTGCACATGAGCCAAAATAAAGTAATAATTCATGTAAGATTTTAGAAAAAAATTAATCGTCCTTATTCCTAACCCTAACATGCACCAATCATACCCTACATAAAAAATTCACAAATTAAAAATTAGGGTTCAAAGGTAATGAAAGGCGTGCCTTTTATGGAGTCTCATGCACACTCACTTGGTCAAAGCTTTAGAGTTGAAAACAACAACATATTTATCTAGCCTTGATGTTGGCTATGAGATACGTGAAGGAAAAGTGGTGTTAAGTAAGTGTGAAGAAGTAAGCTTGAGGGGTGAAAACCTAAAGTCAATTTGAGGTAAAAATACGGAAGAAAGGAGGAAAAAATCACTTGGTCCTTTTTCAATAACTTTCTAAAGTCAAACTGAGTACATCTAATTAAAGTCAGTTTAAGGTTTGATTCATTTAATCCATGTCAACAAAACAAAAAATAACAACATAACACGTGGGTTTACTTATCATATCCATCATTAGTCTACATCATTATTTAATAAACATTTTAATGACAGGGTGTTAAACAAACGTTAAAAATATTTTGGGGGTGTTTTAACAACAAAAAGAACTTCCAGGGGGTAATCATAGTTTCATTTAATTCTAGAATCTTTTTACATAATTTTAGCCTATATATAAGATTTTTGGCCATTTTGAAATATCAATTTTAAAAGATATAAAATATCTCCCTAAATCATATAAATAATTTCATATAATAAAACTCAATATATAGATGCCTTTTTTCAACAAACTTTTATGCCCACAGATGACATCAACTATGAAAAGTGGTTTATTCAATTGAAATTGAGTATTATTTTCCCTTTATTGGTGTAAAGATTATAAAAATATCATATTTTACATATCCATGTAATATGGAGTTCTTGTGTTCCTAAAGTCCATGTAAAATGTTTTATCATTTTGTCGGGCTCAAACTTATTCTAGAAGTATAGAAATATTTCTTTTTGGTTTAAATGTAACATGACTCAAGATTAAGATTAAGATTGATAAGCCTACTTCTAGTTCTAAGTTCTATTTCCATTCCAAAAGCTAAGTGGATGCTTAAACTTAGTGGTGCAAGAAATAATCACTAAATTGGTATTTTGTTAACAACTTATTAGAGATGAAACCAAGTATGATCGTTATAAATCATAAAAAATATTGAGTTTTAATGCAGTTACATTTCTTGATACTCGAATCATATTCTACACATATAAGATATATGACTTGCTATTTTGAGTGTTGGAATAATATAAGTGCAATGAAAAAGCTATAGGTTCACGGAATAGGCTGCATTAAGCATTTCCTAAGAATTTTATGATCTTTGTCAATCTTGAATCTTTTATACAAAACAACAACAATGAACTTAACTAAGAAAATAAGGAGTCTTCATATATGCCTACAAAATCATTCCATGCATGTATGTATTTTGGAAAATGCCTTTTTTGTATGGATTTGATAATGTAATTTGAAAGAACTAAAAGTATACCATAAGTTGCATTATCCACTTCCTAAGAATCATGCCTACAACTCATTTTCATTCTTGAACAATACATATAAATGATGGTGTGTATTCTCCACTAGCTAGCCTATGATTAAGAATTTTATATTCCTGTGTTTGCAATTGCCCTGAATAATAACCAAATCTGCTACCTATAAGTCAAACTCAAGCATCCTACCTAGCCATGCATGAACATAGTTGATGCATGCATGGCATTGCCAATCTCATTTAGAAACGTTTTTCCTTTGCAACATGCTTTGGAGAGTAGCAACGAATTATCTTTCTAACATCCTTTTTAATAGAGAAGAATGCTGAGACCAGAGCAATATACATGGTTGGATAGATATGAATAGCTTTTGAATAAGTAAAACCAGATTTTCCCATAATGGACTCTCTAATTAGACCCCACATAAGAAGAAGTATTCCAAAAAGGCTCATTCTCCCTGGTCTTATCAAACCTGTGATTGCTCCTCCCACTGATAAGTAGCTTCCTACTAAAACCTGCATGAGGAACCCAACTTCAAAATGAGTCCCAAAGCTTAATCCTTCAAGTACTTTATTAATTCATCAATATGATTGTTGTTAAAACTGGTTGCACCGGCCTCGTCAAACCGGATGAACTATGTGTAATGGGTATCTTAGTTTAGTGATGGATCTGATTTCAAAAACATCGATGAATATTAAAAGAGGTATTATTTTTAGTTACCAATCAATACCTCTAGACGTTGGAGATCTGATATGGCAGAGATTGCCCTTGTATTGAAATTGTTCAAGTTTAGTAAATTGTTGTAGCTTGGGATGGTTTTCTGCTTCCAAATAGCCTTTGCAAAAGCTTCTGGATAGAGAAGAGCCTTCACCATGAAATGAGGGAAGACTTCACTTGCAATTAACTGAGAAGATGTCACTTCTAATGGTGTCTTGCATATTCCCAATCTACACGGAACCCTGGGAAATAAATGGAATCTTTCTAAGTATCATCACTATAATACAAATATCATTGTTCTGATTGTCACCGAAATTTAAAAGTACCATTCCGAAACTTCTTTCCAAGTTTTTGGCATTAATCGTTAAAGGAATAAGGGGAAAACACTACCATAATTTGACCCTGTCAATCAGTGGTAATGCAATCATGAACCTAATCAATGTTATAAATTCTGTCACTTTAATTATCTAATATATAGGAATAGATTCTTCATTTTTGTGTGTTAATTCATCAGTCTATGATGCGGTATTCTAACACAAATTTACTTGTATTAACATTAATCTTTACTAGCATTTGATCAACACAACACAAAACAAACACAATTTTAATTGAAGACGCATTTGATTTCAATCAAGGTTATAATCTTACTGTTGACAAGATGATTTCAAATAATATAAAGAAAATGACAAGAGGCGTCTTTTGGTTATAAAGAGAATTGACCACAAGGACAAATTGGAGTTGGATTAAGTAGATTAATTACCCATGCTTAAGAAAGAACAACATTAAAGATTAGATTTAAAAAAGACGGAAGGGGTACATCATTTAAAAAAACTCTTAAAAAATCTTCTTTCCCCCCACATTGTATAGGCGTTTTTGTAAGTTATTGTTTTCTTGTTTATTTTACAGCTTTAATTATTGAATGATATGACTAAAGATAATTAACCAGAGCAGAGGAATTAAAAAAGAAAAGTTTAAGGAAAATTATACCTGAAAATGGGAACTTGAAAAATGATGATAAAGAAATATGTTGAAAAAGCAATCGAGCAAATGAGGTTAGACCATCTCTTAGAAGAAGCCATGGCGGTAATATGAATCTGAGGGAACAAATGCTGCAAACCAAGGTAACACTTTGATGAGTTCAATTTTTTTACCCTAAAATCCCTTTCAATTTTATTTCCTATTTTATAGTTTACAAAACATGGTAATCTAACTCATCTCAAGATTTTATAGGAAAAAAAAAAGAAAGGTTCTGAAAACAACTAATTATAACATAACATGTATTTTCCTATTTCCGTGAAGTTTAACTGGAAATCATTTCGTTGGTAATAATCTATTTGATATCTCATTTGTTCATATTAAAATTAAATAATATTGTAATTTATATCTAAAATGAAAAATCAATAACTATATCGATTTGAAATCAACAAACTATTATTTCCTCTCTTTTTTAAATCATTGATTTGAGATTGAGATATAAATTGATTTTTTAATTTAGGGATGTTGTGTAAATTATAATATACTTTAATTTTAAATTAAGAAAACAAAATCTCAAATAAAATACAATAATCATGAATGGTCATTAACTGAATGAACCATTAAAACTTAATCTTATTTAACATTTATGTATCAATATCCTCAAGGAATCTTATTTTTGGTGTACTCAACTTTTAAAAAAACAATACATGTATTATATTCCAATCTTTTTATGTTTGTATGTTACCTTTTGTTTTTATATTAATTATTCAAATTTTGTTGACTAAAAAGTTGATATGGTGGATGATATTTGATCCGGTCTGAATACTGGTCCCCAATGTTATGACGTCAGAATGACCTCTAAGGAGGGAAACCGGTGTCACAGTTCAGATGATGCCACATCGGATATCCGTTGTACTTTCATCCGTCCTCATTCCATCAGACGTTCTATTCGTCCTCGCTACAACGGATGCTTCATTCGTTCTCATTTCATGTCGATAACCGTTTGCTTTAGGGTCACTGTGAGATAAGAGTTCCTTATAGCTTATCAGCGAAGATACCCTGCATAGCGGAATGTGTCAATGTCAATTACCTCAGAGAGTAAGTACATGTGTCAGTGAAATATGCGGAAAGGTGATTGTCCTCCATCCTTATCACAGGATCGTACTTTGATAATTGACCTACCCCCCTGACACACTCTGAGTACTGAGCCACTTTGATTGACACACTTCACACGCTATCAGAGCCAATGGGCCCACTTGCACTCAACGATTCATTTCCTACGTTCAACTATAAATAGCACAATGAAAAACACATGCAAGGTTACGTTGTCCTAACTCACTTTTTTACTATTGCATTGCTTGAGTGTTCACTGAGTTCATACACTCTTCTAACTTGAGCGTCGGAGAATCTTCGCAGGTGGCACCACCTTTTGCCCCCTCTCAACGTGAAACGTCGGTGTGAAGGATCTCCAGGACAACAAGACGGTTTCTTCCACTGAGAGATCGGATTGTAACACCGGATACCCACTGTACCGGTGTGTAAACCCTAAAACACCTAAACTCTTGTAACTGGTCCCACACCGGATCCTAGACCCCGGTTCAGACCAGTTCATTGGCACGCCCAGTGGGACGCGTTAGAGTTATTCCCACTTTTCGTAGAAGTTTGGTTGTCAGAATGGAGGGTGATGGACGTGATTTTGTTGATGGTCATGTGGAGGATATGACCCACCAACAGATTGGAAGGAGACTCATCTTTGAATCTCCTGTTACCAATACTCGAAGGATGGTGCAAGTGCCAACCCCTGATCCTCGTGATGAGGTTATTAGGCAGCTCAGGGAGGAGTTGATGGAGTTGAAGCGGGAGAAGAGAGGAACTGGGGACAGGGTAACGTCCCACGCAGAAGAGGCTCACCATGCATCAGTGAGGGAAAGATCTACAACCCTCCAATACTCAAAAATCCCTATGTACGAGGAGAGGAAGCAGACCCAAGACTCTGGTGATAGGGTCAGTACCAGGAGAAGGGAGCAAGCAGTGGTGACCTCTGGTGTTTATAGACTCAGTGTTCCTTTCTCGAGGAGACTGATGAATGTCGTCATCCCTAAGCACTTGCAAACGACTCAGCCACTGTCAATCGGCAAGTACAATGGAGAAACTGATCCCACTAAACACCTGGATGCTTATGTGTATGAAGCTATGTATCTGGGAGCTGATGAAGACGTCATGTGCAGGATGTTCCCAAGAACACTGACGGAGGAGGCTCTCAGCTGGTTTAAGAGCCTGCCCTTAGGATCCATAGATTCTTGGGAGGAAATGGCAGCTGCGTTTGAAAGCCATTTCGTCATCTCCAGGGACATCCCAAGAACTTCTCACACCTTGGCCCAGATAAGGCAGGGAGAGACCGAAACTCTTAAGGAGTTTTTGAAGAGGTTCTACAAGGAGGCTGCTTTGGTCCCCAACCTCACGGAGGCCATACAGCTCCATATTGTAGTGGAAGCTTTGTAACCTGGATCCGTTTTTGCCCTATCTTTGGCAAAGAGCCCCCCAACAACCTTCGAGGAGTTTCGAAGGAAAGCTTCCAAGTACGTGTGTATAGAAATGCATTTGGAGGCTACAACAGCTAGAATGAAGCCTCCAGTACCCTCTCAGCAGCCACAGAGGGAGAAAGAGAGGATAAGACCAGAGAAGCATACCTTCCGAGAGGACTTTGCAAACGTTCGACCTTATCAATGAGACAGGCGCGTCTCGTCTTTCAGTAACTATGCTCCTCTAAACGCCAGGCATTCCCAAATCATGAGGGAGGTTGGTTGGCCAACGCTCAGTGTTTTTAGTATAAGGAAGCCACCCCTAGTCAAAAGAATTGGTAACCCAAGGAAATATTACGCCTTTCACCAACAAACTGGTCACCACACAGACGAGTGCAAAGCGTTAAAGAATACAGTGGAGACCCTTATTAGGGAAGGAAAGTTGAAGCAATATTTGTTCAGAGAAAGATCCTCTGACGAGCTTGATAGGATGGACAAAAGGGGGAGAGATCCAGACGATGAAGATGACAATAGTCGTAACCCAGTCAGGAAGTTTACTGCTGCCGAAAAGTAGAAAGAAGTGGTAATCGCTGAAGGAGCTCAGCAGAACAATATGCCTCAGCAACAGAGGCAGGGAAGGCGTAAAGTGATTGAGATGATTGCTGGAGGATTTGCTAGAGGAGGAGCATCAATCACAGCCCAAAAAAATCACCACCAGATGATTTTATCTGTCCAGGGCAAACCCAGAGATAACCGCCCTTTCAGGGACGGTGTGGCAGCCCCGATGGTGTCATTTACCGATGATGACTTTGGCCCAACGATCCTAGGAGGAGACGACGCAATGGTGATCATCACTGTGATTGCTAACAAGGATGTGAAGAGGATCCTCGTTGACCAGGGAAGTTCTTGCGATGTAATTTTTTATAACTGTTTCAAAAGAATGGGTTTTAATGATGCAGATCTGCAGCCGTACACATAAGAGCTCACAACGTTTAATGGGGCGAAGCAACCTACTAAAGGGTATCTTGATACCCTCATTTCTTTTGAGGGAGAGCCTGGTGCAAGAACGGTAAAATCGAGAATTCTGATGATCGATGTGGAATCCCCCTACAACGGGATTATAGGCCGTCCAACCCTGAATGCAATGGAAGCAATTGTGTCCACTCCTTACCTCTTGATTAAATTCATTGACAAGGACAACAGTGTGTCCTCTCTCCGTGAAGATCAAGAGATGGCTCGATACTATTATAACCTGAGCCTCAACATGGTTAAGTTGGAAGCATTTAATAAGAAGAGGAAGCTGAACGATGGAGGAACAACGGCTGGGTCTGTCAGTCTGATTGACTTGGACCCCAAGGCAAAATTGAAGATCGACCCTCTTAACCCCTCAAAGCCCACACCGGACGGTGGTTCTAGGGACGTCGTCTTAGGAGATTCCCCAAAGAAGGTCACGCACATTAATGATAACCTGGAGGCAGGCATGGAGCAGCGTTTGTTAGCTCTCTTGTAGGAGTTTAAGGACCTTTTTGCATGGACTGCAGCAGACATGCCTGGGATGGACCCTGATTTCTATTGCCACAAACTTGTTGTTTACCTAGAAACGAGACCGGTGGCCCAGAAGAAGAGGAGGTTGGGACCGGAAAAGCAGAAGGCAGCATGTGAGCAAACAGGGGAACTGTTGAAAGCTGGTTTTATAAGGGAGATTCGTTATTCATCCTGGCTTTCCAATGTAATGATGGTGCAAAAAGCTAATGGCAAGTGGAGGATGTGAACGGATTATGTGGACCTTAACCGGTGTTGCCCCAAGGATCCATATCCTCTCCCAAATATTGATTGAATGGTAGATGGCTCATCTGGTTATCAGTACCTCAGTTTCATGGATGCTTATTCTGGGTACAATCAGATTCTGATGTGGGAAGGAGATCAAGAGAAAACGGCCTTTGTCAATGACCGGGGTGTTTTTTGTTACACCGTCATGCCATTTGGATTGAAGAACACTGGTGCTACTTATCAGCGCATGATCAATCAAGTATTTAAAGGAATGCACACTAAGCTGGTGGAAGTATATATCAATGATATCATTGCAAAGACTCTTGCTGGAGGAGATCACATTAAAGATCTGCGCCAAGTGTTCACTAGGCTACGACAGTATAATATGAGGCTAAATCTACTAAAATGCATCTTTGTAGTTCCAGCGGGGAAGTTTCTAGGCTTCATGTTGACCCAGTGGGGTATTGAGGCCAATCCTGGAAAATGTCGAGCCATACTGGATATGCAAAGCCCTAAGAATCTGAGGGAGGTGTAATCATTGAATGGGAAGGTAGCCGCTCTAGCTCGGTTCATGCCCAAGATGGCGCATAGATCTCTTCCTCTATATAAGGCATTGAAGAAACACAAGAGTTTTGAATGGGGAGAGGAGCAGGAACAAGCTTTCTAGTAGCTTAAGGCCGTGCTTTCAAGTCCACCAATTTTGGTAAAGCCTGACCCTGGTAAGACTCTGATTTTATATTTGGCAATTTCTGATGAAGCTCTAGGCGTGGCCCTGGTTAAAGAAACTCCAGAGGGGCAGAGGCCGGTGTACTTTACCAGCAAGACGTTCCAGGGGGCAGAAGGAAGATATCAAAAGATTGAGAAGGCTGTTCTAGCAGTCGTGTGGGCTTCACGATGTTTGAGGCCATATTTTCATACGCACCCAGTTCTTGTGAAAATGGATTTACCCCTCCACTCAGTACTTAGCAAGCCAGATCTGGCTGGAAGGATGATTAAGTGGTCTATCGAACTTTCTGAGTTTGAAATTTCTTATGAACCTCGAGGCGCTATTAAAGCTCAAGTACTGGCAGATTTCATGGTGGAAATGACAGGCTCGGATCAAGCCACACCTCGAGCGCATTGGACCATTTACGTTGATGGATCATCGAACAGTAAGGGTTGTGGAGCCGATGTTGTAGTGGAGAGTGATGATGGTGTGCATTTAGAAATTTCCCTTCGGTTCAATTTTAAAACCTCTAATAATCAAACTGAGTATGAGGCATGCCTGGCCGGCCTCCGAGCGGTGATTGACATCGGGGCATCAGCAGTTACATTGTCTAGCAATTCACAGCTAGTGATTTCATAAATCCAGGGGGAATATCAGGTCAGAGAGCTACAACTTCAACTATACTTGAATTGTGTGAATGAGTTGAAGGGGAGATTCGATGTTCTAGAATTCAAGCATGTACCAAGAGAGGAGAACACCAGAGCGGATATCTTATCAAGGCTTGTAAGCATAAAACAGCTTGGCAGTACAACGATGGTAGTTCAGAGCACATTGACAACACCAAGCATCCCTCTGTTTCCCTCTTTGAATGCCATAATGGTCAATTATCCTTATGAGAATTCTTGGGTCATCCCTTACATCCGCTATCTGGCAGATGGACAGCTCCCTACTGATGAGAAGAAGAGGAGACGAGTGAAAAGAGAACTGTCGTACTTCACCATGGTTGATGGTGTTCTTTACAAAAGGGGATTCTCTGTCCCGTACCTCCTTTGTTTGAGAGAAGACGAGGTACAAGCAGTGTTGGAGGAAGTACACGAGGGGCAGTGTGGGCACCATGCTGGAGGTCAGAGCTTAATGAGAAAAATCCTCAGGGCTGGTTATTGGTGGCCCACGGTGAAGCAGGATTCAGCAGATTTTGTGAAAAAGTGTGATGCTTGCTAAAGATTTTCCAATCTTCATCACACACCGGCCCAAGAACTCTCTTCATCCGCTGTACCCTGGCCGTTCTACCAATGGGGCCTTGATATCTTGGGTCCATTCCCCACCGCTCCAAGAGGTATCAAATATTTGATTGTGGGGGTAGACTACTTCACCAAGTGGATCGAGGCTGAGCCTGTAGTGCATATCACATCTGTGCGGACAAGGCGCTTTGTGTATAAAAATATCATAGCTCGATTTGGTGTTCTAGGACGGATCGTGACTGACAACAGCACCCAATCACAGACAAAAAGTTTATTGACTTGCTCAAAGGACTGGGGACAGTCCAAATATTTTCATCTGTAGAGCACCTCCAGACGAACGGCCAGGCTGAGGTAGCTAATCGGGAGGTGCTGAAGGGGTTGAAGAAGCGTCTTGGAGAAGCGAAGGGGGGTTGGACTGATCAGTTATGCCATGTTTTATGGGCATACCGTACTACACCACACTCCTCCACTAATGAATCCCCATATCGGCTTACTTACGGGGTCGAGGCGATGATACCAGTAGAGTTACAAACCAGATCAGCCCGGGTGGAATATTTTTCAGCAGAGGATAATGATGCCAATCTGGCATCAGAATTGGACGTTCTTTATGAGTTAAGAGAGGGAGCATTTGTCAGAGACCAAGCGATAAAGGCTAAGGCAGCTCTCCGGTACAACAAGCGTGTCCAATACAGAGCATTCAACACAAGAGACCTTGTTTTGAGGAAGGCAAGTGTGGGCAATAAATTTGCTTATCAAGGGAAACTAGCACCAACATGGGAAGGCCCTTACAGAGTTTCTGAGGTAACAAGAAAGGGATCATACCGACTCGAGGAGCTCGATGGAACCCCAATTCACAATAAGTGGAACACTCAGAAGTTATGTATTTATTACAGTTAGTTGGTAAGACGGCATGTACTCTTTTTCCTTACTTGAGTTTTTTCCCATTGGGTTTTCTCAAGAAGGTTTTAACGAGGCATGACCCTAGCTACGCTCCTTTTGTAATATCTATTCAACTTAATGTAAGTGCAATTTACGACTCTATCAATCTCACTCTCTTATTTGTATGATGTGATTTATAGCTATAAGCCGTCCTTTAACGAAGGCCTTCAGGACGGATGATCTCAACTACCCATCCTGTAGTTGACGATGTAACTCCTCGAGGGACGTTTGAAGATCCTCAGGACGGATGATCTCAACTACTTAGTCCGTAGTTGACGATGTAACTCCTCGAGGGACGATTGAAGACCCTTAGGACGGATGATCTCAATCACCTATTCTGGGTATTGACGATGTAACTCCTCGAGGGGGAAATGGGTTGTAGGATTGAACCGAACACCGTCTGAAGGCTTGGATTGTAGGATTGCACCGAACTCCAAGTATGGTTAGTAGGATCGAACCGAACACCATTTGAAGGCTTGGGCGTAGTAAGCTGGTTCATCTTCGAAACACACTAAACCCCGAGTAACGGGCGCAGTAGGTTCAGGATTAGCCCTGATCCGAACCCCGTGTTGAAGGCCCGGATTGTAGGAATTAAACCGAACTCTGGGTACGGTTAGTAGGATCGAACTGAACACCGTCTGAAGACTTAGATTGTAGGATTGCACCAAACTCCAAGTATGGTCAGTAGGATCGAACCAAACACCATTGAAGACTTGAGTTGTAGGACAAGACCGAACCTCAAGAGAAAGGTGTAGTTCACTAACCTTTTACAAACTCATACCGAAACCTACATGAAGGCTTGGAGGAAAGGGTTGTACCAAACTCCAAATATAATTTTCGTCCTCATCTCCGAAGCATTTAGAATGGGGCGGTTGAACGTGAATATCGCCGTTCTATACCTCCGAGATCGGATGAACCTTTCTAATTTCCAGAAAGTTAAAGGTAACATTTTGCAACAAACTTTCTTTTCCCAAAATACTTATACTCGGGGACAGGGCATACTTTAACTTATTTGTTGCTTCTCTGATTACCATTTTTGTTATCTTACTTCGTGTTGATAAACACGCTTTAAACAGCAATATAGCTAAGCAGAGCAGATTTGTAAGGTATTGAAAAGGTAAAGTATTATGCATACGACTAAGTTATCCAGCAACTGTATATTTGACACAAATGATTGAAGAGAAGCAAAAACAAATCTTATTTTTATGAAGAAAATTTTATGTGTCTCAAAGTGTTAAAACTGGAGCTGATCCCAGTACACAGCTATAAATGAATGCATAAAATCAAGAAGCAGGTAGTTGATTCTCCGAGGTGGGCACTTCCGCTCTCTCCTCTTCAGCTCCCTCAGTTTGAGCCTTATCTGCTCTGGTCTCTGGGCCAGTTTGAGCACCTTCTTGTGTTTCACCTTCGGAGCCAAGATTGGACAGTGTAGGTTCCAAGCTTTGACCCTCCGGAAGTGGAGGCAGTTCATAAAGAGCTTCGTGAGGGTCCTGGTGCGAGCCGTCCTTCTTCACTTCGATAAGTTTCCCTCCTTGAAACTCATAGAACGGATCCAATCCATACAGATTAAGCTTCACATCAGGGTTGCGGTAAAATACTTGACGAAGTGCTAGGCCGAAGGATTCATAAGCCACCTTCTTGCATATTTCCAAGGCTTTGGCAGCCTTGGCCTTAGCAGCAGATAATTTCTTCTGAAGTTTGGCAAAATCCTCCTCCGATGGACCAGTGCTTGTACTCTCCTTCTTCAGCTCTTCGATCTGGGCCTGTATTTCCTTCCGAAGGATCTCCCACTCCCCTAGGCTTTTATTGTAACCAGCCTCCATTGTTTTGAGATCGTCAGCAAGCTTGGCCGATCTCTTTTTCTCTAATTATAGCTCTTCTTCAAGGAGTGGGATGGACTTATTTTGCTGTTGAAGCTCAGTGACCTGCCGCTCTAAAGCCTTGTTGGCAAAGTGAAGCTGACTGGTTTCTTCTGTCTTTTTCTGAAGTGTTTCCTTGGCTTTCTCCAGCTCAGCCTCCATACCCCTGCGAATCTCAGCTTGCCTGGCTACCCAGTTTTCCTTCTTGGCGATGTCGGCTTCAAGTTTTTCAACTTGCTCCATATAATCCGCCTTCTCGCTCAAGGAGTCCAAGAGGTCGGATAGCTCATCCAGTTGCCAACGGCCAGCCTTGCAAGCACCTTGAACTTCAGCAGCATCGAGGGAAGGGCGGAGACAATACCTTGCCTTTGGAAGAGTAGGGGGTGCAGACCCCTGGAACCAGAGATAGGGTGAGAGAAAGGATTCACCTGGAGGATCAAATGCTAGGGAAGGACCGCTCCCAGAGTGCGGCCCAGACATGGTCTGTGAGGGAGGGGCAATTGAGTTAGAGACCGGTTTCTTCCCTTTGTCCTTTTTTAACCCAGATTCCTCAAAGGTTTTTTGACGCTTCTTTGCGGGGTCACTAGAGGGAGGCTTCTCCATGCCCGAAGTCTTGACCAGATGCCTCTTTTTCTTCTTTTTCTCTGGGACGTCCTCTTCATTACTCTGCTCCGTAGCCTCTGTTTGTTTTTCAGGCTCCTCTTCATCAAGGAGAGGGACCTCGTCTCCTACTGCGGAGGTCAGAGGAATGGTTGGAGCCTTGGTGGAATTCCGCTTGGCTTGAATTTCATTCTCTTCGGAGGAAGAATCGTCATCAGCCAGCATAGTCCTTAGGGACAACATTTCGGGACAGGCTTTTTCAATTTGTTCTGCAAAACAAGGAGAATTGAGTTAGCATTTGGGAAGAAAAATAATTAGAGCGGAATAAATGCATAATGTAACCACAATTAAGAACGGGTATTACGGAGGTAGGTGGTTCGGACATCGTCACCCCCCAGGAGGAGCCTGCAGGAAAACCCCTTGAGGGTCTTTGAGGCCGTCTGCATGGCACTCAGTACCTCGATGGAGTGAGAGGAAAGCTCACTCTCTTCAGTGTAGTAAGCACGGCTCAGCAGCAGAAAATGCTCGTGTGACCAACTGAGAGGGAATTTAGTGAATCCTTCCTTGTTGAGCCAGAAGACCGGCTTGTTGGGTTGAATTCGGACCCGTGTGTAGTAGTGTTTGAAAGAACGTCCGTCCACCTTCGCGGATTCGGTGTAGGACTTAAAGTTCACTATCCTCGAGTCACAACGGAGTGTTATGAATGAAGGCCGCCCTTCTTGTTGACACGGCGGACCACTTGGCAGTAATAAAATAGCTTGGCCACAGTGGCGGTGAAGTTGAAATCCTCTCCTAAAACTTCGAGAGCCCGCACCAGACCCCAGCTGTTGGGATGCAGTTGAGTAGGAGCGCAGTCAAGGAAGCGCAGGATGGCCATTTGAAACTCCGTCAGGGGGAAGCGAACTCCCAAGTTTTGGAAGACGAAGTCGTACATGTAGACCGACCTCTCGTCAGGAACACGGTGGCAGACCCTCTTAGTTCGAAGGGGGGCAAGGACGAGAAAGCATCCCTTGTACTTCTTCTCAAAGTAGATTTTGCAGCGGAGAGTGACCGAGCCGCCCTCTTCATTTACGTGATGAGAAGGGATTTCCAGGAATTCATCTTCGACCCAGCAGTACGGCCTTTCCCTGTTCAGTTTTTCCCAATTCAGCCGGTGTGCCACGACGTTGACACACCCTTCAGTAGTCCGCAGAATCAATGTCTTGCCAGACCCCAGAATCTCCATGGTACCTGATGCACGATGGAACGCATATGTGCTGTGATAGAAGGCAACATCGTCAGAGAGATAGCCTTCGTTACTTGACCCATTCTCAGAGCTGCTGGTGGCCCTCAAGTCAAGGGGATCCTCAGAGCTGCACCGATCAACTAGCGCTCGCGAGGACGAAGTCTCAGCCCTCTCTGAGCGACGAGGCCCAGCCGCAGGAAGATTCACTGGAATCCTTCCTCCACGGCAGCTAGAGGGGGCACGAGAGCTCAGATTCCCCCTGTTTGAGGTACCAGCGCTGCTTGTTCTAGAGCGCATGATTGAAGCAAATGACTAAAGATAATACGGAGGTAAAGGTTAGGGAGGTTACCTAAAAGAAGGAAGAACTTTGTGAGGATGAAAGGCAGCAAGGGAATCTTCAAGAATTTCAGCAGAGGTTCACTAAGCTTGATGGAAGAAATGGATTCTGAAACTCGTTAAGTACCCCTTTTATAGGTAACGAAGAAACACAGTGAATAGCCAAGAGTCGCAATGTTTGTTTCAAAACACAACCTTTAAGATTCAAACGACTTCATCGTTTCGTAACATTAAAGCACGAAAATGGTAACGTGTCAGTAAATGTTCTTCGAAGTGGGCTCGCATAAGTTGAAATCCAGGCCCAATAAGCCCAATCGACGGTTACACTCTTGGGTAATGATGGTTCACGTGTTAAAAAGGGACATTTAATGTCCAATCATTTCAGACGCATTTAATGCATCCCAACCACTCCTCAAATACCAAGAGTTTTGATTTTCAAAAAACTCTTGGGATTTCCCTCAATATGAATCTTTGTCCGAATCCGTTATGGATAACATAAGAAGAGCGGTCACATAGTTGGCAGGGCGGATGTTGAGGAGTTTTCAGAAGGAATTTCTAGAACGTTCCACCGACATCCAGACTTCTCAAAGGCTGTATAGCTCATGTAAGCAACCTAACAGTCCTTCACATAAGCTAGGAGACAAATGATCCAGTCTGGATACCGGTCTCCAATGTTATGACGTCAGAATGACCTCTAAGGAGGGAAACCGGTGTCACAGTTCAGATGATGCCACATCGGATATCCATTGTACTTTCATTCGTCCTCATTCCATCAGACGTTCTATTCGTCCTCGCTACAACGGATGCTTTATTCATTCTCATTTCATGTCGATAACCGTTTGCTTCAGGGTCACTGTGAGATAAGAGTTCCTTATAGCTTATCAGCGAAGATACCTTGCATAGCGGAATGTGTCAATGTCAATTACCTCAGAGAGTAAGTACATGTGTCAGCGAAATATGTGAAAAGGTGATTGTCCTCCATCCTTATCACAGGATCGTACTCTGATAATTGACCTACCCCCCTGACACACTCTGAGTATTGAGCCACTTTGATTGACACACTTCACACGCTATCAGAGCCAATGGGCCCACTTGCACCCAACGATTCATTTCCTACGTTCAACTATAAATAGCACAATGAAAAACACATGCAAGGTTACGTTGTCCTAACTCACTTTTTTACTATTGCATTGCTTGAGTGTTCACTGAGTTCATACACTCTTCTAACCTGAGCGTCGGAGAATCTTCGCAGGTGGCACCACCTTTCGCCCCCTCTCAATACGAAACGTCGGTGTGAAGGATCTCCAGGACAACAAGACTGGTTTCTCCCACTGAGAGATCGGATTATAACACCGGACACCCACTGTACCGGTGTGTAAACCCTAAAACACCTAAACTCTTGTGGCTGGTCCCACACCGGATCCTAGTCCCCGGTTCAGACCAGTTCAATATTTGTATAGTTTATAGGGAAAACATTTGAGTTTATTTGGAAAAAAGTTAATTACCTATTTAGTTTTTTAATACTTATTCAACATCAATTTTTTCCCAAAAGTTTCTAATTTGTTAAGTCCTTTACGAATTAAAAATTATTTTGTATTTTCAATAATTAAAAAATTTACTAAACAATCCGCAAATTTTGAGGTATTAACTTCATTTTTTCAATCACATCTTATATATTATCTATATTCCATATAAATTATTCTTCTATGAATATGTCATATATATTCAACTTGGTAGAGAGAAAGAATAAAAATAAAAAAGATAAAAATTAAATTACTAATTAGTCAAGTAAGAGATGTTTAATCATTTTAAACTAAGGTATCAACTCTCAAGTTCTAGTTTTGTGTGTATAAAAACATTTCCAAAATACTATTTTCACCATATATAAAAATTCTCTCATTATTATAAAATGTATTAATATAATTATTTTGCATGTAGTAACAATAAAAGTGCATTATACTATAATGATATGATATAATAATAATATATTAATTTTTTATAACAATATTATTTACTAATATAATCCATTTTATTATTGGTATAGATTTATTCTATCTAAACTCACAATTATGTTAAGAGTTTCAATGTTAAACAAAAATATGTAACAATAAGGATAATTCTAACCTCATAACTAGTAAATAATATTTTCTTTTTTTGTCGAGTACACTATGTTGCGACTGGGGTCCCGGGTCATGACGCGGACTAGGAGAATACAATAAAAAGAAAATGAAACCGGATTGGACTAAGGCCCTTAGGAGGCTTAAAAAAAACTAAAGGGTTTAGGGAGTCGCTACTAATATTTATTAAGGAAAATATCAGGAAAACCTTTCAATGATACTGATTTTTAAAATGAGACTCTATTTTGTCTGGGAGCCGAATTACAGGTGGGGAAGGTATTAGCACCCCACATGTCTGTCCTAAAACGGTTACCCAAATTGATCATGTATAATTTTTTCAAAAATGATTATTAAATATTTCATCCTTCATAAGAAATACAACAATGATAGATGTTATTTACAGACAATGTACACTTGAATAATGATAATGAGGAAAAATATAAATAGAAATTAAATTAAATTAAATAATAGGACATATAATCTAAATTTTTATTTTTTGAGTTCAAAAGAAAATGAACAAACAAGTGATTAAAAGACAGTAAAATAAAATAAAAATAAAAACAAAAATAATAAGACATCTCGTCTAAATTATTTTATTCTGAATTTGAAAGGAAATACACAGATAAGTGCTTAAAAGACAGTCAGAAAATAATAAGACGTCTCGTCTAATTATTTTTTGATTAATTAAAAGATAATCTATTGATTTTAAGAAAAAACATGATTCATAATATTTTTAAAATAAATACACAAATAAATAAATGAAAATCTACAAATAGATTGACATAAGAAGGAAAAATAGAATTAAATATATCAATGTGAAAAGAAAGGAATATATATATATATATACTTAATTAATTAGAACTAACAAGTGAATTTTATTCAATTATTTTTTTTGAGAAAACAAGATTAATAAGATGTCTCATCCTAATTAATCTCATTTCAAACTAAAAAGATAAATAAATAGATAAAAGAAGGAAACATAAAATAAAATAACAATAATAAATAAATAATTACTTATAAAAATAACTTATAATAAAATAAAATAAAATGATAGTCAAATGATTATGTAAAAGATAACTACATAATTATTGGAATAAATAAATAAATAAATGCCAAAAAAGATAAAGTGTAGAAAAATAAATAAATAAAAATAAAAGTGTAGAAAAATAAATAAAGAAAAATAAAAATATAGAAAAATAAATAAAGATAAATAACTATAGAAAAATAAAATGCAGAAAAATAAATAAAAATAAAAGTGGAAAAAAATAAATAAAGAAAAATAAAAGTACAGAAAAATAAATAAAGAAAAATAAAAGTGTATAAAAATAAATAAATAAATAAATAACTGCAGAAAAATAAAGTACAGAAAAATAAAGTGTAGAAAAATAAATAAATAAAAATAAAAGTGTAAAAAAATCAATAAATAAAAATAAAAGTACAGAAAAATAAAAGTGTAGAAAAATAAATGAATAAATAAATAACTATAGAAAAATAAAGTGTAGAAAAATAAATAAATAAAAATGAAAGTGCAAAAAAATAAATAAAGAAAAATAAAAGTACAAAAAATATATAAAAATAAAAGTGTAGAAAATAAATGAATAAATAAATAACTGGAGAAAAATAAAGTGCGGAAAAATAAAGTATAAAAAAATAAATGAAGAAAAATAAATTGAATGAAATATGATATCACAACAAAATATCACAAAATAAAATAATAACGATAACAATGATAACAAATACCAAATATAAGGCAACTAAAAAAAATTAAATGAAATTATGATCCTAATTATGACAATCAAGTTATAAATTAAATTCCCTAAAAAATTGTAATATTAATAAAATAAAAATAAATTAAAAAGATAAATAAATATTCTCGTATTTATTAAAAATACCTTACACTACAAGAAAAAGTATTTTTAGTAGAGGTTTTTTTGTTTTGTTTTTTGTGTGGGTTTAAACCCCTACTAAAAGTATTATCCATAGTTCATCTTTCCCCTACAAAATCATGTATAGTTAATAGTTTACCCATGGTTTTAACCAACCATGGGTGGTTGTGATGCTTATCCATGGTTCATAAACCTCTACTAATTATACTTGGTTCATAAACCTCTATAAAATACCTATAATTCTTAAACCTTTACTAATTATACTTGGTTCCTTTATAAAATACTTATAATTCTTAAACCTCAACTAATTATACTTGGTTGTCAACCCCAACTATTTTAATTTTACCTTTTAAGTAAATTTTTAAATTTAAATTATGCATGAATTTTTTTTTCTAAGAACTTATCATAAAATTAAAAACAGAATAATAAGGACCAAAAAAAATTTATTCAATTGACTTCTAACATTACTTCCAAGTTCAACCCATTACATTACAAGATTAATTAATTGGTTAAACTTTGAGCAATTCTTGATTAATTGTACTGCATATGTGAACTAATTAGTATGAAACTCAATTGATATGTAGAAAATCAAACAAAGAGGAGATAAAAGACATTCATTACTTTATACTTTATGAAGTATAAAGTATTTTTACTATATTTTTAAAATTAACTTTTATATCAATAAAGAAAAAGAAAGGAAATTTTCAAGAAGGATTCAAAAATAGAATCTTATAGAAAAATATTACCAATTGAAATTTTAAATTTAGAGATTAGAGGGTCAAAAAATTATATTACTGGTTAATTGGTTACTGAGCCAAACAAAATAAAGATGATAGATACCAATGGAAAATGATCAAATAATTATATTACTAGTTAATTGGTTACTGATTGAACTACACCTAATTTTCCAATTGTTGTTGGCATGCCTTACGTGGTAAGTGAACATATAAAAATGAAAGGCACTTGGCATGCATTCTATCAGAATATAGCAAGAAAACAACAACATGCTATGCACATGCAAGAGAATCTAGTGAACTAGCTAGTTAACAATTATTTAATTTGAATTGGATTGCTTTCAAGGAGGGTCTTCTAATTGGTAATATACGTATAGTACAAGTCTACAAGAATAATTTGTACTATATGAAATATATGTGATCCACTGATTTCGTTTGCTTAGGACATACAAACATATACTCAACAAAACATTTTACCATTTTGAATTCCTTATTCCCCGCTACATGGTCATCTTTTCATTCCCCTAAAACTAGAGTTTCTATAATGAAAGCAAATTTTAACCCCTATTTTTGTACATCTTTTGACTCATAAATTTACATTACTATTACTAGTGTTTAATGTTGTGCCAAACCATAGTTTATATCAACAAAAAAATTAGAGAGAGTGAGCAAACCATAGCTCCTCATAAACAACTACACAATCTGCCAGATTTCTCCTAGTCCTGTAACTCTTGTAAACTTTTTGCACCTTTATTGCAGCTTCATCAAGCTTAGAAGAGGGCCTTGGGGAGATCATTGCTTCTGGTTTCTATGAAAAAAATTCTTTTCTTGAACAATTCCTCTACCTCCTTTCTTGAACCAGAAGTCTCTAAAACTAGATATTGGAATGAGAATGTGGTTGGGAGCTTCAAATTTTCCACCTTCCTTCTCTTCAAGCCTGTAGATTCTCCAGTAGTAATCTCAGCTATCTGATTAGGCTTATGAAAATCATTGGATTTTATGTCTTTCTTGAAACTCACTATGATATCTCCTTTCTTGCTTATTGCTAACATTCCCATCCATATGCAAAATTTAATAACACACTACTTTGTACTTTCTAGTAATGGATGTAAAATAATCAGAAACTGATCCTCAATAATGACACATTTAATGCATAAACTTGCCTTGTCTCAGGTGCATTTACATGAAAACATGCAAAAATAATATCAATGACCAAATTAGTCATTGAGAAAGATTTATAAAGTTATCATGAACCAAAAGAATAATCATAAAAAAAACAATATGGTACTACAAGAGCTCCATCTATATGAAGGGTCAAGAGAAGGGTCGGCCAAAAGAAGGGTCGGCCAAAAGAATAATCATATTAAGCATTTTTCAAAACTGAATAATGAGACAAAATGAGATAGCTCGAAATAATAGTAGTTGAAGAAATGAAAAAAAATTAACATAAGCCTTACTAATATTAAGAGAGCTTAGAAGGGTGAAACAGAAATTCACCTGGTAGTACAAAATCAGCTTATTTATAGTTTCATCTATGCTCTAGAGTTTAGTCTTTGAAATGGCACTTCTTGATCTCTTTTATATTGCACAAGTTTGAAAACGCATTAGGTAGCTATTAAAATATGTCAGAGATATACAATAGAATATACAAAAATGATATATGTTTAATAAACATTAGTAGGCTCAAAGTATAACCTATACTGTTGATTCAGGGGCAATGGGTGTCCATTCTTCCCTATGATTAGAACTTGATTGGGATTATCATCTGATGGTATTGTAACACGAATGTCATCTGGAAGCGACCCACTTCTTACTGCCAATAATTCCATATTCTGCTGCTAAAATAACATGCATGGTTGATTTTTCTATATAAAAAATTCATGTCTAACAGCAATATAAAATGTTCACAGCCATTAAATTTAGCCAAAAAAATAAGCACATGTTTATACAGTAACATAAGGAAGCTAAAAACTTGATTACTGACAAGAAACACACCAAGTGTTATATCACACATTTGTAATATAAAATTTTAAAAAACCTTTCTAATAATATCCACAACACAAAGCATGTTCACATGTTCTAATGATAAAAAAAATAGCTAAATTATGCTTATTACTAGAACTTTAATCACGTATTTGTCTCATTATTTATTAACATGCAACATGAACAATAATCCTACTCTAATCATGATATCACCTCTACGTATATACACATCATACGTGTTTCATACTCTGCACTATGCATTCTGCCCTACAACACTCTCAACGCACCAGACTTAAAATTCATGTTGTTGGGTTGCATACTCTGTTGACAACCCAACAGCAAAACCAAAAATATTTAATTTAAAATGTATCATAATTAAACTTGTGTTTAGATAACATTAAAATTAGATCAAGAAAGCTCTCTATAGTTAACCTATAATTAAATCCTTTAAAGTGTTATCAAATGTTCAAATCTTACTAGAAAATACTCTGTTTAAAAAACAAAACTCACTCATATATCTCAACATCTCTAATTGATTATACTTCTTTGACTATGTATTGAAATGTACCACTGAGTTCATCCATTTTTTTCTTATATATGAACCCTTTCTCTGTTTTTGACTGTGGTTTTTGTGTGTGGGTGTGTTTGTAGCAAAAGATTGTTATGAGAATGCACATGAATTGCCAAAAGTACCGCACCAAGGCACTCAAGGTTGTTGCAGCAGCAAACAGTTAGTCACAAAAAAAGATACAATATTTTTACAGTGCTGAACTTTTATCTAAATTTTTTATGTGTATGTTTTAGTTTAAAGGTAATTTTATTTTCTTATTCTTAATTACTTACAAGTCGTAGTTTTATAAATGCTCTTTATAAAAAGATTATCTTATATGCCACTGAATTGTCACTACTATTATTCTCTTATCTCCTAGGAATAATGTGCAAGCCTTATCTATACCGATAATGATAACTGTTCTAAAACCATGTGTTCCAGTAAAGAATTACTTACGATATGAAAGGAGAGAGTAACATTTAGGCACTGTCGTGACCAGGATTGCGACGACGGCGGATGAGGTCGAAACGTGAAACGGTGCAGGGAGTCGCCACCAACATTTTTATCCATAGGAAAAACCTTGGAAAAAAAAACTTTAACAAGGCACTGGTTAGGAAAAGTGAGATTTGAGTTCGGGAGTCAGTTACGAGTGGGGAAGGTATTATCACCCCACATCGCCTGTTAAAAATAGTACCAAAGTTGAAAATGCGCATCATGAATAGCCTTAAAAATTATTTTTATTTCCTTTTTTTGAGAATGAAGGAGACAAACAAAATAAAAAAAAGCTCGGAGTAAGATCAACAGGACGTCTCATCCAAATTAATCTTGGCTTTAACGGGGGGAAAACAGGAAAAAGAGGAAAGAAAGCTAACAAGACATTTCATCTAAAATAGTCATCCTTTCGTCAAGCTACCAGATCGGGAAAGAAAAGAGGAGGGGTTAACAGGACGTCACATCCAAGTTAATCCGGGATTTTAATAGAGGTACATACAGAAAGGGAGAGAACGCTAACAGGATGTCTCGTCCGAACTAGTCATTCTCCATCTAGATGTAGGGTCGAAAGGTGGAAGGAGCTAACAGGATGTCACGTCCAAATTAACTTGATTTTCATGAAGAGTGATAACGGCCAGGGAAAAGGGAGAAAATTGTAACATCCTGACCGAGAGTTAGTGGGCAGATTAAGATTAATGGCTGATTAACTAAAAGTGGCTTAGAAAATTACGCATGTACCCTCTTGACTATATAAGTGATTCGGTCTTTCTCTCACTCCTTCATTTACGTTGAGTTGGGAAAAGAAAGTGAGAGTGGAGCATTTCTCCTTCGGTCATGCAGAAGCACTGTCTCTGTTTCCTCCTGAAGTTCAACCAAGCTTCCTCTTTGTCTTCTTCTTCTTCTTCTTCTTCCACTCGAAAGCTGTTAGAATCTCGAGTGGGGCGAGTGTGCAGCGTTGAGCGTCTCAGAGTTGTAGAGATACTCCACTGTTGGTGAGACGGAGCTGCTCAAGGGAGAGGACAGCTTTTAGTTTCTCCAAAGCTGAGTGTAGAGTTGGGCAACTGGAATCAGGGTCGTTTTATTGAGAACAAGTGACTGAAGGAGCGATCGGAGAGCAACCAATCAGAGTTGAAATCTCGAGGAGCTTCTGGAATCCCTTATTCCAGGTAGGGGGTTCTTTACATCTCAAATGCATGGTTTATGGACGGGTTCTGGGTGAAATTGCCATACTGTTTGTTTATAACTGGGAATATGATGATTGTTGTTTTCTGGTTGAGTGATAGTTTAAGAAATACCCAGATTTATGATAGCTATGAGTCGTGTAGTGTTATGTTGATTTCCGTCCATGAATGCATGTTGCTGTTAATGAGAAAGCCGAGTGCATATAGTATGAGTCTGCTATGATGATCTCCGTGTGTGGTTTTATATTAAAATGCATGAGATGCATGTGGATATTATTGTGATTGCCGAGTGTATGTACTGTGAGAATGCTGTGCTAATTCTGTTTATGATTTTATAATGAACTGCATAAGATGTATGTGACGAAATGATAATGCCGAGTGCATATAGCGTGGGACGCTTGATGATTAAAACCATATGCATGTGATTCACCATTGAAAATGCTGAGAGCATATAGCGTGAGATGCTTGTTATCGAAATGGTAATCAAATGAATATGTACGAGATATGATGATAAGAATGCCGAGTGCATAAAGCGTGGGACGCTTGATGATTAAAACCATATGCATCTGAATCACCATTGAAAATGCTGGGAGCATATAGCGTGAGACGCTTAATATAGAAATGGTAATCAGATGAATATGTATGAGATACAATGAAAGACCTTGGGTGGGACTCAAGACAAGCCTACCAAGTGGGACTCGGGGCTGCCCGTAACACTTCCGTTGTCGCTCAGAGTGACTGTGTTACATGAGAGGGCAAATGATTTGGTACCAGTAAAACGGTCGGATCAGCTGGGAGCTGAATAAAAGGTTGAGAGCCTCTATTGCAACATAAAAACTTAATAATGAACAAATAATTCCGAGTGATTGAATGTACGTACTCTGTTATGTGTTGCTGAGAGCAATATGAATTGTATTGTGGTGTGCATATGTTATTGAGAATAACATGATTAATATAGCCTTGAATGATTTGAGTGAATTCTGACTGAATGATGTTATATGAGTAAATTCCGATTGAATGACAGTGTAGGTTGTTGTTGGCTGTGACATCCGAGTGCGAAGTTGAGAATTGGATGATTAATCCGAGTCAATAACTGTCATTTAATATGTAAAATGCTCACCCCTACTTGTGGCTATATTTACAGTGGATATAGGTCGGGATGGAGAATGCCGAGTGAACATCAGCTCTATGAAGAGTATTGTACAGTTGTAGTGTACATATTACGTATAGTTTTGATGTAGCCTTGGCCGGCTCTTATGAACATCGTTCTGTTGAACATATATATATATATATGTATTGAACTACCCAGTATTAAGAATATATGTATATATATATGGTTATGAGGTTGTTGCATTATCTGAGAAGTATTGTTACAGGAGAAATGTTAAAGAGTAAATGGTTCAGTGTGATATATAGATAAGAGAGCCCTTTTCGAGTGAGGAAAGCTTCAAATAGTTCCGAGAGAGATGTGTTCGAGAGGACTACTTCCGAGGGAAGAATAGTCTAGACGTTTTCGAGTGAAACATAGTTGGGAGAACTTCTTCTGAGGGAAGAAAGGTTTAAATGCTCCCAAGTGAGAATTGACTGAGAGAGTTTCTTCCGAGGGAAGAATGGTTAAGATGTCCCTGAGTGAGGTATATTCTAGAAAACCTCCTCCGAGTGGATAAGGCTTACATATTTCTGAGTGAATGAGATTTACATAATTCCGAGTAAGACTTACCCTAGAAAATCTTCTGAGTGAAGAATAGTTAAAGTAATTCCGAGTGAGGCTTAGTCTAGAAAGCCTCTTCCGAGGGATGAAAGGGTAAAACACTTTCAAGGGAATTGAGGTTGAAATGCATCCGAGTGAAATATAACTCGGGGGGGGGGGGGGAACTACTTCAGAGAGAAGAAAAGTTAAAAGGTTCCGAGTGAGGAATGACCGAGTGAATCATTCCGAATGAAGGTTAAAACACCTTGAGTGAACCATGCCTGAGATGGGATCTTCCAGGTGAAGAATAAGGATCTGAGTAAGAACTTCCGAGGGAATTAGCACTTGGTGGGATCATTTCCGAATGAGTGGTGGTTTTAATTCTGAGTGAAAGAACACACCGAGTGAAAGACTCGCTCCAGCGAGTAGGGGCTCGCTCAAGCGTTATCCGCTGGTTTTCGTTTAACCGAAGTTGGGTCTTGCCAAGCGAGTGGCACTTTGACCCGTTTTCTTTTCCCCGACTCAGGGTTGAACGTGAAAAATTTCCCCCTGTCTCGGATTTGTTTTCATTGAGTCAGGATGTTTCATTTTGGTATCAGAGTGGACTTAAACGGTCCAAGGCCAGGGTATGCTTGCTGTGAGTAAGCGGTTGTGTACAATATGACCGGTTGTCATAATTACTTGTGATATTCTATTAGATTTGACATATGCTCGGGCATGATTTGTGGGCTACATGCCTATGAGCTTTTATGTGAGAATGATGGTGAAAGGTAGTACTGTTGGAATGTTGCTTTGGGGTAGAAGATTTGTTACTACCCTGGTCTGGTTGTTCACGAAATACTTAGAGGTTATCTCAAGCATGGGTCGACTGGGGGGAAATAAAATGATGGATGCTGAGACCTTCTTATATACTGAGTTGAATTAATTGGTTCGGTCTCTTGTATAAGCCATGCTAGTGACTCATGGCCAAGGTATGCTTGCTGAACGAAAGGGGTTCGCGTGCTAGAGTTGTTGAGATGGATATCTAAGGATTTGGAAAACCGAGTGAATAATTGATTTAGTTGTGACCCATAAGGTGTGATAACTCTGACTTGATTTAATATAATCCTATACTATTAGACCTTGTGGAATTAGACCCTATGGTTGTCTAGGCTCGGCGACGTTAGGATGCTGTAGGAGTGCCCCACGATGGGTATTAAGTGACCCCTAAGATTTTTAAGTAAGAAGATCTGTTAAACCTTATGGATAGTTGAGCCTTAGTAAAATAATTATATGATAAATCGTTGAGGCTAGAACCGCCATAAGATGAAATGCAAACGATGAATGTGATTGAGAATCATATTGTAACCTTGAGTTGCATAATTAAAGAGAGTTTAGTGAATCATATAGGCTTAAGTTGATTGATGGCCGGTGATGTGTAATGAAATGAAGGATTATTAGACTGTCAGGTTATGGTTTTATGATGGATGAGATCCAATGATGAGCCATATACCCTATGAGGACTGGAAGTCTATTGTCTCTTCTATTGTTGTTACGTGATTGATCCGGTCTGGATACCGGTCCCTAAAGTTATGACATCAGAATGACCTCTTGGAGGAGCAACCGGTGTCACCGAAAGACAGTGTCATATCGGTTATCTGTTGTCACCTCATCCATTCTCACTTCATTGGCTACTCTATCCGTCCTCGCCACGATTGATGCTTCATCCGTTCTCATTTCCACGTCGTGTATAATCGTTTGCCTCAGAATCACTATGAGATAAGAGTTCATTATAACTTATCAGCGAAGATACCCTACATAGCGGAATGTGTCAATGTCAATTATCGTAGAGAGTAAGTACAATCATCAGCGAAATATATGGAAAGGTGATTATCCTCCATCCCAATCTCAAAATCGTACTCTGATAATTGACCTACCCCACTGACACACTCTAAATACTGAGCCACTTTGATTGACACACTTTACACGCTATCAGAACCAAGGGGCCCACTTGCATCCAACGATTCATTTCCTACGTTCAACTATAAATAGCATATTCCAATACACATGCTAGGTTACGTTTTTCTATCTCACATATTTACTATTGCATTGCTTGAGTATTCATTGAGTTTCATATACTCTTCTAACTTGAGCGTCGGAGAATCTTCGCAGGTGGCACCACCTTTCGCCCCCATCGATGCGAAACTCTGGTGTGAAGGATCTCCAGGACAACAAGACCGGTTTCTCCCACTGAGAGGCCGGACTACAATACCGGATACCCACTGTACCAGTGTACAAACCCTAAAACACCTATACTTTTGTGGCTGGTCCCACACCGGATCCTAGACCCCGGTTCAGACCAGTTCAATGATGTACCCTAGATTATGTTGGTGTATGCACTATGAGCTTTTATACTTTTTCATTTGTATCATTTTTCTACTTATCAATAGAATAAATATTTCAGTTTAAAATTGTTTTAAAACATATTTATCCTTGGAGTAATAGGTCATATAAAAATTATTCCTAAAATGTCCCTAGTCAAGTATTTACATGGGGACATGTAAATACACTGAGACTAGTGTGTGAGTGTACTGATGACCTGATCTCACAGATCATAGATATAGATGATATCGAGTCTTCACACGGGTACACATTAAGAGTAATGATGTACTGGACAGACCCACCATGAGAACGTTGCATGGATCGTTACATGATTGTCATAAACGATTCTCAATGTGATAATGGTATATGTAGTCCTTCGACCTGAAGTCACTATGATTCCTACATGAGGAGTTTATTGTTTTAATACAATTAAACGTCTTCTGTAACAAGAGGACTATAAAGATTGTGATTAGGCAATGAACAAATTATGCAGAAGGATGTGAGTGATGTAGATGGGATTTGTCTCTCCTATGTGACAGGAGTGATATCCATAGGCCACTTGATGGAGTAAGACTAAGAAAACGCATGGCCATGCTAGAAAGAATAAATATTAGATATTTATTCGGATCCAGTCTACTCCGGTATCAAGTAAAATAAATTGGGCCGTACAAGGATGACGCGACCATGCCTTGGGCCCAATTAGGATATCGTGACAAAAGGAATAAACATATTAAATAATTATCACTTATAGGTTATGTTGATAATATTCGGACATAATGATGCATTGCTAGATGCCGCTCTTATTTTATATTAATAATAAAATAATTTATTATTAATATGACCGGGTATTTTACCTATAGGGTCACACACAAAGAGTAAGCCCATCAGAAAATGTTGTCTTATTTTAGTTGAACTATGTGAACACCTATTTCAGCCCATCCGCAAATGAAAAGAATTTTTTTTTTTTAAAAAAAAGAAGGGTTGACTCGGAAATGATCATTTCTGAGTGGAAGGACTCGGAATAGATCAAATCCGAGTGGAATATGCCACTGTTGAAGGGAAATCCGAGTAGAACTACTCAGAAATGATCAAAACCGAGTAGAACTACTCAGAAATGATCAAAACCGAGTAGAACTACTCAGAAATGATTGAAATCCGAGTAGAACTACTCAGAAATGATCGAAACCGAGTAGAACTACTCAGAAATGATCAAAACCGAGTAGAACTACTCAGAAATGATCAAAACCGAGTAGAACTACTCAAAAATGATCAAAACCGAGTAGAACTACTCAGAAATGATTAAAACCGAGTAGAACTACTCAGAAATGATCAAAACCGAGTAGAACTACTCAGAAATGATCGAAAACCGAGTAACAATGAAGCATTTCCGAATGGAATAGGCTCCTGTTGGAGAATCCGAGCGGAATGACACATACATGCTCAAATCCGAGTAGAATTACTTAGAATGAATCAATTCTGAGTGGAAAGCTTCCCTGTCAGAGCCATTCCGAGTGAAGAAATTCAAATTTCTAATTCTGAGTGTGAAGAAGTTTATTTCTGAGCGAAAAATGGCCAAAATTCGAACTTCCGAGCCATTCCAATCGGTTCCCAACCAATCCTCACTCATCCGAGTCCTCCTTTACCCACTTCCGAGCCATTTCAATCGGTTCCGAGTAATTTTATACTCGGATTGTGGAGAGGAAGTGAAGGCCGACCCCTTTTCCACTCGGATTTGACTCCTAATATGGTGGAAGGCTGACTGAGAGGGTGATCCGAGTGAGAATCACTCGGATTCCCATCATTTTTGCTCGGATTACTCCATTTTCACTGCCAGTGTGGATGAATACTGATTGGAAGGTGGATCCGAGCCATTCTCACTCGGATTCCCTATTTTTTACTCGGATTCCATCATTTGCACTCGGATTCACACCATCCTCACTTGGATTCCATCATTTTTGCTCAGATTACTCCATTTTCACTCGGATTTACACATTTTCACTCTGATTTAACTGCCAGTGTGGATGAATACTGATTGGAAGGTGGATCCGAGCCATTCTCACTCGGATTACAGCATTTTAACTCGGATTTTCCACTCTTCTCACTCGGATTACAGCATTTTAACTCGGATTTCCACTCTCCTTACTCGGATTACACCATTATCTCCCGGATTTCAACTCTCCTCACTCAGATTCACATGCTGACCTGGATTCCACCCCCAAAGTGGATCCAGGAATCCCGGAGGTGGCTGGCAGACAGGGGCGGAGGTGGAGGAATTAAAAATTCCCACCAGCCGTTGTCCCCCACTACCCAAACCGAGTGGAGGCCTGAGCTGGCATTCCACTCGGAAGTGGAGGCCTGAGCTGGCATTCCACTCGGAAGTGGAAGCCTGAGCTGGCATTCCACTCGGGCCAGCCTATAAATGGGATGGGCAGAGGGCAGCTGAGCAGGAGGCATTTCAGACGAGGAAACTCTGCCAAACCTCTGTTCTCTCTCTCTCTCACGCCAAGTCTTCTCTCCCTCTCACTTCACTCACCCCTCACCTTTCAAACTCTCTTTACCCCAACATCCTCTACACTCTCACTCAACAGCACTCCTTCCAGCTCCCTTTTCCCTCTCGGACTTGCAATTCTAGTCCCAATCGTTCTTCTCTGCTTAAATTTTACCCGGTAAGCCTCTTTCCACTCGGATTCTCACTGTTTCACTCGGTTTCCTTTATTTCCACTTGGATTTACTATTTTTGTACTCAGATTCTCACTGTTTCACTAGGATTTACTATTTTGCACTCGGTTTTCCTTATTTTCACTCAGATTTTCACTTGTTTCACTCAGATTCTCACTGTTTCACTAGGATTTACTATTTTGCACTTGGTTTCTCTTATTTTCACACAGATCCTTACTGTTTCACTCAGATTTACTATTTTTGCACTCAGATTCTCACTGTTTCACTAGGATTTAGTATTTTGCACTCGGTTTACCTTATTTTCACTCAGATTTTCACTTGTTTCACTCAGATTCTCACTATTTCACTAGGATTTACTATTTTGCACTCGGTTTCTCTTATTTTCACTCAGATCCTTACTGTTTCACTCAGATTTACTATTTTTGCACTCAGATTCTCACTGTTTCACTAGGATTTACTATTTTGCACTCGGTTTCCCTTATTTTCACTCAGATTTTCACTTGTTTCACTCAGATTTCTCACTGTTTCACTAGGATTTACTATTTTGCACTCGGTTTCCCTTATTTTCACTCAGATTCTCACTGTTTCACTCAGATTTTCACTGTTTCACTCAGATTTTCATTGTTTCACTCGGATTTTCACTGTTTCACTCAGATTTTTCACTGTTTCACTCAGATTTTCACTGTTTCACTCATATTGTCACTGTTATACTCGGTTTTCCCTGTTTTCACTCAGATTTTCATTTTTTCACTCGGTTTTCTTATTTTTCACTCGGTTTTCTTATTCTTCGCTCATTTTTTTCATTTTTTGCACTCATTTTCCTCTCCCATTCAGTTTTTTTATATATATATTTATTTTTCTTAATCAGTGTCGTACGGAAAATACTTCCGTCTACACAGTCTCTATAAGATCCGTGCACGTGCGAAGCACTTCGCCTTGTATGGATTCTTCACTAAAATGATGCCTATCAATATCTTCCTAATCTTTTCCTAAAAAAAAATTTTAAAGAACTACGTGACCCTGATTTCTCGAAAGCTCGAGAATACGTAGGAGCGGGAAACAGTTCCTGTCGGGCCCACCTTTCTTTATTTAATTTTTAGAGTTTCCTTTTTGTCTTGCTATCAAAAGGAGGAGCGAGATTAATTTGGACGAGACGTCCTGTTAATCTCATATTTTTAAAATATCTCTTTAAAGAAAAAAGGAGGAGCGAGATTAATTTGGACGAGACGTCTTGTTAATCTCATATTTTTAAATATCTCTTTAAAGAAAAAAGGAGGAGCGAGATTAATTTAGACGAGACGTCTTGTTAATCTCATATTTTTAAATATCTCTTTAAAGAAAAAAGGAGGAGCGAGATTAATTTGGATGAGACGTCTTGTTAATCTCATATTTTTAAATATCTCTTTAAAGAAAAAAGGAGGAGCGAGATTAATTTGGACGAGACGTCTTTTTAATTTCATATTTTTAAATATCTCTTTAAAGAAAAGAAGGAGCGAGATTAATTTGGATGAGACGTCCTGTTAATCTCATGTGAATATTTTGCGTTGATTTTTATTTATTTTGTTTATTTTGTCATTCCGTACGTTTTTTTTTCTTTTTATGAAGAAGTTAAAATAATTGTCGGGTTAACTATAATGCGCGCTATCAAATTGAGGTAACCGTTTTTTATAACGGACAGTTGTGAGGTGCTAATACCTTCCTCACCTGTAATCAGACTCCCGAATCATGGAATCTCATTTTTATAACCAGTGCTTTAACAAAAGGTTTTTCCACTATTTTATCCTAAAAAATATTGGTGGCGACTCCCTGTTTATTTTATTTTTAAAAAATCGTTTTGAGGGTCGGCCGCGCCGCCGTGATCCCGGTCGTGATAGATGGCGACTCCACTGGGGACTTAGAGAGTCAAGCCAGTCAATTTGATAGCGCATGTTTTAATTAGCATATTAATTATTTAACTTCTTTTATTTTATTTCCTTGTCAATGTTTAGTTCCTGTTTTGTTTATATTCTATCATTTATGTTCTGTAAATATCTGTATGATCATTGAACCCTAGGGTAGTCGACTTTATTTTGTTGCTCTGTGTTTGTTCTATGTGCAGGATGAGTAAGGTACAGGTATTGAATGCCTCTTTCACACACTACACTCACAATTTGCACACACTTTTGAGTGGGACCCTATACCCGGGCCTAAATAAGCTTAAGATTAGGAGAGGTTGATAGCGGAGCCATTTGGGATGTACTTCCTGTCTGGTTACTGTGAGAACCTCAGCTAGAGTTCGACTTATTCATGGTGCTCACACTTAGTATACTTCTTACTATTTGTGATCAACATCATGAATAGGATCTTGGCTCTAGTGACCTTTAGAAGTTTTAGAACAAGCCACCTAATGCGAGGTATCACTGATAGATGAACTTTAGAACCATTAGGAGACCTCCAGAAAAAAAAACCACCTTAAGGCACAAAGGGGCAAACTTTACTTCTACCTTTTCTCATTCTCACTTTTCCTTCTAATCCAAAATAGAGGATTACTTGCCCGTTTAGTGAATTACTTTTTTCAAAAAAATGACATACTTTTAATTAGTGATTCTTTAATGGGCAAATAGTTCTTTCTCTTTGTGCACAAGTCTTTGGGATTTGAGTTACGGATGTTTTGAATCAAAAAAGGGGTATAAAAAAAATAAAAAAAAATCAAATTTTTTATTGACAATGATCAGAAAATCCGTAGCTCACATGACCTTTGATTTGTCATAAGTTTTGTCAAATCGAAACTTCCCTGAATACAAAAATATTTTCAAAGTTACTAGGGGAGTATCGATTTGCAAAACACGTCAGTACTAGTGACTGATTTTCTCATTTCTCATGTTCTCGCAGGAAGCTATCAAGAGCTTAGCCAGCACCTCTGAGTGAAAGTATGGAAATTAACATGAGATCGGATAGTTGTAGTACAAATATACCTGAGTTGAAAAAAATACTGCATGTCAAGGCTAGGAAGGTCGATACAACCAGTCTGCAAGCATTAGGCAAGAAATTGGATATGAATCAGAAAATGTTTTTTTCAAGGAGATATGGGAGGATCCTAAAGTTGCTAGAAGTGGAAGTACAAGTCGAAGCAATTACTGCTTTGATTCAGTTTTATGAGCCACCTCTCCATTGTTTCACTTTCCAAGACTTTCAATTAGCTCCGTCTGTTGAGGAGTTCGAACAGATTCTGGGTATTCCACTAGAGGGACAAATGCCTTACCGCCACCTTGGACGCCATGCGAATGTTCTTACCATCGCTGATATCCTAAGGATTAATCCGGAAGTCTTAAGAAGTAAGCAGCTAAATAGAAATCAAGTCCTGGGGTTTGATCAGGAATATTTTGAGAGGCACATACACTTGCTGGCTGAGAAGGGAGATTGGGAAGCCTTCATGGATACTTTGGCTTTAACCATTTATGGTGTTATCTTGTTCCCCAACATTGACAATTACATAGACTATGATGCCATTGGCATTTTCCTTGCCCGTAAATTCAAGTCTGAAAATCCTGTCACTGCTATCTTGGCAAATATATATTACACCATGGACTTCTATTCTACACAAGGTGGAAAAAGAATCATTTGTTGTCTACCTGCTCTGTATGTGTGGCTCACGTCACATGTTTTCCACCAAGTCGGCAAAGTTAAATGTCCTATTTCTGATCTGAAATTATGCCAGTTAGTAATAAAAAACGGTCGTGAATGGGCCAATCACCTGATGGGGCTCACAGCTGACAAAGTAAGGTGGTATCCACAATGGTTGAAGGTTGACACCATTATTCATCATTGTGGAAGCTACCCGAATGTTCCTCTTATGGGCACGCAAGGATGCATTAACTACAACCCTGTCATAGCCAAACGACAGTTAGCTTATCCATTGCTTGGGCCACCTGATGAAGAATCACTTATTCCTTTTGTCCTTCGCTACTCAAAAGGAGATTGTACCTCTGCTATTCGGGATATAGCAAATGCGTGGAAGATGGTCCACATGCAAGGAAAAGAACTAGGAGCTCGAAGCCATGCCGTGAAGGACGAATATTACCGATGGATCCTGAATAGAGTTTCCATTGTCAAGCTGCCTTTCAAAAGTCCCTCCCATCTCCCGACAAGAATACCTGTTCTCTCACCTACTCTTGAAGAGGAAGCCTTGAAAGCTAAGATAGAGGAGTTAATTGTAAAAAATAAGAAGCTAGAGGAAGACCTGCTAAAATCTCAACAAGAATGTGCCCTTCAAAAAAGGGAGAACTCAGAAAGTAAGCGAACCATCAAGGAGATTGGAAAAAAACGGAAAGTTGAAAGAGATTACTTGAGGAAGCAAAGTCAATGCCTCCGAACATCTAATACTCAACTGAGGATGAAGAGCAAGCAAAGGGATACTATGTTGGCTGACAAGCAACTCTTGAGAGATATGTTGGAAAAAGCCAAAGAGAATGAGCAAATTGCCTTGGTACAAAAAGAGCTCCTACAATTGCAATTTGGTCAATTAGAGCATCAGCTTAATGAGGTGGTAGAAGCTTGCCAGCGAGAGATAAACGGCGAGCGACAGCACGCGATGGATACTGAGCAAGAATGTCGTGAGGCTATCCGTGTTTTGAAAGCTGAAATGACACAACAAGATGAAGTTATTCATTCATGGATGAATCGCTTCGCCCACTTGGCACATTTGGCTAATGGAGTCCTGGAAGACCTCCCGCTCCTGCTTAAGCAAGCTGAGGGGATGGTTAACCCTCTTAGTACCCCAAAAGAAATTGTAAACTTCCTTGATTACTGTAGAGAAAGGATTTGTAAAATGAGGGCCATGATTACCCGAGCTAGGAATGGCTGATTTACTTTTCTTGCATAAAAAAATTGGCAGCAGTAATGTACTTTGAAATTCAGAAAGAAGGATTCTTTTGTCTCCACAACCGTCTCATGTTAATTTCCATTTATCACATTCTTATTACTCTTGAATGTGACGTTCTGAGGAATGGTTGGAGGGTACTGGCCGAGTTCCGTGATAACTTTATGCACCATACTGTTTATTTTTCGTTTACCATTTTTATTTAATGCTTTCTTTTTTAACAATTTCGTGTTTTCACTTACAATAGACATTACGGGTAAACATCCTTATCCGACCCGACTCCAAACGAGACTCATGGCCAAAGCAGAAATCAGGGATGAAGATTTCAGAAACGAGTTCAATCAGCTGAAAGAACAAGTAGCCAAGTTGACCAAGCTTCTGGAAAAGAGAATCACAGAAGGGGATTCCTCTGCGGGTATTAAGAACAACCAACAGCAGCCTGCCCCTGTACCACTCCCCCTTGGTTCCGACCCAGCAAGAACCCAAGTACCAAACACAATGACACCCCCTGTCACCATTCATGTTGGAAGACCTAACCCTGTCATTGAGACCCAGTTACCTTACGCCCAGTCTTATGCACAGCATACATTTGTCGGCCCTGACGGCAACCCAGTACCTTTTCCACTTTATGGCCTTCCACCAGGATACTATCCCCCGCTCACTAACCAAGACGCCCAGGACCAGCAAGCGATGAATCCTCACACTTCATACCCTACCCAGCCAAATATACCATCACTCCACCAAACCCAAAACACGCAAGCTCATGACCCACAAATTTACCAAACCCAGAACACGCAAGCCCATGACCCACAAACTCACCAAACTCAAAATATACAAGCCCCGATAACCTAGCCGACCTACAACACACAAGCCCAAAATGCACGAGCCCAGGTGACTCAACCGAATTATGTTGTACAGACTATGGCCCAACCCCAAGGTCCTTCACCAAATACAGGCCTAACAAACCAGTCCCATGCTTTGCCTCCGTTCAACCAGCCACTCGGTTATCCGTATGGATACAGAACCCCCTATGGGACCAATCTCCAAGATGCAACCCGCATGGTCGCAGCTCCTCGAAAGGAAAAGATAGAAATCTTAGAAGAGCGTTTGAGGATGATGGAAGGCTCTGGAGGTTTTGGACTAATAGATGCTTTGGAGCTATGTTTAGTCACAGATGTTGTCCTCCCACCCAAATTCAAGATGCCAGACTTTGATAAGTATCGGGGAATGACTTGTCCAAAGAACCATTTCACGATGTACTGTCGAAAGATGGCATCTTACTCTTCTAATGACCAACTCTTGATCCACTGCTTCCAAGATAGTCTAGCAGGGGCCGCTCTTACATGGTATGCTCACCTTGATCGGAACCATATCCGTTGTTGGAAGGACCTAGCAGATGCCTTCCTTAGACAATACAAGTATAACATGGATATGGCACCCAACAGGGTTCATTTACAAAACATGATGAAAAAGGACAGTGAAACATTCAAGGAATATGCCCAACGATGGAGAGAGACAACGGCACAAGTGGATCCCCCATTGTCGGAAAAAGAAATAGTCACGATGTTTATTGATACGCTCCCATCACCTTTCTATGGCAAGATGATTGGTAGTGTTTCATCCAACTTCTCCGACATTGTTACTATCAGGGAAAGAGTGGAAAGCGGAATACGAACAGGAAAGATCATTCAGGGCTCATATGGGGCAAGCATGACAAGAAGGCCGGCGCCTGGGAAAAGGGATGGAGAAACTAATTCCATCTCTTCTAATCAAAAGACGTCTTCGCCAAGACCATTCTTTCCTACTATGATTCAAGCTCCCAATCCTTATGTGGCCGCTACCACTCAGAGCCCGACAGCTTATACTCCCCACTTCCGTCCACCCATGGTAAGAGCGCCAGTACCGCAACTCGTGCCATACCATCACCCGCAACAAGTGACTCGACCACCCAATCATAATCAAAACACAAGAAATTCCAACAATGAACGCTCCCCTGTGCAGTTTGATCTAATTCCTATAACATATACCGAACTTTTTCCAATCCTCGTTCAGAAAGGTCTGGTAGCTCCATCCCCTATGAGGCCGTTGCAACCTCCTTACCCAAGGGGATATGACCCAAACGCTCATTGTGATTACCATGCTGGGGCACCAGGGCATTCCACAGAAAATTGCCTGGCTTTGAAGTATAAAGTAAGGGATTTGATCAAAGCCGACTGGATTAACTTTAAGGAAGGTAGCCCAAATGTTGCCATAAATCCCCTGCCCAACCATGGAAATTCAGAGGTCAATGCCTTGGAAAATGATGAGGAGTGCGTTAAGAATGTTGTTGACATAAGAATGCCATTGAGGGTAGTTCATTCCCTTTTGCTTGAAAGGGGATTAATTGAAGGGACCTGGAGTGTGAAACATGATTGCGAATAAACTGCCGAACATCAAGGTTTCTGTGAGGTCCTTCAAAGCCTTATGGACAGTTATATTGTGTAGGTCTGTAAACGCCGTGGAGATGAGGTCGACATGATCGAGGAACAAACAGGGGCACGGATCCCTAAGCCCTTGACAATTTTTTACACCAGGAACCCCCAAGCAGCTCCTGTTTCTGTACAACCAACCATCACTATTCAAGCACCCACCCCGTTTGCGTTCAAAGATTCTCGGGCTGTCCCTTGGAAGTACAACGCAGATGTGATCGTTGCAAGCCCGGTAACAGGTGACCCGTCTCCTTCGTCCGTCACAAATATTGTAGGGGTAGGAGGTATAACCCGAAGTGGAAGAGTATACACCCCTCCAGAGCTGAAGAGGGATCAGGTTACCAGAAATGCCAAGGTGGACAAAGAAGGGGCCAATGGCGAAATCAAAAAGGCTGTGACTGATGAAGAAGCCCATGATTTCTTAAGGTTTATTCGCCAGAGCGAATATCAAGTGCTTGACCAACTGACCCATACTCCTGCAAAAATCTCCTTGTTATCATTGCTGATGAACTCTGAGCCACATCAGAAGATGTTGATGAAGGTCCTGAATGAGGCTCATGTCAGTCATGACATTCCCGTTGATAAGTTTCAAGGAATAGTGGGGCACATTGTTGCAGATAACTATCTGACCTTCACTGATGACGAAATACCAACAGAGGGGATTGGGCACAACAAGGCTCTCCATATCTCCGTAAAATGCCGAGATTACATCTTAGCAAAAGTACTTATTGACAATGGGTCGTCCCTCAATGTCATGCCAAAGTCTACATTGGCCAAATTACCATTTGATGGGACTTTTATGAAGCCAAGTGCCACGATAGTACGAGCTTTTGATGGAACTCGGATGGAGGTTATGGGTGAGATTGAGCTGCCCATACAGGTTGGGCCGTGCACGTTCCAGGTCCTTTTTCAAGTCATGGATATCTCGCCTGCCTATAGTTGTTTATTAGGCAGGCCGTGGATCCATTCTGCTGGAGTGGTGCCCTCTACCCTGCACCAAAAATTAAAATTCATAATTGACAACAAGCTGATAATTGTTTCTAGTGAGGAAGACCTTCTGGTCAGTAAACCTCTGTCAACCCCTTACATCGAGGCAGCAGAAGAGGCCCTTGAAACTTCTTTCCAAGCATTAGAGATAGCAAACGCTACCTATGTGGGGGAAGGAGCCACAGTGGCAAAAGCTTGCATGCCAAGTGCATCTTTAATGATGGCAAAGATTATGCTGCGTGGAGGGTATAAACCTGAAAGAGGGCTAGGACGTGCTTTGAATGGAGAAATAGAACCAATACGCCTACTTGATAACAGAAATGGTTTTGGATTAGGATACCGGCCCACGGCTGCCGACAGAAAAAGGGTAGAGGAAGCGAAGAGAGAAAAAAGGGCTGCTCGTCTTACCGGCAGAGATCCTCATACTGCAAGAGTCCCCATCTGTGATCTCTACCAGAGCTTTCGGAGCGCCGGACTGATGCCTCCAGACCAAGTCGCTGTCATTGAAGAAAACCCTTGTGATAGTGTTGATTTTGTAATTGCTTGTCCACCAGGCCAAGAACTTCATAACTGGGAGGCCATCGAGCTCCCCACGACTTTGAATGTTTTGCCAAAGTAATTTGTTTATGCTTTAAGTACTTATTCGTCCCTCTGCTCTGCCTAAAGCTTTGGGACCCTTCCATGTAATAAAGGCGGAAAAAAAACTTGTTTTTATCATTTTCATCAATAAACGCGTATCGTAATTCAAAAAAAAACCCTTCGTGTATCCCTTATCCTTGTTTTAAACCCTTCTTTTTGCTCGCTTGTTCTTTCTTTTTATTTTCCATATTACACTAAATTGCAGATCCGAAAGTGACTCCCTTGAGGAGAGTGAGGTCGCAATCCCGTTTCCCGACTTCGATCACCCAGTTGACTACGCTGATGAGGAAGGTAGGGAAGATTGTGAACCACCGCCTGAAATGACAAGGTTGTTAGAGCAAGAGGATGAAGGGATTCAACCCTACCTAGACATAGTTGAGGTCATTAATTTGGGGAATGAAGAAAATAAGAAGGAAGTCAAGATCGGCACTACCCTAAGCAGAGAACAAAGAGAAGATTTAATCAAGTTGTTAATGGAATTTTGTGATGTCTTTGCCTGGTCTTATCAAGATATGCCTGGGCTCGATGCTAGCATTATCGAGCATAGACTACCCTTGAAACCTGAATGCCCACCAATAAAGCAGAAATTACGCTGAATGAAGCCAGAAATGCTTGTAAAGATCAAAGAGGAGGTTAAGAAGCAATTTGATGCTGGGTTCCTAGCTGTGGCAAAATACCCTCAGTGGGTAGCCAACATTGTCCCTGTCCCTAAAAAGGATGGAAAGGTACGGATGTGTGTGGATTACCGAGATTTGAATAGGGCTAGTCCCAAGGATGATTTTCCCCTACCACAGATCGATGTTTTGGTTGATAATACAGCTCAGCATTCCATTTTCTCCTTCATGGATGGTTTCTCGGGGTATAATCAAATTAAGATGGCACCTGAAGACATGGAGAAGACCACGTTTATTACTCTATGGGGTACATTTTGTTATAAGGTGATGTCCTTTGGGTTGAAAAATGCTGGGGCAACTTATCAGAGAGCAATGGTGACTCTTTTCCATGATATGATGCACAAGGAAATAGAAGTCTACGTGGATGACATCATTGCCAAGTCTAGAACAGATGAAGAGCACATTAGCGATCTAAGGAAGCTTTTTGAACGATTGAGAAAGTTCAAGCTAAGATTGAACCCCGCCAAGTGCACTTTCGGTACAAGGTCGGGCAAGCTGCTAGGATTTATAGTAAGTGAAAGGGGAATAGAGGTTGATCCCGACAAAGTTAAGGCGATTCTTGAGATGCCTCCTCCCCATACAGAAAGAGAGGTCCGAGGATTTTTGGGAAGGCTCAATTATATCGCCAGATTTATTTCACAATTGACGGCAACTTGTGAACCCATCTTCAAGTTACTCCGCAAGAATCAACCAGGGCGATGGGATGAGAATTGTCAAGCAGCTTTCGAAAAGATTAAGCAGTACCTACAAGAACCACCAATTTTGGTGCCCCCAACCCCAGGAAGACCACTTATATTGTATCTGACTGTATTGAACGAATCCATAGGCTGCGTGTTGGGACAACACGATCAAACTGGAAAGAAGGAACATGCTATCTACTACTTAAGCAAGAAGTTCACTGATTGTAAAATGAGGTACTCCGCTTTAGAGCGGACTTGTTGTGCGTTAGCATGGGCCACTAAGCGCCTAAGGTAGTACATGTTGAATCACACCACTTGGCTAGTTTCTAAAATGGACCCCGTCAAGTACATTTTTGAAAAACCTGCTCTGACTGGAAGGATCGCTCGCTGGCAAGTGCTGTTAACTGAGTACGACATAATATATGTCACTCAAAAATCTATAAGAGGAAGTGCCCTGGCTGATTACTTGGCACACCAACCCATCAATGATTATCAGCCGATGCAATTTAACTTTCCGGATGAAGATATCATGACATTATTCAATGAAGAAGGTGGTCAAAAGGAGAAATGGACCCTGAGATTTGACGGAGCTTCTAATGCATTGGGGCACGGAATTGGGGCTATCTTGATTTCACCCGATAAGGAATTTATCCCTATCTGCGCCAGATTGTGTTTTGACTGTACTAATAATATTACTGAATATGAGGCATGCTCATTAGGAATCCAAGCGGCGTTGGATGTAAAAGTAAAGTTGTTAGAAGTTTATAGGGACTCTGCTTTGGTTATTCATCAATTGAAAGGCGAGTGGGAGACTAGGGACAGTAAATTGATTCCTTATTATGATCACATCAAGGAAATGATCAAGGAGTTTGATGAGATCTCTTTTCATCACGTTCTTCGGGATGACAATCAAATAGCTGATGCTTTAGCTACCCTTGCCTCAATGTTCAAAGTAAGTAGTGACTACGATATGCCTCTCATCGAAGTAAAGAAGCACTGTGAGCCTGCATACTGTCAAATGATGGAAAAGGAGTCTGATGGGAAACCTTGGTACCATGATGTTAAGAGATATATCCAGAGTCAAGAATACCCCGAGGGTGCTACAGAAAATGATAAGAAGACCCTAAGGTGACTCGCCATGGGTTTCTTCTTAAATAGGGATGTGCTTTACAAAAGAAACTATGACTCTGTCCTTCTTCGTTGTGTTGATGCTGATGAGGCAAACGAAATCATGAAGGATGTTCATGAAGGATCTTTTGGGACTCACGCTAATGGACATGCCATGTCTAGAAAGATTTTGAAGGCTGGTTATTACTGGATGACCATGGAAGCGGATTGCTTCAAGTATGTCCGAAAATGTCACAAATGTCAGATATACGCTGACCATATTCATGCACCCCCGTTATCCCTAAATGTCTTGACGGCACCATGGCCCTTCTCAATGTGGGGCATGGATGTCATTGGACCCATCAAGCCAAAAGCTTCAAACGGTCATCGTTTCATCTTGGTCGCCATCGACTATTTCACCAAATAGGTAGAAGCAGCTTCATATACCAGTGTAACAAGGAGTATTGTGGTCAAATTCATCAAGCGAGAACTGATATGCCGATATGGCCTACCAAGTCAGATCATCACTGACAATGGTATGAATTTGAATAACAAAATGATGAAGGAACTCTGCGAAAGCTTCAAGATTCACCATTACAATTCCTCTCCTTATCGACCTAAAATGAATGGGGCGGTTGAGGCGGCCAATAAGAACATCAAGAAGATAGTGCAGAAAATGGTAGTCACCTACAGAGATTGGAGCGAGATGCTCCCTTTCGCTCTGCATGGGTATCGCACCTCGGTTCGAACCTCGACAGTGGCAACCCCGTTCTCCCTCGTATATGGAATGGAAGCAGTTTTGCCTTTTGAAGTAGAAATCCCGTCCCTTCGGGTAATGATGGAAGCAAAATTAGAAGAGGCTGAGTGGGTTCAAGCTCGACATGACCAATTAAACTTGATTGATGGAAAAAGATTGACTGCCCTCTGTCATGGTCAGTTGTATCAGAGGCGTATGAAACGAGCATTCGAGAAGAAAGTACGGCCTCGACAGTTTCAAGAAAGAGACCTGGTACTCAAGAAAATTTTACCAATTCAAAAGGACAATCGAGGCAAATGGACTCCTAATTATGAAGGACCATATGTTGTGAAGAAGGCTTTTTCTGGAGGAGCCTTAATACTCACTAATATGGATGGCCAGGATTTGTCAATGCCTGTAAACACAGATGCAGTGAAAAAATACTATGCTTAGGGAGGAGATGTCAGAGCAAATCAAAAAAAAAACAAAAAAACAAAAAAAGCAAAAACAAAAAAAACAAAAAAAAATGAAAAAAAAGAAGAAAAGAAAATTAATGCTTGCTAAGCTGAAAACCTGAAAAGGCGGCTTAGGCAAAAGTTAGAGTGACCCGGTGAGTCGAAAACCCGAAAAGGGCGGCTCAGGCAAAAGTTAGGGTCAAATTTTTGGCAATGCGAATGATCCTCTGGCTCAAAGAAGTACGAGTCCAAGCTCGTGCACGTGAATCACTGTCGAACTTACCTTTCCAAAAGCAAGGTCGAAGGGTGAACATGAAGTCGTGTTAGGGGTTAAGGCTCTCATTAGTCTCAGAGATTCACTGGAGGATCCATGAGTCTTCCCAGTTTTCATTTATGCTGGACCTATGTAACCTCATTCATTTCATTTACCTTCTTTATTTTTTTCTCTGTACTTGTTTAACGTGCATGAATAAAGTTCACCCTCTTCGATACGTGTTATGAATTTGGTTGATCTGATAAAAACATGTATTTTAACAAAGTAAAATGGAAGATTGGTAAACATTTAAAGTCGCAAGGGACAAGATGCTCCTGCTACTCGATCTCATCATAGGTGATCATCGTAGGGACTTGGCCAGACACGCGCTTCGAAGCTATGGTTGCCTCATTCGTTCTACTTCGTCCATGAGTTCTCGTAAGAGTCGCGGTTTCACAGGACTTACCCAATTTTGAAACTTATCTTTGCGTTACTGACCATTTTTCTGCAGGTTATCTCACAGATAGTCATGCCAGGCACTAACACCCCAATCAAGCCCTTCAAATCCTTTCCTTGAATCGTCCGAGTTGGCACTTCTCAAAATTCCCTCCTTAAAATGCCAAGGTTGGCACCTTTCAATGTTTTACTCTTTCATCGCCTAAGCAGGCACCTTCAAACTCTCATCCTCAATTATTGAAGTCCGTGCCTCTTGAAATATCCTCCCCAGTGGAATGATTCGCCAAAGATGGCACTCCTCAGGATCTCTCTCCCCAATGAATCCTAAACTTTCCATCAAGAGGCAGTACCTGAACCACCAAATTCTTCCCCAGTGATACTACGCTTCCCAAATAAGCTCAACTAGGACATCTTCCTGAATTCCTTTTGTTATAACCATTCTCTAAGAATCCTTCAATCATGTCAAACTGGGGCATCTCCCCAGATTTCTTCCTTTCCAGTCATGAGGCGTTTCTCCAAACTTTTTCCAACTTGTCAAACTGAGGCATCTCCCTAGATTCCCCCAAAGCTCTTTAGATCATGTCAAACTGGGGCATCTTCCCTAGGTTGTTATCTTTTGTCAACCCAAGGGCGGTACCCCATGCTCCTGGGAAGTTTGAACTGGGACATTACCTCGGGTCTCACTCCGTCAAAAGGAAATGCACCCCCAAGCCTTTTCAACCGCCCTAACTGGGACATCACCCCAGATTCTTCTCCCGGCCTTGAGGTAGTACCCCTAAATCTTCTAATCTTTCCAAAAATTGGAGTATTCGTCCCAAACCTTTCCCCCATTTCTTCTCTCTCCCAATCAAAAAGCAGTTCCCCGAATCATCCAAGATAGCTTGAACTGAATCATCCCAGATTTCTTTCCTTTAGTAAGCCCATCATGCATCCCCAGTTGACCCCACCTTTTACTTTCTGTCCTCCTATTCAGGCATCCTTTACTTTTTCATTCGCCTATCAAGGCATCCTTTACTTTTTTCATTTGCCTATCAAGACATCCTTTACTTTTCCAGCCGCCTATCAAGGCATCCTTTATCTTCCAGCCGCCTATCAAGGCATCCTTTATCCTTCCAGCCGCCTATCAAGGCATCCTTTATCTTTCCAGCCGCCTATCAAGGCATCCTTTTACTTTTCCAGCCGCCTATCAAGGCATCCTTTATTTTCCAGTCGCCTATCAAGGCATCCTTTATCTTTCCAGCTGCCTATCAAGGCATCCTTTATCTTTCCAGCCGCCTATCAAGGCATCCTTTATCTTTCCAGCCGCCTATCAAGGCATCCTTTTACTTTCCAGCCGCCTATCAAGGCATCCTTTATTTTCCAGTCACCTATCAAGGCATCCTTTATCTTTCTTATCCGCCTATCAAGGCATCCTTTATTTTCCAGTCGCCTATCAAGGCATCCTTTATCTTTCCAGCCGCCTATCAAGGCATCCTTTATCTTTCCAGCCGCCTATCAAGGCATCCTTTATCTTTCCAGCCGCCTATCAAGGCATCCTTTTACTTTCCAGCCGCCTATCAAGGCATCCTTTATTTTCCAGTCGCCTATCAAGGCATCCTTTATTTTTCCAGCCGCCTATCAAGGCATCCTTTATCTTCCAGCCACCTATCAAGGCATCCTTTATTTTCCAGCCACCTATTCAGACACCATTTACTTTCTTATCCGCCTATTAAGGCATCCTTTATTTTCCAGCCGCCTATCAAGGCATCCTTTATCTTCCAGCCACCCATTCAGGCACCACTTACTTTTTTGCCCGCCTATTCAAGCATCCTTCACTTTCCTTCCGTCTGTTCAGACATCCTTTACCTCCTGTCCGCCTATTCAGGCACATCCTTTACTTCCTGTTCGCCTATTCAGGCACCCTTTACTTTCCTTTCTACCGGGAGTCAACCCCGGTCTTCTCACCTCCTGCTAACTGAAAGGTTCAAGTGTCAATTCCTGGTTTTTTCCCCTTCATCTAATACTTTGACAAAGGTGTTCACGTCTTTACTCCCTTTCCATTTCAAAAGCAAGAAGAAACTTCATGCTTTTCTCAAGGAAGGGAAGTAAAGAGGGGCATCTGTGAACACCTATTTCAGCCCATCTGCAAATAAAAAGAATTTTTTTTTTTAAAAAAAAGAAGGGTTGACTCGGAAATGATCATTTCCGAGTGGAAGGACTCGGAACAGATCAAATCCGAGTGGAATATGCCACTGTTGAAGGGAAATCCGAGTAGAACTACTCAGAAATGATCAAAACCGAGTAGAACTACTCAGAAATGATCAAAACCGAGTAGAACTACTCGGAAATGATTGAAATCCGAGTAGAACTACTCAGAAATGATCAAAACCGAGTAGAACTACTCAGAAATGATCAAAACCGAGTAGAACTACTCAGAAATGATCAAAACCGAGTAGAACTACTCAGAAATGATCAAAACCGAGTAGAACTAATCAGAAATGATTAAAACCGAGTAGAACTACTCAGAAATGATCAAAACCGAGTAGAACTACTCAGAAATGATCGAAAACCGAGTAACAATGAAGCATTTTCGAATGGAATAGGCTCCTGTTGGAGAATCCGAGCGGAATGACACATACATGCTCAAATCCGAGTAGAATTACTCAGAATGAATCAATTCCGAGTGGAAAGCTTCCCTGTCAGAGCCATTCTGAGTGAAGAAATTCAAATTTCTAATTCTGAGTGTGAAGAAGTTTATTTCCGAGCGAAAAATGGCCAAAATTCGAACTTCCAAGCCATTCCAATCGGTTCCCAACCAATCCTCACTCATCTGAGTCCTCCTTTACCCACTTCCGAGCCATTTCAATCGGTTCCGAGTCATTTTATACTCGGATTGTGGAGAGGAAGTGAAGGCCGACCCCTTTTCCACTCGGATTTGACTCCTAATGTGGTGGAAGGCTGACTGAGAGGGTGATCCGAGTGAGAATCACTCGGATTCCCATCATTTTTGCTCAGATTACTCCATTTTCACTGCCAGTGTGGATGAATACTGATTGGAAGGTGGATCCGAGCCATTCTCACTCGGATTCCCCATTTTTTACTTGGATTCCATCATTTGTACTCGGATTCACACCATCCTCACTCGAATTCCATCATTTTTGCTCAGATTACTCCATTTTCACTCGGATTTACACATTTTCACTCGGATTTGACTGCCAGTGTGGATGAATACTGATTGGAAGGTGGATCTGAGCCATTCTCACTCGGATTACAGCATTTTAACTCGAATTTTCCACTCTTCTCACTCGGATTACAACATTTTAACTCAGATTTCCACTCTCCTCACTCGGATTACACCATTATCTCCCGGATTTCAACTCTCCTCACTCGGATTCACATGCTGACCTGGATTCCACCCCCAAAGTGGATCCAGGAATCCCGGAGGTGGCTGGCAGACAGGGGCGGAGGTGGAGGAATTAAAAATTCCCACCAGCCGTTGTCCCGCACTACCCAAACCGAGTGGAGGCCTGAGCTGGCATTCCACTCGGAAGTGGAGGCCTGAGCTGGCATTCCACTCGGAAGTGGAAGCCTGAGTTGGCATTCCACTCGGGCCAGCCTATAAATGGGATGGGCAGAGGGCAGCTGAGCAGGAGGCATTTCAGACGAGGAAACTCTGTCAAACCTTTGTTCTCTCTCTCTCTCACGCCAAGTCTTCTCTCCCTCTCACTTCACTCACCCCTCACCTTTCAAACTCTCTTTACCCCAACATCCTCTACACTCTCACTCAACAGCACTCCTTCCAGCTCCCTTTTCCCTCTCGGACTTGCAATTCTAGTCCCAATCGTTCTTCTCTCCTCAAATTTCACCCGGTAAGCCTCTTTCCACTCGGATTCTCACTGTTTCACTCGGTTTCCTTTATTTCCACTTGGATTTACTATTTTTGCACTCAGATTCTCACTGTTTCACTAGGATTTACTATTTTGCACTCGGTTTTCCTTATTTTCACTCAGATTTTCACTTGTTTCACTCAGATTCTCACTGTTTCACTAGGATTTACTATTTTGCCCTCGGTTTCTCTTATTTTCAATCAGATCCTTACTGTTTCACTCGGATTTACTATTTTTGCACTCAGATTCTCACTGTTTCACTAGGATTTACTATTTTGCACTCGGTTTTCCTTATTTTCACTCAGATTTTCACTTGTTTCACTCAGATTCTCACTGTTTCACTAGGATTTACTATTTTGCACTCGGTTTCTCTTATTTTCACTCAGATCCTTGCTGTTTCACTCGGATTTACTATTTTTGCACTCAGATTCTCACTGTTTCACTAGGATTTACTATTTTGCACTCGGTTTCCCTTATTTTCACTTAGATTTTCACTTGTTTCACTCAGATTTCTCACGGTTTCACTAGGATTTACTATTTTACACTCGGTTTCCCTTATTTTCACTCAGATTCTCACTGTTTCACTCAGATTTTCACTGTTTCACTCAGATTTTCATTGTTTCACTCGGATTTTCACTGTTTCACTCAGATTTTTCACTGTTTCACTCAGATTTTCACTGTTTCACTCATATTGTCACTGTTTCACTCGGTTTTCCCTGTTTTCACTCAGATTTTCATTTTTTCACTCGGTTTTCTTATTTTTCACTCGGTTTTCTTATTCTTCGCTCATTTTTTTCATTTTTTGCACTCATTTTCCTCTCCCATTCAGTTTTTTTATATATATATATTCATTTTTCTTAATCAGTGTCGTACGGAAAATACTTCCGTCTACACAGTCTCTATAAGATCCGTGCACGTGCGAAGCACTTCGCCTAGTATGGATTCTTCACTAAAATGATGCCTATCAATATCTTCCTAATCTTTTCCTAAAAAAAAAACAACATTTTAAAGAACTACGTGACCCTGATTTCTCGAAAGCTCGAGAATACATAGGAGCGGGAAACAGTTCCTGTCGGGCCCACCTTTCTTTATTTAATTTTTAGAGTTTCCTTTTTGTCTTGCTATCAAAAGGAGGAGCGAGATTAATTTGGATGAGACGTCCTGTTAATCTCATATTTTTAAAATATCTCTTTAAAGAAAAAAGGAGGAGCGAGATTAATTTGGACGAGACGTCTTGTTAATCTCATATTTTTAAATATCTCTTTAAAGAAAAAAGGAGGAGCGAGATTAATTTGGACGAGACGTCTTGTTAATCTCATATTTTTAAATATCTCTTTAAAGAAAAAAGGAGGAGCGAGATTAATTTGGACGAGACATCTTGTTAATCTCATATTTTTAAATATCTCTTTAAAGAAAAAAGGAGGAGCGAGATTAATTTGGACGAGATGTCCTTTTAATTTCATATTTTTAAATATCTCTTTAAAGAAAAGAAGGAGCGAGATTAATTTGGACGAGACGTCCTGTTAATCTCATGTGAATATTTTGCGTTGATTTTTATTTATTTTGTTTATTTTGTCATTCCGTACGTTTTTTTTTCTTTTTATGAAGAAGTTAAAATAATTATCGGGTTAACTATAATGCGCGCTATCAAATTGAGGTAACCGTTTTTTATAACGGACAGTTGTGAGGTGCTAATACCTTCCTCAACTGTAATCAGACTCCCGAATCATGGAATCTCATTTTTATAACCAGTGCTTTAACAAAAGGTTTTTTCACTATTTTATCCTAAAAAATATTGGTGGCGACTCCCTGTTTATTTTATTTTTAAAAAATCGTTTTGAGGGTCGGCCGCGCCGCCGCGATCCCGGTCGCGACAAACTAAAATAAAGCTATTGGGCCTAACTCATTTGGAATGAGTAAGGAGCCCACTTTTAGAGAGAACAAATTAGGTCAAACCTAAGCCTATAAATATAGCATAAGATGCTCATAGGCCGTTCACTCAAGTGAGACACAAATTCACAAAAGTTGCAAGAGCTACACGCCGTCAAACTAGCAGTTGGCAAGTGTTGCGATTCTGGTGGGAGTGCTCGTGTGGACTCCTAAAGGACGAGGCTACGACTGCTTCGGAGTTCTTCAAGAGGTAATCCAAAATGAATTTCGAAATTGTTTTTGTGCTTTGAAACACGGAACCTTGCAAATCCTATGGAATCCCTTTTATTTTTCCGCTGCTCATGCTTAGGGATTTCCTAACAGATTATGCATAATGACGATGTTGATATAAGTATGTTGGTTATAGACTTATGTGAAATTGCCACTAATTCTCATATGGATTAGTATTATTTGAGTGAGTATGGTCGATGGGAGCGATAAGAATATAAGGTATTTTGTTCCGATATAACTCTATACACCATAGGTATTGTGGCGGCGTACACTTTTGCATTGACTTTATGTATTTGTTGTAACCCCTATGGGAATGAGACGTCATCCTGTATGTCGAATGCAGCGATTCATAGGTCAAGCAGGTGAGGCTGTAACTACTTATGGTGATGATCTGAGTCTATCTGGTTGTTCTGGATAAAGATAGGAGTTGTGTTGAATGGGTAGTAAGTGATAGCGTATCAAAATAAGGGTAGAAGATTTATTCTAACCCCAGTGTGCTTACCTCCGAAGAATTAGAGGTTATTTTTGCTATAAATTGGCTATTAAGGTGACGGTAGATTGTCAAATAGAAAGGTGATCTTTCCGACAAGGGTGCCCGATGTTACTGGTCAAGAAGAGAGAGATGGTGGTAAGCGGTTATGCATTGATTTCCACCGATTGAATAAGCTAACTATAGAGAATAAATACCCACTACCGAGGATTGATGATCTGATTGACCAATTGTGGGGGTGCTTCGGTCTTTTCTAAGATTGATTTGCAGTCAGGATACCATCAAATAAGGTCAAGGCTTCTGATATCCCTAAAACGGCGTTCAGGACCCGTTATGACCACTTTGGATATGTGGTAATGCCGTTTGATATGACAAACGCTCAGGCGGTGTTCATGAATTACATGAACAGTATCTTCCAGCCTTACTTGGATCAGTTCATGAGAGTGTTCATTGATGGTATTCAGATTTATTCCGAGTCATACCAGGAGCATGAAGAACATCTCCACATAGTACTGTGGTACTAAAAGAGAAGCAATTATTTGCCAAGTTATCAATGTATGACTTTTGATCGGATAAGGTCCAATTTTTGGGACATGTTATCTCCAAAGATGGCATTGCTGTCGGTCCATCTAAGGTGGAAGTAGTGATGCCATATGTGGGACCCAAATCTGTCACTGAAATTAGAAGTTTTATGGGTCTAGCTGGTTATTGCCGAAGATTTAGTCAAGGATCATGACTTTGAGCTGAAATAATCGATGAGGCGAGAATTCGCTCAGGGAAGATTAACATATTTCCGAGTGTAAGAAGGTGGAGATAATTTCGAGTGAAGAAAAGGAATATAATTCTGAGTAAAATCTTTCTGGGAGAAAGAACTACTGAGTGAAGTAAAGTTATGATGTTTCCGAGTGAAACATCATTAAGAGAATCATTACTAAGTTAAGAAAACTATGTCTGAATGAGACACTTTCGTGTCAGGCAAAATCTGAGTGAAACGTCTCTGAGTGAAACGTTTCTGAATGGGTTATTCCGAGAGAAGTACTTCCGAATAAAGAAAAGCTTGAATTTGAATAAGTACTTCTCAGGCTGAAATTTTTTTGAATAAAGACCGAGTGGAGTACCTCCGAGTCGTGTGACTTTTCGAGTGAAGTGTCTCTGAGTGTGACACTTCTGAGTGGAATGGTACCGAGTGAGACGATTCACAGTGGAAGGGCGTCAAGGGAGAAATTTCTAAAGTCCGTGTGATGTGCCACCAATTAGTCTTTTCCAGAATGAGTGCTTCTGGACAGAGGAAGACTAACTCTGAATGAGTATGTTTATGAATGAATAATTCCAAGAGGTGAATTCATTTAAATTCGTGCTCAGGTCGATGTTTAGAGCTGCTGAGTTTGAACTCGGGTTGTCTTTGAAATGGTCTTTGATTCTGAGTGATTCTTTCGGGTGGAAAGATTTCTGGGAGAGAATTGCCTTCAAACTCTGAATAATCTTTTCGAATGAGAAGCTTCCGAGTGACATTCTCAAGAGGTAGATATGGGATTAACCGAAGGCATGGATGGAAATTGGAGATTCTGAGACCGAGCGGTGGTGCCTGCAAAAGATGAATCCAGGCAAACCGTGCTAACTGAAGCACATGGGAGCTCTTTTGAGTATTCGTCTCGGTATTGCCAAGAAGTATCACGGTTGAAAGAAGAAATTCTAATAGCCGGATATTAAAAAGCCAAGGGATTAATCCGAGATATATCGGACAGTATTGAATATTGGAGAGAATCGGTAATGTTGCTTACCGACTGGATTTCCCCAGTTCGTTAACTAACATCCATAATGTGTTTCACGTGTCACAATTCCGAGCCTATATTCCATGTGAGTCCATGATTGTGCCGAGTGACTCTTTTGAAATAGAGGATCTGACAGTGGAAGTACACCGATCGGCATTGGGAAATATAAGGCCGAACGGCTAAGGAACCAGGAAGTGCCATTGGTTATGGTGAAGTGGCAGAAATTGAATAGGGTAACTTATACGTGGGAAATTGAACCCCAGATATATTGGACCCTATGAAGTGTTGGAACGGGTCGGTCCTGTAGCCTATCGGATTGCGTTGATGACTCACCTATCAAATCTACACAGAGTGTTTCACGTGTCTCAGTGGAGAAAATACTTACCCGACTCCACTTATGAGATGCCGGATGATGAGGATGAGATCAGAGAGAATCTGACTACAGTGGCTGTACCGACTAGAATTATGGACCGGTCAGTGAAACGCTTGAGAAGATAAGACATGCAATTAGTTAAGGCAGCAGTATCCCGAGCTGTTTTGTTGAGGTAAGTTTATATTTGAATTTCGAGGATGAAATTCTTTGATGGAGGGGAGAATTGTAACATCCTGACCAAGAGTTAGTGGACAGATTAAGATTAATGGCTGATTAACTAAAAGTGGCTTGGAAAATTACGCATGTGCCCTCTTGACTATATAAGTGATTCGGTCTTTCTCTCACTCCTTCATTTACACTGAGTTGGGAAAAGAAAGTGAGAGTGGAGCATTTCTCTTTCGTGTATGCAGAAGCACGGTCTCTGTTTCCTCCTGAAGTTCAACCAAGCTTCCTCTTTGTCTTCTTCTCCTTCTTCTTCTTCTTCTTCTACTCGAAAGCTGTTAGAATCTCGAGTGGGGAGAGTGTACAGCGTTGAGCGTCTTGGAGTTGTAGAGATACTCCACTGTTGGTGAGACGGAGCTGTTCAAGGGAGAGGATAGCTTTCAGTTTCTCCAAAGCTGAGTGCAGAGTTGGGCGACTGGAATCAGGGTTGTTTTATTGAGAATGAGTGACTGAAGGAGCGATCAGAGAGCAACCGATCGGAGTTGAAAGCTAGAGGAGCTTCTGGAATCTCTTATTCCAGGTAAGGGGTGCTTTACATCTCAAATGCATGGTTTATGGACGGGTTCCGGGTGAAATTGCCATACTGTTTGTTTATAACTGGGAATGTGATGATTGTTATTTTCTGGTTGAGTGATAGTTTAAGAAATACACGGATTTGTGATAGCTATGAGTCGTGTAGTGTTATGTTAATTTCCGTCCATGAATGCATGTTGCTGTTAATGAGAAAGCCGAGTGCATATAGTATGAGTCTGCTATGATGATCTCCGTGTGTGGTTTTATATTAAAATGCATGAGATGCATGTGGATATTATTGTGATTGCCGAGTGTATGTACTGTGAGAATGTTGTACTGATTCTGTTTGTGATTTTATAGTGAACTGCATGAGATGCATGTGACGAAATGATAATGCCGAGTGCATATAGCGTGGGACGCTTGATGATTAAAACCATATGCATGTGATTCACCATTGAAAATACTAAGAGCATATAGCGTGAGATGCTTGTTATCGAAATGGTAATCAAATGAATATATACGAGATATGATGATAAGAATACCGAGTGCATAAAGCGTGGGACGCTTGATGATTAAAACCATATGCATCTGATTCACCATTGAAAATGCTGGGAGCATATAGCGTGAGACGCTTAATATAACAATGGTAAGCCTACTGAGTGGGACTCAGGGCTGCCCGTAACACTTCCGTTGTCGCTCAGAGTGACTGTGTTACATGAGAGGGCAAACGGTTTGGTACCAGTAAAACGGCCGGATCAGCTGGGAGCTGAATAAAAGGTTGAGAGCCTCTGTTGCAACATAAAAACTTAATAATGAACAAATAATTCCAAGTGATTGAATGTATATACTCTGTTATGTATTGCTGAGAGCAATATGAATTGTATTGTGGTGTGCATATGTTATTGAGAATAACATGATTAATATAGCCTTTGAATGATTTGAGTGAATTCTGACTGAATGACGTTATATGAGTAAATTCCGATTGAATGACAGTGTATGTTGTTGTTGGTTGTGACATCCAAGTGCGGAGTTGAGAATTGGATGATTAATCCGAGTCAATAACTATCATTTAATATGTAAAATGCTCACCCCTACTTGTGGCTATATTTACAGTGGATATAGGTCGGGATGGAGAATGACGAGTGAACATCAGCTTTATGAAGAGTATTGTACAGTTGTAGTGTACATATTACGTATAGTTTTGATGTAGCCTTGGCCGGCTCTTATGAACATCGTTCTATTGAACATATATATATATGTATTGAACTACCCAGTATTAAGAATATATGTATATATATATATGGTTATGAGGTTGTTGCATTATCTGAGAAGTATTGTTATAGGAGAAATGTTAAAGAGTAAATGGTTCATTGTGATATATAGATGAGAGAGCCCTTTCCGAGTGAGGAAAGCTTCAAATAGTTCCGAGAGAGATGTGTTTGAGAGGACTACTTTCGAGGGAAGAATAGTCTAGACGTTTCCGAGTGAAACATAGTTGGGAGAACTTCTTCCGAGGGAAGAAAGGTTTAAATGCTCCCGAGTGAGAATTGACTGAGAGAGTTTCTTCCGAGGGAAGAATGGTTAAGATGTCCCTGAGTGAGGTGTATTCTAGAAAACCTCCTCCGAGTGGATAAGGCTTACATATTTCTGAGTGAATGAGATTTACATAATTCCGAGTAAGACTTACCCTAGAAAATCTTCAGAGTGAAGAATGGTTAAAGTAATTCCGAATGAGGCTTAGTCTAGAAAGCCTCTTCCGAGGGATGAAGGGGTAAAACACTTTTGAGGGAATTGAGGTTGAAATGCATCCGAGTGAAATATAACTCGGGGGGGGGGGGAACTACTTCAGAGAGAAGAAAAGTTAAAAGGTTCCGAGTGAGGAATGACCGAGTGAATCATTCTGAATGAAGGTTAAAACGCCTTGAGTGAACCATGCCTGAGATAGGATCTTCCAGGCGAAGAATAAGGATCTGAGTAAGAACTTCCAAGGGAATTAGCACTTGGTGGGATCATTTTCGAGTGAGTGGTGGTTCTAATTCTGAGTGAAAGACTCGCTCCAGCGCGTAAGGGCTCGCTCAAGCGTTATCCGCTGGTTTTCATTTAACCGAAGCTGGGTCTTGCCAAGCGAGTGGCACTTTGACCCGTTTTCTTTTCCCCGACTCAGGGTTGAACGTGAAAAATTTCCCCCTGTCTCGGATTTGTTTTCATTAAGTCGGGATGTTTCAAAAATCAACAAGACGTCGCGTCTAAATTGATTTTTGTGAAGATGAAATTAATTTTAAAAGGAGAATGGAAATAGAAGAAAAATGGGCCCGACAGGAGTCAAGTCCTGCTCCTAGGTATTCTTGAGCTTTCGAGAAATCAAGCTTACGTAGTTCTTGAAAGAGGTATCCCTTTTTAAAATGAAGTTATAAATTGGGCGGTGGGGTAAATCGGTCAAAGGGAAACATACAAAGCAAATGTTCTTCGCACGTGTATGGGCCCAAAAGGAGGTATAGGCAGAAGTACTTCCGCACGACACTGGCTGAAAACAACTTCTACATTGATTAAAATGAACATGAAAAATACTTGTTTTTGTTATTATTTATTATGAACCTGGATAAAAGAAAATTCAACAACAGAACAAATTTAAACAACAGAACAGACTTAACAAAAATGATAGCTTTGGCAAAAGAACAAACAATGTAATATAAACTAACAAAAAAATAGTAGAGGAGAGAAGAAAAGATTGTAACCGGTGTGGCACTGGAAAGAGCCGAACTGTAGGTACTAGCCGGTGTGGGCTGGAACAGTAACAAATGGAGTGATTGCAAAAGACTGGGCCGAACAGTTGTGAGGACCAGTATAGGGTTCAGTGTGGAACCGGTAGAGTTCAGTAGGGAACCGGTATAGAGTTCAGTGCTGATCCGATGTAGGGCCGTTGAGTATGACGTCACTTGGAAAAGGGGATGGGTGTTTCACTAAATTATAGAATAAAAGTTCTATAGGGATTCTGACGGAGCCTGGTGACAAGTTCGAACAGAGTCCAGACTAATGCTTTTTGGAATCAATCTGGGTTAATTTTTCTGGATCAATTCTCAAAGGAGAGCTCTGAGATTTCAAAATTCGGATTAATTTTCTCAAGGATTCCAGATTCAAGAAGCAGGCCCTTGGACCTTTTCAATTGAGGTATTTATAGAGGCTCCCTGAGTCTCTCCTACGTGCTGAGTGCTTGGACAGCTCAGGCTTCCACTCGACCCATACGTATAGTGGAGGGACAGCCTGACCACTAGCAGTTGTGGAGAGCAGCGGTGGGTGGAGAGTTTTTTTTAGTTTTTATCTCTTATTCCCTGTCTGCCATTTCCTGGATTTCAGGATCGAATCTGGTAGTGTGTTTCCAGGTCATGGCATGGGCAACTGGACTCTGTAGATGGTGTTACAAGGGACAATCTAAGTGTCCGATGTTGGACTAACTGATATGACAAATGACGATGTATAGGTAGGTTTTTAGCCGGAGTGATCTTATGAATAGACGGTGTCTACTTGAAATGATGCAAGAACCCCTACACGTGTCACCACCTGATTCGTCATGTCAAATTTCCCCTTTTCGCACCTTCTGGCCAGAATGTGGACCGTCGTGGCTAATGGGCCTCTTTCATGGGCTTGGGCCGGAATATGGAACGTTCTAGATTCGACCCCCCACTCCCTATAAAAGTAAGCACGGGGATCAGTCATTTTCACTCCAATCCTTGCATCGAAATTCTGCTGCTTCGACGTTCAACTCCTCTGGTGTCTACATAGAAATCTGGCTCGCACTCGTAGAACAGCCCGCATCATCTCAGCAGGTACCTCCATACCTTCTTCTTTTACTTTTCAAATTTAGATAGGGTATGGGGGACAACAACTGAAGTAGTGACTCCGTCGAGATTCTATCCGGACCTCCTTCAGTCCAATCCCGGCGTCAGTCAGGAGGAGTCATGAGCCGGGGTTAGCGTCGCCAAGGTGAAGCTACCTCTGGGGTTTCACATCAGCCAAGATTTTCAGGACCTAATCGTTTCTCCATGCTGCCTTTATGGGAAACAAGGTTGCTAGACATATCATCCTCATCTTTTAACTTGGGCTCTGCTAGTGAGCGTGGGTGTAGTGTCGATCTCTATTTATCTGACGATATGGTATTTTATAGTTGTATTCCATTTCTCCGCCACATCGTCCATATGGCTTCTGATGGAGACTCCACCACTGGCATCCCTATTGTTGCAACCGACACCGTCAAGACTAATGTCATCGCACATCGGATCGACTGCTCGTTGAAATGGCCAAAGACCCTTACTTCTGGGTTCATGATGAGCCAAGGAACATCGCCTCCCGTTACACTGAAGATGCCGATGACGTGATCATCGAAGACATCGTCGTCCATGCCAGCGAGGAGTACGAAGACCATTTTACTGTTCTTTGTCCATTGACCTCGGAGAGAATCTGGCATCAACCGGGGTCCAGATATCTCTTCATGCATGAGATATTATTCTCGAAGGTCAGCATTCGCTTCCCTCTAACAGAGTTCGAGATGGGCGTACTTCAGTTCTTAAATTGCTCCTCTAGCTAATTGCATCCCAACGGCTGGGGTTTGGTGAAAGCTTTGGAAGTTCTAGGGGAATACTTCCACTTTGTCCCTACCGTGACGCTCTTCTTCACTTACTGCAGGGTGATGCACCGGGGTAACCCAGGTGGTGGCCTCGGTTTCATCAACCTCCGGTGTGACACCAAGGTGGTGAACTTTGAGAGCTTCACCGAATCGGCCAAGACAGACGGAGTAAGCTTCAGGAACTCTTATGTCAAGGTCAAAGTTAATGCAGGCAGGCTGGTGTTCTGGGAGAATTTTGATTTTTCCAGGAAGTTCTACATCGGCTGGACTCATAAGCACTTTCTCCTGGCCAGCAATGCTTACTCCGTCAGTGAGAGTGTTTTGTCAACGGGAGTCTAAGAAGGTGTTGGACGCTCTGAAGGCTTACTTCACCTTCTCCAAGATCTCCTGCAAAATTCTTCTTTGGGAGAAGTCTCGCCGGGATGGCTATCTAAGTAGGTTTTTTCATTTTTTTTCGTGACATCATCCTTTCACCGATCTTAACAAGTTTTCTCTCTTTTTTTCAGGCGAAATGGCTCGGATCGACATTTTAAAGAAGCTCCGGGAGCAAGCCAAGGTCAGAAACGCTGCTGTAGCCGTTGTGGAGAACAGGGTCACTCTGAAACGGGCAGCGGCTAAAGTTGGTAGCATCCCAACTGACAAAGTTAGTAAATTGACCCTGGCTCCGGAGGAGGGAACCCAAAATAAGGGGAAGAAACGTCACCACTCCGGCTAAAGTTCCAAAGGCAAGAAACACAAGGCCCAAGGGACAGAAGCCAGGGTGAAGGCTGGGGTCGATGTACATAATGTCCTTGACCGGACCCAGCCTGCCGACGAGAACTCCCCCCACTTTAACTCTAGCATTTCAGAGTTTTTGGACTGCATCGGGGAGACTCCGGTGAGGTTTCGACTCCCCTTCATGCTCAAGAAGGATCTTCCTGCTTCCAAGCGAGGACTGCTGCTAAGAGAGCTATCTTCAACTTGATTGAGGCTGTCGGGGTCTTTCACTCTTTGGGACAGTCTTACTATTCCAGTGTCAAGGCTAAACAATGCCTAGACCAGATGAAGGAGGTTGAAGCCCTCAGAGCGGAGGCTCAAGCTGCTTTGGCTAAGAGGGAGGAAGCTTTGACCGCACTCACAGCAGCATACACTTTAGCTGCTAACCGGGAGAATGAGGCCAAGGTCAAGAAAAAGGCGGCGGAGGATGCTCTTAAAGCTCTTCAAGCGAAATTGGACAAGGCTCTTGCTGGACGAGCCGATGTAGAGAAAAAGAATAAGGAGCTTGTAGCCAAAGTTGCGTCTGTGAAGGAGGCTCGTCTTCAGGAGCAGCAGGAGAGGGAAGAGGAGATGGCGGAATTCTCAGCATTGGCCGACGTCGCCTTCAGCACCGCCGTTCGTCAGGTGGTACATTGAAATTCCACTGTACAGCTCAACTTGAACGGTATAGGTGTTTACTATGAATTTTATGGTGGACACCTATATGCTATGGACTGGGGTCAGGCAGTGGAGCCTGAGGATGTTCCTTACGAACCTCTGCCTCTCCCCAAGGGCCAAAGTATGGAGCTAAGGACGGTGTCGGAGGATTCTGAGAGGACAGCCACCGTCATCGGAGCAGACTCCCCCACCCCCGGTGTTTAGATTAGTTCCTCTTTTTGTTTGCCTTGTTTTGGGATAGGCTCTAGATTTTTAATGATTTTGTAAGGTCATAGTACCCCCTCTTTTTGAATGATGTAACTTTTTACACACCTGCCTCTACCTTTTTTTTTCAAGAATGCAAGTTAAACTGAACTCTGAACCGATATGTAATTAATGAAGCAACTTGAAATAACATCGTCCATTGTAATTAAAGTTGGTAATTGAACTCTGAACCGATGTATAATTGATCAAGCAACTAGAAACAACATCGTCCATTGTAACATCTTTACCCGTTCTAAGATCAAATCAAATGAAGTGAATTAAATTCTTTACCAGTGTAATAAGGGTAACATCGTTCTTTGTTCTTTTACATCGTCCAATGAAGCCTATTGAATTTGTTAGCCGATGTGAAATAAAGTATCAACATCGACTTGCATCTTTGAACCTTGGCTCACTTCGACTTTTCAAAATGATGTTTGATCCTTGCTTGATTCGGAAGGTGTTTGATAGGCCTTGTTTTCCTGCTTCTTCCGTGACCCCGACATTACCTCCTTCACTGAATTCACTCCGGCAGAAAGTACTCATATCGGTTGAAATCCTTCTTCAGACCGATGTCAACATCGGATCCAATAAACTTTTTTTTCGGCCCATGGGTACGTGGACTCAAAGTTTTAAACCTGGGAAAAGAATCAGGGTGATGCCCCATTTTCAGGAAACAACTAATTGGGTATTGCTCTTTGGTCGACAGGAAGTGAAAAGGTTGGGGGTGTTGCCCCTCGGCTAACAGGAAGATAAAAGATTAGGGGTGTTGCCCCTCGGTTGACAAGAAAGTAAAAGCTTGGGGGTGTTGCCCCTCGGTTGACAGGAAAGTAATAGGTTAGGGGTGTTGCCCCTCGGTTGTCAGGAAAGTAAAAGGTTGGGGGTGTTACCCCTCTGTTGACAGGAAAGTAAAAGGTTAGGGGTGTTGCCCCTTGGTTGACAGGAAAGTAAAAGGTTGGGAGTATTGCCCCTCAGTTAATAGGAAAGTAAAAGGTTGGGGGTGTTGCCCCTTGGTTGACAGGAAAGTAAAAGGCTGGGAGTGTTGCCCCTTGGTTGACGGGAAAGTAAAAGGTTGGGGTGTTTTCCCTCGGTTGACAGGAAATGAAAGAATCGGGGGTGTTGCCCCTCGGGTAATAGGAAGATAAAAGGTTGGGGGTGTTGTCCCTCGGTTGAAAGGCAACTAAAGGTTGGGGTGTTGCCCCTCGGTTGAAAAGGAGTGTATATCGTTTGGGGTACTGCCCTGTGTTTGAGAGACTTGGGGTGATGCCCCAGGTTTTGAGAGACTTGGGGTGATACCCCAGGTTTTGAGAAGGAATATAGAGAGTTTGGGGTGATGCCCCAGGTTTTGAGAAGGAATATAGAGTCTCAGGGTAATGCCCCAGGTTTTGAGAGACTTGGGGTGATGCCCCAGGTTTTGAGAGACTTGGGGTGATGCCCCAGGTTTTAAGAAGGAATGTGAAGGACTTGGGGTAATACCCCAATGTTTGGAAAAGAATGAGAGACTTGGGGTAATACCCCAAGTTTGGAAAGGAGGATAGAGCTTGGGGTGCTGCCCTAAATTTGGACTATTTGCTAGCAGGGAGGATTTGGTGGAGGAATGCAAATGCCAGTAGAGGATTTTGTGATTGGCGCCATTTTTGTGGCCATTGTAATCTCACTGGGGGAGGGAAGCTAAATGGAGTCTGTTTCTGGATTGTGGTTCCACTGGGGAAGAAAGATTTGGTTGGTCCCTATTTAGTGGTAACTGTGGTTTTGCTGGGGAGAGGATTTGGTGATTCCCCTTGGGGAGAGAGGCCTACCTGAGGCTGATTTCTGGATCGTGTTTTGCTGGGGATAGGGATATGCTTGATTGTTGAATCCTATTTTCACTGAGGAGGAAGGGTTTGATTGATTTTTTTCATATGGCATAGTGGTTACACCTAAGGAGAGAATTTTGATGAAGTTCTCCTTTCTATATTTAGACCTAGTTAAGAAGGAGGGGTTCAATTAAAGACTTCTCCAGGGTTGTAGTTTCATTGGGAGAATGGACTCATCCTAAGCCTGATTAGGGAGGTGACTGTTGGTGTATGCACTACGAGCTATTAATGTATCAATTTTAAATTATCAATAAAATTAGCATTTTTAGTTTTAGACTAATGCTATTTATCCTGGAATAATAGGTCATATGAGAATTATTCCTAAAACGTCCCTAATCAAGTATTTACATGGGGACATGTAAATACATTAAGATTAGTGTGTGAATGTACTGATGGTTTGATCTCACAAATCATGGATATATTATATCAAGTCTTTACACGGGTACACATTAAGAGTAACGTTGTACTAGACAGACCCACCATGAGAACGTTGCATGGATCGTTACATGAGAGTCATAAACGGTTCTCAATGTGATAATGGTATATAGTCCTTCGACCTGAAGTCACTACGATTCTTACATAAGGAGTTTATTATTTTAATACAATCAAACGTTATCTGTAATAAGATGACCATAAAGATTGTGATTAGGCAATAGATAAATTATGCAGAGGGATGTGAGTGATGTAGATGGAATTTGTCTCTCCTATGTGACAGGAGTGATATCTATGGGCCACTTGATGGAGTGAGACTAATGAAATGCATGGCTATGCTAGGACGAATAAATATTAGATATTTATTCGGTAAACTCTACTCTGGTATTAAGTAAAATGAATTGGGCCATACAAGGATGACGACGACCATGCCTTGGGCCCAATTAGATATCGTGACAAAAGGAATAGATATATAAAATAATTATCACTTATAGGTCATGTCGATGATAAATAATATTCGGACATAATGATGTATTGCTAGATACTGCTCTTATTTTATATTAATAATAAAATATTTTATTATTAATATAACTGAATATTTTACCTATAGGGTCACACACATAGAGTAAGCCCACCAGAGGATAGTTTTATTTTAGTTGGACTGAAAATAAAACTATTTGGGCCTAACTCATTTAGAATGAGTAAGGAGCCCAATGTTTAATGAGAGCTCAGGTCAAGACCTAAGCCTATATATAGAGCATGAGATGTTCATAGGCTGCTGCTCAGAAATTAGACCAAAACAAAAGTTCCGTACTAGCATTCGGAGCTCTGTTTTTCTGGTGGGAGTGCTCGTGTGGACTCCTAAGGGCGAAGCTACAATTGCTTTGATCGAGGATCGTGTTCTGCGTCTACAAGAGGTAAACCCTAATTAAAAATTTTAATTTAGCATAATGCTTTGAGACATACGTGTTTGTAATTCTTTTGGGAATCCTTTGTGTTTCTGCTGCCTGACCCTAATAGGATTCCCTAACAGTGACTACGTTGGGGAAATGGATCTGACTCAGATTCTATGTTCACTTGGGAGGATATCTTGATTTGTGCCATTTTTGTGATGAATAGCTTGGCGAACATTCACTTCTGGATCAAGGATCTTGGCCAACCTTTAAAAAGAAGATGAATAGTATAAAAAACAAATTGACATTTTCAGGGGAACTTCCTTGGAGACGGGCCCTGAGATAACTCATGGATGAAATAAAAGCAACTTCCAACTTCGGTAAGCGCTCCTAGCAGAGTTGGTTATGCTTGCCTGAAGCAAGGTCAGGTGCTGGGAGCATTTTGTTCCTCATGACTCTATGTTTTACCATTTCCATTTTCAAACATTTTAGGAAAATTCGTTTGTTTATAAGACTTAGTCATGAACACGTACAGAAAGAAGGATAAATTTATTTATGGATAACAAGCATGTATAGTGGTAAGGAAAGCAAGGTAAAACAGATGGAATGAATGGAATAAAGTGCAAGAGATTGAAGGCAAGTGGAAAAGGGGAGGCTCATGGATCCTCCAATGATTTCCTGAGAGCGATGAGAATCTTCACCCCCTATCATGATTTCATGTTCACCTTCTGACTCTGCCTCTAAGAATGTAATTCGATAATGATCCATATGCCCCAGTTGGGTCTCTTATTTTATGCTTGGGAAGTCTAAGTCCTAGTGCCAGGATTTTAGACTATGACTTTGCCTGAGCCGCCATTTCAGGTTTTCAACTAGCCGAGTTGCTCTAATTTTTGCCTAGGCCGCCCTTTCAGGTTTTCAGCCTAGCGAGCACCTTTTTTTTAGGCATACTACTTTTTCACTGCATCTGCGTTTATAGACATTGGCAGATCCTCTCCATCCATGTTGGTGAGGGTTAAAGCTCCTCCGGAGTAGGCCTTTTTCACAACATAGGGTCCTTCGTAATTAGGTGTCCATTTACCCCGCTCGTCTCTTTGGATTAGCAAAATCTTCTTGAGGACCAGGTCTTCTTCCCGGAACTGTCAGGGTCGCACTTTCTTTTCGTACGCCCGCTTCATACGTTTTTAGTACAACTGCCCACGATAGAGAGCAATTAACCTCTTTCCATCAATTAGGTTCAACTGGTCGTACTTGGCCTGGGTCCATTCAGCTTCTTCCAGTTTTGCCTCCATTATTACCCAGAGGGATGGGATCTCCACTTCAAAAGGTAGTACTGTTTCTATTCCGTAGACTAAGGAGAATGCGGTTGCCCCAGTCGAGGTTCGAACCGAGGTCTGGTATTCGTGCAAAGCAAAGGGAAGTACTTCATTCCAATCTTTATAAGTCAGCACCATCTTTTGCACTATCTTGTTAGCTGCTTCGACTGCTCCATTCATTTTTGGACGATACAAGGAGGAATTATAGTGAGAGATTTTGAAGCTTCCGCAGAGTTCCTTCATCAACTTGTTGTTCAAATTCGTACCATTGTCAGAAATGATCTGGCTCAGTAGGCTGTATCGGTATATCAGTTCCCGCTTGATGAATTTGACCATAACATTCCTTGTTACATTGGCATATGAAGCTGCTTCCACCCACTTGGTGAAATAATCGATGGCGACCAAGATAAAACGATGACCATTTGAGGCTTTTGGCTCAATGGGCCCAATAACGTCCATGCCCCATATTGAAAAGGGCCATGGTGCCGACAAGACGTTTAGGGATGAAGGAGGTGTATGAATGTGATCAACATATATATGACATTTATGACACCTCCGCGCATAAGCAAAACAGTCTGCTTCCATGGTCATCCAATAATATATGGCCCTTAAGATCTTTCTTGACATGGCGTGCCCGTTTGTGTAAGTTTCGAAAGATCCTTCATGGATATCTCTCATGATTTGATTTGCCTCGACGGTGTCAACACACCGGAGGAGGATAGAATCATAGTTTTGCTTGTACAGTACGTTGCCACTCAAGAGATAACCCATAGCAAGCCTTCTCAAGGTTCGTTTGTCATTATCTGTGACATCCTCAGGATGTTCTTGGTATTGGAGGTATCTTTTGATGTCATGATACCAAGGCTTACCGTCGGGCTCTCCTTCTATGACCTAGAAATGTGTAGGTTCTTGTTGTTTCTTTACTTCAATGAGAGGCACCTCATACTCACTGCTGACCTTGAACATTGAAGCTAGAGTGGCCAAGGCATCAGCCATTTGGTTGTCATCGCGGAGAATATGATGAAAGGTAATTTCATCTAATTCTTTGATCATCTCTTTGATGTGAGCGTGATAGGGAACTAGTTTATTGTCTCTAGTTTCCCACTCATCTCTCAATTAATGGATAACCAAAGCAGAGTCTCCATAAACTTCCAGGGATTTTATTCCTTCATTCAGAGCTGCCTGTATCCCCAAAGAGCATGCCTCATACTCAGCAACATTGTTGGTACAATCAAAACATAGCCGAGCGCAAATAGGAATGAACTCCTTGTCAGGTGAGATTAAGATGACCCCAATTCCATGCCCCAGTGCGTTAGAAGCTCCATCAAATGTCATAGTCCACTTGCTTTCATGACCATCTTCTTCTTTGAAAAGGTCTAAAATATCTTTATCCGGGAAGTCATGCTGCATAAGTTGGTAACTACTAACAGGTTGATGTGCCAAGTAGTCTGCTAGTGCACTCCCTTTTATAGCCTTTTGGGTGACATATGTTATGTCATATTCCGTTAGTAGTACTTGCCAACGAGTGATCATTCCGGTCAAAGTAGGCTTTTCAAAGATGTATTTGATGGGGTCCATTCTAGACACTAACCATGTAGTGTAACAGAGCATGTATTGCCGTAAACGTCGGGCAGCCCAAGCTAATGTACAACATGTCCTTTCGAGGGAGGAATATCTCATCTCACATTCGGTGAATTTCTTGCTCAAGTAAAAAATGGCATGCTCCTTATTCCCAGTTTCATCATGTTAACCTAACACGCATCCCATGGATTCATTTAACACGGTCAAATACAAGATCAGTGGTCTCCCAGGAATTGGTGGGACCAAGATTGGCGGCTCTAACAAGTACTGCTTTATTTTTTTGAATGCTATTTGGCAATCCTTATTCCATTACCCGGGTTGGTTTTTACGAAGCAACTTGAAAATCAGCTCACAGGTTGTTGTCATTTGGGAAATGAATCGGGCTATATAGTTCAACCTTCCTAGGAACCCTCAGACTTCCTTTTCCGTATGAGGAGGAGGCATTTCCAGGATCGCCTTGACCTTGACAGGATCAACCTCTATCCCTTTTGTGCTTACAATGAATCCTAACAGTTTGCCAAATTTTGCACCAAAGGTGCACTTAGCCGGATTCAATCTAAGCTTGAATTTCCTTAACCGTTCGAAGAGCTTTCTCAGATCAGTAATGTGTCCTTCCTCTGACCTGGACTTAGCGATGATATCGTCCACGTAGACTTCTATCTCTTTGTGTATCATGTTGTGGAAGAGAGTCACCATTGCCCTTTGATAGGTTGCTCCAGCATTTCTCAATCCGAAGGACATTACTTTGTAGCAAAATGTGCCCCACAGAGTGATAAACGTGGTCTTCTTCATATCTTCAGGTGCCATCTTAATCTGATTATATCTCGAGAATCCATCCATGAATGAGAAGATAGAGTATTGAGTCATATTGTCGACCAATACGTCGATCTGTGGTAGAGGAAAGTCATCCTTAAGGCTGGCCCGATTCAAGTCTAGGTAGTCCATACACATCCTCACTTTCCCATCTTTCTTCAGAACGGGCTTGAGGATATTTAGCTACGGCTAGGAAACCAGCATCAAATTGCTTTTTAACTTCGTCTTTAATCTTAAGGAGCATTTCTGGTTTCATTCGTCACAGCTTCTATTTGATCGGTGGATATTCTGGCTTTAAAGGTAACCTGTGTTCCACAATGTTGTTATCCAACCCCGGCATGTCTTGGTACGACCATGCAAAAATATCTTGAAACTCCCTGAGCAGCTTAATCAGTCTTTCTCGCCGCTCTTTGCTTAAGAAGGTGCCAATTTTGACCTCCTTAACCTCTCCTTTGTTCCCCAGGTTAATGGTTTAAACCTTTTCCTAATGGGGTTGAATTTCCTTATCCTCCTGCTCCACTAACCTTGTCAACTCGGGTGAAGGTTCAAAATCTTCCTTACTTTCTTCGTCAGCGTAATCGTTCGAATAATTAAAATCGTGAAACAAAACCGAGTTCTCGTTACTCTCAAAAGAATCGCTTTCGGATCTGTATTTTATTGTATTAGAGCAAATGAAAAAGAAAACAAGCAAGTCAAAGGCTCAAGTAAAAGGATATCAAGCAAAATGAGATATTGGAATCTGACAGTGTTCATTAACCAAACAAACAAACAAGTTTTTGCCTTTATTACAAAAAGAGGTCCCAAAGCCTTAGGCATAGGAAAAGGGGCCAACAAGCCATAAAAATATTATTACTTTGACAAAATGTTTAGATTCGTGGGGAACTCCATGATCTCCCAGTTACTTAGCTCCTAATTTGGTGGGCAGGCATACACAAACCCAGCATTACTGTTGAGATCATCTTCGATCATGGCCACTTGATCGGGAGGCATTATCCCTGCGCTCCGGAAGCTCTGGTAAAGGTCACAAATGGGGATTCCCGTGGTGTTGAGTTCTTGACTAGTAAGACAAGCAATCCTTCTTTCTCTTCTTTCTTCCCCTACCCTCTTTCTGTCAGTGGCCGTGGGTCGGTATCCCAGGCCATATCTGTCCTTGTTTTCTGGGAGGCACACAGGTTGGACTCTCCCTTCCAATTCTTGCCCCAGTCCTTTTCCTGGCTTGTATCCTTCCCGTAACATTGTTCTTGCCATTGCTAGAGGCACATTTCGGAAAGATGTCTTTGCGATGTTTTTCCCTACCTGCGTCGTATTGGCTATCTCCAAAGCCTGGAATGAGGTCTCGAGAGCTTCCTCAGCTGCTTTAATGTATGGGGTAGTGACAGGCTTGCTGACCAAAAGGTCCTCTTCCCTGGAAACAATCACCAGTTTGATACTGATGACGAATTTCAATTTCTGATGCAGCGTGGAAGGGACAACCCCAGGCGAATGGATCCACGGCCGTCTTAGCAAACAACTGTAGGCGGGTGTGATATCTATGACTTGAAAGAGAACTTGAAAGGTGCATGGTCTAACCTGTATTGGCAGTTTAATCTCCCTCATGACCTCCCGGCGAGTTCCGTCAAAAGCCCGTACCACCATGGAACTTGGTCTCATGTGCGTCCCATCGAAAGGCAACTTTGCCAACGTTGATTTTGGCATGACATTAAGGGACGATCCATTGTCGATAAGTACTTTTTCCAGGATATAGTCTTGACACTTTACGGAAATATGAAGGGCTTTGTTGTGCCCTCTTCCTTCCACGGGTACCTCATCATCCGTAAAGGTCAAATAATTACTAGCGACTATGTATCCCACTATGCCTTCGAATTTATCAACGGGCAAATCATGCTTGACATGTGCCTCACTTAACACTTTCATTAATGTGTTTTGTAACATCCTGCTTTTAATAATAGCCCTATTTTTGTAAATTATGAAGTATGGAAGATCTGTTAGTGTTAATCAATGAATAAAAAACTTTATGGATGGTTTATAATACTCTAAAAAATTCTATTTTTGGGTATAATTATAGAAATTACATAGATCTGTATTGATAAGATCCATTTTCTGGGTAAAATATGCCTTAGAAACAAAATTCCGAGTGAAAAAGGGGCTCTGTCCGAGTGAAGAATGAAAATTCTGAGTGAAGAAGGAAAATTCCGAGTGACTAAGAGAAATTCCGAGTGGAAAATGGAAATACCGAGTGAAGGTTGTGTTTTCCGAGTGGAACATGGCCGAGAGGGTTTATTCCGAGTGGAATTCTTGCCCCAGAGACACTATTGTATGAAGTGGACTGATAGAGCCACTTCTGGGTGCAAGAATCCGAGTGACTCACCCTGGAGTGACTCACTGCAGAGTCAAACACCTCAGAAAGACTCATTTCCGAGTCAAGTACTCTCCAAAGACTCGTTTCTGAGTCAAATGCTTCTGAATGACTTCTTTCCGAGTCAATCATAGTCAGATGTTGCAATTCCGACTGAGAGTTCACTAAATGCCTTCATTTCCGAGTGAAGTACAAAGGAAAATGTAGTTTCGAGTGGAAGGATTCTGACTGGGGACACACTGTATATGATTGATGTACACTGGAATAACTTCCTGAGTGAAGAAGAAAAGAGGTCAACTTTGAGGGTGAAATGCCGAATGAAAGATATCCGAGTGTGACTCCGAGTGAGATGGTACCGAGTGGAACCGTGTGAGTGAAGACAGGATTCGAAGATGAGTTTAAAAATGAAGAACTGAGTGTTGAAGACTGAGTGAAAAAGGCAATCGGTTTGGATTAATTTGTTGAGTGAAAACCGAGTGGATGAAGGATCGGTTTTGGAGAATGAAGACCTCTGCTCGGACTTCGCTTAAGCGAATGAATTCCTCGCTTAAGCGAGTGAAGAGTGGAATGAGTGAGGCATGTGTCTCGCTCAAGCGAGTCGGTATTCGCTTGAGCAAAACTCCCCTCTGCCAGTGAAATAAATGGCACTCGCCCAAGCGAGTGAAGAGTTCGCTTGAGCGAGAAGGGCTCGGATTCTTTTCTCTTCACGTTACTGACCACTTCCAGTCGGTATACATGTTGACTGGGTAAAATTCCAGTCGGCCAAGAGGCTGACCGAGTGAAATTTCACTCGGAATTCACTGTCAGAGTAACGCTTTGACTTTAATTTTGTCCCTTTATGCATATTTTTAATATATTTGATCCAATTACTCACCCTAGTGGGTGGACGGCCAGAAGTGGAAGACATATCACTTACTTTCTTATCTAGATCTCCATTATCAACCCACTAACAGCCCACTAGAAACCCACTCACAAAAAGCTTGTCCCCCATTGCCTTTGCATTATTAAACAAAACACTATCCCTTCAGAAACTATTAGAAAACAGAAATACAGTATACCATCTTCCTTTCTTCCTCAAGACCTTCGAATAGAAGCCAGGACAACAAGGAGGCCAGTTCCAGTCAGCAAACCAAGTAAGAGGGGACAGGGTTGTGAATAACTATGAAATGGGTAGAATTGTATGCTGTTCAAGGATTCCAGAATTAATTTTGCAACTTGTTGCTTATTTTTAAAATTGAAAACATGTGAATTTGATTCTGACTTCTTCATGAAAGTTGTAGACCTTTTCGTTATCTGAATTTTGAGACCTGAATCAATTAATTTGAATATGTATAGCAAACGTTATAGCCAAAACACTACAGCATGTTCGTGTGGAAGATTTATCCTATGTTTTGTGTATATATTGATTTGCTGGGACTTGTACGTGCATAATTAGCCTTTGATGTCTTCATAAAAGTTATAGATATTTCTGTTGTGGATCTTTGGAAAGTGTTTTCAAGTCAAAATGATTTTTGTAGCTCGAGTTATGCCTAAAATACTGAAGTATGTCCAATCTGTAAATCTGTTAACTTGACATATGAAATTTATTTTTAAAACTGGGAATTTTGTGGTGAGAATTAGTGATCAGTGTCTTCATGAAAATTGTAGATCTTTTTATTATGTGAATTTTGAGACCTGAACCGACTGATTGGAGTATGTGTAGCAAAGGTTATAGCCAAAGTACTACAACATGTCCGAGTGGAATATTTATCCCATGTTTTGTGCATATATGAATATTCTGGGAATTGTACATACGTTTTTAGACTTTGATGTCTTCATAAAAGTTGTATATATTTGTGTTATGGATCTGTAAAAAGTGGTGTCAAGTCAAAATGATTTTTGTAGCACAAGTTATACCTAAAATACTGAAGTATGTACAAGCTGTGATTCTGTTAACTCTGAAATCCGAATCTTATTTTTATAACTAGGAATTTTGTGGTGAGAATTAGTGGTTTGTGTCTTCATGACAGTTGTAGATATTTGTGTTAAGAATAATTTAGAACTAGTTTCATACCAAAATCATTTTTGTAGCTCCATAAACATTCAAATTACTAATATATGTACGTTTTGGAAAACTCACCTTGAGGCAGTGTGGTATTTCGTAAATAAGTGTAATTCTGTTTGGAATTTGAAATTGTGTTCTTCATGAAAGTTGTAGATAAGTGTATTATTAAGCTATAGAAATTGGAATCACATGAAAAGGTTATGATTTGCTCTTGTTATGACTGTTTTGCTAGAGTATGTTGCTGTTGGAAATGCTGAAAGTTAATTATAATAGTTATTATGAATGAAAATGATATTTTCTCTATGAGTAACAATTTATTATTAAACTCTTGAGTGATTATGATTTATTATTGATGTTGTTACGTTATAATGAGTATTATACAGTTGTATATTTTGGTGGTGAATAATTATGTATGACATAATTAATATATATGTACATGAATGCCTTGTGGTTATTGTTATATGTGGTTGAAACAGTAAATCCATGATTCTGAAAATTATTATATGTGATGTGTCCTTTGAGGACTTGTGGTTTTCCAAGTGGTTTTGGAAATTGATATATCATGGTATGTTAAATGATAAAGAGTATTAAAGGCATTCATGCATCATAAGCATTGGAAGCACCATGGAATTTAGGGGTTCCATGATTGCCTACCCTGGTGGGGGTTACTCTATGATGAGTTAAAGCCCTATTTTCACAAGAACCATGGAAGTGTAGGGATCCATGGTTGTGTAAATTCCTACTGGTATACTTATTTCTGCAGGAGCCATGAAAGTGTAGGGATTCATGGTTATGCTAATTCCTACTTGTGCACTTAATTTCGCAGGAGCCATAAAAGCGTAGGGATTCATGGTTATGCTAATTCCTACTGGAGTCTTTTTGAGACTTTTTACTGCAGTATTCCCACCAAACCAAATGGATCCAGCATGATATCATTGGACTAAATTAAAGACTTATTAAATATAAATGAACTTGTTTGGCATATTCATCATATCATTATGGTTTGTTGATTGTGTTTGTGCAATTTTATTTATTTTATATTTATTCTATATTCTGTTTCACTCTTACATCAATTTTTATAGTGAATGCCATGCAGAACGAAGAGTGATGCCATGATTGATGACTATATGATATATTGCTTGGACTTTAATTTTTTACTTTAATTTAATGGGTTGTAATAAATATTACGTGCTACGTACTGTTACTTCTAAATTGTTTCCGCTACGCAAATATTTTCTTGAATTTTATTATACACGACTAGCATACATGTTTAATATTCCGCAAATATCAAATTATACATGAAATCTAATTTTTAAATTATGAGTTTTCTAAATGATCTTTTAAAACGCGACAAATTTATTCAGAAAATTACACGGGATGTTACAATGGTGGTATCAGAGCATTTTCAAAAATTCAGGACCAATTGCTATGACATGTACTGTTTCTCGATATAATATGCGAAATGTTTGATTCCTTACTTGATAACATGTTAAGTGTGTACTATATGACTTGTGCCTGACTGATTAATTGCAAAAAGATTTGTTTGATTACTGCTTGATAATATGATAAATGTGTTATATGATTTATTGTTTAACTGATAAACTGTAGAATAATGATAGTTATGTAGTATTTATATACAATATATTTTCCCTTAGAATTAGTATAAACCAAACTACGAATGTAGGATGGCAAGAAACAACAACAACAACAACGATATGGAAGCAGCTTTCAACCACTTAGCTGAAGCCATAGAACGACAAAACCAACCAAGGAGCACTGGAGGACTCCATGGGTTAGATCACTTCCTGAAAAGAAAACCTTCACAATTCAAAGGGGGATATAATCCAGAAGGAGCGTATCTCTGGGCCAAGGAAATGGAGCGCATCTTTCGAGCATTGCCCTGCACAGAATACGAAAAGGTGGAGTATGCCACCTATATGTTGGTGGAAGAGGCAGAAAACTGGTGGATTCATGCTAGAATCCGTATGATCGAGGCTGACAGACCCTTGAACTAGGTCAACTTCAAAGACTGTTTCCTAGAGAAATATTTTCCAGCAAGTGTGAAAAGCCGTAAAGAGCTGGAATTTATGGAGCTAAAACAAGGCTCAATGTCTGTTGAGAATATGCTGCAAAGTTTGAAGAACTATCTCTCTTTTACCCTCCTTTTCAACAGGCTGGTGCCGAAGAATCAAAATATATTAAATTTGAGAACGGGCTGAACCTGGAAATCAAAGAGGCGATAGGGTACCAAGAAATTTAGAGTTTTCCTATTCTAATCAACAAATGCAGAATTTTTGAAGAAAATCACCAAGCCAGACTGGCACATGAAAAGGCCAATAGACAACTAAAACCTCAGTCAGTTGATTTCAAAAGAAGAGGGTCGTTCTATCAAAGTCGTTTCAAGGGAGGATCATCATCATCATCTTCTGAAAGATGTAACAATATGAGATGTCTAAAGTGCGGAGGTAACCATCACATACGTGATTGCAACAGACGTCTTGAAGATACCACTTGTTTTCGTTGTAATCAAAAAGGACACATCAGTCCAAATTGTCCGCAGAACAATCAAAACAACAACAGGAACACTATGAATGATCAAAAGGGCTCTAATTATCAGAGAAGCCGTGGAGGAGATACACGTGCTGCCCAACCTCCAAGACAGAACAGGGAGTCAACAGACCAGCGGTTACAACCAACAACTGGAAGAGTCTTTGCCATCAGCGGTTCAGAGGCAGACCAAGCTGATGACCTCGTACAAAGTAAGTATGAGATCAATGGTACAATCTTATCTGTGTTATTTGATTCTGGTGCTACACATTCTTTCATTTCTGATGAGTGTGTTAGACGCCTTCAATTACCTGTGAAGCCTATGAAATATGATCTGATTGTTTCCACTCCCACCAGTACACAACTTAGGACTACTAAGGTGTGTAACGAATGCTCTATGCTCATAGAAGGTAAAAACTTTCTAGTCGATCTTGTTTGTTTACCTTTGAAGGATCTGGAGGTAATTCTGGGAATGGACTGGTTATCGGCAAATCGAGTCTTGGTGGACTGTCATAACAAAACTATGATATTTCCATCAGAAGAAAATCTTACTTTTGACAATCTTAAACTCTTTGCTTTACAAGGTGAAAGCCAATTATTTGCCTTGTTTACTCTTCCACAAGGAGATGATGAATCTAAAGCAATCGAAATGCCAGTTGTTTCTGAATTCCCTGAAGTATTTCCTAAGGATGTCTCAAGTTTACCTCCAGAACGTGAGATAGAATTCTCAATTGATTTAATTCTAGGAGTAGAACCAGTATCTAAGGCCCCATATCGTATGTCACCTATTGAACTGGCAGAATTGAAGAAGCAAATTGAGGAGTTGTTGGAGAAACATTTCATCAGGCCTAGTGTGTCGCCATGGGGAACGCCAGTATTACTTGTCAAGAAGAAAGATAGAAGCATGAGATTATATGTAGATTATCATCAGTTGAACAAATTGACGGTGAAGAATAGATATCCTTTGCCCAGAATTGATGATTTGATAGATCAATTGAGAGGTGCTACTGTATTTTTCAAGATTAATCTACGATCGGGATACCATCAGATTCGTGTCAAGTCCGAGGATATTCCAAAGACAGCTTTTAGAACACGCTATGGTCATTACGAGTATCTTGTGATGCCCTTCGGGGTAACCAATGCCCCAGCTGTATTCATGGATTACATGAATCGAGTGTTCCATTCATACTTAGATCAGTTTGTTATTATCTTTATTGATGACATTCTGATTTATTCTAAGACGTGGGAGGAACATGAAAAGCATCTTCGAGTGGTATTACAGATTCTAAAAGAGAAGCAGTTGTATGCCAAGTTGTCTAAATGTGAATTCTGGTTGAAGGAGGTAAAGTTTCTAGGTCATGTAATCTCTAACGAAGGAGTGTCTGTGGACCCTTCTAAAATTGAAGCTGTAACGAACTAGGAGAGACCTACTTCAGTCACTGAGATACAAAGCTTCCTGGTATTAGGTGGTTATTATCGGAGATTCATTGAGGGGTTTTCTCAAATTGCCCTACCAATGACTCGTCTAACCCGGAAGAATCAACCTTTTGATTGGACGCCAGAATGTGAGAGAAGTTTCCAGGAACTAAAAATAAAGCTTACATCTGCTCCAGTCTTAACCTTGCCTGACCCACAAGAAGACTTTATGGTTTATTGTGATGCTTCTAAGATGGGCTTAGGTTGTGTCTTGATGCAGCAACGAAGAGTGGTTGCCTATGCTTCTAGGCAGTTGAGACCACATGAAATGAACTATCCAACGCATGATCTAGAATTAGCAGCAGTGGTATTTGCTCTGAAAATCTAGAGACACCATTTGTATGGAGTCAAGTTTGAAGTGTTTAGTGACCACAAGAGCTTGAAGTATTTGTTCGATCAAAAGGAATTGAACATGAGGCAGCGAAGATGGATGGAGTTTCTTAAAGATTATGATTTTGATTTGAAGTACCATCCAGGAAAAGCAAATGTGGTGGCAGATGCACTTAGCCAAAAGTCCATTCATATGGCATCTTTGATGATAAAAGAGATGAAGATGATAGAACAGTTCAGAGACATGAACTTGGGTGTGGAGATGAAATCTTAAAAGAGTATGGTCTTGGGAACTTTGAAAATAACCAATGATTTTCTGAAGCTGATAGGTGAAATGCAAACAGAGGACTTGCAACTACAGGAGTTGAGAGAGTTACAGGCGAATGGAAGGGATATGGGATTACAAGAAGGATCAGATGGAATTTGGAGAATCAGAAGTAGAATTTGTGTACCAGATGATGTTGATCTGAGAAGGACAATTCTAGAAGAAGTGCATAAAAGTATGTTGAGCATTCATCCTGGATCAACTAAGATGTATCAAGATCTGAAGAAAAGCTTTTGTTGGCCAAGGATGAAGAAAGAGATAGCTGAATATGTGTCTTCATGTCTGGTGTGTCAAAAAGCCAAAGTGGAACATCAAAAGCCATCTGGTGAACTACAACCATTGGAGATTCCTGTCTGGAAATGGGATGACATTTCAATGGACTTTGTGTCAGGATTACCAAGGACTCGTTCAGGAAACGATGCAATTTGGGTTATTGTAGACAGATTGACAAAGTCTGCTTATTTTCTTCCAATGAATATGAAGAATTCTCTTCAGAAGTTGGCATAATTATATGTGAAAGAGATCGTGAGACTTCATGGTGTACCATCTAGTATTATGTCAGATAAAGATCCAAGGTTCACTTCTCGATTCTGGGGAAGCTTGCATCAGGAATTGGGTTCAAAGCTTCGATTAAGTTCAGCTTATCATCCCCAAACAGATGGGCAGTCAGAGCGTACCATACAAAGTTTGGAAGACTTACTGCGATCTTGTGTGCTTGAACATGGTGGTAATTGGGAGCAGTTCCTTCCACTGATTGAATTCACGTATAACAATAGCTACCATATTGGTATGGCTCCATTCGAAGCATTGTATGGTAGAAAGTGTCGAACGCCCCTTTGTTGGTTAGAAACTGGTGAAAGTTTGGCGTTAGGACCCGAAATTATGCAACAGACTACTGAACAAATAGAAATAATCAGAGAAAAGATGAAGGCATCCCAAGATAGACAGAAGCACTATTACGATAAGAGGAGGAAACCACTTGAATTCCAAGTTGGTGATCATGTATTCTTGAAGGTTTCACCTCACAAGGGGATTGGTCGAGCATTGAAGAGTAAGAAGTTGAGTCCAAGGTTTATTGGACCATATGAGGTCCTAAAAAGGATTGGTACAGTGGCGTATCAGATTACACTTCCTCCTCACCTGGCAAATTTGCACAATGTGTTTCATGTATCACAGCTGAGGAAGTATGTACAAGACCCCACTCACGTGATTGCTGCTAATGATGTTGAAGTTAGAGAAAATCTAACCATCTCTATAGAACCTACACAGATCATAGAAAGGTCGATTAAACGCCGGAGAAACAAGAATGTACCATTGGTGAAAGTTGCATGGAGACAAGGAAGTGATGTAACTCTGACTTGGGAGCGTGAAGATGCTATGAGGACGCAATATCCAGAATTGTTTCACTGAGGAGTGCGTAATGATTAAATTTCGAGGATGAAATTTTTATTAGGGTGGGAGAAATGTAACATCCTGCTTTTAATAATAGTCCTATTTTTGTAAATTATGAAGTATGGAAGATCTGTTAGTGTTAATCAATGAATAAAACACTTTATGGATGGTTTATAATACTCCAAAAAATTCCATTTTTGGGTATAATTATAGAAATTACATAGACCTGTATTGATAAGATCCATTTTCTGGGTAAAATATGCCTTAGAAACGAAATTCTGAGTAAAAAAGGGGCTCTATCCGAGTGAAGAATGAAAATTCTGAGTGAAGAAGGAAAATTTCGAGTGACTAAGAGAAATTCCGAGTGGAAAATGGAAATACCGAGTGAAGGTTGTGTTTTCCGAGTGGAACATGGCCGAGAGGGTTTATTCCAAGTGGAATTCTTGCCCCAAAGACACTTTTGTGTGAAGTGGACTGATAGAGACACTTCTGGGTGAAAGAATCCAAGTGACTCACCCTGGAGTGACTCACTGCAGAGTCAAACACCTCAGAAAGACTCATTTTCGAGTCAAGTACTCTCCAAAGACTCGTTTCTGAGTCAAATGCTTCTAAATGACTTGTTTCCGAGACAATCATAGTCAGATGTTGTAATTCTGACTGAGAGTTCACTGAGTGCCTTCATTTCTGAGTGAAGTACAGAGGAAAATGTAGTTTCGAGTGGAAGGATTCCGACTGGGGACACACGGTATATGATTGATGTATACTGGAATAACTTCCTGAGTGAAGAAGAAAAGAGGTCAACTTCAAGGGTGAAATGCCGAATGAAAGATATCCGAGTGTGACTCCGAGTAAGATGGTACCGAGTGGAACCGTATGAGTGAAGACACGATTCGAAGATGAGTTTACAAATGAAGAACTGAGTGTTGAAGACTGAGTGAAAAAGGCAATCAGTTTGGATTAATTTGTTGAGTGAAAACCGAGTGGATGAAGGATCGGTTTTGGAGAATGAAGACCTTTGCTCGGACTTCGCTTAAGCGAATGAATTCCTCGCTTAAGCGAGTGAAGAGTGGAATGAGTGAGGCATGTGTCTCGCTCAAGCGAGTCGGTATTCGCTTGAGCGAAACTCCCCTCTGCCAGTGAAATAAATGGCACTCGCCCAAGCGAGTGAAGAGTTCGCTTGAGCGAGAAGGGCTCGGATTCTTTTCCCTTCATGTTACTGACCACTTCCAGTCGGTATACATGCTGACTGGGTAAAATTCCAGTCGGCCAAGAGGCTGACCGAGTGAAATTTCACTCGGAATTCACTGTCAGAGTAATGCTTTGACTTCAATTTTGTCCCTTTATGCATATTTTTAATATATTTGATCCAATTACTCACCCTAGTGGGTGGACGGCCAAAAGTGGAAGACATATCACTTACTTTCTTATCTAGATCTCCATTATCAACCCACTAACAGCCCACTAGAAACCCACTCACAAAAAGCTTGTCCCCCACTGCCTTTGCATTATTAAACAAAACACTATCCCTTCAGAAACTCTTAGAAAACAGAAATACAGTATACCATCTTCCTTTCTTCCTCAAGACCTTCGAATAGAAGCCGGGACAACAAGGAGGCCAGTTCCAGTCAGCAAACCAAGTAAGAGGGGACAGGGTTGTGAATAACTATGAAATGGGTAGAATTGTATGCTGTTCTAGGATTCCAGAATTAATTTCGTAATTTGTTGCTTATTTTTGAAATTGCAAACGTGTGAATTTGATTCTGACTTCTCCTTGAAAGTTGTAGATCTTTTTGTTATCTGAATTTTGAGACCTGAATCAATTAATTTGAATATGTATAGCAAAAGTTATAGCCAAAATACTACAGCATGTTCGTGTGGAAGATTTATCCTATGTTTTGTGTATATATTGATTTGCTGGGACTTGACATGCATAATTAGCCTTTGATGTCTTCATGAAAGTTGTAGATATTTTTGTTGTGGATCTTTGGAAAGTGTTTTCAAGTCAAAATGATTTTTGTAGCTCGAGTTATACCTAAAATTCTGAAGTATGTCCAATCTGTAAATCTGTTAACTTGAGATATGAAATTTATTTTTAAAACTGGGCCTTTTGTGTTGAGAATTAGTGATCAGTGTCTTCATAAAAGTTGTAGATCTTTTTATTATGTGAATTTTGAGACCTGAACCGACTGATTTGAGTATGTGTAGCAAAAGTTATAGCCGAAGTACTACAGCATGTCCGAGTGGAATATTTATCCCATGTTTTGTGCATATATGAATATTCTGGGAGTTGTACATACGTTTTTAGACTTTGATGTCTTCATAAAAGTTCTAGATATTTGTGTTATAGATCTGTATAAAGTGGTTTCAAGTCAAAATGATTTTTGTAGCACAAGTTATACCTAAAATACTGAAGTATGTACAAGCTATGATTCTGTTAACTATGAAATCCGAATCTTATTTTTATAACTAGGAATTTTGTGGTGCGAATTAGTGGTTGGTGTCTTTATGAAAGTTGTAGATATTTGTGTTAAGAATAATTTAGAACTGATTTCATGCCAAAATCATTTTTGTAGCTCCAGAAACGTTCAAATTACTAATATATGTACGTTTTGGAAAACTCACCTTGAGGCAGTGTGGTATTTCGTAAATAAGTGTAATTCTGTTTGGAATTTGAAATTGTGTTCTTCATGAAAGTTGTAGATAATTGTATTATTAAGCTATAGAAAGTGGAATCACATGAAAAGGTTATGATTTGCTCTTGTTATGACTGTTTTGCTAGAGTATGTTGCTGTTGGAAATGCTGAAAGTTAATTATAATAGTTATTATGAATGAAAATGATATTTTCTCTATGAGTAACAATTTATTATTAAACTCTTGAGTGATTATGATTTATTATTGATGTTGTTACGTTATAATGAGTATTATACAGTTGTATATTTTGGTGGTGAATAATTATGTATGACATAATTAATATATATGTACATGAATGCCTTGTGGTTATTGTTATATGTGGTTGAAACAGTAAATCCATGATTCTGAAAATTATTATATGTGATGTGTCCTTTGAGGACTTGTGGTTTTCCAAGTGGTTTTGGAAATTGATATATCATGGTATGTTAAATGATAAAGAGTATTAAAGGCATTCATGCATCATAAGCATTGGAAGCACCATGGAATTTAGGGGTTCCATGATTGCCTACCCTGGTGGGGGTTACTCTATGATGAGTTAAAGCCCTATTTTCACAAGAACCATGGAAGTGTAGGGATCCATGGTTGTGTAAATTCCTACTGGTATACTTATTTCTGCAGGAGCCATAAAAGTGTAGGGATTCATGGTTATGCTAATTCCTACTTGTGCACTTAATTTCGCAGGAGCCATGAAAGCGTAGGGATTCATGGTTATGCTAATTCCTATTGGAGTCTTTTTGAGACTTTTTACTGTAGTATTCCCACCAAACCAAATGGATCCAGCATGACATCATTGGACTAAATTAAAGACTTATTAAATATAAATGAGCTTGTTTGGCATATTCATCATATCATTATGGTTTGTTGATTGTGTTTGTGCAATTTTATTTATTTTATATTTATTCTATATTCTGTCTCACTCTTACATCAATTTTTACAGTGAATGCCACGCAGAACGAAGAGTGATGCCATGATTGATGACTATATGATATATTGCTTGGACTTTAATTTTTTACTTTAATTTAATGGGTTGTAATAAATATTACGTGCTACATACTGTTACTTCTAAATTGTTTCCGCTACGCAAATATTTTCTTGAATTTTATTATACATGACTAGCATACATGATTAATATTCCGCAAATATCAAATTATACGTGAAATCTAATTTTTAAATTACGAGTTTTCTAAATGATCTTTTAAAACGTGAAAAATTTATTCGGAAAATTACACGGGATGTTACACATTCCGGTGTGGTTCGGAACTCATCAACAAGGACAATAAAGAAATTTTGGTCGGGGTGTGGTTTAATTGATCTAACACCTGATACTCACTATGGCGAATGAATTTTGAAAACTCTTGGGTTTCTTCCTCAGTTACAGCCCTTTTTGCCTCGCCGGTGGTTCCTTCCTTCCCTGCTTTGATCTCCCCAGCAGTTTTGTCAAGTTTTGACTCCGGAGGAGCATATACCCTTCCACTCCGAGTCATGCCTCCAACCCTGGCAATATTCATAATAGAGGATGATGACATAGAATCAACCGCCTTAGAGCTGGTAACGATGACGTCTGTACCGTACTTCCATGGTGCAGCTCGAGAATCCTTGAAAGGGAACGGGGTTGGTGCTTGCACTATAATGACAGTTTCGGCAGGAGCTGGAGCTGCCGGTGCATTTTTGTTGTAGAATATGACCAGGGGCTTTGGAGCTTATACCCTAGTCTGTTCTTGTATCATGTTTATTCTGCCTCCATGGTGCCTGCAAACCTCTATAGTATGACTGTCCATAAGTTCTTGAAGGATTTTTTGGAAGCCTTGTCGCTTCACAGATTGGTCATCATTGCACTTCTCATCCCATGAGCCTTCTATCAACCCCTTCTCAAGCAGGTAAGAGTGAATTATTTCCAAAGGAATTTTTATGTCATAAACCTCTGAAATACATTCTTCATCTTCCTCAACAGTATTGACCCCTGGCCCTCCGTGGTTGGGCAAAGGGTTTGTTGACACATTTGGGCTCCCCTCGTGAAAACTTATCCAGTCAGCCCTGATCAGATCCCTTACTTTAAACTTCAAAGCCAGGCAATTCTCTGTGGAATGCCCTAGTGCACCAGCGTGGTAATCACACTGCGTATTCAGATCATATCGTCTAGGTTAAGGCAGCTAAATTAGTCTCAGAGGGTAGGGCACTACCAAAGTATTTTTGATGAGGTGAGGTAAGAGCTCGGTATAGGTCATGGGGATGGGATTGAATTGTACTTGAGTACGGTCATTATTTGGTCTTCTTGAGTTTAGATTTGGTGGTTGCTTTACTTGTGGCGGTTGGTATGGTACTTGCGGTGGTGTTGGTGGTCGTATAATAGGTGGTCAGAAGTGAGGTGGATTTGGATTTTGAACTGCAGCTACGCATGGGCATGACATGTGAGGGTAGCCGGTGTAAATGTGACAGGGGTAAACAGCCTCGTTTGGTTTCTTCTTTGGTCGTAAGAGATGGCATTGGTTTCTCCATCTCTTCTTCTGCCTTCCCCCGTCGTTGGTCTCTTTATCGTGCCTGCCCCAGATGGGCCTCGGATAATCTTTCCAGTTCTTATCACGTTCTCTATTATTTCTCTGATAGTGACGATATCAGAGAAATGAGATGAAACACTCCCAATCATTCTATCATAGAAAGGAGATTGGAGCGTGTCGATAAACATAGAAACTACTTCTTTTTCCGATAAGGGAGGGTCTACCTGTGCAGAAACTTTGCGCCAATGTTGTGCATATTCTTTGAACGTCTCGGCCTTCTTCTTCATCATGTTTTACAATTACACCCTGTCTAGTGCCATGTCCAAGTTGTATTTGTATTACTTCATGAAAGCATCAGCCAGGTGTTTCCAGCAATGTATACGAGACCGTTCGAGGTGGGTGTACCATGTAAGGGCGGCCCCAGCCAAGCTGTCTTGCAAGCAATGGATCAGTAATGGGTCATTGGATGCGTGCGATGTAATCTTCTAACAATACATGGTGAGATGATTCTTTGGGCAAGTTAACCCTCAGTATTTGTCGAATTCTAGCACCTTGAATTTAGGAGGGATGATGACGTCTGGGATTAAGCAAAGTTCCGTGGCACTTCCCAACACGAAACCTTCTGATCCTTCCATTGCTCTTAATCTCCTTTTAAGGACCTCTATCCTTCTTTCTTGTATGGCTACAGCGCCACTGGGACCAGTGGCAGCATGAGGATTTGTGTGCCCATAAGGTTGTTGTACATACGTAGCTATATAAGAGGGGTTTACTGGATCTATAAAGACTAGTGGTCGGGTGGTGGTTTGGGTCGCATAGGCAGGCTATGTAGCGTAGGCTTGGATGGGTTGTGTTTGGCCTTGGGTCGTACAGAATTCACGATAAGGTGGTATGTTTGGTTGAACAGGGTGAGGATCTTGGTGGTTCGGGTTTGTTTATGGTTGGCGTGGAGTGGAGGAAAATACCCCAGAGACAAGCCATATAATGGGAAAGGGATAGCATTGCCATCCACATCTATAAAGGTATGTTGCTGGGTATCAACGGGGTTCAACCTTCTGATATGAACAGTGAGGGGAGGTGTCGTAGGATTAGGGCCCGGTTCCCCAACTAGACCAGGAGAGTGTCATGGAGTAGGCGGTTGCTATCTGGCGTCTTCAACACCGGCGGATGAACTCCCTTCCGTGACCCTCTTTTCTAAAAGCTTGGCTATCTCGGCCATTTGTTCCTTTAGTTGACTGAGCACGGTTCTCAAACTCTCATTTTCTTGTTCTATTTCTACCATGAGTTTCTTTCTGAGCCTGGTCTCGTAAGGATGTTTACCCGTAATGTCTAAAGGAACATGGAGATTTGTTAGCAAAAAGAAGATAAACGGTTAATAGAAATGATAAAAGAAAGAAAGATGTTACGCAGGACACGATTCGAGATTCAACGCGTGCCCTCTGACCATTCCTTAGAATGTCACATTCAAAAGTACTAGGTAAAGAAGTAAAATGGAAATTAACATGAGATAATTGTGGTGGCAAAATACTTCATCATTTCATACTTCTATAAAGATACAATGTCACCATAGAGGTTCGATTACAACATTTTAGCCGTTCCTGGCTTGGGCAATCATAGCCCTCATTTTACAAATTCTTTCGTGACAATAATTCAGAAATGTTGAAATCTCCTTCAGAGTAGTGAGAGGATTGACCATCCCTTCCGCTTGTTTCAGCAATAGTGGAAAATCTTCCAGAACTCCATTGGCCAAGTATGCCGGACTGGCGAAGCGATCCATCCATGAACGAATGATCTTATCTTGTCGAGCTAATTCAGCTTTTAAAAGGCGTGTGGCCTCTTGAAAATGTTGCTATGTATTTATGGCATTTCTTCGTTCATCATTTATCTCCTTCTCACAGGCTCTCATTACCTCGTCAAGCTGTTACTCCAATCTATGGACTTGGGATTGTAGCAACTCCTTCTACACCAAAGCCTCCCTATCATTTTCCTTTGATTGTGTCAGCAGATCTTTTAGAAAATGCTTCTTAGCCAGGATGGTGTCACTTTTCTTACTTTTCATTTTCAGTTGAGAATTGGCTGCCTGGAGACACTGATCTTTCTTCACCCTATAGTCTTATTCAATCTTCCATTTTTTCGAATCTCATCCATGGCCTGCTTACTCTCCAAATTTTCCCTCTTTTAGAGTGTGCATTCTTGTTTATATTTCAATAGGTCTTCTTCCAACCTTTGATTCTTAGCTGTCAACTTTTCTATCTTGTCCTTCAAAGCCTGGGTTGCTTTATCTTCCACGATAAATGGTGGAGCAGGAGTGCTTGCAAATTGATACGAGGGACTCCTGAAGGGTATTTTGACAATGGAGATCATATTCAAGACCCATTCATGATACTTTTCTCCTACAGCATGGCTTCGTGCCCCCAATTCTTTACCCATCTTGGAAACTCTTTTCCATGCGTTCACTATATCCTAAATAGTAGACATATAGTTCCCGTTTGTATAGTAAAAAAGGAGAGGAGTGAGGAACTCTTAATCTGATGGCCCAAGCAAAGGATCAGCCAACTGTCATTTGGCTATAACAGGATTGTAGTTGATACACCCTTGTGTGCCAATGAGAGGAATATTTGGATAACTTCCACATCGATAGATGATCGACTCGACCTCTAACCATTGGGGATACCATCTGACTCTCTCGACTGTGAGCCCTATAAGATGATTGGCCCATTCGCGTCTATTATTTATTACCAATTGATACAATTTTAAATCAGAAACAGGACATTCGGCCTTGCAAATTTGATGGAAAGCATGAGACGCGAACCATACATATAGGATAGGTAGATAGAATATAATCCTTTTCCCACCTTGTGTATGGCAGAAATCCATGGTGCAGTACACATTGGCCAATACGGCTGTGACGAGATTCTCAAGCCTGTGTTTGCAAGCTAGGAAGACGCCGATGGCATCATAATCCATGTAATTGTCCAGATTAGGGAATAATACAACTCCGTAGATAGTAAGGGCTAAAGTGTCTATGAAGGCCTCCCACTCTTTTTTATCTACCAAGATCTGCATGTGTTTCTCGAGAAATTCTCGAGTGAACCCAGGAATTTGATTTCTATTCATTTGCACATTCTTCAATATCTCAGGACGGATTCTCAAAATTCGGGCGACTGAATCGATGGTTGCATGATGATCGAGATGGCGGTAGGGGATTTGTCCTTCCAAAGGCATCCCCAATATTTGTTCAAATTCCTTTATGGACGGGGCCAACTGAAAGTCTCTGAATGTAAAACATTTGAGAGGTGGGTCGTAGAACTGCGCCAAGGCTGTGATCGCCTCAGTTTGTACTTCAACTTCCAAGAGCTTTAAAATATTTCCATACTTTCTTGTAAAGGCCATCTTTTGAGTAAGGTTTAATTTCTTCCCCATTGCCTGTAGACTACCAGTATCAATCTTCTTGGCCTTAACATGAAGTATTTTCCTTAATTCTGTCACATTTGTACCACGATTTTCATGTCCCATGTTAATTTCCATACTTGCTCAGAGATGTGTGCTAAATCCCGAATAGCTTCCTGTGAAAACAAAGAAAAAGAAATCAGTTACAGCCATGTTTTGGCAAACTGCTACTTCCTTACCGATTTACTGAAAAACATTTTAGCATCAGGAAGTAACAGTCGGTAAAACGCGTGCCAAACTAAAGTCATGTGGGTCCTAGATTTTCCAATTGCCGCTATTGCCCTATTTGAAGGGAAACAGAACTATATTTCATTTTTTTATTTTTGCCTTGATGATTTGGAAAATCTAAGACTCAGAGTTGCACGATGACAAAGGAACTACCTATCTGTTAAAAGATTACCAGTCCTTTCGAACAAAGTGAATTATTTTGAAATAAAGTAATCCTTTGACGGGTAGGTGGTTCATCAATTTGGATTCAAAAAAGGGAAGCAAGAATGGTGTAAGGTAAAGTAAAGTTTGCCCTTTCATGACCTAAACCAGGTTTTTTCTGAAAGTCTCTTCTGGGCCCTATGGCTTGTCTAAAAGTGACTCCTCACATTTGGTGGCTTGCACTAGACTTTTAAAAGGTCACTAGAGCCAAGATCCTAATCATGATGTGATCACAACAGTAGGGAATCCACTAGGTGTGTACATCATGAAAGGTCAAACTCCAGTTAGGGTTCTTACGATCACCGGATGGGAAGTACATCCCAAATGACACCGCTACCAACCCCTCCTAACTTAAATTTCATTTAGGGCCTAGGTATAGGGCGCTACTCATAAGTGTGTGCAAAAATGTGAGTGTAGTGTGTGAAAGGGCATTCAATACCTGTACCTTACCCTATCCTGCACAGTGAACAAACACAAAACAACAACACTAGAGTCGTCTACCCTAGGGTTCAATAATTATACAGAAAAATAACACAGAGTCACCCACCCTAGGGTTCAATAATCATGCAAAAATATCAACAGTGCATAAACAACAAAACAAAGATTGAAATCCAGAGCAAGCATATACAACATTAACAAAAGAAAATAAAATAAAAGAAGAAATTAAAACAGGCTAAAGGCTATATAAGAAAAACATGCGCTTTCAACCTAAATGGCCTGACTCTCAAGATTTTTCCCTAGAGAAGTCGCCATCTGTCGGGACCGAGATCGCGGCGACGGCGGATGAGGTCGAAATGTGAAACGGTGCAGGGAGTGGCCACCAACATTTTTATCCATAGGAAAAATATTGGAAAAAACTTTAACGAGGCACTGGTTAGGAAAAGTGAGATTCGAGTTTGGGAGTCGGTTACGAGTGGGGAAGGTATTAGCACCCCACATCGCCTATTAAAAATAGTACCAAAGTTGAAAATGCGCATCATGAATAGCCTTAAAGATTGTTTTTATTTCCTTTTTTTGAGAATGAAGGAGACAGGCGAAATATAAAAAAAGAGCTCGGAGTAAGATCAATAGGACGTCTCGTCCAAATTAATCTTGGCTTTAACGGGGGGAAAATGGGAAAAAGAGGAAAGGAAGCTAACAAGACATTTCATCTAAAATAGTCATCCTTTCGTCAAGCTACCAGATCAAGAAAGAAAAGAGGAGGGGTTAACAGGACGTCACGTCCAAGTTAATCCAGGCTTTTAATAGAGGTACGTATGGAAAGGGAGAGAACGCTAAAAGGACGTCTCGTCCGAACTAGTCATTCTCCATCTAGATGCAGAGTTGAACGGTGGAAGGATCTAACAGGACGTCGCATCCAAATAAACTCGATTTTCATGAAGAGTGATAACGGCCAAGGAAAAGGGAGAAAATCAACAAGACGTCACATCTAAATTGATTTTCGTGAAGATGAAATTAATTTTAAAAGGATAATGGAAATAGAAGAGAAATGGGCCCGACATAAGTCAAGTCCTGCTCCTACGTATTCTCAAGCTTTCAAGAAATCAGGGTTACGTAGTTCTTGAAAGAGGTATCCATTTTTAAAATGAAGTTATAAATTGGGCGATGGGGTAAATCGGTGGAAGGGAAACATACAAAGCGAATATTCTTCGCACGTGTATGGGCCCAAAAGGAGGTGTAGGCAGAAGTACTTTCGTACGACACTGGCTGAAAACAACTTCTACATTGATCAAAATGAACGTGAAAAATACTTGTTTTTGTTATTATTTATTATGAACCATGATAAAAGAAAATTCAACAACAGAACAAATTCAGACAAGAGAACAGACTTAACAAAAATGATAGATTTGGTAAAAGAACAAACAGTGTAAAATAAACTAATAAAAAATAGTAGAGGAGAGAAGAAAAGATTGTAACCGGTGTGGCGTGGGCACTAGAAAGAGCTGGACTGTAGGTACGGGCCGGTGTGGACTGGAACAGCAACAAATGGAGTGATTGCAAAAGACTGGGCCGAACAGTTACGAAGACCAATATAGAGTTTAGTGGGGAACCGGTAGAGTTCAGTGGGGAACCGGTGTAGAGTTCAGTGGGGAACCGGTATAGAGTTCAGTGTTGATCCAGTGTAGGGCCGATGAGTACGACGTCACTTGGAAAAGGGGATGGGTGTTTCACTAAATTACAGAACAAAATTTCTATAGGGATTTTGACGGAGCCTGGGTGACAAGTTCGAACAGAGTCCAGACTAGTGCTTTTTGGAATCAATCTAGGTTAATTTCTCTGGATCAATTCTCATAGGGGAGCTCTGAGATTTCAAAATTCAGATTAGTTTTTCTCAGGGATTCCAGATTCAAGAAGCGGGCCCTTGGACCTCTTCAATTGAGGTATTTATAGAGGCTCCCTAGAGTCTCTCCTACGTGTTGAGTGCTTGGACAGCTCAGGCTTCCACTCGACCCATGAGCGTAGTGGAGGGACAGTCTCGCCACTAGCAGTTATGGGGAGCGGCGATGGGTGGAGAGTTCTTTTTAGTTTTTATCTTTTATTCCCTGTCTGCCTTTTCTTGGATTTCAGGATCAAATCTGGTAGTGTGTTTCCAGGTCATGGCATGGGTAATCAGACTCTGTAGACAGTGTTACAAGGGACGGTCTAAGTGTCTGATGTTGGACTCATTAAACCTTCAACATCGGAAAGTATGGGACACTGGTCCAACTGATTGTATTGCTTCGACACCAGATTTTCTGAATGACGATGTCCCCTTCAGTAGCATGTCACCTGTGTTAGTGACGATGTCTATCTTACTACTTTATCACACTTTGACATCGTATCTGGAGTGGGATGGCATTTCATTCGTGGAATAGGACGGTGTTAGGGACGATGTCCCCTTTTTATGGACCGTACCAGCTATAGAGTTCATGTTGTTAGCCACTGGCCGTGTTCATTTGTCATAGAAACTGGTACATTATTAAAAAAAGAACAAATCCATATAATTTGAGGCTTTTAGGATGTATAGGTCATCTAGACTAACTGCTTCGGAGTATAGTTGCGACTAGAGATATATAGATGCCTTTGGAAGGAATTAGTATTAAAAGGGGTAGAAATACTCACGGCTACTAGACCTTCAACTCTCATTAGAGGAACCTAGGGGAAAATAGTTGATCCCACAGGAATAACATACACCTCAACATCAGAGCAATCAATTCCTCTAAGATAGTCAAAGAATGCATCCTAGATTCATTAAATTAATTACTACTAATTAGTTAGAGTATTTTAAAGGGAGAATTTATCAATACAAATGCCAACAACATTTAACATTTTCAGAATCAACACACCCAAACACCAGCCATATTATTTCAAGTTTACATTTAGTCTAATGCTATTTAAAAGGAAACACATGTAAAATTTGTAGAAGGAAGACAAATTCCTCTTGAACAAAGAGCCACGGACTCATTATATCCATCATATAGATTCCTTAAAGTTAGTTTCAGTGATATTTAGTTGAAACTTGAAAGTGTTTGCAAGTGACATTAACGATGAGATTAAAATGCAAAAAAGATTAGAAGAAAAGCAACAATGCTGCATGCTTAAGGCATACAACAAATAAGTCAACAAGTATACAACAGCTTCTCTTATTCAATTGTTACTATCAAATTTCTGCTTTCTTTACACCTACATCATTTCCTACTATCAAAAAATTTTTAGTATCACACTAAACTCATGATAGAGGGAAACTTTAAATCTTCATATTCAAAATCAAAACAAGATCCTACATTAAAATAAGAACACTTAATAGAATATGCAGGATCATAATTTGGTTTACCTCACATGAAGAAGATAAACTATTACTAACAAAATCAATCTCCTCCTCAGTGAGCCTGAAATTAGCTATGAACCTTATACATTCTTCCAAACCAACGAAGATAGTATACTCGCCACCAAACGGATTTTTCCAAAAATACAAATAGAACTTGGAATCAAATTACAATCCAAACTAGAATAAGCCACTAACCCTAGAAGCAGAATCAATCAAACAATTGGTCGGCAGCAAAACAAATAAAGATACAATAGTGAGAAAGGAAAAATGTTTAACAGGTCATCCGATGCTAGTAAACTGTAATCGAAAGGCATAGTTTTATGAAAAATGACTCACACTACACACCGATTAAATTCACACTAACGATGCTTACTAAACAGTTCATCACGATCACGCACATAAATAAAATCACAACAATACAGACCCAGGGGAACATAATAAACTTTTGATCGCCAATAATGGTAAGGTCCATTGAAGAAGATGAAACAAGTTCATTCAATCGCGCCAATAAAACCACCATTACAAAAGAAGAATAATAAACTAACCCATTTTCGATGTACGAGACTCTAATCCTTGCCAAGAGGCAGCGACGAAGTCGCATCATGTCTGTGTTTGGGAAGATTTCGTCTCTGCATCATCTTCTTCGTCAAAACCTAGAATTCACTCTCTCATTTCTTCAATTCTAAGATAATGAGCTCAGTGGAATATGAATTTGTAGAGTGAGAGTGACCATAGAGAACTGGGGTTTGTGTAGCCTATCGGATCGAAAAAGTGGTATTTGTGACGTGGTAGGTAAGGCGGAGAGGCGCACGTTAAGCGGCAATGAGGCTAAGAGTAAAATATTAAAATTATTTTATAAGGGTTCCCTAAATTATAGGTAAATCTCAAACTTTCCTATAATTATATCAACCATAGCTAAATAACTATGGGTAAAATTGTGTTTTTTGGTAGTGTTAGCATATTAACAATTAATGAAGAGCAAGAACGGAATTCTGGAGATTAATTTTTTGTAGATTTCTCATGTTTTGGCTTCATTTAAACTCAATTTAAGGGTGTTTGGACACCGCTTACAAGACTTTTACAGTAATATGGGTCACAAAACTCATATACTAGAACATACTAGAATAAAACACACATTTTCCAAACAACATTTCTATATCTCTATTTTTAGAAACAAGCTTTTCTAAAAACTATACAAAAAACTATCACTCTTTTCTTTCTTCCTCCTTCTTCTCCTCCTTTTTCCTTTGCATCATGCTATATTTATAGAAGAAATTTGGCCTTGGATCCCTCATGAGATGCCATCACTTTCCTCTTTTTCCAAATTTTCAAAATTTGATGTCAACTTTCCCCATTTTTTGTAATTATACAACCAAACTAGGTCTCACCTAAAAAAATACCGAAAAACCTTTTTTTTCTTTTTTTCCTTTTTTTTAGGGCCCTTTTTTGTTTGGGCCCATTATTTTTTTTGTTTTTTGTTGGAATTTTTTTAGGCCTATTTTTTTATTTTTATTTTGACCTTTTTTTGCCTATTTTTATTTTTTTTCTGATTTTTGGGCCTTTTTTTAAAAAAATTAATGTTTTTACATATTTTGAGTACAAATGAGCAATCACTTACTCTTATGAAAACATAAACTATTTTAAAATCCAAAAACTATTTATTACACATGTGGCCATAAATAAAATACCCAATAAAGATAAAGTATTACCCATGGTACAAGAAGTAAGAAGGTAGTCACCAAACATCGGTTTCCCTCCTTTATTCTTTCCTCTTGGCTTCGACACCTATTAGTCATTGATTGAGGAAAATTATGGAAGAAGGTTGATGAAAGAAGAAGTGTGGTAGGAAATAAGGAGAGATTGAGTATTTATAAAAATGGAGAAGGTTACTATACAACAGTCACTATGCAATTTTTTAATATTATTTTTTAAAAAATTATTTTTTTAATTTTTTACAGACAAAAATAGGTGTTCACAGCTACCCCTCTTTACTTTTTTTCATGAAAGAATGTGAAGTTTATTCATATTATTGATGTGAAAAGGAAGTAAAGACATGAACACTGTTAAGAATTCAAGGAAAGTTTGGAAGCTTCTAACAGAAAACAAATAATTTGAGCCCCCTTTGAGTTGAGGGAACTTTGACAATAAACAATTTAAAGGTAGTACTAGAAGCTTTTGATAGGAAATAAACAGCCAAAGGGTGTTGTCAAAGGCTTTGATAGGACATTTAGGGTAATACTTCAAACTATTCTTTGGGGGTAGAATGGTATTCAATAACGTAAAAATTTAGGAATATGCCTGATGTTTTCTAATAGGTGTTAGTACTCAAATTTTCAATAAAAGCTTTAATAAAAATTTCACAAAAATCATAAAAATTAGTTTAATTTGTTAGAAAATTAGGTTTTAAATTCAATAAATGGATGTTGTTGAAAATAATCTACCCTTGATCAATTTTCTCTAGTTTTGTAGTGAAAAAGTATAAAATTCAAGAGAAAATTAAAGATACTGGAGGAGCTGATGCGTAGCATCAACCCCACGTGTAGCGTGGTTACTTTTGATGTTGACGCTACGCGTCACAGTCACGCGTAGCGTCTGAGCTGCGTGGACTCCACAGCCAACTTGGCCAAGCACTCAGCTTTGACCCATTATTGGCCACCCCACTCAGCACAAATGGCCAAAACCGAATGGGGGACAGGGCCAAGTGGCAAGGCATGATTCATTTAATAGTTCCCTCATGGCCACTTCGAGATGTTTAATGGAGGCTGAGTCAGGGGACTGATGCGTAGCGTCACACTAGCGTCAGAACCCTTTCTCAGCCCTATAAATAGGGCAATCAAACACCATTCTAAGCATCCCATTCCATCATTCCATTCTCATTCTTTTCTCTCTTTATACTCGACTTTGAGTATTTCTTTTGTGAGTTTGTAGTTCTAGAATAGTTTTCTAGATACTTGAGAGTGTTTTGTTGTATTGTGATCGTTGTATCGTGAAGTTTCCATCGTCTTCGTAATGTCAACCCCTGTAAGTGTTGTTTTTACTTTTACCATGTGTAACTAATTTGTTTATGTTGGAATTGGTGAACTAATCTATTGAGTATAATGTTGTGAATTCGACCTCTGCATGTTTATGATTCAAGACCATGTTAGTATTTCAATCTTTTATTAATATGAACGTCAAACGGGAGAATGATTTTCATGTGTATTGAAACTTGTTTTATTAGTATGAATGTCAAACGGGAGAATGATTACTCATGTCGTATTGAAACTTGTTTTGATGAAACTAAAAGTTAGAATACCCTTGGTATCTTAATTCTATAGGGGTTGTTAACCATTGTTGCCATAAGGCCGGGTCTTAATGCAAGTTTTTACTGAGAAAGCTCACGAGGCATCGGACTTTACGGTGAATTCTTAGAATTTATATCACGAGGGATCGGTTATAATGAATTTAAGCTGCAATGACATGAAACTTGATGATTAAATATGCATGTCTTGAGTTCCTCATTGTTATTCTAGATTAGGGATCCAATTTCCAACATAATTTGTCTATCTGTGTTTTATTCTCAAGTATCTTACCTATTCTAGTTTGCAACTCAACTTTTTAGATAGAATTTTATTTTTTTATCTCATGAGCAACCATGCTATCCTGTGAATACTGTATAAATTGTATATAAATCATTCTTTTTTCTATAACTTTCTTTACATTTACCATAGTAAATAGAAAATTATTGTTGTTATTGGACTTTCAATCCTAGTGGAACGATATCTAAATTTTGAAAACTACAAACGATTGGTGCGCTTGCCAATTAATGACCCGGTGGTAAACATAAACAGTTAAAACATTATCACCGGGCTAACAATTGGAGTAAGGTAACCCAGAGTATATGTCGGAGACTTTGATAATGCTCCGATGTTTTCATTTGGAATTAAGTTGTCTAGGGCGTGTACCTGAGGCTTTTGACAGAAAGTGACAGTTTAAGGGTGTTGTCCTAATTTTTGCCCTTGAAAATGAATAGCTTAGGGATAAGTACCTGAAGTTTTGAAAGAAAATAAATGACACAAAGGATTGTTCTGACGTGTTTTGATCAGATGACATAGCTTAGTAATGGGTACCTGAAGCTTTGAAGGAAAATAAATGACACAGGGGATTGTTCCGACATGTTTTGATCAAACGACATAACCTAGGAATGTGTACCTGAAGCTTTGAAGGAAAATAAATGACACGGGGATTGTTCCGACGTGTTTTAATCAAACGACATAGCCTAGGAATGGGTACCTGAAGCTTTAAAGGAAAATAATGACATGGGGGTTGCCTTGACATTTTTCTGAATATGAGTAGCCTGCAGAGTGTCCTGACACTTTCTGGGATTGAATAACCTAGGAATGGATACTTGAGGCTTGGACATGAAGTGAGACTTAGGGAAATGCCTCTGTCATTATGATTTAAGGTAAAGGATATATGTTTAGCTTTTGAAGGACTGAGATTTGAGAGAAAGACTTTTTTAGTCGCATGACTCACTAGGGATTCCTTAAACATTTATCTTAGCAAATTAACTTTTCTGGGATTAGGTGACGGAGTGGAACCATTGATTTTGACTCTTCATAGGGAATATTTATTCTTGTTATAGCTTGTCAGCTTGAGCAAGTATCAGAATATTGTTTGGCCGACTTTCTTGGGAAATTGATGACTCAATTTAGTCTGTTCGGCCACATTCTGAACCCTCCAAAAGTTTCAGGGAAAGGATCTAGGGGTATGCGTTATTCTTGCAGGGAAGAATAAATAAGTGGAAAACCACATGTTAATGAATTTAATTCCCCAGGGTGACACCCATAATCCTTGTGGGACTCGATATTACTCATGGCAGAGCAGAGCATCTTCGATTACCAAGTTTTGCATAATTGGAAAGTATCAAGTTTTCCGAGATTGAAAATATATTTTTTTATGATTTGAAAAAGTATTTTCACAAAATGCATGCTAATAAAACCTAATAGAATAAAAATTAGAACTGAAATCAGGAATTCCCATTTATTGCACTTTGAAAATTACAGGTTTACATCATAATTTCAATCCAAACTTTTGGAGGACATAAAGACTACCCTATCCTTTTAGGATGTTCTCAAGCATAATACTTCTTGACTGTATCTGAATTAATTGGAAAAGATAAGTCCTCACCATCCATGTTCGTCAAAATCAAAGCTCCTCCAAAGAAGGCTTTCTTTACGACGAATGGTCCTTCATAATTTGGCATTCATTTTCCTTGGTAATCACTTTGATTTGGCAAGATCTTCTTTAGTACCAAATCACCTTCATGATATTGACGGGGTTGCACTTTCTTTTCGTATACCTTCTTCATACGTCTTTGGTATAACTGCCCATGACAGAGAGCAGTTAACCTTTTCCTATTAATTAAATTTAGTTGATCATACCAGGGTCGAACCCATTCAGCTTCCTTTAATTTGGCATCCATGATTACTCTTAAGGAAGGAATTTCCACTTTTATCAGTAAAACAACTTCCATACCATATACCAATGAGAAAGATGTTGCCCTATTGAAGTTCATACATAGGTACGGTACCCACGTAAAGCAAAAGGAAGCAACTCACTCCAGTCTTTGTAAGTTTCAACCATCTTTTATATGATTTTCTTTATGTTTTTGTTGGCAGCTTCCACCGCTCCATTCATCTTGGGTCTGTATGGAGATGAATTGAGGAGTTTGATTTTGAACTCTTCACATAGTTCATCCATCATTTTATTATTTAGGTTCGTGTCGTTATCATTGATGATCTAATTTGGCAAACCTTATCTGTAAAGCAATTCACTCTTGATGAATTTGACCACAACATTTTTTGTCACGTTGGTATAGGAAGCTGCTTCAACCCACTTAGTGAAGTAATCAATGGCCACAAGAATAAAATGATGCCTATTCGATGCTTTTGGTTCAATGGTACCAATAACATCTATGCCCCATATAGCAAAAGGCCAAGGTGCAGTTAGAACGTGCAGAGAAGATGGTGGTGCATGAATGTTATCTGTATAGGTTTGACATTTGTGACATTTCTTTGTATAGTTATGACAATCATTTTCCATTGTCATCCAACAATATCCAGCTCTGAGAATTTTTCTTGCCATTGAATCCCCACTTGCATATGTTTCGAAAGGTCTTTCATGAATATCCTTAATGATTTTGTTAGCTTTTGTCGCGTCAATGCAATGAAAGAGAACAGAATCATAATTCCTCTTGTAAAGTGTATCCCCAGTCACAAAGAAATTCATGACTAGGCACCTGAGGGTTCTTTTATCATTTTCTGAAGCACCAGAGGGATATCCTTGATTTTGAATGTAATTTTTGATGTCATGAAACCATGGTTTCCAATCAGGTTCTTCTTCTATCACATGACAATATGCAGGTTCGAAACATCTTTCAATCTCAATAAGGGGCATATCACGTTCCCTGCTTACATGGAACATGAAAGCCAAAGTGGCTAAAGCATCCGCCAATTGGTTGTCTTCTCGAGGAATATGATGAAAAGAAACTTTATCAAATTCCTTAATCAATTCTATAATATGGGTTTGATAAAGGATCAATTTGTTGTCCTTAGTTTCCTATTCTCCTTTCAATTGGTGGATTACTAGAGCAGAATCCTCGTATATTTGTAGGGATTTTACTTTGGCTTATAAAGCTGCTTAAATCCCTAAGACACACGCTTCATATTCTGCGGTATTATTGGTGTAATCGAAATAGAGTCGAGCAGTGAATGGAATAAACTTATGGTCTGGGGAGATTAAAATAGCTCTAACCCTATGTCCCAATGCGTTTGAAGCTCCATGAAACATCAGAGTCCATGTTTCTTTAGAATGGCATTCCTCTTCTGACAACATCATGATATTTTCATCAGGAAAATCAAACGACATTGGTTGATAGTCATTTAGAGGGTGGTGGGCTAAGTAATCTACCAAGGCACTTCCTTTTATAGCCTTTTGAGTGATGTGAACAATGTCATATTCAGTAAAAAGAACTTGCCAACGAGCTATTCTTCTAGTTAGGGCTGGCTTTTCAAAGATGTACTTGATTGGATTTATTTTAGATATCAACCAAGAAGAGTGACATAACATGTGTTGCCGTAAACGACGTGCTGCCCATGCTAGCACACAACAAGTTCGTTCCACATCAGAATATCTTGATTCCCATTCTTTGAACTTTTTGCTTAAATAATAAATGGCATGTTCTTTCTTTCCTGATTCATCGTGTTACCCCAGTACAGAGCCCATGGACTTATTTAACATAGTTAAGTAAAGGAGAAAAGGCCTTCCTGGAACTGGCGGGACCAAGATAGGTGGGTTTTGGAGGTACTGCTTTACCTTGTCAAAAGCTTCTTGGCAATCATCATTCCATTCTACCAGTTGATTCTTCCACAATAATTTGAAAATTGGCTTACAAGTTGCCGTTAATTGATATATGAAATGAGCTATGTAATTCAACCTTCCTAAAAACCCTCGCACTTCTTTTTCTATGCTGGGAATATGCATTTCCACTATCGCTTTCACCTTATCGGGATCCACTTCAATTCCTTTCTCATTGACAATAAACCCGAGCAACTTGCCAGATCTGGCACCAAAAGTGCATTTCACGGGATTCAATCTAAGTTTAAATTTTCCTAGACGCTCAAAGAGTTTCCGTAAATCTATGAGGTGCCCTTTTCAGACTTTGATTTGGCAATAATATCATCCACATAGACTTTTATTTCTCTGTGCATCATATCATGGAACAAAGTCACCATGGCTCTTTGGTAAGTAGCACTAGCATTTTTCAATCCAAAAGACATTACTTTGTAGCAGAATGTTCCCCTCAAAGTAATGAATATGGTCTTTTCCATGTCTTTCAGTGCCATTTTAATTTAGTTATACCCAAAAATCCATCCATGAAGGAGAAGATAGAATATTGAGCTATATTTTCAACTAGGACATCAATGTGGGGTAACGAAAAATCATCTTTGGGGCTTGCCCTATTCAGATCTCGGTAATCAATGCACATCTTGACTTTTCCATCTTTCTTAGGAACGGGGACAACATTAGCAATCCACTCTGGGTATTTAGAGATAGTTAGAAACCTAGCATCTAATTGTTTGGTTATTTCTTCTTTGATCTTTAAGAGCATCTTTGGTTTCATTCTTCTCAGTTTTTGCTTTATGGGGACGCAACTAGGTTTTAACGGCAATTTATGTTCAATAATATTGTTATCTAATCCTGGCATATCTTGATACGACCAAGCAAATATATCATTGAATTCGACCAATAACTCTATTAATTCCTTCCTGTGTTTGCTACTCAAAGAGGTACTGACCTTGAGTTCCTTTTTGTTTTCCTCGCATCCCAAATTAATGACCTTGATGGCTTCTTAATGAGGGGAAATTTCTTTAGCTTCTTGATCTAGCAGTCTTAGTAATTCAGGGAAAGGTTCATTGAACTCTTTGTCTTCCTCACTTTTGGATCAAAATCATGATGGGAGAGTGCAATTTTGTTATTTTGGGGTTCAATTTCAGATCTGCAATTTATTTAATGTAAAAGGCAAAATAAGAAAAACGACAATTATATTTAACTTGCATCTATTTTGAAATGACAAAGGAAACATGTTTTTGCCCTTATTGAAAATTTTATCCTAAGGCTTTAGGCATGGACAAAGGATTTAAACAAAAACATACAAAGTGAACAATTACTTTGAAACAAAATTTAGAATCTCAGGAAACTCAATAGCTTACCAATTACACAGCATAGTGTCCAAACAACAAGGTTGAACTAAGCCATCTTCGCCTTTGAAATCATCATTGAAAACTGCCACTTGGTCTGAAGACGTCAAGCCTAAGCTCCTGAAGCTTCTATAGAGGTCACGAGCGGGGATCCTTGCAGTTTGGGGTTCATGATTTTCCAGCCGTGCAAATCATTTTTCCCTTTTATTCGTAAAAACCTTTACCCTTTCCATTTGCGAGGGTTGATATCCTAACCCAAAGCCATTCTTGTTCTCCTTGACCTGTAGTGGCTTTGCTGCATCGAGCCTCTTCCCAAGCCCTTTCCCTGGCTGAAATCCAGATTTCATCATTACTTTAGCTACCATCATAGAAGCTTTAGAAGGTTGAGCTAGTTTTAACCCTTCACTCATATAAGTGGTATGAGCAATTTCCAATGACTACAAAGACGTTTCAAGACTCTCTTCGGCCACTTCTATGTATGGAGTTAACATGGGCTAGCTAATGAGGTAATCTTTGTAACATCCCAAATTTTAAATTAGAGGATTAATTAAGAAAATAAATATTGACAAATTGAATGTAAGTTATTTAATTCCCAAAAATATTAAAAACAATTAAATTAAGAATTTTAGGGACTGTTGGTGATTTATTGAGATCGGTTAAGCTGAAAATAAGCCTGATTGGGATATGGGTGTCGGACTAAGTATCTCTGATTGAAATGATATTGGTCAGGGCTATTAAGAATAATATTGGGAGTCTAAGTATATATTCGGAATAATTTTCAGATAGAGTATTGAGCCCAAATAAAGAGCCTGTTAGTGATAAAACGATAAACTTTAATGAGAAGGATCAAAAAGAAAAATTAAAAACCCATTCCTTCTCTTATTCTTTTGTTGGCATGTTGAAGGGAATAAGAAAAACACTTCACTTCTTCTTCTCTTTACCTTTTTCTTTATTTCTTCTTCTTCTTCCTTCTAAAACCCTAACCTTGAGTGGGGACTTCTCCCCTCCCTATATTTTCGTTGAAGAGGACTTGGAAACTTGGAGTTCCTTCCTCTACCTTGTAAACCCATTTCATTTTGGGTGTGAGGTAAGATATACTCACTCTTTTGTTGAGTTTTGGCCATGGGTATATGTATTTATTCTTTGGGGAGTAATGTATGTGGATGGATGGTTGTAGAGAAGCATTTAATGCTTATGCCATAAGGTGGTTGGCAATAAACGTAAGGTTTTAATGAGGGCTTAATAATTGTGATGCATTTATGATGGGAAGGAGATGAGAGATAGATGTATTTATGAATGTGGTTGGGTTTTTGGTGAAAACCCTAATTTTAAAATTTGGGGAAAATGGTTAATGTTGATTTAAGAACATGTTTTATGAAGAAATACATGACATTAATGAACATGGATGTGGATAAGTGGAGTTACATGAAGGTTTGGGCCATTGTTGTTTTATGGCCCTTGAATCTAATGAATGTGGCTTAATGGGAAGGAATTCCTGAAGCCTAACAAATAATAAAAAGGATGTCTATAGCATGTCTTCTACATGTTAAGAAATTATAGATATGATTATGATTAAATAGAATTGAAATAATGTCTTGAGTAGTTGATTGATTGGAATTTTATATGCATGATAATGTAGGATCCATTCCGAACGATGAGGCGGGTGCGTCTTATCAATCAGAATTCTTTTCTTAAGGTAGGAGAGGAGTCTTATGCTCTAAATGCATGAATTTGAATGTTCTTTGATTGCCATATGTATTGGTGTGCATGTTAGCCTTGCTTGAAATGATATGAGAAATTATAATGTGGTGTATGGTGTAGATAATGTGTTTGGCAACATGCTTTGATGCATTTAGAATATTCATGGTGTGCTATATGGTGGTGTAGAATGATCAATGATATGAAGTTATGCTTGTATCCACCATGAATGTAATGTGATTGTTGATGATGTTGATTGAGAACTATTATAATGCCACACAAATATTTAAATTAATAAGAATAACCCAACAATAATAAATCCACTAAAAGCCTTGTGGAAATGTTGGTAATAGTGTTGATGATGATGTATGATGAGTGGCATGTATAGGATGCATAGAGTGAGAAATACATATGATTTGCATTTGCATCCATGGCATACTGCATAGCTGCCGATGTTGGAATTTTAGGGGATTCCCCCGGTTGGCCCAGTGGGAGGGTGACTCTGTGCACGAGCAATTTGTATTCCCCTGTGACTCGGTGTGTAAGTCACGAAGCTGCCCATGTTGTGCTGCCACATATGGTTGACCCTTGTGGGGGGGTGGCTCTTGATGAACAGGTGGCCCCGGTGGTCCTTGGGATCACAGCTGCCATGATATGTCTCATGGTTGGCCCACAACACCATATGTTGAATATGTTGTATGCCGCGGTCATGGTGAATGACCAGGTGTTGCAAGACGGGCGATACGGTTTGGTACTAGTAAAATAATTGGTGAGATGCATGCAAATTTAAGAATAAGTGTACATATTTTACTACTGTAGTAGGGGTATGGTTAGATGATCATACTTGAAACCCACAATCGGTGTTTATATTCCCACAGTCAGATCTGCAATTGTTGAAAAGTTCTATTGTGCATATGCATTAGCTTAAGAGCATTTGCATATAGCAAGGAAGTATGCCAAAAGTGTTGAGTTATGACGATGGATATGATGAAGATGAGATAATATATTAAGACAACATAAGAGATATGAATACCAAATAATAGTTATGTAATAGTCCAATTGTTGAGGGACTTGATTATGTATGTGCTTATATAGTTTGCTTAAATTGCGATATATATGTGATGGTAATATGATGATAAATACGATGGTGAATGATATATGCATGCAAAGTATACATGTTTTGATGCATATGTACATAATCACATGGTGTCCGTATTCATTCCTTTGGAATGTATGACTCACTCTCCCATGTTGTCCATTTTTAGATTTGTGATGCAGGGCAAATGTGGAGAGAGAGGACATTTTGAAGTACATTTTGGTTGACGAGGTAAATAGGTGTATAGGAAGTGCCTTGGCTGGTGAAATCTAGATTTTGTATAGTATGTGATGTATGTGAATGCTTATTTTGTTATCTAGACTAGTGATGATGATTTTGGGGGTCATGGAGGAAAATTGGACCTTAGTATGTATGGCCAATTTTCATTTATGGCCCACATGATATAAGATGATGAATCATGTTGTCTGACGATGTTATCTCTTATGAATGAATGATATGCATTGTGATTTGAGGTATTTTATGGAGTGTATGAAGAAATGATTTCAATTTATATGTATTGAATGAATGGTTTGAATGCTATGTGATGGATGATAGGAAGTTAGATCTAATATGTGTGAAAGGGTGGATATGATTACAAATGCATAATAGAATATGAGGAATGCATTAGGATGGGCTAAAGTGGTAGTAAATGTTGTTTGGTATGTTGAGTTACATGAAATTCCCATGTTTGGTCATTTTCTGCATAACTCGCTCAAGCGAGTGGTGATCTCACCCAAGCGAGATCATCCTGTATCAGTGTTGTTGTCACTGGCCGAAATTCGCTCAGACGAATGGCTTTCTCGCTTAAGCGAGAATGATCTAGAAGCAGTGGTTGGTCTCTGGACCATTCTCGCTCAAGCAAAATGGCCTTGGCTTGGTGACCGCTCAAGCCAGAGGAAGGGCATTTGGACACTAGACAATTTTCGCTCAGGCGTGCCTAGTCTCGCCCAAGCGAAAATCGGACAGAGAGCTTCAAATGGTACTGGAGCAATCTCGCTCAAGCGAGGTAGAACTTGACTAAGCGAGATTGGCCCCTGATACAGACTTCCCTCTCTCGCTCAAGCGTTTAGCTGGCTCGCCCAGATATGACTTTTGAGTCTCGCTCAAGCGAGATGGGGCTCGCTCAAGCGAGAGAAGCCCCTGATGCTCAAATTTTCCTTCACTCAGTCTTTCTCGTTTCCGCCCAAGCGTGCCTACGCTGGCTCACTCAAGCGAATATGGAACTCACTTAAGCGAGTGGCACCCTGATGCACATATTTTGTCCTGTTTTAAATGATTGTATTTCCTTTGCAATAAAACCCCTTCTTATATTATTTAAACGTTATTTTGGAAATATTAAGGGATCTTGAACTCTATGAAATCCTCCCTTTCAAAATCAATCATACAATAATTAAATTCATTAATTCTTCCGCTATTTTTAATTAAAAATTTTATTATAAAAATCATCCTTTAATTTACCCTCTCATATATTCATATATGGGAGTGGTTGTTCTAGATCCAGGTGTCGAACTTGAAAGCTTCACCACTTAATTTCTTTTTATTGAATAATGATTTCAAAATCGTGAAAAATTTCCCCGTATTTTTGGGGCGTCTCAATCTTCTTTACCAGAAACAATAATTAGCTTATTGTCTACTACAATTATTAGTTTTTGATGGAGGGTAGATGGAACCACACCGGCAGAATGTATCCAGGGCCTTCTCAATAGGCAACTATAGGCAGGATTGATATCCATCACTTGAAACAGAACATTGAAAGTACAGGGGCCTACTTAGATGGGAATCTCGATATCCCCAATGACCTCCCTTCGAGTGTCGTCAAAAGCTCTTACTACCATTGAGCTTGGCTTCACATGTGTCCCGTCAAATGGGAGTTGATTTAAAGTGGACTTTAGCATGATATTCAGAGAGGAGCCATTATCAACTAGGACCTTGGCTAGGATATAATCCTGACACTTTAAAGAGATATGTAATGCTCTGTTATGACCTCTCCCTTCAGTGGGTATCTCTTTATCGGTGAAAGTTAAGTAGTCATCTACGGCAATATGCCCCACTATCCCTCCAAACTTCTTTGGTGACATATCTTTTGCGCATGTGCTTTGTTCAGGAATTTCAACAACATTTCACGATGTGGTTCAGAATCCAATAAGAGAGACAACAAGGATATCTTAGCAGGAGTGTGATTTAACTGATCGAGGATTTGGTATTCACTTTGCTTAATGAATTTCAGGAATTCACAAGCATCTTCTTCTGTTATTCCTTGGGGAGTGTCTTGTTCTTTTTCTTTACCACGATCGTCTTTTTCACTCATGGGCACATCCTCCTTTCTTAAGTTTTTAGGAGCATAAATTCGTCTGTTCCTAGTCATTCCACTCGTCCCAGAAATATTGGTTACCGAGGATGATGATTCTTTTGGAAGTTGAGGGATTACATCTGCCTCATACTTCCATGGTACTGCATGGGTATCTTTGTACAAAAACGGAGATAGAGTCCTAACTGTCAAGGAAAGATATTGAACGATAGGCTGAACACCTTTGTCATAGTAGAGCACTAGAGGCTTTGGTCTACCTAAGCTAACTAAGCTAGAGTCGCGTTCCTCTTGGATCATATTTGCACTTTCATGAGGACGACAGTAGATCTCTACCAAATGTGTGTCCAATAATCCTTGTAAGGCATCAAGAAAACTGGGATCTGTCAACATTTGATCAAGATTATGCAAATCGAGATTTGGAATCTCGGTTATCATTTTCCTCTTGCAAAGTTGAGTATATACCCAAGGAAAAGAGTTTCTTATTTCTGCTACTCTTTTTACGTGACTAATTTCTTTATTTTCTAGCACTGTATTTACTCCTAAGGTCCCATGATCAAGTAGAGGGTTGGTTGATATATTTGGATTTCCTTCTTGAAAATTTAGCCATTTTTCCCTAATCAAGTCTCGGACCTTATATTTAAAGGCGATGTAGTTTTCCGTTGAATGACCTGGTGCTCTACTATGATAGCATTAGGGTCGTATCCCTTAGGATATGGTGACTCTACTGGTTTCAACAGACAAGGTACAACCAAAGTATTCTTGATGAGAAGTGGTAACAATTCAGTATATGACATGGGGATTAGATTGAACTGTACGGGTGCACGTTCGTCATTTAGTTTTATGGATGTAGGATTTTTATTGAGATTGGGTACCCACTATTGTGTTAAGGGTGAAGGGTTTCTAAAATTTCGGTTAGGTGGTGGTTGATAAGGCTATGGATATGGGGATGATGGTAGATACGGGGTTCCAGAAGCACCAGCTATGTATGGATGAGGTCTGTATAATGGATAGGATGGTTGGAAAACATATGGATGTTGGTAGATGGCGGGATTTGGTGGCCTCTGGTTGCCATATACAAAATTTGTTTCCCCGCCTCTTCTTTTTCCTATCCCAGCTGCGTTCCTCCCTACTATGGATGCCCTAGATGCTCCTTGGGGAACTTTACCAGTTCTCATCCTACTTTCAATTCTTTCTTCAATCACCATTATATTAGAGAAATTTGATGAGACACTTCGAAGCATTCTATCATAGAAGGGTTCCTGGAGAGTATCAACAACGAGCTCTTTTTTAATCAAAGGTGGTCCCATTTGGGCTGCTAATTCTTTCCAGCATTGAGCATATTCCTTAAAGGATTCATTTTCCCTTTTGGACATATTCTGCAACTAGAGTCTATCTGGTGCCATATCCATATTATACTTGTATTGCTTGAGAAAAGCATTTACCAAGTCCTTCCAACATCGAATGCAAGTCCTTTCAAGGTGTATGTACCAGCTAAGAGCCAGTCTAGCAAGATGATAAGTGCTTATTTTATAATTAAATTCATGACTCAATTGGACCTATTTTCTGAATAACTCAACTAGATTGATAAATAATTGAGCATGATTTTGATTATAAATAATGTGTTAAGTAACTAAGCTTGCTCTGAAAAATATTGAAGAAAGGTTCCAAAAGCTTGAAAGAAATCAAGAGGATTCAGCATCATCAGAACCTCAGCTTAAGCTTGACCTCGAGCACGCTTAAGCGCAACCTTGTTGAAGAATTAAAGAAAACAAAGAAGCTTCAGGATCCTCTCACGCTCAAGCGTGGGAATGAGTCGCTTGAGCGTGAGCCCAAGAGCGCCCAAGCGAGGAGCAAGTGTGACCCTGAGCATGGATTGAAGGACAGCAAGTAGCGTCAGACCCCCCCACGCTTGAGCGTGAGAAGGGGACGCTCAAGCGTGAACACGAGAGCGCTTGAGCGTGGCTGAAAGGAATCAAGCGTGAATCAATCGAGGAAACCAGTATACTGAATTGGAAGGCCACGCTTAAGCGTGGTTAATTCAGCTTGAAGCGAAGGATCAAGAACCTCCTAACGCTTGAGCGAGATAGGGAGTCGCTCAAGCGTGAGCCCGAGCGCGCCTGAGCGAGGGTAAGCGAGGAGCAAGCGTGAGAAGCCAAGGAAGCCACGCTTGAGCGTAGCTGAGGTGGAGTAAGCGTGAAGGCAAATAATGAGTACCAGGACCTTCACGCTTGAGCGTGACTACTAAGCTTAAGCGTGACTCATGCAGTATGGGATTTTTCAATTTAATATTCACCAATGGTGCGATGCCAACTCACCCACTTTCTTGTGTTTCTACAAGTCTCTGAAAGATGCTGCATGGGTTCTACGCAAGTGGGCAAGGAAAGCTGAACCATAACTCCTATAAATCAAGCTGCAAATAATATATCCATCATCCCTGTAATCCCCTGTATTTTCCCTCACAATCCAACCTTTTCCATTATCTTTTGTATTTATATTTTGAGGGTGAAAATGCAAAGCATGAGTAACTAAACTCCCTTATGGGATTGGCTGTAATCCATTCAACACTGAAGTAATGTTGTTGTAAGTTTTTATTTAGTAATGAGATTTGATAAGTTTCTGTATTTCCTTCTGCGTTTAATGCCTGAAAGTACTTGATCACTATTTTCTTGTTTTAAGTTTTCTCAAGTATACTGGGAAGTGACTTTTAAAAACAGATCCGAAAGAAATACTTGTTGTGAGTAGGTAGTCAGGGATGGCGTCTAACGCAATAAACGTCAAAACAATCGATCGATAATGCTGGGATGATTTCAAAGTGACTGAGGGATCAGCGGTTTGAAATCATTCTTATGAATTTTGTAGTCGAGGGATCGATACAAATGACTTTGATTATGACGTAGAAATTATCTTTTTGATTTACTTATATAAAAACTTATGCAGCTTACAGAAGGTGAAGATGTGATGAAGCCAATCCCTATTTTACAAAACTGATTTTTCCAACACCATTTACTGTCATCTTTTGCAGAATTTCACTCTCTGTTATTTATTCACTTTCTCATTCAACATCATTCAAAACAAAACAAAAACTAAAAACCTTCTGCCTAATCAATTCAAAACTAAGATCTTCATTCTAACACCTCCTCAGTGGAACGACAACTATACTATATTACAACTTCTGTGTTTAAACTTGGCACATCCACTGCATTGAGTTCATATTATACAAACTTGATTCTCTTTCATTTGAACTCTTCATTCTAATATATCAAAAACATACCATCAAGTTTTGGCGTCGTTGCCGGGGAGGTAATTTAAGTTTGAATATTTTAGCATTGAATTGACAAGACAGTGTAAATAAATTTGTTTTCAATTTTGTTTTTATTTTTTTTAGTAACCTTGCTACTTTGAGTACTTGATTTATGATCTTGAGAGGACAGGGTACAAAAGAACAACTTGCATTTGATCCAGAGATAGACAGGTTCCTCAAGAAAATCAAGAAATCCAAGCAAAACTTCCACGTAGGACAAACTTCCTCTGATACAATGGATGTCAACAGCAACAATCAAAACCCACCAAGGAGAACACTTGGAGACTATGCTTTACAGCAAGGGCCAAGACATTTCTCAAGCATTGCAGTTCCAAACACTGTCAGAGCACTAGAAATGAAACCAGCATTTCTTAGTTTGATTAGTTCACACCAATTTACTGGAATGTCAAGTGAAGATCCGTATACTCACTTGGCCACATTCTATGAATTGGTTGGAACCATGGGATTTAACCAAGATGTTATTGATGCTGCATATTTAAGACTATTTCCTTTCTCTTTGGCAGGAAAAGCAAAGGAGTGGTTACAATCTCATCCAAATCAAAGTTTGAATAGCTGGAACATAGTTGAAGAAAAATTTCTACAAAGGTTCTTTCCTCCATCCAGATTCATCAAGGCCAAATCAGATATTACAACATTTAGACAAGGCCAAGATGAACCTTTTTGTGAGGCATGGGAACGCTTTAAATCACTCCTCAGAAAATGCCCAAACCATGGACTTGAAGATATTGCACAGCTTAATATTTTTTATAGTGGTTTAAGGGCTGACACTAAAATGATTTTAGATGCAGCAGCAGGAGGAACAATGATGACAATGGATGCTGACCAAGCCACAAGGATAATAGAAGCTTTATCCTCAACAGACTACAAAGCTCAACATGATCGTCAGCAAGTTCAAAGGAAAGGAGTCCTTGACTTAAACACCACAGATGCCATCTTAGCACAGAACAAAATTCTGACCCAACAATTAGAAGCATTGACCAAAAAGATAGCCAATCTTCCACAACAATTACATGCAGTACAATCATCACAACCAGGGCAACAACAAATGCCTACAATATGTAACTTTTATGGAGGAGATCATCTCAATGAGAACTGTGGCTCACAAGAAGCAACTGTATACTTCATGAACAACCAAGGAAGGTCTGGTAATTTCAATTCAAATTTTTCTAACCAACCATTTCAGGGATGGAGAAGTAACCAAAACCAAGGCCAAGGATGGAAGCAAGAGCCCAGCTCTTCTAAACCATATCAAAATAATGGTCCTTCTTTGGTGGAGAGAACTTCTAGATTAGAGGACACCTTGGAAAAATTTATGCAAACTTCTTTAGCAAGTCAAAAGAACAATGAGGCATCACTTAGGAACTTGGAAACACAATTGGGACAACTAGCCCGACAACTTGCTGAGAAACAGAAGCCTCAGTATGGAGCAAACACTGAAACAAATCCAATAAAGCATTGCAAGGCTGTGACCACACTGACTGAGGAAATAACTGAGGAAGAAGATGGACATGATGCTATCACACCTGAAGCAGTACCTTATAACACCAAAGATCCAGGGAGTTTTTCTATTCCTGTTACTATTGGAAATCTTTCAAAAAGTAAAGCTTTATTAGATCTTGGTGCTAGTGTAAATTTGATGCCATTATCCACACTTAAAAGTATAGGGGATTTTTCAGTAAAGCCAACAAACATGACTTTAAAAATGGCAGATCAATCAATAAAAACCCCTTATGGTATTGCTGAAAATATTGAGGTCAAAGTTGATAAATTTGAATTTCATGAGAACTTTGTTGTCATAGATATGGAGGAAGATTCTGAAGTCCCTCTAATACTGGGGAGACCATTCTTGAAAGCAGCCAAAGTCATCATAAATGTGGATGACAGAAAAGTAAAAATTCGAGTGCAAAAAGAAGAAGCTGATTTTGCTATTGAAGGTGCACTTGAAAAACAGAATGGAAGAAAGCCAAGGCCTGACTTAGGCAAGGAGGTGGAAAAACTCAATACTCTTATCCACCAACTCCATGACCCAACTTGAAAAAAATCAGGCGTCAAGCTAATGACGTTAAACAAGTGCTTATTGGGAGGCAACCCAATCTTTTATGTTTTCTTTTCATCATGTTGATTTTACCTTAAGTATATTTTATCATAAGATTGAATTTTTCTTTTATTTTTCAGGCAGCTCATCAAATTCATCCCACTCATTATCCGAAAGCAAGTTTGCAACCCACATTGTTTAGCCTGGGGACAGGCCTTCTTTCTTAGGAGGGGTGAGACTTCATAGGCTGGACCAGGACCCTCCTCAAAAGGGCCTTCAGTAAGGGAACAGGAGACAGAGGATGACTCTTCTGAGGATGAGTGATGAGTTTACTGCTTTAGTTTTTAATTGCTTTAGTTTACTTAGAGTTGGTTTTCTTACTACAGCATACTTTGAAAATTTTTAAAATTTTCATGCTTTTGGTTGATTGTTTTGATGCAAAGTCACATGCTTAACATAAAAAAAAATGTTTTGAAAAACCCAACCAGGATTTACAATTTTTGTTTCAAGAAAAGATTCTGAGTTAGCAATTATTTTGAGGCAATAACATTGGTTTTGAGAAGGAAAATTAACTGATTTAAGACCATGAAAATGAAGGAAATGAACCATTAAAATTTGTTTGCATGCTTGAAACCCTTTTAGAATATGGAAGTATGCCTTATAAACCGGTGAGAAGGGAGAAATTTAAACACTGAGAGTCTCATTAGAATTTGCTAAGTTTGCATTGCCTAATTTTCTGATTAATAATTTTTTCATAAGAAATTAAGCAAGGAAAGGATAAAGGCAATTTTGAAAATAATATCCCATAGCCAAAAAGCTACCCTAAAGTATGTAAAAAGAAATTCCTTAGCACAATAACAATTTTGTTAAATAACGTAAAGAAACATAAAGTAAATATACGATGAATTTTTAAACATTGGTAAGCATAAACAAACTCTTCTTTTAGAATGTCTTATTCTAAAGTATTAATTTAATATGATATTTATTCATTATTCAACAGTGGGTTCCAATACATCATTTGTTACAACAAATCAGAATCAATCTTCTCTCGCTCTCGAAATCAAGACCTTCATTTCATCCAATCGTCCCTGACAGTATTGAATGAAAGTTACAACTTCTTTTGGTGTAGAAAATGGATTTACCATTGCTTCGGCTTTCTTCAATAGGTGTGGAATATCTCCAAGTGTTCCATTAGCAGGACTAGCCAAATTAGTAAAATGGTCTTCCCATGAATAGACAAGACTATCCATCTCAACCCTCTCTAGCATCATTAAATGTACAATCTCTTCATATCTCTCTTTGTCTTCCATGGCTTGCCATTTCTCCTCATTTATCTCACGCTGGCGTTCTAATTCATCAATTCGTGCTTGCATAAAATCCTTCTAAGCTTGAGCTTCCTCTTTTGTCTTTATCAGAATTTCCCTTAACCGCACTTTGTCAGCCAACATGTCATCTCTTTGCTTTTCTTTAGTCTTCAGTTGACTATTTACTATTTGGAAACGTTCATCCAATTATCTCGTATATTTTTTTTCTATTTTCTGCTTCTTGCTAACATTTCCAAAGGCATTCTCTAGTACACAACGTTTCCTTTTTAAGGAAGTATTATCTTATTAGACCTTGATCAATTCATCTTCTAAAGCTTGATTCTTCTCTGTCATTTCTGCTAACTTAACTTTCATGCTTTTAACCTCTTCACTTTCAATGGGAATGTGAATTGAAAGTGTTTTGTTTGTAAGAACACTATGATCTTTAAATGGCAACTTAACAATAGCTACCCTATTCAAAATCCATTGGTGGTAACTTTCTTTCACGGCATAGCTACAGACACCTAACTCCTTTCCTTTTCTATGAACTTCAGCCCAAGCATCACTGACAGTCTTGATAATAGGAGCATTGTTTCCCTCTATATAGCAATGAAGAAATAGTGCCAATGCTTCCTCCTCAAGAGGTTGGAGCATAGGATAGGCAAGCTGTCTCTTTGCAATGGTCGGATTGTAGTTGATGCATCCTTAAGTTCCCATGAAAGGTACGTTAGGAAATTTCCCACAACAATAAATAATTGAATCCATATTAATCCACTGAGGGTACCACCTGATTGTGCTAGTAGATAAACCAACCAAGTGAGCTGCCCATTCTCTACTGGTTTTCTTGGTCAACTGCAGAAGCTTCAAATAGGAGATAGGACAATCCACTTTTCCCACTTGATCGAAGATGTGTGATGTAAGCCACACATATAACGCGGGTAAGCAACAGATAATTTTCTTCCCCTTTCAATTATGGCAGATATCCATTGTGCAATAAACATCAGCTAAAACAGCGGTAACAGGATTTTCTCCTCTAAATTTTCAGGCAAGGAAAACATCAATTGCCTTGTAATCGATCTAATTATCAAGGGAGGGGAAAAGAACCACACCATAAATAGCCAACACCAAATTATCAATAAAAACATCCCATTCCCCTTTTCCTGCCAAACTAAGGAGTTGCTGCTAAAAGAAGCTTAATGCAAATCCTGAAATCTGATTTCGGTTCAACTGTGCTTTTTTAAGTATTTCAGGATCCATTTTAAGAACACAAGCTATAGCGAAAATGGAGGCATGATGTTCAGTCCAGGGATAAGGTTTCTAATTTTCCAATGACAAGCCAAATATTTGTTCAAATTCTTCCATAGTAGGAGCTAACTGAAAATCTTTGAATATAAAACAATGCAAAGGAGGGTCATAAAACTGAGCTAGAGCAGTAAGGGCCTCTTCTTGTACTTCAACCTCTAAGAGTTTCGAGACCTTTCCACACTTTCTTACAGAGGACATTTTTTGAGTGACGTCCAATCTTTTTCCCAAGGCTTACAAATTGCTAGTGTCTGATTTCTTGATTTTGAGATATGACAAAATTTTCAACCCGACTGCTTTCATTGTATCATCACTTAATCTCATGTTATTTTCCATTTTTCAGTAATACTTACCAATCTTTAAATTTCACCATTCACAAAGAAAAAAATTAGATTAATAAAAAGAAGGATCTGATAATTATTATTTTCTCACAATTGTGAGATAATATTTATCATGATCTCTGTTAAAGAAAAGTACTTTTTTTAAACTTTTCAAATTAAATATTTTTATGAGAATAAATAAAAGATAAGAGGAATATTTTCCCTATTGTGTCTTATACCAAGGTAACCATTTAATTGGTTCTAAGGTTTTTCAAACGTGATTTCTTATAAGGTGGCTGTTCTAACTGGTTCTAAAAGGCCATCGAAGCTAAGATCTTAACTATGAGTCTTATGCAAGAGTAGGGAATCCTACTTGGTGCGGGCATCATAAATAAAATCACACTCTGGCTGAGATTTTCACGCGAATCATTATAGGACGTCTTGCCCCAAATGACACCGCTATTAATCTCTCCTAACCTATGTATTTTACTGGGCCCGGGAATAAGGTCCCTTCTCAATAGTGTGTACAATTATGAATGTGAAGTGTGTGGGGGCATTCATACCTATTTTTTACCCATCCGGCATAACGAATAAACATAAGACAGAACAAATAACACATCTCTTCTACCCTATGGTTCTAAATTAAAGAAATAAAGAAATAGGAAAAACACAAACAATATAAATTAAAAATAAACAAAAGATTAATTAAATAACAAGAATAACAGAATAAATAAATAAATATGATGAAATAATTAATAATCAATAAAAATAGATTAGATCAATTTAACGGGCTTGACTCTCAAAATCCCCAGCGAAGTCGCCAACTATCGCGACTGGGGTCAGTCATGACACGGACTGAGAGAATGCAATAAAAAGAAAATGAAACCGGATTGGAATAAGGCCCTTAGGAGGCCTAAAAAAATAAAGGGTGCAGGGAGTCGCCACTAGTACTTATTCAGAAAAATATTAGGAAAACCTTTAAATGGCACTGATTTTTAAAATGAGACTCTGTTTTGTCCGGGAGCCGAATTACAGGTGGGGAAGGTATTAGCACCCCACACTGTCCGTCCTAAAACGGTTATCCAAATTGATCATGTATAATTTTTTCAAAAATGATTATTAAATATTTCATCCTTCAGAAAAAATACAACAATGATAGATATTATTTACAGACAATGTACACTTGAATAATGATAATGAGGAAAATTATAAATAAAAATAAAATAAAACTAAATAATAGGACATATCATCTAAATTTTTATTTTTTGAGTTTAAAAGAAAATGAACAAACAAGTGATTAAAATACAGTAAAATAAAATAACAATAAAAACAATAAGACGTCTCGTCTAAACTATTTTATTCTAAATTTGAAAGGAAATACACAGATAAGTGCTTTAAAGACAGCTATAAAATAATAAGACGTCTCGTCTAATTATTTTCCAATTAATTAAAAGATAATCCATTGATTTTAAGAAAAAACATGATTCACAATTTTTTTCAAATAAATAAATAAAAAGGTACAAATAGATAGACATCAGAAGGAAAAATAGAATTAAATATATCAATGTGAAAATAAAGGAATATATATATATATACTTAATTAATTAAAACTAACAAGTGAATTTTATTCAATCATTTTTTTAGAAAACAAGATTAATAAGATGTCTCCTCCCAATTAATCTCATTTCAAACTTAAAAGAATGATAAATGTATAAATAAATAGATAAGAGAAGGAAACATAAAATAAAATAAAACAAAATAAATAATAAATAATTACTTATAAAAACAACTTATAAATAAAATAAAATAAAATGATAGTCAAATGTAAAAGATAACTACATAATTATTAGAATAAATAAATGCCAAAAGATAAAGTGCACAAAAATAAATAAATAAAAAAAAAGTGTAGAAAAATAAATAAATAAAAATAAAAGTACAAAAAAATAAATAACTGCAGAAAAATAAAGTGTGGAAAAATAAAGTGTAGAAAAATAAATAAATAAAAATAAAGTGTAGAAAAATAAATAAAGAAAAATAAAAGTATAGAAAATAAATAAAAAAAATAAAAGTGCAGAAAAATAAATGAATAAATAAATAACTATAGAAAAATAAAGTATGGAAAAATAAAGTGCATAAAAATAAATAAAGAAAAATAAAAGTGTAGAAAAATAAATAAAGAAAAATAAAAATACAGAAAAATAAATAAAGAAAAATAAAAGTGCAAAAAAATAAATGAATAAATAAATAACTACAGAAAAATAAAGTGCAAAAAAATAAAGTGCGGAAAAATAAAATGCAGAAAAATAAATAAAGAAATATAGATTGAATGAAATATGATGTTACAACAAAATATCACAAAATAAAATAATAAATAACAATAATGATGATAACAAACACCAAATATAAGGGAACTAAAAAAATTAAATAAAATTATGATCCTAATTATGACAATCAAGTTATAAATTAAATTTCTTAAAAAAATTGTAATATTAATAAAATAAAAATAAATTAAAGAGATAAATAAATATTCTCGTATTTATTAAAAATACCTTAGCACAGTAAAAATTAATTAAGAGCAAGAACGGAATTCCAGAGATTGATTTTTTATAGATTTCTCTTGCTTTTCGCTTCGTTTGGACTTAATTTAAGGGTGTTTGGACACCGGTTACAAGACTTTTACAGTAATATGGGTCACAAAACTCACATACTAAAACATACTAGAGTAAAACACACATTTTCCTAACAATATTTCCATATCTCTATTTTTGAAAACAAGTTTTTCTAAAAATTACATTAAAAAAACTATCATTCTTTTCTCTTTTTCTCCTTCTTCTCTTATTTTTTCCTTTGCATCATGTCATATTTATAGAAGAAATTTGGCCTTGGATCCCTCATGAGATGCCATCACTTTCCTCCTTTTCCAAATTGTCAATATTTGATGCCAACTTTCCCCATTTTTTCAATTATGCAACTAATCTGGTCCCACCTAAAAAAATCACCGAAAAACCTCTTCTTTTTCTTTTTTTTTTCTTTTTTTACGCCCTTTTTTGTTTGGGCCCATTATTTTTTTCATTTTTTTGTTGGACTTTTTTTGGCCTATTTTTTATTTTTATTTTTTAGCCTTTTTTTGATCCACTTTTGTTTTTTCTTATTTTTTGGGCCTTTTTTAAAAAAAAATTAATTTTTTATATTTTGAGTACAAATGAGTAATCACTTACTCTATGGAAACATAAACTATTTTAAAATTCTAAAATTATTTATTACACATGTAGCCATAAATAAAATACCCAATAAAGATAAAGTATTACCCACGCTACAAGGAGCAAGAAGGTAGTCACCAAACATCGGTTTTCCTCCCTTATTCTTTCCTCTTGGCTTCGACACCTATTGGTCATTGCTTGAGGAAAATTATGGAAGAAGGTTGATGAAAGGAGAAGTGTGGTAGGAAATGAGGAAAGATTGAGTATTTATAGAAATGGAGAAGGTTACTATACAATGTCACTATGTAATTTTTTAATATTATTTTTTTTATTTTTAAATTATTTTTTTAATTTTTTTACCGGACAAAAATAGGTGTTCACACACTATATTCAGCATTTAATTACGACTGTAAAATTAAGCTCATCTTTGTTGGGCCATATCAATGAAAAAAATTAAAAACATGCAAGCCCATAAATTTTGAGAACCGTATTATGGACCAAACATCGACATCGTAACCCTAATGTTTGGGTGAGTTTTTTTCCCATTTTTCATCTCCTTGTTTTGTCTAGCCACCACTTGTTTCACCCTTTCCGTCCAAACACACCACCAGCCTCTACCATTATCTTCCTCATGCCACCTTCATTCTCACCTACCTTCGCTAACACCCTCATTGCCATGGTGTTACATTGTTTGTCTCTGCCACCACCACTTACTTGTCACGGGGTCATGCTGCCTGCCTTTACCAACTTTCATGATGCGCCTCTCCATTATTTTCTATTGTTACCATCATACTTCATTTGTGTTTAATCTTGGGTATCGATCATCAAAATAAAAAAAAAATAGTTAAAGCATATTGCTAAAAAATATTGAAGTTTTGATGTTGGGTTGATAGATTCAATCTATTCAAAATTGTTATATGATATGTTTATTGTGTTGTGATTTAATTTGAGAATAGGAAACCATTTAAGTTTGTATCTCACGCCTTAGATCTTAATTATTGTTGGTTGAGTGAACATTTCTAAATTGTTTATGTTTGATTTATTAGCATTGTGTATTGCAAGTGTCATTTAGCCATTTGATTTAGTAGCATTATGTATCCCTTTATTGCAATTAAGGGTGTTTGTAAAATGAATCAATTTGATTTTCAAATACAATGTCAACTAATCTAGTCATATTATTACGTTGTGATTCAGATTGATTTAGTTGAAATGTACGGTGGTATTCAATCTGATCAAATATTGTTCCGATTAGACCGGTGATCCGGTTTCAATATCGGCCTATGGTGAAAGGGTATCTGGAACTCTTCCTTCTACGTATAAGTTGAGTATTCATTTTTCAAGAAGAGTCATGAGTGTCCTCATTTCTAGACACTTACAGACTACCCAACCTCTCTCCATTGGTAAGTACACGAGAGAGACAGATCCATGCAAGCATCTTGATGCTTATGTTTACAAAGCTATGTTTCTTGGGGTTGAAGTCGACGTTATGTGTTGCATGTTCCTGCGACACTGACGGGGGAAATTTTGAGTTGGTTTAAGAGGCTCCCTTCTAGATCTATAGATTCTTGGGAGGAGTTGACTGAAGCATTTGGATAGCACTTAGTGATCTCTAGATGCACCCAAGACATCCCACACTCTCGCTCAGATCAAGTAAGGTGAGACAATCTTTAAAAGATTTTTTGAAGAAATTCTACAATGAGGTTGCTATGGTCTTAGATCTGACGGAGGCCATCCAGTTGCATATAGTTATTGAGGCTTTAGAGCCTAAGTCTCTTTTTGCTTTGTCTTTGACAAATGGACCACCTACCACCTTTAAGGAGTTTAGACACAAGACGTCAAAGTACGTGGGTATTGAGATGCACCTTGAAACTACAACGGCTAGGAGCAGGCCACCACCTTCTTCACCATGTTTGGAGAATGAAAAGAAGAAACCTAAGGGTGATAAAACATCCTAGAAGGATTGGAGTAGAGAGAAACAACCATGACAACAAGATAAATTCATTGCGGCGTTTAGTCATTATGCTCCCCTTAATACCAAGCCTTCTCTGTAACGCCCTCTGTTACACCTTAATAAATACTATAAAAATTCATAATTTTTTTAAAGAAATGATTGTTAAAAAGAAACTATCGGAATAAATTACATATATTATTTCTGAAATACCTCATAAATATTATTACAACTTTATAAAGTAATTGTATATGCATCCGAAGAAAATAAACATTAAACATTATAAGAAATAGAGGAAACTCCATGACCCAGAAGCAGTTACTTAATAACATTATTTATTCATTGGACCACAGTATTCATACCGAGCTCCCTTTCTAGAACGTGCTATAGTTACTGCCGAGATTCTTTGATCCTTCCCTCTGAACCATCAATTTAAAACATATGAAACAAAAACACGGATAAAGGAGTGAGAAACAGAATATAATATTTCCAAATGAGGCATAAACAATAAAGGGTTTTCATAACTAATATATAATAATAACAATCACAATCACATACACAATCAATTATGAATGCATGAATGTTATGCAATATCCTCATCATAACTTACCTATATATGTGGGCCCTTAAATTTTAATTTGCACTGGGCCAACCAGGAGCTTACACTGTTCCATAAGTCTGGATAATAATAATATAAATAGCTCAACTGGCATGGAAACACTTAGAGACTAGTCAGATTGAGAAAGTTTTTATTGTGAAAGTACTCGACACTAGGGAGCTACCCCAGGTCCCCTGAAGCACCCTTTCACACCCTCTCATCCCAAGGCTCGTAATTAAGCCTCCTCTAATGTATCATTGGTTTCTATAATCCGTCCCCAGACAATATTATTTTGTTTCACTTTAATGATTTATGATGCATGAACTACTCGCGTATTTAGTTGGTTAAGGCTTTTAGAAACTCAATTATTACATGCCTTAAAGGTTTACAATATTATTTCAATAAACTGTACATTTTCTCAATTCTCTAAATTTCTGTCCCACAGAAATAAATTTAGTACAATTTTTGAATCTCACTAAAATTGAGTTTCTAAGCCTTAAATATCTAAAAACTTTCTCATATAAAACTTTACATAATCTTTCTCAAATTGAATCTTAACAAGATCAAATTTTAAAAAAAAATCTCAATTATTTCCAAATATCTTTAGTTATTAAGTTGGAAAAATAAAATAATTTTCTTTTGAAAATTTTATTTAATTAAAATAATTAAATCATTAACTAAAATACTTAAAATTATAAAATTTTCTTTAATTCAAGATTTAATTATCTCAACCTTTTTATAAATTAATTTTTATAAAATGACTTCTTTTTAAATAAATACTAGATTTTTAAAGATTAAAAGTAAAATCAATAAAAATAATTTCCAAGAAGTAATAAAAGACTAAAAAAATAATATAATACTTTTTCTTTGAATAAAAATTTAAAGAGTAAGGTAAGAAAATTCTTACTGAGTTTTAGCTTTCCGTCATGCTTGCTATATGCTCAAACTCCACATCACAAGATCATCCATTATAATTAACAATCATAAATAATTAACAATCATAAAAATAATCAATCAAAATCAAGTCAATAAAGTATCATTTGTAAATATTATAATTCAAAGTCTAATGGTTATTAATATAGTCAATTTGAGTCCTTATCATTCATTCCTTGCATAGGTTTAGTTCAGTCAATAATAGTCCAAGTACTTGCATAGGTTTAATTCAGTCTGTATAGGTCATAATAATCCAAGTCCTTACATAGGTTTAATTTAGTCCGTATAGGTCATAATAGTCCAAGTCCTTGCATAGGTTTGTCAGAGTTAGTTACACCAGATATTTAATTTAAAATTTATTATAAATTTTAAGTTAAAAAGTTAATATAAAATAATAATATTATTAAATTTAAAAGGAGTAGGGGACTCCTCCCATTATTCTTATGTCTTTTCATATTATATTTCTATCTCACTCCCCCTTACCTCTTGTATACTGATTCGTTATTGTAAATCCGTGCACGCCTCGTCTCCGAGTTCTAAAACATACCAATTTCATTTTAATATAGTTACAAGATGAAAATTAAGATTACTTCTTAAAGCAGAAATGGTAAATTTTGAATAGTGAATAGTGAATCGTGAATAGTAACAGTAAATAGTAAAATATGAATAGTAATGGTAAATAGTAAATCGTGAATAGTAACGGTAAATAGTAAATTATGAATAATAACAGTAAATAGTAAAATGTGAATAGTAAAGGTAAATAGTAATAGTAAATAGTAATTTACTATTAAAATAGTAATTTACTATTGAAATAGTATTTTACTATGCAGAATAGTAACTTAAAATAATATTATTTCCAGTATAATAATAGATTTCTAAAAACGATATGAAAATAACCCTAAAAAATATAAAAGAAAGGTATTCTTACCTTAGAATTTTAGCAGAACCTCTTTTCTTTGAAAAATATCTTCCTCTCTTCACTTAGCACTCTCCTCCCAACACTACTAACTTTTCAATTTTTAGTGAAAAACACGGTGCCTCGCCCCTCTATTTATAGCAAAATAAGTTACTATGCATTTAAATATTTTATTATAAAAGTACTGTGAATTTTCATATAGGTTACTGTGCAAAGTTTGAAAATTTCAGAAACGCATAGTGAATTTTATGTGAAGGAAGTTGAAGAATTATGAGGGGGTGTGAATAGCAATTTTGGAGGTGCGAATAGCAATTCAGGGGTGGTGCAAATAGTAATTTAAGGGGTGCAAATAGTGATTTCTCGTTTTTTAATTATTATTTTTTAAAATTTTTTAAATAAATTCTGAAAAATATACTGATCAAAAACTTCTAAAGGTCTATGGTCAAATTCCATCAGGATGTTAATATAAAATTTTCTGTAATAAATTAAAATAAAAATAAGGGTGTTACAACTCTACTTCCCTTAGAAAAATTTTGTCCTCGAAATTTACATTATTCAGTAAAACAACTGGGGGTGAAACTCTTTCATCTCGGTTTCTAGTTCCCATGTAGCATCTTCTCCTCTCGTTTCACTCCAAATGACCTTTACAAGCGGAATTATCTTGTCTCTTAACTTTTTTTATTCTTCTGTCAGTTATTCTGACAGGTGGTGCATCATATGTCAGATTATCTTTAACTTGTATGACATTAGGTTCAATAACATGTGTAGGATCAGATATATACTTTCGTAAGTTTAACACATGAAAAACATTATGGATATTAGAAAGAAAAGGTGGTAATGCTATTTGGTAGGCAAGAGGACTAACTTTATGAATTATTTGATATGGACCAATAAATCTAGGAGTTAGTTTTCAAGATTTCATTGTCCGGCTAACCCTAGTCGTAGGTGTGACTTTCAAGAATACATGATCGCCTTCTTGAAATTCGAGCGGCTTCCTTCTTTTATCATAGTAACTTTTCTGCCTGCTCTGTGTTGCCTTCATCTTTTCCTGAACTATTTTAATTTTATCCGTGGTTTGTTGTACCAACTCTAGTCCTAGCATCAAGTTTTCACCAGTCTCAAACCAACATAGCGGGGTCCTACATTTTCTTCCATATAATGCTTCAAAAGGTGCCATGTCAATGCTAGCATGGAAACTGTTGTTGTAGGTGAACTCCACATATGGTAAGAATTGATTCCAACTCCCTTTATGCTCTAACACACAAGCTCATAACAAGTCTTCTAGAGATTGGATTGTTCTTTCTGATTGTCCATCTATCTGAGGATGATATATTGAACTCATACTTAGTCTTGTTCCCAAAGCCTTGTGTAAGCTCTTCCAGAATTATGATGTAAAACGAGGGTCCCGATCAGAAATGATACTTGATGGAATTCCATGCAATCTCACAATCTCCTCGATGTATAACTTCCCCAGCTTCTCCATAGAGTAAAGAATATTAATGGGAATAAAGTGGGCAGATTTGGTTAATCAATCAACTATTACCCATATTGAATCATGTCCTAATGGAGTTTTAGGTAAAGAAGTCACAAAATCCATGGTAATGCTATCCCATTTCCATTCTAGTATTTCCATTGATTGTAGCATTCCAGGGGGTTTTTGATATTCCACTTTAATCTTCTGGCAAATTAGACATACAGCCACGTACTCTGCCACCGTTTTCTTCATTCCAAGCCACCAAAATAACTTCTTCAAATCTTGATACGTTTTAGTAGCTCCGGGATGAATGTTCATATAACTTTTGTGGCCTTCTTCCAGAATTATTTTCCTCAACTCCTCTTTGTCAGGGATACACACTCGATCCTTATACCTCAACAATTGGTCGTTTCCCACATTGAACTCGATTTCTTTTCCTTGTTTCAAGAGTTCTTTCTTGTAACATCCCATATTTTTAAATCATTATAAATTTCAGATTAAGGTTATGGATTGATGGGATTAATGGTTAATTAAGGATTAACTACCAATTGGGCAAATTATTAAGTGATAATAATTTTAATAATAATAATAAAATAATAATAGTAATGCCTTGGTGGCATTAGAGAGAGTTTCAGTTCTCTCTTCCCTCTCTTTCGTATGGTCCCCACGAGTGATGGTTGATGGCTTTAATTGGATGGAATGTTGATGGGACTTGCATTAATGAGGATGTGGCTGCTGATGGGGATTAGAGGCTGTGGCAGAGCAGCGTGAAGATAAGTTTTGGTATCCCTCTCACTCTCTTCACTCTCTGGTGTTGCATGTTCTGGAGGGAGGAGAAACGCTCCTTCTTCTCTCTAGAACTCGTTGGAGCTCCTGCTCCTTCGTCCTCTCCTTCATCTCCTTTTTCCACCCACGTATTGTGTAGAACCGAATGGAATCAGCGTGGTGATGGCAACAGCGTGTGGCTGTGTATGGGACAACATAGCTGTGTGTTGGAGGCTGGGTTTCTCCTCTGTTCCCTGGTGTTTCTCCTTCTTGTTGGTCCTTCTTCTTCTTCTCTTTCATCTTCTTTGATGGGGCTGTTTGTGGCTCGATTGGGAGCCTGTAGCAGCTGCGTGCATGCCTCGGTTTGTGACGCATAATGATTCACTGTTGATGAGGCTGTGCTGCTCTTGTGAGGATAAAGACATGCATGGATGGTGCATGGAAGCTTAGTGGTCCTCCGTAGTGGGGAGGATGGTGTTGTTCGAGTGTGGAACAGCTTTGTACTAAGCCTGGGAGGTTGCTGCTCGAGTGAAACAGCATGGATTCTTCCATGGCTGTGAGCAGAGTGGAACTTGGGTGTTGATGGCTCTTTTCACTGCTAGAAAGCCGAGCAGAGTGCTGCTGTGGCTGGGCCGAGTGGCCCATGTGACTCCTGGAAGCTTTATCCAGGTAAGGGGAGCTATTGCATCTTAAGTGCATAGTTTATGGACGGACTTCCGGGTGACTTTATTGCATTGTGTTGTGTTTTGTTGGATGCTGTATGTTGTTGAGTTAAACCCGGATTGATGTTTATTATTTAAGTTGTGCATGATTATTCGTCCAAGAGATGCATGATGATATTTATGATGATGATTATGTTATGACGCTTGAGATGCATGTATGTTGATGCTGAGTGCATGTGTGATGCTCTATTTGTCCCTGGGTGTGTTGTACATTTGAATGCATGTGAGCTTTATTGATGTATATGCGTATGCTGAATGCATGTATGAGGACTGTTATGATGAATGCCGAGTAGGCTTATAGATGAAAGCATGAAATGCTTACTGGAAAGGATAAATCTGAGTGAATAGAGGATAATCTGAGTGGATGGCATAGGATTACCGAGTGGATGTGGTATAAGCCGAGTCATCTGATTGTTGTTGAATTGCAGTGTGCATATAATATTGAATGCTAAATACCGAGTGGGCAATCAGATGAATATGCGTTTAATGAAATTGAATGTGTTGATGTGATATAAGACCCGGGTTGGACTCGGGCAGTGCCTAGAGCACTAAGCGTTGGACGCTATTGAGGATTCTGAGATTAATCCTAAAAGACCTCCAAGTTGGACTCGAGGCCATGCTTGGGGCATGAGCATTAGATGCTCAATGGAAGTCCTTGGGTTGGACCCAAGGCAGATGCCGAGTGTATTGGAGTTGGACTCCGAGTGAATTTGACCATATGCATCCGATTCGCCACTGGAATGCTTGAAGCATGTATATATATACCGATCGGCAATCAGATGATGAGATATGTGGAAATATGATTAAGTCCTGGAGCTGGGCTCAGGCACACTCCTTGAGCAGGGCTCGGAGTTAAGTGAAATCCGAGTGGATCAGTATACTTGTTACTGAGTGAAGTGAGCTTTATAGCTGAGTGAAATGGGTGAAATCCTGATCGGAAGATGCTTGTGATTGTTCATATTGAATGGCAGTGTTTGTTATGCTGATTGATATATGTTATTACATGTTGAGGATTCTGTGATTAATCCGAGCCAATATCTGTCATTTAATATGTAATGCTCACCCCTACACCATTTTTTAGTGTATGCAGGTCTGATTGGATGATGTGATGGCCTTAAACCCGAGTGTTGGGTGTTTACAATAAGGCTGTGTATATAAAATTATATTCCGAGTACATTTAATGTGTTAAAGCCTTGGCCGGCTCATAACAATGTTGTATCATGAATATGAAATATATATGTACTGGAATCCGAGTGCATGTTAATATATATATACTTCGAGTGAATGGTATTATATGCATATCGACTGAATGTGTTGGTGATGGAATGTATAAAGATAATATCTGAGTGTATGGTTATACATATATAGGTCGGTAGTCGGATTTGGGAATTAGAGAATAAATTTACATAAGTAATTTATGTTGATTTGATGCTTCATACCGACTAAGAAATGATGTTGTATGAATATTTCTAAGTTATTGAATCCTGAGTGAATTATAAGTGGCCTAGTTGCTCTTCCGAGCGAGTCATATGTATGTGACTCCATATTCGAGTGTGACTCAAGTGTGAGCCTCTTTCTGTGTGTTGGTAGCTCTTGTGGATTCTGAGTGGAGAATATGGGTAAACCCCGAGTGGGGAATGATTCGAGTATCCCGAGTGGAAATCCGAGTGATCCTCTTCCGAGAGGAGAGTTGTTGTAATGACTTAGATTGATTATATTCTAAGTGTATGAATTATGAATGTATCCCGAGTGAATATGGGAACCTATTCCGAGTGATTAAGGTAATATGTATTCTGAGTGTTTAAGTGTGGAATGAGTCCGAGTGGGGACTTAGCTTAATGGTTTCCCCGAGTGGTTAAGTATTTCATAAGTCCGAGTGAGACTTGATGTTGTGATTTCTCCGAGTAAAGGAAAGTATGAGTATTAACCGAGTGATGGATGGTCAAGATTAGACCGAGTGATTTATGGCTGAGAGGAAGCCTATGTATTCTCTGTGTGAGGGAGTTCGAATATTCCGAGTGTGGAAGGTTTTGGGATCCCGAGAGGGATACCCCTCATTTCAGAGTGGATTATATGTGATCCTTGAGGATAGAAAAGAAATGACTAAGTATAATATGATGGAGCAATCCTGAGTGAATGGTTGTCTCGAATACCGAGTGATGGGAATGCCGAGTGTGGCTTCTCGCTTCAGTGAGTGAGTCCTCGCTCCAGCGAGTGTGTTGGTCGGGAAGGCTTTTGTTGTGGTTTCGCCCAAGCGAATGTGTGCTCGCCCGAGCGAGTTAGGCGTCTCGGCCAAGTGGACCTGTGTCTCACTTGAGCGAGTGGGCGCTGGTGTAGCCTTTGCTCGAGCGCTGGCTGCTTCTTCCCCTGGGCTGCTTCTGGTCGGTTTTTTCCTTCTTCTTGCCTTTCCTTTCCCTTTCTTATTTATTTGGACCCGGTTCTTCTTGGTCATTGGACCTGGCTCTCATATCTTCATATATGAGAGTGGCTTATTATAGATCTAGGTATTTTCTAAATAATTGACCCGGTTCTTCATGATTTATTTTGGGAAAAATTTCCCCTGTCCCGGGTCTAATTCTAATTAATTTTTAAGGTGTTTCATTTTGGTATCAGAGCAGACCAAAAGGTCCATGGCCAAGGTTTGCTTACCGAATGTAAGCGGTTATGTGCTGTATGACTGAGTGGTCATCATTTCTTGTGGTGTTTCTCAGCCTGAGTTGGCCGAGAGCGGATGTAATGGTAATGTTGAGTCGGTTGTGAGGAAAATTGGGTGATTGTATTAAAGCTTTCATAATTATTGAGACTTTGTTAATTGAGTTGAACTCTTGTGTATACTATGTTAATGGTTCATGGCTGAGTCATATTGATTGGACGGATTTGGACTCATATGCTGTGTTGGCTGAGTGAGTGATGTTGGGGAATTCCATGATGTGAGGATTTTAAATTGTGTGATTGTTTGTGCAATATGTGATGGGTGAGCTATACTCTTGGCACGTGAACCCCTATATGGTACTTGATGTTGATTGAATGAGTGCAGATTCCTAAGTTGGAGGATTTTAATATGTGATAGGTGATTGAATATAAAAGCTGATGCATGTTTGGTTGGGATTTTTGTCTCGGTTTTGTGATTGAAAACCGAGTAAGTTATTGATTGAATTTATGACCCTGAGTTGTACATCTCTGTGGGTGTAGTGAGTTATTAGGCCTAAATCCGAGTCGTGGCTTGTAATGAATGGTGATATTAAGGGATATTAGGTTGATTGGCCAATAGTTTGTGATGGATAAGATTAAAGAAGGAATTTTTACTCAGTTTGGACTGGAAACCGACTGCTTTTATGCCTTTTATGGTGAATGTGATTGGCATTTGGTGATCAATATCATGATGATTGCATTAGAATAAGTGTAAGGATGGTATATATACCTTTTGTGGGTCGGATGTATGCTGTTAGTATGTCATTCTATAGTGATAATGAGGGATAATTGCTGGCTGTTAGTGAATAATGCACCTATGATTGTGTGTAATAATGCTATTGATGATGGTGTGCTGTTTATAGATTGGTATAAATTACTAATAAATTTTGAGTGAATCAGTATTATCCGAGTGAATTTGATCGGTATGAGTGAAATAACTGCGAGGATGCTGTTCCAGTGTGACTCTACATGCCATAGGTATTGTGGTAGTGTACATTTTGCATTGACTTGATGCAACTGTTGTGACCCTATAGGAATGAGGCATCATCTTATAAGTTGGATGCAGCAGTTCATAGGTCGGCAAGTGAGACTGTAGCTGCTTATGGAGATGGCTTGAGTCTATTGGACTGCTCCGAGCAAGGTGAGGATTTGAATCTGAATGGATGGGTATGTGGTTGAGTATTAAAATGATGGACAGTGAAAGAAAGAGTTACTGGGTGAAGTGGAATTGTGGATGCCCGAATGGGTGATTTCCGAGCCAATTGGTGACATTTCCGAGTGAAAGGCGTTGAATATGAAGTCTCGGAATTCCTTATGGTGTGATCGGCAAACCGTTTGAGAGGTGAAATTGTGCCGATTGGAATTGACTGGTCGGTGAATGCTTGGAAAGCATTGGTTTGTAAGTTGTTTTGTGTGGCATGCAGTGTTATGCCGAGTTGTTATTAAGGCAGGTTCCTGATTGAATTTCGAGGATGAAATTCCTTAAAGGTGGGGAGAGTGTAACATCCCAGATTTTTAAATTATTATAAATTTCAGATTAAGGTTATGGATTGATGGGATTAATGGTTAATTAAGGATTAATTGCCAATTGGGCAAATTATTGAGTGATAATAATTTTAATAATAATAAAAAAATAATAATAGTAATGCTTTGGTGGCATTAGAGAGAGTTTCGGTTCTCTCTTCCCTCTCTTTCGTGTGGTCCCCACGAGTGATGGCTGATGGCTTTAATTGGATAGAATGTTGATGGGACTTGCATTAATGAGGATATGGCTGCTGATGGGGATTAGAGGCTGTGGCAGAGCAGCGTGATGATGGGGCTGAGTGGGAGAGTGTGAGTGTGAAGATAAGTTTTGGTCTCCCTCTCACTCTCTTCATTCTCTGGTGTTGCATGTTCTGGAGGGAGGAGAAACGCTCCTTCTTCTCTCTAGAACTCGTTGGAGCTCCTGCTCCTTCGTCCTTTCCTTCATCTCCTTTTTCCACCTACGTATTGTGTAGAACCGAATGGAATCAGCGTGGTGATGGCAACAGCGTGTGGCTGTGTATGGGATAGCATAGCTGTGTGTTGGAGGCTGGGTTTCTCCTCTGTTCCCTGGTGTTTCTCCTTCTTGTTGGTCCTTCTTCTTCTTCTCTTTTTCATCTTCGTTGATGGGGCTGTTTGTGGCTCGATTGGGAGCCTGTAGCAGCTACGTGCATGCCTCGGTTTGTGACGCATGATGGTTTACTGTTGATGAGGCTGTGCTGCTCTTGTGAGGATGAAGACATGCATGGATGGTGCATGGAAGCTTAGTGGTCCTCCATAGTGGGGAGGATGGTGTTGTTCGAGTGTGGAACAGCTTTGTACTAAGCCTGGGGTTGTTGCTCGAGTGAAACAGCATGGATTCTTCTATGGCTATGAGCAGAGTGGAACTTGGGTGTTGATGGCTCTTTTCACTGCTGGAAAGCCGAGCAGAGTGCTGCTGTGGCTGGGCCGAGTGGCCCATGTGACTCCTGGAAGCTTCATCCAAGTAAGCGGAGCTATTGCATCTTAAGTGCATAGTTTATGGACGGACTTCCGGGTGACTTTATTGCATTGTGTTGTGTTTTGTTGGATGTTGTATGTTGTTGAGTTGAACCCGGATTGATGTTTATTATTTAAGTTGTGCATGATTATTCGTCCAAGAGATGCATGATGATATTTATGATGATGATTATGTTATGACGCTTGAGATGCATGTATGTTGATGCTGAGTGCATGTGTGATCCTCTATTTGTCCCTGGGTGTGTTGTACATTCGAATGCATGTGAGCTTTATTGATGTATATGCGTATGCTGAATGCATGTATGAGGACTGTTATGTTGAATGCTGAGTAGGCTTATAGATGAAAGCATGAAATGCTTACTGGAAAGGATAAATCCGAGTGAATAGAGGATAATCCGAGTGGATGGCATAGGATTGCCGAGTGGATATGGTATAAGCCGAGTCATCTGATTGTTGTTGAATTGCAGTGTGCATATAATACTGAATGCTAAATACCGAGTGGGCAATCAGATGAATATGCGTTTAATGAAATTGAATGTGTTGATGTGATATAAGACCCGGGTTGGACTCGGGCAGTGCCTAGAGCACTAAGCGTTGGACGCTATTGAGGATTCTGAGATTAATCCTAAAAGACCTCCAAGTTGGACTCGAGGCCATGCTTGGGGCATGAGCATTAGATGCTTAATGGAAGTCCTTGGGTTGGACCCAAGGCAGATGCCGAGTGCATTGGAGTTGGACTCCGAGTGAATGTGACCATATGCATCCGATTCGCCACTGGAATGCTTGAAACATGTATATATATATACCGATCGGCAATCAGATGATGAGATGTGTGGAAATGTGATTAAGTCCTGGAGCTGGGCTCAGGCACACTCCTTGAGCAGGGCTCGGAGTTGAGTGAAATCCGAGTGGATCAGTATACTTGTTACTGAGTGAATTGAGCTTTCTAGCCGAGTGAAATGGGTGAAATCCCGATCGGAAGATGCTTGTGATTGTTCATATTGAATGGCAGTGTTTGTTATGTTGATTGATATATATATTATTACATGTTGAGGATTTTGTGATTAATCCGAGCCAATATCTGTCATTTAATATGTAATGCTCACCCCTACACCATTTTTCAGTGTATGCAGGTCTGATTGGATGATGTGATGGCCTTAAACCCGAGTGTTGGGTGTTTACAATAAGGCTGTGTATATAAAATTATATTTCGAGTACATTTAATGTATTAAAGCCTTTGCCGGCTCATAACAATGTTGTATCATGAATATGAAATATATATGTACTGGAATCCGAGTGCATGTTAATATATATATACTTCGAGTGAATGGTATTATATGCATATCGACTGAATGTGTTGGTGATGGAATGTATAAAGATAATATCTGAGTGTATGGTTATACATATATAGGTCGGTAGTCGGATTTGGGAATTAGAGAATAAATTTACATAAGTGATTTATGTTGATTTGATGCTTCATACCGACTAAGAAATGATGTTGTATGAATATTTCTAAGTTATTGAATCCTGAGTGAAATATAAGTGGCCTAGTTGCTCTTCTGAGCGAGTCTTATGTATGTGACTCCATATCCGAGTGCGACTCAAGTGTGAGCTTCTTTCTGTGTGTTGGTAGCTCTTGTGGATTCTGAGTGGAGAATATGGGTAAACCCCGAGTGGGGAATGATTCGAGTATCCCGAGTGGAAATCCGAGTGATCCTCTTCCGAGAGGAGAGTTGTTGTAATGACTTAGATTGATTATATTCTAAGTGTATGAATTATGAATGTATCCTGAGTAAATATGGGAACCTATTCCAAGTGATTAAGGTAATATGTATTCTAAGTGTTTAAGTGTGGAATGAGTCCGAGTGGGGACTTAGCTTAATGGTTTCCCCGAGTGGTTAAGTATTTCATAAGTCCGAGTGAGACTTGATGTTGTGATTTCTCCGAGTAAAGGAAAGTATGAGTATTAACCGAGTGATGGATGGTCAAGATTAGACCGAGTGATTTATGGCTGAGAGGAAGCCTATGTATTCTCTGTGTGAGGGAGTTCGAATATTCCGAGTGTGGAAGGTTTTGGGATCCCGAGAGGGATACCCCTCATTTCGGAGTGGATTATATGTGATCCTTGAGGATAGAAAAGAAATGACTAAGTATAATATGATGGAGCAATCCTGAGTGAATGGTTGTCTCGAATACCGAGTGATGGGAATGCCGAGTGTGGCTTCTCGCTTCAGCGAGTGAGTCCTCGCTCCAGCGAGTGTGTTGGCCGGGAAGGCTTTTGTTGTGGTTTCGCCCAAGCGAATGTGTGCTCGCCCGAGCGAGTTGGGCGTCTCGCCCAAGCGGACCTGTGTCTCGCTTGAGCGAGTGGGCGCTGGTGTAGCGTTCGCTCGAGCGCTGGCTGCTTCTTCCCCTGGGCTGCTTCTGGTCGGTTTTTTCCTTCTTCTTGCCTTTCCTTTCCCTTTCTTATTTATTTGGACCCGGTTCTTCTTGGTCATTGGACTTGGCTCTCATATCTTCATATATGAGAGTGGCTTATTATAGATCCATGTATTTTCTAAATAATTGACCCAGTTCTTCATGATTTATTTTGGGAAAAATTTCCCCTGTCCCGGGTCTAACTCTAATTAATTTTTAGGGTGTTTCATTTCTTCTCTTGCAAGAATTCATCCTCTCGTTGAGCCTCTAACACTTGCCTCAAGAATTCATTTGTCACTTGCAATGCTTCTAATCTGTAGCTGTTAGCATTAATCTTTACTACCAGGTTAAGATCTCTGAAGTTCTCTATCAATTCTAGCTCTTGAATCATCATTATGGACGCATGTAAAGACTTTCGACTCAAAGCATCAGCTACTACTTGCTTTTCCAAGATGGTATTGCAACTCAAAGTCGTAGTCCTTTAAGAACTTCATCCATCTCCGTTGCCTTATGTTTAACTCTTTTTGGTCGAATAAATACTTGAGACTCTTATGATCGCTAAACACATCGAATGTTGCACCGTATAGATAATGCCTCCAAATCTTTAAGGCAAAAACTACAACAGCTAACTCTAAGTCATGGGTAGGGTAGTTAATCTCATGTTGCCTTAATTGGCGTGACGCATAGGCTACAACCTTCTTGTCTTGCATGAGTACACTTCCTAGTCCTTGCTTAGACGCATCACAATAAACTTTAAAATTTCAATGTGGATTAGGGAGTACTAACACCGGTGCAGAAGTAAGTCGATTTTTCAGCTCTTGGAAACTATTCTCGCATTGTGTTGTCCACACAAAAAGTTGTCCTTTCCGTGTTAGCTTGGTCAGTAGGTATCCTAACTTTGAAAATCCTTCAATGAATCTCCTATAGTATCCAGCCAAGCCCAAGAAACTTCTAATCTCAGTGATCGTGGTTGGTCTCTCCGATTTTAAAACTGTCTCCACCTTGGAAGGGTCTAAAGCTATTCCTCCTTGACTAATTACATGTCCTAAAAATTTCACTTCTTTCAACCAGAATTACACTTCAATAACTTTGCATACAGTTCTTTCTTTTTTAGGATTTCCAACATGATCTTCAAGTATTCAACATGTGCTTCTTTGCTTTTAGAGTACACTAGTATATCATCAATGAACACCACTACAAATTTATCTAGATATGGATGAAAAATCCTATTCATGTAATCCATGAATACAGCTGGTGCATTAGTTACACCAAAAGGCATTACTAGATATTCGTAATGGCCATAGCGTGTTTTAAAAGCAGTTTTCGGTACATCTTCTTTCTTCACCCTTATTTGATGGTATCCAGACCTCAAATCAATTTTGGAGAACACTGTGGCACCACGCAGTTGATCCATCAAGTCGTCAATCCTTGGCAGAGGATACCTGTTCTTGATTGTCACCTTTTTCAGTTACCGATAATCTACACACAACCTCATGCTACCCTCCTTTTTCTTAACCAATAACACCGGTGCACCCCAAGGGGATACACTGGGTCGTATAAACTACTTCTCTATCATTTCTTCAAGATGTTTCTTTAACTCTGCTAATTCTAGAGGTGACATTCGGTATGGTGTAATTGAAATGGGTCCAACTCCAGGTACTAGATCAATGGTGAATTCCACATCTCTTTCTAGGGGTAAACCAGGGATATCTTTAGGAAAAACGTCAGGAAATTCACACACAACCGATATATTTTTTGATGTTTAATTCTTGCTCTCTTTTCATTGAAAGCAATAGCATGAATCCTTGAGCCCCTCCTTTTAAAGAGGCACTCACTTGGTTGGCGGTTAGAAATCTCGAATCCTCAGGATTCAAATTCACTGGTTCTTTAAACATTATGGTTTTATTATGACAATCTATTAGAACATGATTGACAGACAACCAATCTAGCCCAATAATAACTTCTAAGCCCGAAAGGGGTAAACAGAAAAGATTAGCCTTAAAGTCCCTACCATCTATGACAATAGGGCATTTCCAACAGGCTTTAGAAGTGACAATGGGATTGTTTCTAGGAGTATGTATAAATAAGTCAAATGGCAGTTCTATCACAGGTAAGTTTAGTTTTTCTACACAGTTATTGGCAATAAAGGAATGTGATGCACCTGAGTCATACATAACAGTTAAAGAAATCTTATTAATGATACACTTACCTTCCACCATGGAATCAGAATGAGATGCTTCTTCTCCAGTGATTGTAAAAACTTTTCCTTTCGCCTTCGGCTTTCTGACTGCACTGTGTACGCCTCCTTGAGTATTTATGCTTGTAGTTGCACCTTCAGGGTTTTTCCTCTTCATCTCTGGGCAATCCTTGATGTGATGACCTGGTTTGTTACACTTAAAGCAAACATAAGTGTTTTTAGGACAATCCCTTTTCAAATGGGATCCTCCACAAATAAAACATCTAAAATTTGGTACAGATATCGGGTAATAGCTTACAGTAGAAGCTTGGGGTCTATTAGGAATAGATGCTGCTCCAAACCGACGAAATGGCGCTTGGTAAGGCTTATTTCTCCTGAAGTCTTTTCTTTGGTAATGGTAAGGTCCTCCACTTCTCATTTCTCCCGCCTTGTGAATGGGCTCCCGACTTTTGGTTATTCTATCCTTATGATCCTCTTCAAATATCCTACAGCGATTTACCAATATAGAAAATTCACGGATTTCCTGTATTCGTATAACTTCTTTGATTTCTGGTCGCAATCCATTTACAAACTTTGCGCACCGATCACCTTCGTTAGTAGCATCATTATAATGAGAATGAAAACGAGACAGCTCTTCAAACCTGGATGAGTACTCTCGAACGGTCATATTACCTTGGGTCAGCGACAGGAATTTGAATTGTCCTTTCTCTTTAACATCAGCGGGAAAGTATTTCTCCAGAAACATATCCTTGAAATGATCCCAAGTGATCTCCATGTCGTTGACTTCAAATTGTCTACGCATGCTATCCCACCAATGTTTGGCATCCTCAGATAAGGCATAAATAACGAAGACTACCTTATCAGCTTCATTACATTGCAATGCTCAAAATATTTTCTCTATCTCTCGAATCCAGGTTTGTGCTCCATTAGGGTTATATCCTCCCTTGAAACCAGGTGGTTGCGCTTTTCAAAAAGGTCCAACCTTCTCAAGGCATCATTACCTTGACCTTCACATGCTCCCATTGCATTGATTAAGCGTTCTATAACTCCAGCAAGATCGTTTCCAGCCATTAGTTTCCTGTTTCACAGTAACTGAGATTTGTCACATCAATCACAGTTACTACTAAGTCAGATATTCTATTTTCTATTACCTATATAGAGTTTACAGACAAAGCAAGATAGACCTTTTCCCCAGGCTTATTGGATTAATTGCTCTACCACTTTGTAACGCCCTCTGTTACACCTTAATAAATACTATAAAAATTCATAATTTTTTTAAAAGAAATGATTGTTAAAAGGAAACTATCGGAATAAATTACATACATTATTTCTGAAATACCTCATAAATATTATTAAAACTTTATAAAGTAATTGTACATTCATCCGAAGAAAATAAACATTAAACATTATAAGAAAGAGAGGAAACTCCATGGCCCAGAAGCAGTTACTTAATAACATTATTTATTCATTGGACCACGGGATTCATACCGAGCTCCCTTTCTATAACGTGCTATATTTACTGCCGAGATTCTTCGATCCTTCCCTCTGAACCATCAATTTAAAACATATGAAACAAAAACACGGAGAAAGGAGTGAGAAATAGAATATAATATTCCCAAATGGGGCATAAGCAATAAAGGGTTTTTACAACTAATATATAATAATAACAATCACAATCACATACACAATCAATTATGAATGCATGAATGTTATGCAATATCCTCATCATAACTTACCTATATATGTAGGCCCTTAAATTTTAATTTGCACATTGGCCAACCAGGAGTTTACACTGTTCCATAAGTCCGGATAATAATAATATGAACAGCTCAACTAGCATGGAAACACTTAGAGACTAGTCAGATTGAGAAAGTTTTTATTGTGAAAGTATCTAACACTAGGGAGCTATCCCAGGTCCCCTGAAGCACCCTTTCATACCCTCTCATCCCAAGGCTCGTAATTAAGCCTCCTCTAATGTATCCTCCGTTTCTATAATCTGTCCTCAGACAATATCATTTTGTTTCACTTTAATGATTTATGATGCATGAACTACTCGCGTATTTAGTTGGTTAAGGATTTTAGAAACTCAATTATTACATGCCTTAAAGGTTTACAACATTATTTCAATAAACTATACATTTTCTCAATTCTTTAAATTTCTGTCCCACAGAAATAAATTTAGTACAGATTTTGAATCTCACTGAAATTGAGTTTCTAAGCCTTAAATATCTAAAAACTTTCTCATATAAAACTTTACATAATCTTTCTCAAATTGAATCTTAACAAGATCAAATTTTAAAAAAAATCTCAATTATTTCCAAATATCTTTAGTTATTAAGTTGGAAAAAATAATTTTCTTTTGAAAATTTTATTTAATTAAAATAATTAAATCATTAACTAAAATACTTAAAATTATAAAATTTTCTTTAATTCAAGATTTAATTATCTCAACCTTTTTATAAATTAATTTTTATAAAATGACTTCTTTTTAAATAAATACTAGATTTTTAAAGATTAAAAGTAAAATCAATGAAAATAATTTCTAAGAAGAAATAAAAGACTAAAAAAATAAAATAATAGTTTTTCTTAGAATAAAAGTTTAAAGAGTAAGGTAAGAAAATTCTTACTGAGTTTTAGCTTTCTGTCATGCTTGCTATATGCTCAAACTCCACATCACAAGATCATCCATTACAATTAACAATCATAAATAATTAACAATCACAAAAATAATCAATCAAAATCAAGTCAATAAAGTATCATTTGTAAATATTATAATTTAAAGTCTAATGGTTATTAATATAGTCAATTTGAGTCTTTATCATCCATTCCTTGCATAGGTTTAGTTCAGTCAATAATAGTCCAAGTCCTTGCATAGGTTTAATTCAGTCTGTATAGTTCATAATAGTCCAAGTCCTTGCATAGGTTTAATTTAGTCCGTATAGGTCATAATAGTCCAAGTCCTTGCATAGGTTTGTCAGAGTTAGTTACACCAGATATTTAATTTAAAATTTATTATAAATTTTAAGTTAAAAAGTTAATATAAAATAATAATATTATTAAATTTAAAAGGAGTAGGAGACTCCTCCCATTATTCTTATGTCTTTCCATATTATATTTCTATCTCATTCCCCCTTACCTCTTGTATACTGATTCGTTATTGAAAATCTGTGCACGCCTCATCTCCGAGTTCTAAAACATACCAATTTCATATTAATATAGTTACAAGATGAAAATTAAGATTACTACTTAAAGAAGAAATGGTAAATTTTGAATAGTGAATAGTGAATAGTAAATAGTAATAGTAAATAGTAAAATGTGAATAGTAATGGTAAATAGTAAATCATGAATAGTAACAGTAAATAGTAAATTGTAAATAGTAACAGTAAATAGTAAAACATGAATAGTAAAGGTAAATCGTAATAGTAAATAGTAATTTACTATTGAAATAGTGTTTTACTATGCAGAATGGTAACTTAAAATAATATTATTTCTAATATAATAATAGATTTCTAAAAACGATATGAAAATAACCCTAAAAAAAATAAAAGGTATTCTTATCTTATAATTTTAGCAGAACCTCTTTTCTTTGAAAAATATCTTCCTCTCTTCACTTAGCACTCTCCTCCCAACACTACTAACTTTTCAATTTTCAGTGAAAAACACGGTGCCTCGCCCCTCTTTTTATAGCAAAATAAGTTACTGTGTATTTGAATATTTTATTATAAAAGTACTGTGTAAAATTTGAAATTTTCATATAGGTTACTGTGTAAAGTTTGAAAATTTCATAAATGCATAGTGAATTTCACGTGAAGGAATCTGAAGAATTATGAGGGGTGCGAATAGCAATTTTAGAGGTGCGAATAGCAATTCAGGGGGTGGTGCAAATAGTGATTTTTCATTTTTTAAATTATTATTTTTTTAAAAAAATTTAAATAAATTCAAAAAAATATACTGATCATAAACTTCTAAAGGTCTATGGTCAAATTCTATCAGGATTTTAATATAAAATTTTTTGTAATAAATTAAAATAAAAATAGAAGTGTTACATTCTCAAATCTTGAGGGAAATAGGTTAAGTTTCCTTCAGTGTGTGTGGGGTTAGGAAGCCTACTCCAGTCAAAAGACCTGACAACCCTAGGAAGTATTATGACTTCCATGAACGGTTTGGTCATTCAATTGGCAAATACAGGAAGTTGAAAGATGTTATTGAAGTTTTGATCCGTGAGGGAAAGCTAAAGTAGTACCTCTTCAAGAATAAGTCCTTGGACGAACTTGAACACATGGAAAAAAGACACAAAGACCGATCCCCAAATCCTGATAACAACCAGGGTCCTAAGAGGTTTACTTCCACCGAGAAGCGGAAGGGATTGCTCGTAGAGGCGGTCCAGGAGAAAGAGCGGATATTGTCCCCTTATCAACGGGGTAGGCGCGAGGTGATTAATATGATTGCAAGAGGCTTTGCTGAAGGTGGCGTGTCAACCACGACACATAAGAATTATCATCAGATGATCTTGTCTGTCCAAGGCAAGAAACAAGAACCTCGACCTTTCAAGGAAGGTGTGAAGACTCTCCCAATCTCTTTTTTGGATGATGACTTTGACCCCACAATCCCGAGAAGCGATGACGTTGTGGTAATAGTTATTGTCATTGCCAATATGGACGTTAAAAGGATCCTAGTGGATCAAGGGAGCTCTTGTGACGTTCCCTTTTATGACTGCTTTAAGAAAATAGGCCTTACTAACACAGACTTATAGCCATACACGTAAGACTTAATTGCCTTCAACGGGGCTAAGCAATCCACCAAGGGTTACTTGGACACTTATATCACTTTTGATGGTGAGCCAGGAGCTAGGACAATAAAGTCAAGAATCTTAGTAATCGACATTCAATCCCCATACAATGGCATCATAGGCTGTCCCACCCTGAACACCATGGAAGCTATTGTGTCGACCCCACACCTCTTCATCAAGTTTATCAACAAGAACAACAGGGTATCCTCAGTTCCGAGTGATTAGGAGATGGTGAGGTATCACCCTAAACCCTAAACCCTAAACCATTAACAAGAAGGGCAAACTGAATGAAGGAGGAGCTACCACAGGTTCTGTCAACCTGTTGATTTAGACCCTAGGGCGAAGTTGAAGATGAACCTACTTAACCCGTCTAAGCCTACCCCAGATGAAAGGTCCAAGGTAATTGTTTTGGGAGATACCCTAGAGAAAATGAGTTCTATTAATGAGAAGTTTAATCTTGGGATGGAGCAACGATTTCTGGCACTGCTCATGGAGTTCAAATACCTTTTTTCCTGGACTACTACTGATATTCCTAGTATGGATCCAGAATTTTGTTGTCATAAGTTCTTGGTGTATCTAAAAACAAGACTGGTGGCCCAGAAGAAAATATACTTGGGCTTAGAAAAACAAAAGGCTACTTACAAATAAACAGAGGAGTTGTTGAAGGCGAGTTTTATCAAAGAAATATGGTATTTTCCTGGCTCTCTAATGTAGTCATGATCCAAAAGTTCAACAAAAATGGCTCATGTACACATATTATCTTGATCTAAACAAATATTGCCTTAAGGACCCTTACCCTTTGCCCAACATTGACAAGATGGTTGATGATTCGTCAGGGTACCAGTTTCTATCCTTCATGGACGCGTATTCTAGTTACTATCAAATTCTGATTTGGGAAGGTGACAAAGAAAAGACAGTGTTTGTCAATGACGATGGTGTGTTCTGCTACACTGTCATGTTATTTGGATTAAAAAATGCTGGAGTCATGTACCAGTATATGATCAATAAAGTTTTTTAGGGCATGTACACAAAGCTGGTGGAGGTGTACATCGATGACACTATTGCTAAAACCCTAGTTGGAGGAGACCACTTCAAAGATCTTTGAAGGATTTTTCTACACCTCTGACAATATAACATGCATCTCAATGCTCTAAAGTGCACTTTCGTAGTACTTGGTGGCAGATCCCTGGGTTTCATGCTAACCCAGTGAGGCATCAAGGCTAATCTAGACAAGTGCAAAGTCATCCAGGAGCTGTAAAGCCTAAAAAACTTGCGTGAGGTACAATCCCTCAATGGCAAGATAGCAACCTTAGCACAGTTCATGCCAAAGATGGCACAACAGTCCCTCCCCCTCTAAAAGAGTTTGAAGAAATGTAAAAAGTTCAAGTGGGGACTAGAGCAAGAAGCACCATTTTGAATTTAAAGGAAGTTTTATCCAAACCTCCAATTTTGGTAAGGTATGACCCTAGTGAACGTCTGATTCTTTACTTGTTTGTTTCAAATAAAGCATTAGGAGTCGCTCTGGTAAAGGAAGCCCCGAAGGGACAAAGACCGATATATTTCATTGGCAATATGCTACAGGGGGCAGAATGCCGATACCAAAAGATTGAAAAGGAAGCCTTAGTAGTTATTTGGGCATCTCGATACTTGAGGTTGTATTTTCACGCTAACTCTATTGTGGTTCGGACAGACCTCTTATTTCGTACCATCCTCTTTAAGCCAGACCTGACAGGTAGGATGATTAAGTGGGCAATGGAATTATCTGAATTCAACATTACCTATAAACCATGAAGCGCTGTCAAGGCTCAACTACTGGTTGATTTCATCATGGAGCTTTCTGGTTCAGACCTGAAAGAGTCTCGCTCCCATTGGACGGTGTATGTCGATGGGTCCTCCCATAATTAGGGATGCAAAGCCAGAGTCATGGTCGAAAGTGATAAAAGGGTCCACCTCGAGATCCTATTGCACTTCAATTTCACTACCTCCAATAACCAGACAGAATATGAAGCTTTCCTTATTGGTTTTAGAGCAGCTCTAGATATCGGTGAAAGGACAATGATCTTATGTAGTGATTCTCAGCTTGTCATCTCATAGATCCTTGGGGAGTACCAAGCTAAAGAGCCTTTGCTACAGTAATATTTGGCTTATGTCAATGACATAAAAGAGCATTTCCAATCCATTACTTTCAAGCACGTCCTAAGGGAGAAAAACCTACGAGCTGATGTCCACTCAAGGTTAGCCAGCATAAAGAAAGCTGGGAGCATGACAACGGTAATTCAAAACACATTATTAGAGCCTAACATCTCCCACTCACCCTCCCTGAATGCCATTCATTCCAAGGACTTTAGTGAAGATTCATGGGTCGTACCCTTCATTCGATACTTGGTGAATGACCAACTCTCTGCTGATGACTCAGAGTGAAAACGAGTAAATAAGGAGTTACCATTCTTCACTATGGTTGATGTGATGCTTTTTCGACGTGGCTTCTTTGTCCCTTGTTAATTGTGTTTGAATGAAAATGAAATCTAAAGGGTTATGGAGGAAGTCCATGAAAGGGAGTGTGAACATCACTCTAGATCACAGAGTCTTTTATGTAAATTCCTCTAGGCTTGATATTGGTGGCCAACAATGAAGAAGGTGTATTTGCATGTGATAACAGGTTTTGATAATGACAATGGAAACAAGCAATGGGAAGTCTTCAAAGAATCAAAAACAACTAGAGATATCATATAAAAGAAGAAAATGATCTCACAAAGGTTTAAGAGATGAAGAAACAAATGAATCAAACAAAAGGAAAGCAACCATGCATCATTAGATTCAAATGGATGACCAACAGGCATGAGAAAATGTCAAAATGAAGAGCCTGAATCGATTCAAGCACGAGTGAATCGATTCACAGCCCTGGAAGTCATAAAAATGAGAAACAGAATGGGTTGAATCGATTCACCATGACCCTGAATCGATTCACAGCCCTGGAAGTCACTAAGATTGCAAACAGCATGCCCTGAATCGATTCACAAGGACCCTGAATCGATTCACACGATGCTGACAGACCAGGAACCCAAAACAGAATGCTCTGAATCGATTCAAACAAGTCTCGAATCGATTCATTCGACTCTGAAACTTCAAAATGCATAAAACAGAATACTCTGAATCGATTCAAGGATCTACGAATCGATTCACATAGTGGGAAACACCACTAAATAGACAGACTTAAGTGGAAAACAAGCACTCAAATCCCACTGTACGCAGAGCCATCATCTTGCAACGGCTAGGGGACTCCTCAACAGCTATCTTGGCTCTATAAATGCAAGAAGAACACAAGCACAACATGCACCCAACAAGAACCAAGAAGCAACAAATCCTTAGCTCTATTTTTGTGCTTTGTAAGCCTATTTCTTGCATCTTATACTTCACCTGTATATCCTCTCATCTTGAGAGTTAGAAATTTGGAGAGCTTTTCACTTGTATATCTGCTCTATTAAGAGAGTGTATTGATTGTAAACAAACACCAAACACACAAGTTATTCACTCTAGGTTGAGTGGTTGTTCACTCTAGGTTGAGTGGGTACAAAGGTTGTGGACTCAACCTTTGGGATATTGTGAGATTGAGAGATTGGGTGGGTTGCCCTTATACTTGTGAGGATTGGGTTCTTGAGTGTGGGACACTAGGAAGCCGCAATTGCTCAAAGTTGTATCTCTAGTCTACAATAGTGGAAAATCCTCTAAGTGGGTTGCTTAGAGGCGAGACGTACACCGGATTGGGTGGAACTCGTTACATCGGTTTGCAAGCTTCTCTTCCTTACTCTTTTACTTCCATACATTGCATATTTGTTGATTGGTATTGTTTGGTTGAGAAGAACATACTTGAACTTGCTTAATTTGCTATACTTTAGATATTGCACACCAAGTGTTTGCTAAATTGCCTCAACAATACTTACCTCTTGTAGTGCATTGCATATCATTGTTACTTGCTTTCACTTGCATAATCTCATAAACTTGGTTATAGAAATCAATTTCAAAGGTATTCCAAGCAAAAGTTTTATAACTCAATTCACCCCCCCTTTTGAGTATTGAGGCCACTTGAACAACAAGTGGTATCAGAGCTTGACTCTTGGTAGATCAAGCTTAACAGCTTCAAGAGATTAAATGGCCTCAAGTTCTCAAAATGTTTTTCCCGAGGGTGGTGTGATAAATAGACCTCCCGCTTTCAATGGGGAAGGGTATGCGTTTTGGAAAGAAAGAATGAAAATCTTCATTCAATCAATTGACTTGAGAATATGGAATACCATTGAAAATGGCCCCTATATACCGATGCATACTATAGATAGCAAAAATGTTGAAAAACCTATAGATGAATGGACAAGCGAGGAAGAAAAGAAAGTCCAATATGGCTACAAGGCCAAAAATCTCATCACCATGTCTTTAGGACAAGATGAATTTTTCAGAATAATGACATGCCAAACTGCTAAAGAAATGTGGGATACTCTTCAAGTAACCCATGAAGGCACTAATGATGTAAAGGACTCAAAGATTAGTACTCTTACTAGTCAATATGAATGCTTTAGATTAAACTCTCATGAATCGATTGTTGATATGCAAAAAAGATTTACTCTCATCATTAATCAACTCATTACACTTGGAAAGACTTACACTAACAAAGAACTCATTCATAAAGTGTTGAAAAGTCTTAACAGAGAATGGCAACCGCTAGTTACCGCCATCAAACAATCTCCTAGCATAAACGAAATGTCTCTCGCCACTCTATTTGGTAAGTTGCAGGAACAAGAACAAGAGCTGAAAGAATTAAAGATGGCGGAAGAGGAAGAAAAATCTTCCAAGAAAAAGGGTCTTGCTCTCAAGGCTACTTCCACAAATGAAGAAGAAGAATCCGGAAGTGAACTTGATGAAGAAGAAGAATTTGGACTATTTGTGAAACGCTTCGGGAAATTCATGAAAGGCAAACGCTTCCAAAGAAGCTTCAAAAGCTCAGGTAAGAAACCTATCACTAAAGAAAACTCTCCCTCACCCAACTGTTTTGAATGTGGCAAGGAAGGGCACTTCAAAGCCGATTGTCCAAACCTCAAAAAGAAGGGCAAGGACAAACAAAGAAGAAGAAGAGCCTATATTGCTTGGGATGAGAATGATGTGAGCAGCTCCGACGACTCGGAAGATGAGCAAGCCAATCTTTGCTTAATGGCAAATCATCAAGAAGAAGACAATGAGGTAAATCTTCTTGACTTAGATAAAAATGAGCTGTTAGATGCATTTGAGGAATTATATGATAAATTTACAAAAATCTCTAGTAAACTCAAAGCATCTAGGAAAACTAGTGATACTCTTGAATTGTATCTCATGGAAGTTTGTAAAGAAAATGAGAGCTTAAAAGAAGAACTAGAGAAAGGTCAAACATGCTCTAGGGATAAACCTTGTGATTTTGCAAAGAAGTGCATAGTATTAGAAACCAAGGTTGAAGACCTAAATAGGACACTAGAGAAATTCACTAATGGAAGAGATAATTTGAATATCCTACTTGGGCAACAAAAATGCATGTTTAGTAAAACCGGTCTAGGATATGACCAAGAACATAGTAATCATAAAATGGAGAAGCACTACAAAAACTTCTTTGCACCACCAAGCAAATCCTCCTCACCTTTTATGAAATGCAATCATTGTGGTACCAAAGGACATAGTGCATATAAGTGTAGTGTTAGGAAACTAGGACCAAAGGTCTTAAGAAAGGTGTGGGTTCCCAAAGGAACGTTCCCACAAGCTAACCTTAAAGGACCCAACATAAAATGGGTACCTAGTTCTCTAAAATGATTTTGTTTTGCAGGTATGCTTCAAGGCAAGCAACACCCATTGGTACTTGGATAGCGGGTGTTCGAAGCATATGACGGGAGATATAACCAAATTTACATCATTCACTCCCAAACGAAAAGGAAGCGTCACCTATGGAGTCAACACTAAGGGAAGAATCCTAGGCATTGGAAATATTGGTAAGAACTCTTCCACCTCCATAAGTGATGTATTGTATGTTGAAGGCCTCAAACATAATTTACTTAGTATAAGTCAATTATGTGACAAAGGATATAGAGTTTTATTTGAATCAAATTGTTGCATAATTGAGCATAAGACCAATAAGGAAATTAAGTTTGTAGGCCAAAGAATTGATAATATTTACATGATTGATATGGATAGTTTGTCTACAAATGATGAACAATGCTTCATTTCAAAAGAGGATGAAACATGGCTATGGCATAGAAGAATAGCTCATATACATGTAGACCACTTGAACAAACTTGTTTCTAAAGATTTAGTAATTGGTCTACCAAAGCTTAAATTTGAAAATAGATTTTGTGATGCATGCCAAAAGGGAAAACAAGTAAAGGCATCTTTTCAATCCAAAAATATTGTTTCTACTCAAAGGCCTTTACAACTTTTGCACATGGATTTATTTGGACCATCCAAAATCAAAAGCTTTGGAGGTAATTACTATGGTCTAGTAATAGTAGATGACTATTCAAGATATACATGGACACTGTTTCTTGCTCATAAAAATGAAGCTTATCATGCATTCAAGAAACTTGCAAAGATTATCCAAAATGAGCAAAACTCAAAAATTGCATCCATTAGAACCGATCATGGGGAAGAATTTGAAAATCAATCTTTTGAAAAGTTTTGTGAAAAACATGGTATTAATCACAACTTTTCAGCTCCTAGAACTCCACAACAAAATGGAGTAGTTGAAAGAAAGAATAGATCTTTAGTGGAGCTCGCTAGAACCATGCTAAATGAAAACAATATTGCAAAACATTTTTGGGCCGATACGGTAAACACCGCATGTTATGTTATGAATAGATGTTTGATAAGGCCTATTTTAAAGAAAACCCCCTATGAGCTTTACAAGGGTAGAAAACCCAACATTGCATACTTTCATATCTTTGGATGTAAATGTTTTGTGCTCAACAATGGAAAGGATAATCTAGGAAAGTTTGATGCAAAATCTGATGAGGCAATATTCCTAGGATATTCTCAATCAAGTAAATCTTATAGAATCTTCAACAAACAAACAAATACCATTGAGGAATCTATTCATGTCAAATTCGATGAAAATAGCCATAACCCTCCGAGAAAGGAAGATGTTGATGATCTTGTAGGTACTTTCCAAGAAATGAACTTGCAAGACAAAGAAGAAGAAGTCAACAATGATGGAGGTACAGCACAAGTTGAGAAACAACAAGATTGGGTAACTTTGAAGGATCATCCCTTGGACAAGATCATTGGAGAAATAACCAAAGGGAATGAGTTTGAAATGTCCTTGATGGGAGAACTCACCTTCTTCCTTGGACTACAAATAAAACAAGCCATTGATGGAACGTTCATTAGCCAAACCAAATACTGTAAGGAACTACTTAAAAGGTTTGGAATGGACAAGGCAAACGAGATAGCTACACCCATGAGCACATCCTGCTATCTAGACAAAGATGAAAAGGGTAAGGTCATTGAAATCACCAAATATCGAGGTATGATTGGATCCTTACTGTATTTAACTGCGAGTAGACCTGATATTATGTTTGCGGTATGCATGTGTGCTAGATATCAAGCATGTCCTAAAGAATCACATTTGACTGCCGTAAAAAGAATTTTGAAATATCTTGTGGGTACTCAAAATGTTGGTTTATGGTATCCCAAAGGCCTTGAATGTAATCTTTTAGGATATTTTGATTCCGACTTTGCGGGGTGTAAGCTTGATAGAAAAAGTACTAGTGGTACATGCCATTTGCTTGGTAGTTCCCTTGTTTCTTGGCATAGCAAGAAACAAGCAAGTGTTGCATTGTCAACAGCTGAGGCAGAATATGTAGCAGCTGGTAGTTGTTGTGCCCAAATTCTTTGGATGAGACAACAACTTCTTGATTTTGGTATTACCTTGAATAAAGTTCCCATTAAATGTGATAACACTAGTGCCATTAATATCTCGAAAAATCCAGTAATGCACTCTAGAACCAAGCACATTGAGATTAGGCATCACTTTATTAGAGATCATGTGTTAAAAGGAGACTGTGTACTTGAACATGTTGAAACCTCTAGGCAACTAGCAGATATTTTCACAAAACCCTTGGCTAGAGAGCAATTTATTTACATTAGAAGAGAATTGGGTATTCTTGATATGACAAATTGTGTTTGAGTGATCACTTCATCTTGTGTATTGATTGCATGACACCTTTACTAGTGATTAATGCAAAAGAACCCCATGGAAATGGAGATTTAATGATCCTATATGGAATTCCTCATGCCTTGAATATATTGGAATGGAAAGAAATGAATTTTGAGTGAAACAACCCTTCGAATCGATTCAGCACCCCCCTCGAATCGATTCACAGACCTGTTGGTTCAAAAATCCTCAAAACAGTATCGTTCGAATCGATTCACACTCCCCTTGAATCGATTCAAACACCTGATGGTCCATATTCCCTCAAACAGAGAGGTTCGAATCAATTCACAGCATACTCGAATCGATTCACGTGTCTGACCCTTTCATTTCTCTCAAATCAGTACGTTCGAATCGATTCACAGCATTCCTTGAATCGATTCACGCGTCAGTTACTGCATATTCACGCTGATAAATTCACACACTCCCTCATTTCACTCTTCCACTATCTCCCACTCTCTCTTCTCAAACTTCTCAACTTCTAATCTCTTCAACTTCTTCTCCAAACCTTCCACTCAAATCCTTCATCTTCCATGGCTTCCTCCTCTCAACCTCGCAAGAAACAACGTGCAAACACCGCTGCAGCCTCCATGCCTCAACACTCTGATTTATCTAGATTATTCACTACCCAAAAGGATCTTGAAAGGTACCAATCTTCATTCTCTGAGAAACATCTCATTTCTCCCCATTGGCTTGATCTCCCATTCTTTGAAGCATCTGGACTTCCTCTACTCACCACCTTACATCAATAAGAGCTAGTTGGCTTCATGGCTCTTGAGGAAGTAGCAATCTACCCCGAACTCATTCGTGTATTCTACTCCACTTTACGCCTTCAAGATGCTCGCTATATGGCCCGAGTGAAAGGTAAGACTATCATTCTTGATAATGAGGTAATGAATCAAGTTGGCTTACTCCCTCTTAGCAACGCTTCCTTCCATGGCAAAGAACCTCCTCTTGCATGGAATTATAATCCATTGGAGGCAAGAGCTTTCTTTAATCTTGCAGGTCCCTCGAGCACGGTTGGCACCTTAAGTCTCCATCACCGCCTCTTGCACTTTGTCCTTGTCAAAATTCTCCTCCCCTCCGGTGGGAATTATGCAAGGCTAAATGAGGCCTAAATCTTGCTGCTCTGGGCAATTGTCAATGAGAAAGACATAAATTGGATTGACTTGGTTAGGCATCACATGGTTGAAGCCCAAAACCTCGCTCATCTTCCATATGCCATACTCATTACCAAATTGCTCCACCATTTTAAAGTGGACTTGAAAAATGAGATCAAGGAAGTGGTCGGTCCCAAAGCACCTATTGGCAAATCTCATCTCACTAAGATGAATATTGTGGAATACCAAGGCAGGTGGCAATTTCTTAGGCGTCCCCGACATGAAGTTGAAGATGACGCTCCTCCACCTCCTCCTCCTCCACCCGCTGCTACTGATGATCTTTTCACAAGACTCACTGCTCACCTGGACCAGCGCCTCAACTCCATGGAAGCAAACATCCACACTCGACTGGACAGGATTGAAGCAAACATGGAAGAGCGATACACGGAGCTTGCCACCCAGATATCCAGCATTCACTTCCCACATCCATGACTGATCTTTACTTTTCTTTATTCCTTTTATTTTTCACATTCAGACTTGGTTGTTTACTTTGGTTTCTATTTTGGTCAATTATTTGCACAACTATCTCGTCTTAGTTTCTTACTTTGCTATGTCGGTTGAACAATTATCTCGTTTGGTTAATTATTTTGGTTTATCTCAATTGCATTTGCCTGTGATTACTACTCGATTTACTGCATACTCCCAACTTTTGTTTTTGATAATGACAAAGGGGGAGAGATGGAGAGATAGAGAGCTACACGTGCGATACATGTGCGATATGATATGTGCTTAGATAGAGAGATACATGTGCGATATGATATATTTATGTGCGATATATGTGAATATGATACATATATATGAATGTGATACATGTGCGACATTATTTCAACGATTGAGATAATTTGATGGTTTTATTGAAAAACAAAGGGGGAGACCTATTTTCTTAAAAAAAATAATTGCTTAAAACAGAGACATTAGTTTTCATAACTTGTTATTGGCTAATAAACACCCCAAGAGATGGCCATTGGTTGTCATCATCAAAAAGGGGGAGAATGTATTTGCATGTGATAACAGGTTTTGATAATGACAATGGAAACAAGCAATGGGAAGTCTTCAAAGAATCAAAAACAACTAGAGATATCATATAAAAGAAGAAAATGATCTCACAAAGGTTCAAGAGATGAAGAAACAAATGAATCAAACAAAAGGAAAGCAACCATGCATCATTAGATTCAAATGGATGACCAACAGGCATGAGAAAATGTCAAAATGAAGAGCCTGAATCGATTCAAGCACGAGTGAATCGATTCACAGCCCTGGAAGTCATAAAAATGAGAAACAGAATGGGTTGAATCGATTCACCATGATCCTGAATCGATTCACAGCCCTGGAAGTCACTAAGATTGCAAACAGCATGCCCTGAATCGATTCACAAGGACCCTGAATCGATTCACACGATGCTGACAGACCAGGAACCCAAAACAGAATGCTCTGAATCGATTCAAACAAGTCTCGAATCGATTCATTCGACTCTGGAACTTCAAAATGCATAAAACAGAATACTCTGATGAATCGATTCAAGGATCTACGAATCGATTCACATAGTGGGAAACACCACTAAATAGACAGACTTAAGTGGAAAACAAGCACTCAAATCCCACTGTACGCAGAGCCATCATCTTGCAACGGCTAGGGGACTCCTCAACAGCTATCTTGGCTCTATAAATGCAAGAAGAACACAAGCACAACATGCACCCAACAAGAACCAAGAAGCAACAAATCCTTAGCTCTATTTTTGTGCTTTGTAAGCCTATTTCTTGCATCTTATACTTCACCTGTATATCCTCTCATCTTGAGAGTTAGAAATTTGGAGAGCTTTTCACTTGTATATCTGCTCTATTAAGAGAGTGTATTGATTGTAAACAAACACCAAACACACAAGTTATTCACTCTAGGTTGAGTGGTTGTTCACTCTAGGTTGAGTGGGTACAAAGGTTGTGGACTCAACCTTTGGGATATTGTGAGATTGAGAGATTGGGTGGGTTGCCCTTATACTTGTGAGGATTGGGTTCTTGAGTGTGGGACACTAGGAAGCCGCAATTGCTCAAAGTTGTATCTCTAGTCTACAATAGTGGAAAATCCTCTAAGTGGGTTGCTTAGAGGCGAGACGTACACCGGATTGGGTGGAACTCGTTACATCGGTTTGCAAGCTTCTCTTCCTTACTCTTTTACTTCCATACATTGCATATTTGTTGATTGGTATTGTTTGGTTGAGAAGAACATACTTGAACTTGCTTAATTTGCTATACTTTAGATATTGCACACCAAGTGTTTGCTAAATTGCCTCAACAATACTTACCTCTTGTAGTGCATTGCATATCATTGTTACTTGCTTTCACTTGCATAATCTCATAAACTTGGTTATAGAAATCAATTTCAAAGGTATTCCAAGCAAAAGTTTTATAACTCAATTCACCCCCCCTTTTGAGTATTGAGGCCACTTGAACAACAGAAGGATACTACAGAGTATGTTTAGAAGTGCGACCCCTACCAGAAGTTTGCTAACTTGTATCCTACCAGCAGAGGAATTGTCAACATCCGTAGTTCCTTGGCCATTTTATCAGTGAGGATTGGACATCTTGGATCATTTCCCAACAGGACCTAGAGGCATCAAGTATTTGATCGTTGAAGTGGATTATTTCACCAAACGGATTAAGGCTAAGCCTGTGGTACACATCACCTCTACGAGGACGTAGCGTTTTGTCTAAGAGAATATCATTGCAAGATTTAGAGCCCTTGGAAGAATCGCCACTAACAACAGCACCCAGTTTACTAAACTGTTAGAAGGGTTAAAGATCGTGCAGATTTTCTCTTATGTTGAGTACCCCTAGACCAACGAGAAAGTCAAGGTAGCCAATCATGAGATCTTGAAGAGGTTGAAGAAATGATTGGGTGAAGCGAAAGCCTACTGGACAAACTAGCTCTACCATGTGTTATGGGCTTATTAAACCACTCCTATTCATCGACCAACGAGTCCCTAATTCCGATTAACCTACGGGTTAAAGCTATGATTCTAGTAAAGCTTCATACATCATCCACCAGGGTGTAACATTTCTCAGCCTCAGATCACAAAGCCAACCTCTGTAATGAGCTAGATGTGATTGAAAAGCTTAGAGAGGAAGCTTCTGTCTAAGATCAGCTTTTAAGGCCAAGGTTGTATTGAGATATAATAAAAGGATTTCGCAAAGGCGTTTTGAAGCTAGAGATTTGGTCTTAAGGTAATCCAACATCGAAAATAAGTTTGCATACCAAGAGAAGTTTATATCGACATGGGAAGAACCTTACCGTAAATCTGAAGCAATAGGCAAGGGCACATGTCATCTTGAGGTGCTAAATGGTAGTCCCATCAGAAACAAGTGGAACATCCATAACCTTCGAGTGTATTATAGCTAGCTGGAAAAACAGGCATGTACTCTTTTTCCTCACTTGGGGTTTTTTCCCATAGGGTTTTCCTTTAGAAGGTTTTAATGAGGCATGTCCTATTATGGCTTTGATGTATATTCAATACTTGATAAAAAATTCATTTCATTTGTAAATCTTACTCTCTTTTTTGGCTATGTCTTTGTTTACATATAATATGCTTACCCCAGTGAGTGGTGAGGATTGGTTCTCTTTGAAACCATACCTGACCCCAACGAACAACACCCCACTCCTTACCAAAGGATTAGTTACTTGGCCCCAATGAGAGGTGAGGATTAGATCTCTTTAAGACCATACTAGACCCAATGAGTGGCACAAGTAGAAATAATTAGCCCCGACGAGTGGCAATGATTGGACCTGGAATGAGGCCATACCGGACCCTAACGAGTGACACCCTAATCTTTGAAGAGATTGGTTACTTGGCCCTAATGAGGCGAGGATTAGTTCTCTTTCGAGACTATATCAGACCTCGATGATAGGTGTAAGTAGATTCTCAATAATTCTACCAAGATTTCTATAACCTTAAAAAGAAGGCTAGATTGATGTCTCTCATAACAGGTTATATCTCAGAACTCGAAGGGAGGATCAACAATTTTGAAACAGAAAAAGTTCAAGTCCTTGACACGGACATTATCTTAAAATTCTCTACGACTAAGTGTTAAGTAACAGTGAAAAGCAAAATTTGACATATGCAAATTAAAAGATTAATTTTCGATTAATGAGATAGCAAGTCAAAAACCAGAGCCTATCCTGGTACAAGGCATTCAAATGTTTAGCAAAAGAAAGACAAAATTTTAAAAGTAACAAACAAACGACTTAAACAGGCGGAACAGTATGATCTAAAGATGGAATGACATTTTCTTCCGACATAGGCTCGACGTCTTCATTCAAGAGCGAGCTAGGTTGTTCAGTCATAATTTACGGTGATGGTAGATCCACCAACTCATAAGGAACATCATCAGGTTCCAGACATTTTTCATCTACCATGGTGAATAGCTTCTCACCATGAAATTCAAAGTAGAGGCTGATGTTGTTGAGGTTGAGACTCACACTAAGGTTCTTGCATTGTATTTTCCTTATGGATGCGCTGAATGCTTCTTCTATAATGGTCTCACGCAGCTAGACCGCCTCCACCCCCTCTTATGATTTGTCATTGCCTCCTCTTGGAGTTTCTCATGTGCCTCGTAGAGGAGAGTGGTCTCTGTAAGCTTTTTGTTAAGTTTTTCCACCTCAGCAAACAACTTGTTCTTCTCCCTGTTCCAATTTGTCTCCTTGGTGACATGAACATCGATTTGACAAACGATCTCAACTTTGAAGTCCTCACAACTTTTCTTTCACTTCTTATTCCTGCCTATAGTTGTTTATTTCCCCCTTCAACGACTTCAACTCGTATTTTTCATAAAGGAGTTTTTCCACCCCCTCTTCAAGGTGAAAATTTCCAACTTGTCGTCATCCCAAGCCTTGTCCTTTGCCTTGATTACCTCTTTGAGGTTATCGATCTCTTTGAGGGATACCATCACCTCTATCTCAAGTTCCTGGGCCTTGCCATAGTAGAAGGAGCTTTCCTCTGCATACTCCTCTATGTCATTAAAAGAGTCGAGTATTCCATCTAGCTCGAATATCTGCTAATGGGAAACTTTGATGGAGTTCTTCACCTTAGCGATTGTTAGACCAGAATGAAGGCAGTACAAGGGGGCCTTATTTTGTTTTGTTCTACCTTTATCCCCCGGTAGAGAATAAAGAGGCTTAGGCAGGACCCTAGGATAAGAGAATAGTGGCGCATAGGCTTCTTTCGCTAGGTCTAGAGATTTCAACATCGGTTAGGGCAGCCGTAGAATCACCCCGGGAAGATTCCACATCAATTGGCATCCCTTGTTGACTGGTTTCTTCTTAAACAAGTTGTTTTTACTTTGATTTTTTTAAGGGTAGAGATAGACTTCTCTTATTTTCTGGTTCTTGCCTCTTCTTCTGGGTCTTCTCCCTTTCAGGCTTATGTTTTTTCTTCTTCCTTTTCTCTGGGACTTTTTCTGTTTGTTCTTCCTCCGGGATGTCCTTTGATGGAATTTGTCTGACGTCTTATTCTAGAAATGTGATGATGGCTTAGTTGACTTTAGGAATGTTTCGCTTGGCTTGAATCTGGTTTTCTGTCCCCGCAGCAACTAACTCAGCTTGTAGTTTCTTTGGTGCATTCATTGGCTCGAAACTTTCGATTTCTCTTATAACAACAAAAAGAAAACCGTGTTAGAAAGGAGAAGTATTTGTTTAACCAAAATAGTTTGTTCGTGAGGTCATTACGTAAATAAGCTTCTCTCTAAGGCCTGAAACTAAGGAGTCGTTTGCAAGAAAATTTCTTGTGCACTAAGTAGAACTAGTGCATCACTCTAACCACTTCAATGGAGACAGGGGACAAGTCATTCTCATCAGCTACATACGCCACCCCAGTTAGTAGAAAATGTTTATGGGTCCATGATATCGGGAATTTTTTATCCCATTCTCATTTTCCCAAAACACCGACTTGTTCTTCTTTATTTTTTGAACTTTGACAGAGCATTTTTTGAAGGAGCCGCCCTCAAACTTAGCCGAATCAATGAAGGCCTCAAAGTTTACAATCTTAAAGTCATACTAGAGTGTGACAAAGCTAAGACCGCCATCTTTGTTGGCTTGATGAAGAACCCAACACTAATAAAAGAAGAGGGCAACCGTTGGGGTGAAGTTGAAATGCTCACCTAGCACTTCAAGACTCTAGACTAATCCTTACCCTCTGGGATGCAATTAAGTGAGGGTATAGTTAACAAAGCGGAGAACCTCCATCTCGAACTTCGTCAAGGGGAACCTAACTCCGAGGTGCGTAACAAGATGTCATACATGAAGATAACTTTCTCATCCTTTGGGGTCTGCCAGACCCAATCCCCAACCCTAGGGTGCAATACGATGTACCTCTCCTTGTATTTCTCTTTGGAGTAGATTAGACATTTAAAGTCCATTATGTAACATCCCTAAATTTAATTTTTGGATAATTTATATTGGCTAATTAATTAAATTAAATGAGTTAAATTATCCCTATGTGATTAAGTTGATTTTTAGAATTTACCAGGGTAAGTTTTGGGTACCCGTTAATTACCTCATTGGTTTCAAAATTAACTAAATGTGTATAATTACCTTACTACCCTTAAGGTAACAATTTCAAATTAATAATTTCAAACCCTTGCATTCACGTGGAATTGAAAACGGATAATAGGGGCCAATTTGCTTTGCTTCACATGCCTGGGGGAAAGGAAAGAAATTTAAACTCATTTTTCTCTCTCTCGTATTTCACGCTGCTGTAAGGAAAAAATTAGGAATTGTCAATTCCATCTTCTTCTCTTCCTACGGGCTGCATGCAAGATTGGGGGAGGTTGGCTTCTTCACTTCTTCATTTTCTAATTCCTTCAATTATAAGCAAGGGTACCATTCCCTCTTCTTTCTCTCCTCTCTCGGCAACTATGGGGTTTTGATGGGAAGCTCCAATTTCTTGATATTGGGAAGGTAATACTTGAACCCAACTCTTGGCTTTATGAATTTGTGAACCCCAATCTCCAATTCTTCCATTCTCTTGAATTTAAAAGCGTTTGTGGAACTTAACTATCATGGACAGCTTGGGAAACCATTGGGGTTTGGGTTTTCTTCATTTCAAGTAAGTATTTCGGAAACCCATTGGTTAGTTTTGGCTCTGTTCTGTGAAATTTTGGTAAATTAAATTAAATATAATTTAAGAAATTGTTCAGAGGCATTTTGGAGCTTTGGAGGTAATCAAAAGTGAATATCGGTATTGATTGAGCTTGTCGGTAAGTTACCACTTACCAAAATAATTATGATTTAGTTGTTTATATCTCGAAATGAAATTTTAATAGCGATTGTGGCATTAAAATATATTATTATTAATTTTAGGAATTATTGAGACGTGGTTAGCGAATGGATAACGTTGGATAGCTCAGGGAGCTTCTGGATTAATTATTTCCAGGTAGGGGGAGCTTTTACATTTTAAATGTATAGTTTATGGACGGGTTAGGGGTATATTAATATATTTTGAATTATATGCTGGTGAAACATGATGATTAATTGTTAAAAAGTGAAATGTTAGTGATATATTGTTGGTGTATGCACTATAAGCTTTTATGCTTTTTCCATTTGTATCATTTTTTTGCTTATCAATAAAATAAGTATTTCGGTTTAAAATTGTTTTAAAACGTATTTATCCTTAGAGTAATAGTTCATATGAAAGTTATTTCTAAAATGTTCCTAGTTAAATATTTACGTGGGGACATGTAAATACATTGACATTAGTGTGCGAGTGTATTGATGACCTGATCTCACAGATCATAAGTATAGATGATATCAAGTCTTCACACGGGTACACATTAAGAGTAATGATGTACTGGGACAGACCCATAATGATAACGTTGCATGGATCGTTACATGAATGTTATAATGATTCTCAATGTGATAATGGTATATGTAATCCTTCGACCTGAAGTCACTACGATTCCTACATGAGGAGTTTGTTGTTTTAATATAATCAATCATCTTCTATAATAAGAGGACTATAAAGGTTGTGATTAGGCAATGAACAAATTATGCAGAGGGATGTGAGTGATGTAGATAGGATTTGTCTCTCCTATATGACAGGAGTGATATTTGTAGGCCACTTGATGGAGTGAGACTAAGGAAATGCATGGCCATGCTATAAAGAATAAATATTAGATATTTATTCGAATCAAGTTAACTCCGGTATCAAGTAAAATAAATTGGGTCGTACAAGGATGACACGACCATGCCTTGGGCCCAATTAGGATATTGTGACAAAAAGAACAAACATATAAAATAATTATCACTTATAGGTTATGTTGATATTAAATAATATTCAGACAAAATGATGCATTGCTAGATTCCTCTCTTATTTTATTTTAATAATAAAATAATTTATTATTAATATGATCGAGTATTTTATCTATAGGGTCACACATATAGAGTAAGCCCATCAAAAAATATTTTGTTTTAGGGTCTAACTCATTCAGAATGAGTAAGGAGCCCACTCTTTAGAGAGAACAAATTAGGTTAAACCTAAGTCTATAAATAGAGCATAAGATGCTCATAGGCGGTTCACCAAAAAGAGACACAAATACATAAAAGTTACAAGAGCTACACGACATCAAACTAGCAATTCACAGGTGTAGCGATTCTGATGGAAGTGCTCGTTTGGACTCCTAAAGGGCGAGGCTATAACTGCTTGAGTTTTTTTCTCTATAAGAGGTAATCCTAAAATGCAAATTTTATCTTATTTTTGTTTGTCTTATGCTTTGAAACACGAAGCTTTCCAAATCCTATGGGAATCCTTGTTTTTCCCGCTGCGTATCCAAGAGGGATTCCCTAACATATACCACATTTATATGATGATTGAGAATTATTAATGATTATGGTGGTATCCGTCCATAATGTATTTGTTAAATTGCATAAGATGCTATTAGAGATTAAATTGATAATTATGTATACATGAGATGTATGTATAGATTGAGTTAATTTCCTATGCATGAGATGAGATAGGAGAACCAAATTGGTGTTATTGTGAATTCATGATATGTAATGGATATTAATTGAAATGAGATATTGCATGGGTTGTAAATGAATGAATGATTTAATATCAGTTTATAGCATGAGATGCTTTGTGTGATGATTTTAACATGAGATGAGATTTCTATGTTATATGGTTTTGAGGATTCCATAAAATACCTAAGTGGGACTCAAGGCAAGCCTATTAAGTGGGACTCAGGGCTAGCCTGTAACAATTCCGTTGTCATTGAGAGTGATTGTGTTATGTGATAGGGCAAACGGTTAGGTACCAGTAAAACGGCTAGATCAGCTGAGAGCTGAATATATGGCTGAGAGCCAATGTGTTGCAAACTAAATTATTGATGTGTAAATGGATCCAAATGAATGAGTATGTAAATGCATATGTGTATGTTATTGAGAATAATATGAATTGTATAGCCTATATGATGAGTTATTGTGAATAACCTGATTATGATAGCTATGTGAATCATGTTGAGGATATGTGATGTGAGTGAATTGTGTTGAATGACAGTGTACATTGTTGTTTGATTGTGATATCATAGTGTATGTTAGAGAATTGGATAGGTTGATCTAATTCAATAACTGTTATTTAACATGTATTTTACTCACCCCTATTTTGTGACTATATTTTTAGTTGACTTGGATCGCGATGGTGATTGGTGAGATGTCACCTGAGCTGTGAGGAAGACATTGTACATATGTGTATATGTGGTAGATAGTGTTTTATGATGTAGCCTTGGCCGGCTCATGGGTATAACTATTTTGATATTGTGTATATAACTACTTAGTGAATCCTAGGTAGCTGACGACTTCAACTAGAAGCCTAGATTATCTTTCGATTGTATATGAGGATGGTATATAATGATATGTTGATGATATAAATTAGTGATGATGATGTTTAGTTGTGGTGACCATGGATGGTCCCACCATATATCTATATGATGCTTGTAATGTCCACCAATTGCAATTATGAGATTGATGCATGATATGAATGTGACGGGTAGGAATTGTTGATATACGTGAATGAGTTATGATTGAGTAGATTATGTGATGGATTGTGAATTGATGAGAAATGCATGAAAATGAAGTTTTACATTGAGATTTATGCATAATTAGGCAAATGATAGGGCCATATAGAATTTGGTGAGGTTTGTACATCATGGGATGGTTCTAATAGCCTCTATACATGATTTAAAACTTGTACAAACTGGAATAGGTCAAATCCATTAAGAATTGACTCTTGAGTTGCATAAAAATGTCTTAAAACGGGTTAAACGTGTTTCTACGCATAAGTCTCTCGTTTTTGGATACTTTTAATGGTGTATATGAGGTGGTATCATAGTTTGGTAGTGATTAGATGTCATATGAGAAAGTTAGGGTGGTTAGAAGTTGGGTTTATCAGCTTTTTAGGGCATTTTCCCTGTTCTGGTAAACAAGTACAAAATCTATGATGAGGATGACAAGGCTCGTGTTGGGCTAAGTGGTAAATCTGATATTTCTTTGAAGCCACAACCTAGTAGCTTTAAAAAGCAAGGCAAGTTTAGTAGAGGTGGATTGTCCTCTAAATCAAGAGGTCGTGGTGGACGTGGCGGTCATTTTGTTAGTCGTCTAATGGATGATAAATGGTTTAGATATGGTGGTGACCACTTTGCCCGAGACTGTGGTAGAGAAGATGATGTTGTTTGTTATCGGTGCAATGCAAAAGGGCATATCCGCCCTAACTGTCTTTAAATTTAACAAGATAATGCTAATGTGAACCGTGGAGGCTTCTGGGAACGAGGCCGTGGAAACGGTAACCGTGGTGGCCAAGGTAATGGCGGCCATGGTAACATGATGGTTTGCAGGAATGAATGTGGTGGGAATGTTAACCTACAAGCTGGAGGTAGAGTCTTTGTTATCAATGCTGAGGATGTTGCTCAGGCAAATGACTTAATTCAAAGTAAGTGCTCACTGGTTGATTTTACATTGAATGTTGTGTTTGATTCTGGAGCTACACACTCCTTTATAGCTGATGATTGTGTGAGGCGTCTAAGACTGCCTATTGTTGATATAGATCGTACCCTAGATGTATCTATCCGAACTGGTATTAGATAGCGGGCATCCATCATGTGTAAGGATATGACATTTACTCTGGGTGATAAGAGCTTTACTACTGATTTGATATGCTTACCCTTGAAGGGTCTTAACATTGTGCTTAGCATGGATTGACTATCAGTTAATAAAATGATGGTTGATTCTCAGAACCGACGGGTGATCTTTCCAAAGCGGAGTACCAAAGACTACACAGTCCAAGGTATATCCCAGTTGCTTGTAATGTTTTGTTTGGCTGATGGAAAGAGTGGATCCGGAGTGTGTGATATTCTAGTTGTTTATGATTTTGATGAGGTGTTTCCGGTGGATGTGTCGGGTGTTCCTCTTGAAAGAGAGATTCAATTCTGTATTGATCTGATTCCTAGAGCTGAACCAGTTTCCGGTGCTTCTTATAGAATGTCCCTCGCTGAGTTAGTAGAGTTAAAGAAGCAAGTTGATGAGTTGCTAGAGAAACAATTTATTTGACCTAGTATATCACCATGGGGTGCTCCGGTGTTACTAGTTAAAAAGAAAGATGGCAATATATTGTTAAGTGTTAACTACCGCCAGCTGAACAAGCTTACAATAAAGAATAGATGCCCATTGCCAAGGATTGATGACTTAATTGATCAATTGCAAGGTGCTTTAGTTTTTTGAAAGATTAATTTACGATCTGGATACCATTAAATCCGAGTTAAGGCTTTTGACATTCCAAAAATGGTGTTTAGGACCCGATATGATCAATATGAATATATGGTGATGCCGTTTAGTGTGACTAATGCCCCTGTTGTGTTCACGAATTATATGAACAACATATTTCATCCATACTTGGATAGATTTGTGGTTGTCTTTATTGATGACATCTTGATTTATTCCAAGTCTAATGAGGAGCATGAAGAACATCTCTGTTTGGTGCTTCAAGTACTAAAGGAAAAGTTATTGTTTGCTAAATTGTCCAAGTGCGACTCCTAGATGGATAAGATCCAATTTTTGGGACATGTCATTTCCAGTGAAGGTGTCTCTATTGATCCTTCCAAGGTGGAAGCTGTTATGGCTTGGGAGATACCTAAGTCAGCCACTAAGGTTCAGAGCTTCATGGGTTTAGCTGGATATTATCGGAGATACATCGAAGGATTCTTAAAAATTGTGTTACCAATGACTAAGCTAACCCGAAAGAATGTTTCTTTTGTATGGTCTCCTAAATGTGAAAAGAGTTTCCAGGAGCTAAAAGGTAGATTGACTTCCACTCCCATGTTAGCGTTGCCTAACATGCAAGAAAGTTTTATGGTATATTATGATGCATCCAGGTTGGGCCTTTGGTGTGACTACATGAACAAAACTACCGCCACACATGATCTAGAACTTGTAGTTGTGGTCTTTACACTGAAAATTTGGAGACATTACCTATATGGTTCCAAATTTAAGGTGTATAGTAACCATAAAAGTCAAAAGTATCTGTTTGATCAGAAGAAACTGAATATGAGGCAAAGAAGGTGGATTGAGTTTCTGAAGGACTATGACTTTGATAAGAAATATCATTCGGTAAAGGCAAATCTATGACTTTGATCTGAAATATCATTCAGGAAAAACGAATACTGTTGCAGATGCCTTGAGCCAGAAATCTATTCATGTTGTAGTTATGATGGTAAAGGAGATGGAATTGTTTGAACAGTTCAGAGATTTGAGTTTGATTGTGGATGTCTCTTCACCTGAAAAGGTGGTTCTTGAAACCTTAAAAATAACAAATGAATTCTTGAAACTGGCATACAAGCAACAGTTGATTGATATGTACTTAGCTAAGTTGAGAGAGGCTCAGGCTGGGGGTAAAGACTTGTCCTTGACGGAAGGTTTTGATAGTATTTGAAGAGTAAAAGGCTGATGTTATGTGCCTGATTCTGGTGATTTAAGAAAGATGGTACTTGATAAAGCTCATAGAAGCATACTAAGTATCCATCCAGATACTACAAAGATGTACCATGATCTGAAACTACATTTCTAGTTGCCCGATTTGAAGAAAGATGCGGTGGATTATGTGATTCATTGTATTATCTGCCAGAAGGAAAAGATTAAACATCAGAAGCCATCTGGTGGTTTGCATCCTCTTGAGATACCTGTATGGAAATGGGATGTTATTGCCATGGATTTTGTGATGGGATTACCCATGACCCGTAGTGGTCATGATGCTATATGGGTTATTGTGGATAGATTGACAAAGTCTGCATATTTCTTGCCTATCAGATAAGGTATTCCTTATAGAGACTATCACAGTTGTATATCAATGAGATTGTTTGACTGCATGGTGTTCCATCTTCTATTGTGTCAGAGAGATCCGAGGTTCACTTCCTGGTTTTGGAAAAGCTTGCACCAAGAGTTAGGCTCAAAGCTCCGATTTTAGGCTCAAAGCTCCGGTTGAGTTCAGCCTATCATCCCCAAACAAATGGGCAGTCTAAGCATACTATTCAGAGTTTGGAGGACTTGTTGAGGTCCTATATGCTAGAGCATGGTGGTGGTTGGAAGCAGTATCTCCCTTTGATTGAGTTTACCTATAATAATAGCTACCATAGCAGCATCAGTATGGCTCTATATGAGGCGTTATATGGCAGGAAGTGTTGAACACCTCTTTGTTTGTTAGAGACCGGTGAGAGTTTGATGTTGGGGCCTGAGATTGTGCAGCAAACTTCATAGCAGATTCAGATGATTAGAGAAAAGATGAAGGCATCCCAGGACCGTCAGAAGAGTTACTATGATAATAGGAGGAACCCATTTAAGTTTTAGGTTGGTGATCGAGTATTCCTGAAGGTTTATCCTAATAAGGGTATTGGGCGAGCGTTGAAAAGAATAAAATTGAGCCCAAGGTATATTGGACCCTATGAGGTATTGAAGAGGGTTGGCCCTGTGGCCTATTAGATTGCATTGCCTCCTCATTTGTCAAATCTGCATAGTGTATTTCATGTTTCTCAGTTGTGAAAGTATCTACCTGATTCTACTCATAAGATGCCTAATGATGATGTTGAGATTAAAAAAAAATTGACTACTGTAGTTGAGCATATTGATATTGTGGATCGATCTATGAAGCGCTTGAGAAGCAAGGATGTATAACTGGTCAAGGTAGCTTGGCAGCAGAATCATTGTACTACTTATACTTGGGAGTGTAAAGATGCTATGAGGCAGCAATATCCTGAGTTATTCCATTGAGGTATGGATATATTAAAATTTCATGGATGAAATTCTTTGATGGTGAGGAAAATCGTAACATCCCTAAATTTAATTTTTGGGTAATTTATATTGGCCAATTAATTAAATTAAATGAGTTCAACTATCCTTATGCGGTTAAGTTAATTTTTAGAATTACTAGGGTAAGTTTCGGGTAACCGTTAATTACCTGATTGGTTTTAAAATTAACTAAACACGTACAATTACCTTACTACCCTTAAGTTAACAATTTCAATACTATCCTAATTAACCTTGCATTCACGTGGAATTGAAAAAGGATAACAGGGGCCAATTTGCTTTGCTTCACGTGCCTGGGGGAAAGGAAAGAAATTGAAACTCATTTTGCTCTCTCTCGCATTTCACGCTGCTGTAAGGAAAAAATTAGGAATTGTCAATTCCATTTTCTTCTCTTCCTGCAGGCTGCATGCAAGATTGGGGGAGGTTGGCTTCTTCACTTTTCCTTTTCTAATTCCTTTAATTACGAGGAAGGGTACCATTCCCTCTTCTTTCTCTCCTCTCTCGGCAACCATGGGGTTTTGATGGGAAGCTCTAATTTCTTGATATTCGGAAGGTAATACTTAAACCCAACTCTTGGCTTTACGAATTTGTGAACCCCAATCTCTAATTCTTCCATTCTTTTGAATTTAAAAGCGTTTGTGGAACTTAACTATTATGGATAGCTTGGGAAACCATTGGGGTTTAGGTTTTCTTCATTTCAAGTAAGTATTTTGGAAACCCATTGGTTGGTTTTGGCTTCGTTCTGTGAAATTTGGGTATTAATTCAATTAAATATAATTTAGGAAATTGTTCAGAAGCGAAATAATTTACCAAAATAATTATGATTTAGTGGTTTATAGCTCAAAATAAAATTTTAATAGCGATTATGGTATTAAAATATATTATTATTAATTTTAGGAATTATTGGAACTTATGGTTAGCAAGTGGATAGCGATGCATAGCTTAGGGAGCTTCTGGATCAATTATTTCCAGGTATGGGGAGCTTTTACATTTTTAATGTATAGTTTATGGATGAGTTATGAGTATATTAATATATTGTGAATTATATGTTGGTGAAACATGATGATTAATTGTCAAAAAGTGAAATGTTAGTGATATACCCCATTTATATGATGATTGAGAATTATTAATGATTATGGTGGTATCCATCCATAATGTATTTATTAAATTGCATGGGATGCTATTAGAGATTAAATTGATAATTATTTGTACATGAGATATATGTATAGATTGAGTTAATTTCCTATGCATGAGATGTGATAGGAGAACCAAATTGGTGTTATTGTGAATGCATGAGATGCAATGGATATTGATTGAAATGAGATGTTGCATGGGATGCAAATGAATGAATGATTTAATATCAGTTTATAGCATGAGATGCTTTATGTGATATTTTAACATGAGATGAGATTTCTATGTTATGTAGTTTTGAGGACTCCATAAAAGACCTTGAGTAAGACTCAATGTAAGCTTATTGAGTGGGACTCAAGGCTATCCCGTAACACTCATGTTGTCACTGAGTGATTGTGTTATGTAGGAAGGCGAACGATTTGGTACCAGTAAAATATATGGCTGAGAGCCAATTTGTTGCAACACTAAATTATTGATGTGTAATTGGATCCAAATGAATGAGTATGTAAATGCATGTGTATGTTATTGAGAATAACATGAATTGTATAGCCTATGTGATGAGTTATTGTGAATAACCCGATTATGATAGCTATGTGAATCATCTTAAGGATATGTGATGAGAGTGAATTGTGTTGAATGACAGTGTACATTGTTGTTTGATTGTGATATCATAGTGTATGTTAGAGAATGGGATAGGTTGATTTAATTCAATAACTGTCATTTAACATATATTTTGCTCACCCCTATTTTTTGGCTATATTTTCAGTAGACTTTGGTCGCGATGGTGATTTGTGAGATGTCACCTGAGCTGTGAGGAAGACATTGTACATATGTGTATATGTTATAGATAGTGTTTTGTGATGTAGCCTTGGTCAGCTCCTGGGTATAACCATTTTGATATTGTGTATATAACTGCTTAGTGAATCCTAGGTAGTTGACGACTTCAACTAAAAGCCTAGATTATCTTTTGATTGTATATGAGGATGGTATATAATGATATGTTGATGATATGAATTATTGATGATGATGTTTAGTTTTGGTGACCATGGATGGTCCCACCATATATCTATATGATGCTTGTAATGTCCAGCAATTGCAATTATGAGATTAATGCATAATATGAATATGACGGGTAGGAATTGTTGATATGCGTGAATGAGTTATGATTGAGTAGATTATGTGATGGATTGTGAATTGATGAGAAATGCATGAAAATGAAGTTTTACATTGAGATTTATGCATAATTAGGCAAGTGATAGGGCCATGTAGAATTTGATGAGGTTTGGACGCCATAGGATGGTTCCAATAGCCTCTATACATGATTCAAAACTTGTATAAACTGGAATAGGTCAAATCCATTAAGAATTAACTCTTGAGGTGCACAAAAATGTCTTAAAACGGGCTAAACACGTTTCTATGCATAAGTCTTTCATTTTTGGATATTTTTTAGTGTGGCCGGTGGTTACAAGTCATAAATCATGTATATTAGGTGGTGTCAAAGTTTGGTAGTGATTAGATATCATATAAGAAAGTTAGGGTGGTTAGAAGTTAGGTTTTTCAGTTTTTAGGGCATTTTCTACAATTTGTTATAGTTTTGCTGTCAATAATTGATTACCAGAATGTGGTAATCGATTACCATAGCTGACTGAGTAGATATAAAAGTTGTTTTTATAGGAAATGAGTCTTGCTCTTGGGTGTAATCGATTACCATGATGTGGTAATCGATTACCGGAGTGCAAAATCTTAGGAACAGACTTGTGAGTTGTTTTTACAGGAAATGAGGAGTTTCTCTCAGGTGTAATCGATTACCATGATGTGATAATTGATTAGCAGTAGCCAAAATTACCCTAACTTGTATTTTTAATGTTGTTAAGCTTTCAGATTCCTCCACACTTGCACCTAATACCATTTATGATTGATATTGTTGTTTTGTGGCCCCAAAACCCTATTTTATTGTTAAACTAAATCATGAAAAAATTATTTAGGTTTTTGGGCATTTGTTTTTAAAGTTAAGATGTTTTACATTACGCCTATAGTATCCCTCACATGTCGGGAGGAGGTCTCTATAATCTCCCTTTGTACCCACGTGTAGGGGTTTTCAGCTAAGAGTTGCACCCAGTCAACACGGTGCGTAGTCATGGTGGAGCACCCTGACACAGTTTTCACAACTTTTTTCTCTCATTTTTTCGTAGTCATAGTTGCCACCACGTACCTAAAACCGCTTACATTATGGTAAAACTTTGTGTCATCAGATTGTAAAAGTCAGAGCTACACTCTTCATCAGAAGCCCCAAGGTCAGCATGTAGTTCAAAAGACTAACTTAGTCTATGTCTTCCCCCCTCGTCCTGGTTCTTATGATCTAGGCCCTTGATTCCTCACAGAGATTTTCCCTCTTACCGTATCCCTTAAACCCTCCCCTAGTCCTCATTTTTACACTCAACAAAACAGTAAAAACAAAGAAAATAATGAAAAAAAAAGTAAAAATAAAAGGCAAGTGTTCACTACCTGAAAATACTGGTGAATCCTGTAACACCCCGAATTCAATTTCGAAAACAGGGGTTAATTTTTAGTGATTTAAAATAATTAAAAGTATAAGGAATTCAATATATAAAATGCTGAGTAATTACCCTGGATCATTGAATAACCGATCTCATATATGGAGATATGAGAACGGTATCAGAGTGCACCTCGGACGACCGGACTTGAGGTCGTCACAAGGGGGAAATAATTTTCAAGAGTGATTAAAATATTTACCAAAAAGAGGATGAAAGATACCACATCGGTTTGTTTAACAACAGAATTATATTTTCATAAATAATAATAATGTCATCCATACATTATCAAGGTCATTAATGAAAATTAGTCATACACATCCGGTCTAATTTTCCTACATGACCTCCCACAATCAAACATTATCAAATTAATTTCAAAATAAGCATACACACACCGTATGCCATACAAAATGAATACATATATGCCAGTCAAGGCTCACCCACATTTAATTCATATTTACCTTCTCCAATACTCGACCTCTAAAAAGAGTAGGATTCATCACACCTACATCAACCTTAAAAATGGCAACAGGGAGATGAGTAACATAATCCAAATGAATCAAAGTCATACATTATGATGAGATTTATACACGTGTGCACTACATTCATTTTTTAGATAACATCATACACATGATACATCATTCCATCTCAGCACAATACATGTTCAAATAAGCATATTCACAAGGCAATATTATATATATAACATATTCTTAGCCTTCTCAATAATCTTCGCACATATAATGTTAGCACCTCGGCTTACTTTCTCTCTACTCAAAAATCATCCATTGCCATCTCGGCTATCAACTAGGCATATCTCTGGCTATATGCAAATGCTCTTAAAGCCAATGCATATGCACAACGGAATTACTTTCAAATATGGATCCGACTGTGGGAAAACAACATATCAAATGTGGGACAAGCATAGGTGTGTTACTATGCCCCTACTGCAGTAGTAAAATGTATACACTTATATCCAATTGCATGCATGTTCAACATCATATTTTACTGGTACCAAACCGCTCTCGCCCATCTGTAGCACTAGTCACCCCGTGACTGCGGATCATCAATATGGCCATACTGCCAAAGTGCTACGGGCCTCCCCCGAACACACATCAAGGGAGCCGTGCCCTGTCAGACACTGAGGTAACTGCTCATCACAGAGCCACCCTCCCACAGGGCTTGCCACGTAGCGTGCCTCGTCACCAAACTAAGGGCAGCTTCGTGATTCCCTGAATCACTAGGAAGCAATAACAATACACCCGTGTAACATCCCAAATTTTGTAATTTTTAAAAAATTCATTCATTAAGGATTAATGAAGAAATTCTGAATGAAATTCCGAGTGAATGCTGTTTGAAATATGATATTCCGACTGAATATGGTACGATACCAGGTGAAGTAAGACCGAGGAAGCCATTTCCAAAAGAAGTTAAGATGTTTCCGAGTGAAACATCTTTAAGCGAATTATTTCTAAGTTAAGAAAATAGTGTCCGAATGAGACACTTTCGAATAAGGAAAATCCGAGTGAAACGGTTCCGAGTGATTATGTTTCCAATGGATAGTTCCGAGTGAACAATTCCTGAGGAAAGTAAATATCCGAGTGGTGAGTTACCGAGTGGTGAATTTCATTAAATTTATGCTCGGGTCGATATTTAATAATGACTAAAAGCTTGTGCCCGGGTTTGTCTTCGGAATTATCCTTGAACCCGAGTGATTCGTTCGAATGGAAAGATTTCCGAGAGAGAGAGAGTTGACTTCAAATTCCGAGTGATTTTTAGAGGGAAGATTTCTGAGTGATGTAAGCAAAAGATTGACTCGGACATAAATATACCCAAGTATGTTTGAATGTGATATTATCGTGTGGGATACTTCTGAGGAAAGAAAGCCGAGTGTTCCATGGGATGGAACCTTTCCTCCAAATGAAGGAATTCTGAGCGAACAGAGGCTGTGATAAACCTTCTCGGAAAGATATGCCCAGAAGGCTAAAACTGAGTCGGAATATACTGAAAACCGAGTCGGAATTAACGATTATTTCAGTTACTGAAGCTTTACACGTCAATCTGTTCTTCTACCTTATAGCAGTTTCACTTTTCAAGATATTTTCTAAGTATGGGACCCTTTCTTATGTGCTGTCCCTTTTCATTAAATGCTTATTCCTTATTCATCATCTGAAGAAAACGTACAACAGAGATCTTTTTATTGTTCACGTCTCTTTTGCATGAACAATATAAATATCAACTACGGTTAAATCAATTAAGGACTTTTGAAAAGTGAAAAACATCATCCACAATCTTTCTCTTCAAACTCTTGCTAAAAGCCATTAACGAAAAAGAAATCAAACTCCATTTCTTCTCTTTACGAAGAAATCTCTGAACTGACACGAAACTGAAATTCCAGTCGGAATTTACAAGCTGTGAATTGGAATATAGCTTTAAGAGCTGCAAGAACTCTTTATTCCAGGTAGGGGGAGCGTTACATTTCAAATAGATAGTTTATGAATGGATGCAGGGTGATATTATTATGTTGTATATGTGTTATGTGTATAATTGTTATTGAGACCCCGTTTGTATGACACTTTATGTTCTCATATATATATATATATATATATATATATATATATATATATTTCATTCATATTTCTGATGTTGATATCGACAGTGATATGAGATTGATGATGAGTATATGAATTTTTCATGATACCTATGTATATGCTTGAGATGCATGAGTATGAGATATATTATGATTTTCACAAAAGACCTTGGGTGGGACTCAAGGCAACCTCTTGAGCGGGGCTTGGGGTTTGGCCCGTAGCACTGAGTAGAGGACCGCTATCACTCTGGGAGTGGTACTCAGTGTTACATTAGGGGCGTATAGCGGTTTGGTACCTGTAAAACGACCGAATCAGCCGAGTGCTGAATTATGGCTCGGGGACCCAGTGTTGCAACACAAAATTAAAAGACTTAATGGATCCATTTGTTTGAGCATGTGTATGCACAAATTTTTGGTGTGTACGCACTGACCTATGGGTTATTGGTAGAAAATGTTGTTCATATTGTATTATATGACTCGGTTTGTGTTATTTGCATAGTTATGGATTGGAATTTTAATCCAATTCAATAACTATTATTTAATATGTTTATGCTCACCCCCTACTTATCATTTTTACAGTGGATAGAAGACACAGTGATGGCACTTGAAGTCACTCGATCGACTGGAGCATTATGTATTAGTATGCACAATACATAGTGTACATAGTTATTTGGGTAGAAGCCTTGGTTGGCTCTTACGATTACCGAGTGATGTATTTTATTTGTATTTTAAAGTGGTCGGTCGGCTTTTGTAAAGCGACAATGATATTATTAATTCAGATTTTGTTTAGCTCTTGGAAATATTTGTGAAAAGTTAAATTGTATTTATTTGTATTCTAAAATAAGACAGTCGGACTGGGGCGTAACCGGTACCGGTTGGTGGAATCCGACTCCTGTTTTAGAAATTTTAAAGTAATTGCGAAAAATTTATTTGATGTATTGAAAATTATTTTAAAAATTAAGGATGTTATAACCCGTGCATTGGGCCGCCCTCCTACTGGACCTGCCTATTGGAACTCCTAACATTTCATATAAGCAGCGTATGATATGCCATGGATGCAAATGCCAATCAATGCATTCTCACATTATGCATCCTAAATGCCACTCAATCAATCATCAATTCACGACCACCATTTAGTGGATCTCAATATTCCCAATCTTTACCAATTATCGTTGGAACTCACACATATCGGCAGTTAGTGGCAATCACATTGTCAATTCACATATACAACATTGGGATATTTCACATCATTGATTTTAATTCAAACATGGTCTCAAACCATCACAACATATTTCATCAACATATTCATCATAATATCTGGTCCGGTCTCTGTACCAGTACCAGAGTACGGATATCGCTTCATCCGTTCTATATGCAATACAGATTCAGCAAGTAAAACATTAGACATTAAGATCGGTCTCCCCTCATTAGGATACCAGATAATCATACCGGTTACATACAGCACCGGTCTAAAACCTCAGCCATCTACTAACTCTAGTAGCTGATCCCACACTGAGTCATTGACTCCGGCTCAATTCAGTGCAATAACACATTTATCATCCAAATACATGCCACATAACATCAATCATTCTAAATGCACTCCAATCATGGGATCATCACATCGTCCACACGGGTAATCCAACAAGCACAATCATATACACATATTTTCACATCAAGAATGGATGAAATCATGCATTTAGAAAAGTTACCCCCTCCTACCTCAAGAGAAGTAGTAATCACTGCAGTCAGAAGGTTCCGCCACGTAGTTGGGGTTAATTCCTACATCACAATATATCACACAATCAATTTTCTATTCAATACATCGGCCCAACGTTCAGATTGATTTACTTGATGTCCTCCAGTATCTTAACTCTCAGCTCCTTTATTTCAGTCGTTCAGCCACCACCACCACGGTTTAGGTGTCTGCATTTATCATTAAGCACATTTATTGCCAAACCCATTACCGGGTTCCTATATTAATGGTTCCCAACAACCATTAAGCTTCATTAATGGCCATTCACCATTAATAACAGCATCTCACCTCACCAAAAATAGTTATTTAACGTAATAAATGCTTCTTTACTCATATCTTGTACTTCCCCCAAATCTTAGGGTTAGGGTTTCTATCAAAATTACCCAACAACACCCAATATCCACCATATTCCAATAATCCTCATAAACTCAATAACCCTCATCTATTCAACACTAAACCATAATCAAAATAATTCCTTAAACATTCAAGTCTAGGGTTTCCACATTTTCATTAACACCCATAACCTCCAACACCACCATTTCAAGCTCAAACATCATAAAAACCACAAATGGAGGAAGAGGGGTTCAAAGTCTTACCTCATTCCCAAACCATGGCCAAAACGAAAATGATGAAGAGGATGGAGGAGATGACCCACTATTGACTCCCAAGTGTCTTCCAAGTTCCATGAATCCATGAAAACCCAAGCTTCGGGGTGAAAAATGATTATGGAAGATGAAGGAGATGGTGGATGGTTTTTGGTAGGGAAGTATAAAGGAAGAAGAAAAATTAAGAGAAGAGGGAGAGAGAAAAGAGAGTCCACGGAAATGAAGGAAGGAGGAGAGGAAAAATGTTAAACATTGGGGTTTTACTCAATGGATAAAAGAATGCATCAAGTCACTTTTACCAATGGTTAATAATTACCCATTGTTCAATGGGTAAAAGACCAAAAGAGAGATGGGAAAATGCAACGGTGGAAAGGAGAAGAGAGATTGAGATTTTTGGTTTTTCTGTTAATTCTAATTGACTCGTATTTTCCCGTTTCATATCTTGCGTCGTGTCCAAATAAGCATTTTCTCGACACCAAAATTATTTCAACTATATCACCAGAACCAGAAAAATTTTCCTAGCCTTCTAGACCCATCAAATATCTAATTTGACCAAGTGGGTCCCATATCATCCATTAAACCATCCAGTTTCGGTAAATCTAAATTTACCAATAATTCACCTCTAATGTCTAATTAATCTTCCCACGATTATTTGACCATAAATAATCAATTATCATTATCCAATAAATTTATTTTCTTTAAAATCCAGGATGTTACAAATCCTAAGGGTCACGAGCAGACAAGGCTTTCACAAGACCTTCGAGCACAAAGGGTTTAAGTAAGATTATAGGTTTGGGAACACTCTTTAAGTCACGAGGGTTTCTTTCTGAATTTTAGCAGAGTTTCAACAGGAAAATAGCAAAGTAAGTTTTTGAAGCCCTTCCACATCCCTATTTATAGGTGTGGTTGGGGGCAAAGATAGTAACATCTCATTTCAAATTTTTAGGCCGCGTCATTTTAATTTCCAAGGCCATGTCCAAATGTAACTGCCATATGATGATTGAAGGGAAACCGTCACATTGATCAACAAGTAACTGTCACAATGATTGATATGACCCGTATTACGCACAACGCCTTTTTTTGGCATAAAAGAAAATAAATACGCGATAGTTGGGAGAGGAATTAAAGGGACAAAGAGACGCAAATCAAAATTTTTTCTAAGTTAACAAATCCTTTTTCTCTTAACCACGCTTACAATAGGTGACCGGACAAAAGTATAGCCTATTTGAGCAACCGGTATAGTCCCTCAAACAAGTTATGGGACAAATGATCCGGTATCGATACCGGCCTATGGGCAGAAAGGTCAGTCGACCTAAAAGCCGTCATGCAAGACCGACATCACACAAGCATTGAAGCTCGACATCGGCTCCCAACGTCGCGCATGAGACTTATGACGTAACACTAGTATGAGTTATTTTGTCAATACCGAAAAGTCAGAGCTAACTTATACAATCGTGTGTTGAAGAAGTAACCTACATAGTAACTGATGGAAAGGTGTAGTTGGTAGGTAGAGTCACTGTTGCGTGTCAGCCTTTCTGCAAATATCTAAATCACACTAGCACCTTGTATGGTAAGTCCACCTACTTGAAATGACTCTTCCATTACCCTCAGGTATAAATACCTACAGATCAACATTGAAAGGTATAACATTCTCTCTCGAACTTACGCTTGAGCTCTAATATTCTCCTTAAATATTTACTAACTTGAACGTCGGAGTGTCCTTGCAGGTGATACCCTTTCCGCCCTACAACGTGTAAGGCTGATGATTTTAGTACGAGGAATCACTCCAAGACCTTTATTTCTCCACTAGAATAGAGGATATAATATCGGATCCTCACTAGATCAGTATAAAATTTAAACATATAACATCTATTGAGGACTAGTCACCACGTCAGACCTTGTACCCCGGCCCAAACCAGTTCAACCGGTTTGTTCAATTTTATATTCATTATATTTTTTGTAACATCAATTATAAGACATATAATTCTAACTCGATAAAATTAAGAATAACTATTTTAAAAATAGAATTATCACTATAAAAAATTCCAATATAATAAAAAACACAAATTACTATTTAAAATCCTTTAAGTTTCACTTTGAATTTAAATCATATATGTAATTTAGTAAGATAATATAAATATAAAAGTAATATATTAAAAATTATAATTAAATTAAGTTCAATATGATTTTAAAGGTATATTTAAAATTTGATCTACAAAATACGGATCAATTTAATTAATTTTTAATTATTTTAGATTTATGTAACCGCTAAGAAATTTTAGAAGAAGTATGAAGTTGTATAATATATATATATATATATCGCACACAATTTTAAGACGCAACACTGTCTTCGTTGACAGTAACATAATCCATATCACATTATCTCTGAGGATAAGGTTCTAAGCGATGCCGTAAGACTTATTATTAGCGGTACATTAATCTTTTATAATATTTTGTTGGTACAAACAACACTTAACTTTGCTAACAAGTGGAGCGCTCAAAGTCCATAAAAGGTCGTTAATTTTCTTTATATTGATAATCATTATAAACAGTCATCTTTTATCTTCATTAAACCTTGTAATTACAAACTTAAATACCATATGACAATGTATAATATTAATCAAAGAAAATAATTTTCTTACAGAATAAATGAATCTTTACATAAAGATAGCAATATCTTTGTGTAAAGGGAAAGGGGATTTATAGTAACTCAAATTGGTTTCAGAGAAGAGAAGAGGCAGCAAAATTCTTCAAGAAAAGAACCATCCAAATATTATACGAAAAAGAAGATATTAAATTGCAAAAAAGGGAAATGGTTCACACAACACATGTTGGGCACACATCTCCATGCAATAATTTGCCACTAATAATTGTATGGGGCCTGCCAACTCTCTGTAAATTAAATGGAAAAAATTCTGACAAATCTAACTCTAATTAAATAATTAAAGGGCAAATGAGAACAGCCAAAGCAACCTTTTTCTTACCAAGCTTAGTTTAAGCAACACATAATATTTTTTTTAAGTGCCTTGGTTTTTAACTTTGAAGATGATGAAAAAATCGTTGGGAAGGGAGAATTTATTATATCATGACATGGATTTTTCTTCCTCAAATAAAATTATTTCGATAGAAAATACATGTAATTAAAATTATTATTTTATTTCTTACATGCATCTATGTGTAAGTAGAGATAATATTTCTTAAGCTTGTTTTGTTTTTAATATTTTAAAAAGTGTTTTTAGTATAAACTAAACTCATTTTTTCTACATTTATGCTTGCCTCTAAAAATATGTTTAATATAAATAAATTCAAAACTTTTTTACAGGAAAGAGTCATAGTAACCCAAGCATCAAACACAAAATTTACCATGGTAGTGTTTGGCGGATATCTACTAATCAAAACAGAATATTCAAGTTCAATTCTATATTTTGTGTATTTTACCAATATAACAAAGGATTTTACTTAAATGTCCTCGACAAATTAATTATAATATTAATTATATTTTCATATATTTATTTCACTAAATTAACTATACTAATAATAGTAGTAGTTATTATTATTATTATTATTATTATTATTATGTTAGTTAGTTTCGTTATTTTTTAAATGGATGAACAAATATATATATATATATATATATATATATATATATATATGCAATCAACAATGCTGTTGTTCTCTTCTCATGTTTATTTGTATAGTTACGACATGAAAGTACTGTTTTGTTATGTTACACCTTGATTTGTTATGTTTGGTTTATTTTTCAAACACTGCCTATGTGGCTAATTGGTTCCCAGTTCTGTGATGTTGGCAATTCTGTGTGCACAAGTGGATTGGTTTATCTTCTGTTAAACAATTAATTCTATATACGTTTTTCTTTCTTTTCTTTTTTGACAATGTCAGAGTGGTAAATGGCAATCGCAAAGCATAGCCATGTCTATGTGGAGCAACCTACCCTTTGATGTGTTAGCCAACATCTTCTCCTTGCTGTCCCCAGACTCCTTAGCTAGAGCAAGATCAGCTTGCAAGAACTGGCACACATGTTCTAAGACTTATCCAACAACCCCTTCATCTTCATGGTTCTTGGCCGTGCCAATTCGCAACCAAAGACCATGTTGTTATGCTCACAATCCCACCACCGATAAATGGCACATCCTTTCCCTTGATTTCCTACATGCCCATTTTCGACCAATTGCTCCAATTGGGAGTCTCTTCCTTCTACGGCTCACCAATTCCACCACCCTCCAAAAATTGGCCCTTTGCAACCCCTTCACAAGGGAGTTTAGGTACCTTCCTCGACTGAACATTCCAAGGACCAACCCTGCAGTTGGAGTTGTAATTTTGGAACAAAACCATGGCGGTGTTAATAAAGTTCCTTCCTTTAGAGTCTATGTGGTTGGTGGCATGTCTGGGGCATTAGCACAAGGTGGTTCCACTTCCACATACGAATCCGATGTTGAAATGTATGATTCACATTTTGACACGTGGCGGGTTGTGGGGTCCATGCCTGTGGAGTTTGCCGTTAGGCTCACCGTTTGGACACCAAATGAGAATGTTTGCATCAATGAAACCTTGTACTGGGTTACCTCGGCTAGAGCATATAGTGTCGTGGGTTTTGATTTCGGTAGCAATGGATGGATGGAATTGGGTGTGCCCATGGCAGAGAGGCTAGAGTTTGCCACGCTTGTGAGGTGGAATGGGGCATTGGCATTGGTTGGTGGCACGTGTGGTGTGGGTATTTGCATTTGGGAGCTGTGTGAGGGGCGCGTGTGGGGGTTGGTTGATAAGGTGCCGGTTGAGTTGGGGCTGAGATTGGGATCATCAGGGAAAGGGAACTGGGAGAATGTTAAGTGTGTGGGTAATGATAATGAGGATGTTATTTGTTTGTATAGGGATCTTGGATCAGGGATGGTTGTTTGCAGAAGGGGCATATGGGGATGGGTTGATGGGTGTGCTTACATTCAGGGGAAACAAGTGCTTAATTGCACTATTAGAGGGACACTTATTCATCCTACTCTTGCTCCCTCTTTTGTCTTTTAAATTGCCTCATCTTATGTTTGAAGTGTTTACCAAAAAAAGGAAATTTTCTTATAAAGTCTCGTTCAATCTCTACTCAAATTTCACCCTACTTTCTCTCCTTTGTATCATTAGAGTGAAAAAATTAAGGGCCTATAGATATTATGATGATATCACATAGGTGGACCCGAAGAAAAAGGTAAGAGAAAAAAGAAATGGCGTTTAATTTGAAGCTCTAATACAAGATAATCAAGCCGAAAATAAGAGAGTGCTTTGCATGATTCGTGTTCTGGGTACAGTTGATCATATCTAAGCCAAAGTTTTTTTAATTTGGGCTCAGCGCTTCACTTTAGAAGTACTTGTGCTTACGGCCTTTGCTTCACCTCATACTATTTTGTTACCGTTAAATATATAATTTGGTTCCTTATTTTCAATGTGGTTCCTAGGTTTATTATTATTATTATTATTATTATTATTATTATTATTATTATTATTATTATTATTATTATTATTATTATTATTCAATTTGTAATTGATCTTTTTATCATTTTAAAGAGTTTATATGACTGGTTGATGGTTTATTTATAAATTAAAAAAAGTACAAGCTCCAATCTTTGATCCTGTGAAAAGAGACTAAACTACCGAAACAAAGAAGTGATATATAAATAGTAAAATTTGTATATATAGCATCACATTCAATTATTTTAATGATATTTATTATTTAAATAAAACATTTTATATTATAATTATATATGTAAAAAATATAATTTTTAAATTATATTATTAAATAAATTAAATGATATCTTATTTAATATATCTAATATATTATAAATTTTTAAATTTATAATATTATATATTAAATTATATTTATATTATAAATATTATTTAATATATTTTACTATTTAATATATTTAATTTATGTTAAATATTATTAAACATACTTATGAGAAATATATATTTAAAATATATAATTATAATAGAGACATTTTTATTTAAACAATAAATATTATTAAAAATATATTTATTTTATAAACATATTGATTGTTGTGGTATATATACAAATGTTACCATTAATATATTAGTTGTCCACAAAGCTCAAACTTGTATAGATTACTTTTTAGGTTATAGGAACAATCTTGATATATTTCTTTATACTGATATTGATCTTAAATACTGAGACCACTTTAAGGTCTAGATCCGAATATATTTATACTATCTTTAAATTAAAAAGATAAAACTTGTAAGAGTATTGAAAATATATGTTTAATATTCTTTAGCTTACATAAAAACTACATGGAATTTAAAAAAATCATGAACTATGTTGGATTAATTGCCTGTTTGGTTTTCCAATCAAACTCCGTTGCCTTTTCCGTTCGCCCCCGAAACTTCGTCCTCTCAACAGCCTTTTGTTTGGCTACACCACCTGCGTCGTTCCGTTCCCATAACCTCCGTCCTGGGCTCCGTTGCGTTCACCAAACCTCCGTCCGCGTGAAGGTGATATCCCCTCCCTTCAGTCAACGCAGTTGAGCGAAAAGACACTTTGTCCCTTCATTTTTTGTTGCTATCTCTGTTACACACCCTCAAAGACAGAAGCTTTGAGCAGTTGCTGTAACATTCTGGATATTTATGGAAAAATTTTGTGTAGTGGAAAATATTAAAAATTGTTTTAAGGATTTATTTGACATTTTTATGAATTATTGGTTAATTATAAAAGGTGATTAGAAGAAGAGAAAAGTTTAATTAAAGTTTTTAATGAAATTGTAAAGGAAATGGAGAAGTGACCGGTTGAGGAAGTAACCGGTTGGAAGTGACCGGTTGGAGAGGTAACCGGATGCCATGAGTTTTAAATAAAGGTTTCTTTCTTTTTCCTCAATCATTTACGCAATCATTCACTCTTTCACGTGAATCTCTTTCTTCTTCATCTATTACTTTTCTTCTTCTTCTTCCTCCATCGTTGCGAGCTTTATGCTCTGAAGAGAGGTCCATTTTTGCATCAAAACCTTGAAATAATTACAGTTCCGTGACAGTGGTTTCAAGGTGAGTCCATTGAACCGTTTAAATTTGTTATCTCATCTCTTTCGTTTCCTTCTCTGGACCGAATGGTCATGTATGGTGGGGTACTATTCCGATCTCCACTCCTCTTGGGTGTGTGAGCCTAAAAATGGTCTTTTGACTGTATGGGTGGTGCGACGTTAACGGGTTGTGCATTCCAAACCCGTAGGTAGTAGCACGAACACCGGTGGAACGATTAAGGAAGCTGGTGCTGGATCGGAGGTGGAACTGTGAACCTAACGATTGTTGAAGTTTGGAACCGAGGTAGGGGGTGTTCGGGTTATAATTAATTAGAATAAGACATACTGTCTGAGTCGTTGGAATGATTGTGAACCGGGTGTGTGTGTATGACTTAAGAAATATTTGATGTTGTGATAATAGAGATGATGCTGGATGAGTTGTATGTGAATGTGTGTATGAATGCATGTATGTGTATAGACACCGATCGGTTTAGGATCGTGTGTGTGGCTTAAGCCGATTGAATTTGAAATATTTAATGCTGTGACAATCGGTGTATAGTGGCAATGTGATGTCGGGCTTGACAAGCAGGTCGCCCGAGTAATGAGTATGTGATGTTGTTAATGGCCACTTATTTGATGAGAAATGTGAATTTTATAAGTATGATAAGTGTTTGCCGTGTGAGAACATAATATTGATGGGCTTGACAAGTCGGTCGCCCTACGTTGTGAGTACAAGTCAGTTTCTGACAGTTGCAATAATGATCGTAATGAAATGGCTGTTTATATAATGGAATATATGATTATGTGGTGGAGGACGACCAACGGTATATGTTACCCTTGTTTTTGGCTTCCGTGGTCAAGTCGGACCCAGTTGAGCTACCCAGAGGTCTATGACCCAGTGGTTGAGGGGGAGCCAAGTCGGGTTCACGGGGTGTTAAGTCGGGTTCACGGGGTGTCAAGTCGGACCCCCAGCTGAAGGTCGATCCTTAGTATTATAATGTATGTGATTTACTATATTTGCCGAGTGCAATTTGTTATATTTACTGAGTGGTGAATTGTTATACTTGCCGAATGAGTTACTTGCTGAGTGTGAATGGCTATATTTGCTGAGTGATTTGCTAAAATTGTCGAATAAGAATTGTTATATTTGCCGAGTAAGATTGGTTATATTGCCGAGTGTTAATTGCTATAATTGCCGAGTGTAATGTGCAATTTGAGGATAAAGCAATCGGACAGAGTTTATACTTGTATTTTGTTATTTAAATTCCGTTCTAGATTAATTATGATGCTAAACACTCACCCTTGTTGTGGTTTTCAATTTAGTAACCAGTGACAGGGAAGAGGTCGGAGCCATGGAGGTGCGCCAAGCGGAGGATTGATGCCAAGGCACCAAGTGATTTTGAATGAATTGTGTAATATATGTATATAATGAGTTTTCCGAGTGTGTGATGCTACAACATGTTACCTGTATGTTGAACTAAATTTTAATCGGTATGCTGATTTACGTGAGTATAAATTCTTGATGTTTTGTGATCGGTGTTTATTTTATGAGTGAATTTGTATTGCTGTAGCATAGTCGATTACCGGGCGAATCATGCCGAGTGGATTCATTCTTGTCCGAGCGAGGGCCGATTGATTCGGCGTCTGTTTTGTTCAAGTGAGTATTCCTCGTTCCTTTTTGAGTGAAGAATAAACGAGAGATCCTCTTCTGAGTGGAAGGTTAGGGTGTTTCTGAGTTAATTATGCCCGAGAGCCTCTTCCGAGTAAAGTAAGGTTAAGCTGTTCCCGAGTGAGAGATGACCGAGTGGACTTATTTCCGAGTGAAACCCGACTTATTGACTTTCCTTGTAAGCCTTGTTCGCTCAGGTTTAAAGAGTAGCATTCGCTCAAGCGAGTCGGATCTCGCCTAAGCGACCTTCTCGGCTTTCGCCTAAGTGAATCAGGGTCTCGCTCAGGCGAATGACCCCTGTATTCATCTTTCTTCTTCCGTTGATTATTGTTAATTCCATTTCATTAATGGATTTATTTCCGATCGATCATTATTTTGAATATGCTTTTATTATTTTGAATGTAATTAAGAAAAGTAAATATTATTTCATATTAAGACCGAGTTAATTTTTATTTAACGTGAAAAATTATTGTGAAAAATGATTAAACGATTGTAATTAAATGGAAAAATGACGCGGGTCGTCACAGTTGGTATCAGAGCGGTTCTTTCTAGAGTCGAGTGTATGGGTGAACCCAGTGATTTGTGTTGAGTCCTATACTGGGCTGTTTTTGCATTGTGTTTGTGATTGTTTGTGCAGCTTGGCATCATTCCCTTGGCACTCCAGTGGCGTTGTATTTTATATGTGTGAGGTAAATATCTGACTCCCTGATAGAGCATTGGTTATTAATGGTGATGTGTTTATTCATTGTAGAATTACATTATAGCTGAAGGGACTAGTTCTGGTGGAGGAGATGACTTCATCTCAAAGTTTTCTCAATTGATGAGTAGGACCGAGTCTGGTCCCACTCTTGATAAATTCCTGAAAAGGAATTCCCTGGCATGATTATGATGGGGCGTATATTTGGATCAGAGAAGTCGAACAAGCGTTTGAGTATTTCGAGTGCTCGGAGGAGCAGAAGGTGCAGTTTGCAACCTATCAATTGAAGGACGAGGTGTGACATCCTAATTTTGAAATAAAACAAACCCGGGACAAGGAAATTTTTTCCAAAATAAATCATGAAGAACCGGGTCAATCATTTAGAAAATACCTGGATCAATAATCAAAAGCCACTCCCATATATGAAGATATGAGAGCTAGGTCCAATGACTAAATCAAGAAGACAAGTAGCGCAAGGCAGAAAGGCAAAGTGCCAATCAAAGAAGGGAAATACAAAATGGGAAAGAAGGCAAGGAAAAATAAAACTGAACACAGCGCCCGAGCGAAGCCCACAATACAGCGTCCACTCGCTCAAGCGAGATCCGACTCCGCTTGAGCGAGACCGCACAACTCGCTCGGGCGAACCACCATTCGCTGAAGTGAGAAGCCACACTCGGCATTCCCATCACTCGGTATTCGAGACAACCATTCATTCGGTAATGACTTAGTCCACTCGGTATAAGGGATTTTCCAATCACTCGGGAACCACCCCAACAATTACCTCACTCGGCAACCCATAACTTAGTCTCTCAATTCTATCCATAAAGTCAACATAATAATCCACTCGGGAAATGAGGGTTATCCCACTCGGATTCATTCCATACTTAAACACTCAGAATACACATTACCCTATTCACTCGGAATAGGTTCCCATATTCACTCGAAATACATTTATAATTCATACACTTAGAATATTTCAAGCTAAACCATTACGACCACACTTCCCTTAGAAGAGATTCACCCGAGTTCCACTCGGAATATTCAAGTTATTTCCCACTCGGAGTTCACCTCCAGTTTCCACTCGGAAATCATTCAAGCTTACACACTAATCATTCATACAACATCATTTCCTAGTCAGTAGGAAGCATCAAATCAACATAAATCACTTATATAAATATATTCTCTAATTCCAAGTCCGACTACCACTACAGCAATACACTTCCACCGATTCATAACCATGTTATCAACATAACATATATGTATATACATACACATATACTCGGATACTTATTATCTTTATACTTTCCATTCACCAACACATTCAGTCGGTATGCATATAATACCATTCACTCGAAGTATATATATATTAACATGCATTCGGATTCCAGTACATATATATATTTCATATTCATGATACAACATTATTATGAGCCGACCAAGGCTTTAAAACAACAAAAGACACTCGGTACATTATATTATGTACACAGCCTCATCAATAAATACCCAACACTCGGGTTAAGGCCATCACATCATCCAATCCGACCTGCATATACTGAAAAATGGTGTAGGGGTGAGCATTACATATTAAATGATAGATATTGGCTCAGATTAGTCACAGAATCCGCAACATACAATTATATATATATCATCAATTAAATATGCACACTGCCATTTAAATGTGAGCAAACACAAACATCTCCAATCGGGTTTCTTACCCGTTTCACTCGGCTATAAAGCCTAATTCACTCAGCAACTAGTATACTGATCCACTCGGATTTCACTCAACTCCGAGCCTTGCTCAAGGAGTGTGCCTGAGCCCAGCTCTAGGACTTAATCACATTTCCACATATCTCATCATCTGATTGTCGATCGGTATATATACATGCTACAAGCATTCCAGTGGCGAATCGGATGCATATGTTCACATTCACTCGGAGTCCAACTCCAATGCACTCGGCATCTGCCTTGGGTCCAACCCAAGGACTTCCATTAAGCATCAAATGCTCATGCTCCAAGCATGGCCTCGAGTCCAACTCGGAGGTCTTTTAGGATTAATCTCAGAATCCTCAATAGCGTCCCACGCTTAGTGCTCTAGGCACTGCCCGAGTCCAACCCGGGTCTTATATCACATCAACACAATCAAGTTCATTAAACGCATATTCATCCGATTGCCCACTCGGTATATAGCATTCAGCATTATATGCACATGGAAATTCAACAACAATCAGATGACTCAGCCAGTATCACATCCACACGGCAATCACTATGCCATTCACTCGGCAATCACTATGTCATTCACTCGGCAATCACTATGCCATTCACTCGGATTATCATCATCTACCATAAGCCTCACAGGTTATTTCATGGGATCCATTCGGCCTTAGCATTTCTAAGCCTCACATACAAATTCACATAGAATTCCACTCAGAATCTAACCTCAATAAACATCCCATGCTTTTACACCAAATATTCCACTCGGCATTAGCACAACAGTCCCCTTTCTATGCACTCAGCATACACAAATTCAATATCAAGCATCACATGCATTTCAAACACACAATTACACACGGGGACCTATACATAACCATACAATGCACTCGGCATTAACATAATATGCATCTCAAGCATATATTCATCATATGCATCTCATACATTTTAGCATGAACATCATCAACAAGCATCATACTTATCATGACGGATAATCATATACCATGCAGTAATAAATAACATACATCCGGGTTCAACTCAACAACAGTATACAATACACATCAAACACAACACAATGCAATTATGTCACCCGAAAATCCGTCCAAAAGCCATGCATTTGAGATGCAAAGCCCCCCTTAGATGGATGAAGCTTCCAGGAGTCACATGGGCCACTCGGCCCAGCCATAGCAGCTTCTGCTCGGCATTCCAATGTAGGAAGGGCCACACAGCTTCCCTGCCAACCAGCATCAGTCTTCAGCCTTTCGCTCAAGCCACACATTCACTCGCTTGAGAGAAAATGGTCCAGTGACCATTTCATCACTAGCTCGCTCAAGCGTGACCATTCTCGCTTGAGCGAGATACACCCAGTAGCCCATCTGAACGCAACACATGAGCATCAACACTCCAAGCTCCACTCTGCTCACAGCCATGGAAGAATCCATGCTGTTTACTCGAGCAGCAACCTCCAAAGCTTAGTACAAAGCTGTTCTACACTTGAACAGCACCATTCTCCCCACCATGGAGAACCACCAGCTTCCATGCAACCTGCATGCATGTCTTCATCCATCTCTGCCTTCTTCACGCAAACAGCTCCATCAACAAGAGGATGAAGAGGAGGAACCAACCTCCAAAACACAGCACCATGTTGCCCCACATGGTTACACACAGCCACGCTGTTCACCATCACCATGCAGCTCCACTCGGGTTCAACACAGCGTTGAGTGTAAGAAGAAGATAAAGGAGAGGAAGAAGATGAAGCAGGAGCTCCAATGAATTCTAGAGAGAAGGAGGAGCATTTTTCTCCTCCATAACATACACCCACAAGGAAAATAAAGAGAGTGTGGAGGAAAACCAAAGCTGAAGCCTTATCAACACCCACACACACACTCCCATTCAGCCCATCATCACGCTGCTCTGCCACAGCCATCACCTTCGTATTTAATGCAAGTCCCATCAATAGTCCATCCAATTAAAGCCATCAGCCATCACGTGGGGACCACACGGAAGAGAGGGAAGAGAGAACCGAAACTCTCTCTAATGCCACTAAGGCATTACTATTATTATTATTCAAGTTATTATTATCACTCAATAATTTGCCTAATTGGCAATTAATCCTTAATTAGCCATTAATTCCATCAATCCATAACCTTAATCTGAAATTTATAATTATTTGAAAATCTGGGATGTTACACGAGGCTAGGATATGGTGGTCTCGGACTAAGGTATAGATGAAGGCGGCGAGTGAACCGGTAGTATGGGCGAATTTTCGAAAGAGGTTCCTTGTCAAATACTTCCCGGATAATTATAAAATCTGAAAGGAATTGGAATTTCTGAGGCTAGAACAGGGCCGAATGTCAGTGGCTGAGTACACTGCTAAGTTTGACGAGCTGTGCGACTTCTATCATCCTTTCTCATTGGAAGGAACCGAGGGTAGTAAGTGTGCCAAGTATGAGGCCGGATTACAGATTGAACTCCGTAGTGTAATTATGCCGATGGAGATTCGGGATTATCCGACTCTGGTAAACAAGGCTAGGCTGACGGAGGAAGTGCAACTACAGAGAGCATTTTAGCCGAAAGATAAGAGACAGCTGAAGGCAAAAGGGTTCAGCTTCAAGAAGACGGGTCAGTCTTTTCATGGCAGTAAGTTTTCCGCTACGTCTTCTTCTTTGTCTGGTCGGAGTTCTACTGGCCGATCTGGTAGCCAGTCGGGTAGCCGTGCATGCTACAATTGTGGCCAGGAGGGCCATATTTCGAAACACTGTCTGGCCAATCAGATTGTTTGTTTCCAATATGGACAACCGGGACATATTAGGCCCGATTACCCACAAAAGCAGCAACCGAGTGGGCATGGCAACCGAGCCAACACTTTTGGGACTCGGGGTGCTAATGTTCCGAGAGGAGGTAGACACGGTGCTGGTCGTGGAGGCCAACACTCGGGGATGATAGATGCTCAATCTAGTGGCGCACAAAATGTTATGGCCGGGCGGGTATTTGATTTTGATGCCTCGGAAGTTGCAAGGACCGACAACTTGGTGCAGGCTAAGTGCCTCATCCATGGCTGTTTAGTAGATGTAATTTATGATTCGGGTGTAACCCATTCATTTATCTCTAAGAGCTATGTACGACTGCTTGGTTTGCCGATTGTTAATGTAGGCTCTTCATCCACTTTCTTGAAGAGAGATGGATCTAGGGCTCTTTCTCCTATCTTCCTTCAATGTGAGCTTGAGAACTCTTCTCCAAGGCAAGGAAAACCGAAAACTAAAGCCTAAAAGTAGAGGAGTGTGATGCAAAAACAAGGGGAAAGGAAGTGAAATGGAAGGAGAGAAGGATAGACAATGGAGGAAGGCTTGGAAAAGGGGAGAGGGAAAGGTTGGAGGCCACTTCCCAAAGAGGGGAAGATAACTCCACTCACCACCAAGGGAGGGAGAAACCCCTTGGATAATAGCTTGAGAGAGCTCTCTAATTCTAGAGAGAAGGAGGAGAATCTCTCACTAGGAAACACTAAGTGCTCTCAAATTTTGCAAATGAATTAATGGTGCTTGTTTACAAAAGGAGAAGCCCTTATATAGGCCATGGGAAATTTCGGCCAAGGGCTAGCTAAATGGGCTTGAGCATGAATCCATGGCCCATTAAGAGAAAAAGGTAAGCAAATGGCCTATACATGGCCCAAAAGGAGAAGTACAAGGCCCTAAAGTGGCCCATTTGACCTTGCAAGGCCCAAATCTATCTTATAAGCCTAGAGAAACTATTTAGAAAGTATATTACAAGTAAAGTACACATAGATCCTCATAGGTTCCTTATTGGGCTTAGGCCCATTAGAAGAGAGAAAAGAGAAGAGGGCTTTATGAATGCTCTCTTTGGCCCTTTTGGTCTTGGCCCTTGTGAGGGGACCTCTATATGCTTCAAGTCCTTTCTCCAATGTAGTGTGAGGGTCTTCCTTAGGTATGTCCACATTATGCTCCCCCTCTTCAAAAGGATTTGTCCTCAAATCAAAGGCATCATCCTCATCATCTATATCAAATGGAGACAAATCAGTTATATTGAAAGAAGCACTCACACCATAATCTCCTGGTAGATCTAGGACATAAGCATTATTATTAATTTTCTTGAGAATTTGGAAAGGCCCATCACCTCTAGGGTTGAGTTTGGATTTTCTCAAGTTGGGAAAGCGTTCCTTTCGAAGGTGTAACCATACCCAATCTCCAACCTCAAAGGTGATCTCCTTTCTTTGTTTATTTACACAACGAGCATAATGTTCATTTTTAGTTTGTATTTGGTGTCTAACCTTCTCATGAAAATCTTTGATAAATTGGGCCTTTGCCTCTCCATCCATATGAAGGACAGAGTCAGAAACCTCAATGGGCAAAAGGTCCAAGGGTGTGAGAGGGTTAAAACCATATACAACCTCAAATGGACTATGCTTGGTTGTGGAGTGTTGTACCCTATTATATGCAAACTTAATGTGGGGTAAACACTCATCCCATGATTTTATATTTTTGTGTACTAAGACCCTAAGAAGTTGAGAGAGGGTCCTGTTTACTACCTCTGTTTGGCCATCTGTTTAAGGATGACAAGTTGTGGAAAAGAGAAGTTGTGTTCCTAGCCTTGACCAAAGAGTTTTCCAAAAATGGCTTAGGAATTTGGTGTCCCTATCAGAAACAATGGTTTTGGGCACACCATGTAGTCTCACAACCTCTTTAAAGAAGATCTTAGCAATATGACTAGCATCATTAACCTTATGGCAAGGGATAAAGTGAGCCATCTTGCTAAACCTATCCACAACCACAAAGATAGAATCCATTCCCCTTTGGGTCTTAGGTAGGCCTAACACAAAGTCCATGGATATATCAATCCAAGGTGCACTAGGTGTTGGCAAGGGAGTATATAAACCACTAGGTGAAAGTTTTGATTTAGCCTTTCTACATACAATACACCTAGAGCAATGTTTTTGAACATCCTTTTTCATTTTGGGCCAATAGAAGTGTTCATGTAATATAGACAAAGTCTTGTCTCTTCCAAAGTGACCCATGAGTCCTCCCTCATGACTCTCTCTAAGTAGTAGATCTCTTAAAGAGCTTCTTGGAATACAAAGTCTATTGGCTTTAAAAAGATAGCCATCTAAAATGTAGAAGCCCTTATGAGATGTCGAAGTGGAAGATGAGTTAAAGATGTTTGAAAAATCAAGATCATTTGTGTACAAAGACCTAATTTCATCAAGCCCAATAACTTTGGCTCCTAGGGAGGTAAGTAAAGAATGCCTCCTAAATAAAGCATCAGCCACAGTATTGGTTTTGCAATTCTTATACTTGATGACATAAGGAAATTGTTCCAGATACTCAACCCACTTAGCATGTCTTTTGTTTAACTTATGTTGCCCTTTTATGAATTTTAGAGATTGGTGATCACTATGTATCACAAACTCTTTTGGGATTAAGTAGTGCTCCCATGTTTGTAGGGCTCTAATTAAGGCATAGAATTCCTTATCATATGTTGGATAGTTAATAGTGGCCCCATTAAGTTTTTCACTAAAGAAAGCAATGGGATGACCTTCTTGTAAAAGCACAGCTCCTATGCCCACATTTGATGCATCACACTCAAGCTCAAAGGTTTTAGAAAAATTTGGAAGTTTTAAAATTGGAGCATGAGTGAGCCTATCTTTGAGATCTTGAAAGGCTTTTTCTTGCCTAGGCCCTCATACAAAAGAAACATTCTTTTTAACTAACTCATTTAGAGGGGAGGCTGAGGTTGAAAAATCTTTCACAAATCTCCTATAGAAACTTGCGAGACCATGAAAACTTCTTATTTCACTCATATTTTTAGGTGTAGGCCAATCTTGGATTGCCTTAACCTTAGAGTGATCTACCTCAACACCTTTAGAACTAACTACAAAACCAAGAAAGACAATGGTATCCATGCCAAAAGAACATTTTTCAAAGTTAGCATAAAGATTGTTTGTTCTTAAGGCAAGCATAACTTGTCTTAGGTGGATTAGATGAGATGCCATGGACTTTGAATACATAAGAATGTCATCAAAGTATACCACAACAAAATGCCCTATGAAATCCCTTAAAACATGGTTCATAAGTCTCATGAAGGTACTTGGTGCATTAGTTAGGCCAAAAGGCATCACTAACCACTCATAAAGGCCAAGCTTGGTTTTAAAAGCGGCTTTCCATTCATCTCCTTCTTTTATTCTAATTTGGTGGTAGCCACTTTTAAGATCAATCTTGGAGAAGATTGTAGATCCACTAAGCTCATCTAACATGTCATCAAGCCTAGGTATGGGATGCCTATACTTGATGGTGATATTATTAATGGCTCTACAATCCGTACACATTCTCCATGAACCATCTTTCTTAGGTACAAGTAAAACTGGTAATGCGCAAGGGCTTAAACTTTCTCTAATCCAACCTTTGGAAAGTAGTTTATTCACTTGATGTTCTATTTCTAAACTTTCCTTAGGGTTGCATCTATAGGCAGGTCTATTTGGCAAACTAGCCCCAGGAATAAGGTCTATTTGATGCTTAATGCCTCTAATAGGAGGTAACCCTTTTGGAATGTCTTTTGGGAAGAGGTCTTTAAATTCTTGTAAGATATTTTGGATCCCTTTGGGCAAAAAGGGAGGAGAGGGGTGCCCATAGAACACAAAGAAGTGTTAGGGATATCTTTTGGATATATGATCAAGCAATGTTTTTGTGAAAACATGGCATGTTTCACATCATATTTTGTTGCGAAGAGATTAGGTTGGGAGTCATTATAGATAATAACTCCTTTCCCTTTATTGTCTTTTTTGTTTTTCTTTGGTTTTTCTAGATTCGTATGGGAAGAAGATCCTAACTCTTTTTCTCTCTTAGCTTTTATTTGGATTTGGTCTTTTGCTACTTGTTGTGGAGTTAGAGGATGTAGTACTATCTTCTTGCCATCTAGTTTAAATGTGAGGGTGTTAGTGAACCCCTCATGAAGGACCTTCCTATCAAATTGCCAAAGCCTTCCTAATAGTATATGAGTTGCTTCCATAGGCACTACATCACCTTTGACTTCATCTCTATATGTGCCTATGGTGAAATTTATTAGGACTTGCTTGTTGACTACCATTTCCCCTTTTTCATTTAACCATTGTAATTTGTAGGGACTTGGGTGATCTATAAGCTCTAATCCCATCTTTTTGACTAGTCTTTGGCTTACAACATTTGCACAACTCCCACTATCAACAATGAGAGAACATAATTTGTCATTAATATAACATCTTGTATAAAAGATGTTCTCTCTTTGTGTCGTGTCATCGAGTTTTACATGACTACCAAGCAATCTTCTAATCATGTACAACTCACCATCATCCCCTAGAATGTGCTCACTGTCACTGGAATCACTACTAGAGTCATCACTTAAATAGTGAGAATCAGAATTAGACTCTGATTGACTTGAGTAGGTTCCATTAGTTTTTAAAATCATGGTTCTTTTTGTTGGACAGTCCGAAGCAATGTGTCCTCTTCCAAGGAACTTAAAACATTTTATGGAAGAAGATCTAGAGGATTGTGGTTTTGATCATGGTTCATGCTTATCATGTTGATTCCTAAAGACTTTGCCGTTTTTGTGTAACTCACTTTGGAGTTTAGAGGAGGAAGCGCCCACTTCTCTCTCTCTAGGGTTTCTCTCAAACTTACCCTTATTTTCTACCCATTTTGACTTATAGGCTCTATTGTTATCCCCACTATAGGATTCTCTTTCCTTAAATTGGTTTTCTACTTTGGTGCATTGGTGGAGTAACTCTTCTATATCCACATGTGGAAGAAGTTCTACCCTATTTTTGATGTTCCTATTAAGCCAATGTAAGAACCTATGCATTAGGGTTTCTTCATCCTCTTCTAGATTGGCTCTAATCATGGCTATCTCTAAGGCTTTATAGTAGTCTTCTACACATTTGGAGCCTTGGGTGAGCCTATTAAGCTTTTCTAATAGTTCACCACGATAATAATTAGGAACATATCTTTTCCTAAGGAGAGCTTTTAAGTCTACCCAATCATCTATGGGAGGGAAGTTGTCTCTTTTTCTCTCCTTACAAATTTGGGTCCACCAAACTAGAGCATAATTTTGGAAAGAAAGAGTTGTAATCCTAACTTTTTTATCATCTTTTATTTGATGAGAGTTGAATATTTGTTCTACCCTCATCTCCCACTCTAAGTAAGCTTCAATGTCACTCTTGCCATTGAATGGAGGAATTTCTAACTTTACCTCTCTTAAGCCTATGTCATCCTTTCTATGGTCATGGTGCCTTCTTTGTCTCGTTTCTTCCTCATTATCACTAATGTTATGTCTTTGATTTCTTTGTTGTCTATGCCTAGTTCTAGGGGGTTCATTATGCTCAAGATTGGTTAGCCTAGCATTAATATTGTTTAAGCTATCCATTATGTTATGAAGCATGGTTTTGTTCTCCCTATCACTAGATGACATCTTTTAATGTTGTCAGAGAAATTTGAGACAAAAACAAAGTATGTATAGACAAGCTAGTCGAGGAAGATGAATGCAATACAATTGAAAGAAACACTTCAACAATCCTAAAATATCAATACTAGGTTTCTATCCTAAGGGAAAAACAATGTCCTAGGTTGTCTTTAACTAGGTTAGTCCTATGTTGCTTATGTAAATCCTAAGTTGCCCTTAACCTAAGTTGATTATGTTTGTCCTAGGATGTTACTAGTGAATAACTAACCCTAGACAAGCTTAACCAAATTTGGTTTTAAGAAGTAGTTAACCTAAGAAAATTAGTTCAACTAACTAACTAAGTCTTAACAACCCTAACTAAAAGTAGTTAATTAGTTATGGAAGTTGTAACAAAGTCTAATCACTATAACTAACCAACTAATTCGGTTATATATTAGTTAACCCAACAAACAATTAGTTATGACAACTAAAATTAGTTCTAACCACTAACTAATTAGTTAAGACACTCAACTAACTACCAAGTAACTAACTAATTATAGTTGTAACTTCTAACTAATTCTAACCAATTAACTATAAGTAGTTAACAATCAAATGCACATGCCCTACCCTAATTCGAAATTTACTAAGCAAAAAGGAAAGTTATAATGTCCAAAAAGTCCAATGTCCTTGTTGTGTCCAAAATACAAGACAAAATCCTACTACACAAAGCCTAAGAATTGAAGAAAAATTTTGCCTAAGTTCTACTAGTTACAAAGCTTTTGCCTCCTTTACAATTGTCTTCACAAGTCCTTCTTGATGTATAAGCTCCAACTTTACCTAGCAAAAGAAGACAAGACAACAACTCCAACAAGATTTGGTTAATAGAAATTACAAAGAAAAACTTTAAACCTCACTAAAGTGTATCTCTCAAGTGTATGCCTTCTCTTAGAGATTATCAAGCTCAATCAATTTCTACACCAATCTCAAGTGTTTCAATATGCTACCCTCACTTAATGGCGAAATGGAGTGATCTTAGAAGTTCAAAAAGATACAAACTCAAGACAAAAATTTAAGAAGCAAAAATGACAAACTAAAAAGGCTTAAGAAATAAAGGGTACTCAAATGGATTTTTTTTTTATATGACAAGACTCTAAAAGCAATAAAAGTTTAAAAGAATAAAAGCTAACTTGGAATAGAATTGACTTTGACAAAACAAGACAAACAAGAAAAACACATGCAAGAAACAAAGCTTAAAGTACAACCTAGCTTAGAAACTCTAGAGTTGCAAAAGTAAGCAAGGAAGTCTTAATGAACAAGTTTTAGAAGTATCAAGTAATGAAAACAATTCTCATTTGGTATTGGTAATTTCGAAATTTTGGTGATGATGTTTGGTGTCTCAAATTCAACTTGGTAATGAGGCTTTCTTTTTAATACTCTTTTTCTTCTTTGGTACTTTTTCTTTTCTTTTGATACTTTTCTTTTCTTTTGCCTCTCAAGATTTCAAGGTAACAACACCAATCTTATACTACCAAAAACCGAAATGCACAAATGGTACTAACAAGTTCAATTAATGCTTCTTGCTTAAGGCAAATTATGCAACCTTCTCCCAAATTGATGTATAGGAGGTGACTAATTTTTTTTTTCACAAGTTTTTATTTTTGATGCAAGCAAGATGAAAAGGAATGTAAAAGTGATATCCTAATAGTGCAAGTAAAGAAAAATTAAACCTAGAATCAAAACTAAGATTGGAAACTAACAATCCTAAAAATGACTTGACTTTGGAGTGTCTTTAATGTGAGACCTCCCAACAAGAATGGAACCTTTTTAGGAGCTAATCAAAGTGCTTGAATTGCCTCTTCACCACACGTTTTTGCACCACTAAAAAGATGAAGCAAGTAATTTCCTAGAACTTTAGACAAGGTTCCACATGGCACTTAACTAACTTCCTAAATTGACTCTAACTAACAACTAACAATTAACTAACTTGTAACAACAACCTAACCACCTAACAAACCGAAATTAACATGTGCCAAATCTGAATTTTAGAAACTAAAACAGAATGCTAACACTAGCCAACCGAAAATGATCATACCAATATGCAAAAATTGAAGGCACAAAGAAACTAGCACAAAACTCAAAAGAAACTAAGACTTTTTATGATTTTTCTATGCTAACATGGCATTAACAAGACATATGAATGACTAATAACCAGAATTCCAGCCAGCAAAGAGAAGTGAAAAACGAAAATTAAAATGGAAGAGAAGAAGAAAAGAACCTCCCAAGGCTCAATGATACCACATGATGTAGACTCTTCATCCACTTTCTTGAAGAGAGATGGATCTAGGGCTCTTTCTCCTATCTTCCTTCAATGTGAGCTTGAGAACTCTTCTCCAAGGTAAGGAAAACCGAAAACTAAAGCCTAAAACTAGATGAGTGTGACGCAAAAACAAGGGGAAAGGAAGTGAAATGGAAGGAGAGAAGGATGGACAATGGAGGAAGGCTTGGAAAAGGGGAGAGGGAAAGGTTGGAGGCCACTTCCCAAAGAGGGGAAGATAAATCCACTCACCACCAAGGGAGGGAGAAACCCCTTGGATAAGAGCTTGAGAGAGCTCTCTAATTCTAGAGAGAAGGAGGAGAATCTCTCACTAGGAAACACTAAGTGCTCTCAAATTTTGCAAATGAATTAATGGTGCTTGTTTACAAAAGGAGAAGCCCTTATATAGGCCATGGGAAATTTCGGCCAAGGACTAGCTAAATGGGCTTGAGCATGAATCCATGGCCCATTAAGAGAAAAAGGTAAGCAAATGGCCTATACATGGCCCAAAAGGAGAAGTACAAGGCCCTAAAGTGGCCCATTTGACCTTGCAAGGCCCAAATCTATCTTATAAGCCTAGAGAAACTATTTAGAAAGTATATTACAAGTAAAGTACACATAGATCCTCATAGGTTCCTTATTGGGCTTAGGCCCACTAGAAGAGAGACAAGAGAAGAGGGCTTTATGAATGCTCTCTTTGGCCCTTTTGGTCTTGGCCCTTGTGAGGGGACCTCTATATGCTTCAAGTCCTTTCTCCAATGTAGTGTGAGGGTCTTCCTTGGGTATGTCCACATTAATTATGTTAATAGAGAACGCTCTTAGTGTCTCCACTCCTATGGCTCCACTTTTTGGGCAACCACTATGTGTGGGGAGTTGCCGATGCAAGTTGAAGATCGTACTTTCCTGGTGAATCTGATTTGTATGCCATTGAAGAACCTAGATGTTATCCTAGGTCTTGATTGGTTAGCTGCTAACCATGTGTTGGTGGACTGCTATCGGAAGACTATCGTTTTCTCCCAGGAACTCGACACCAAGAATGTGTTGAGTGATGTCTCCACCACTTATGTTATTTTATTTACTACGGAGGGTCGGTATAATCTTATGCCGAGTGATATTCCGATAGTATGCGAATTCCCTGATGTATTCCCGGAAGAAATTCCGGAGTTACCTCCCAGTCGGGAGATTGATTTTTCTATTGATTTGATTCCCGGGGCCGAGCCTGTGTCCCGTGCGCCTTATAGGATGTCTTCGGTGGAATTGACCGAAGTGAAGAAGCAAATGAACGAGATGCTTGAAAAGGGGTTTATCCGACCGAGTGCTTCACCATGGGCGCTCTGGTACTATTGGTAAAGAAGAAGGACGGTAGTATGTAACACCCTCGGTTAGATAAGACAAATCCTTTTTGTAGGTTCATCCTATTTAACTGAGTGTGTTAACAGTTTTCAGAAAAAGTGAATATATTTTTTTTTATAAATAAATACGTGGCAGATCAGCGGAAGTAATATTGTATATATCACATAGTCATTCACAAACTGTAAATAATTGTACTCTTAATAGAATGGGGCACGCAGGCACCCTTAAATATTATACAGTCATCCGGTGTCTGATTATTAATAACAAATATCCTATCCTTAATGATTATTCTCAATGGGTTCAGCGTATTGCTGATCTTCACACTCGGGTTCTTGAGTTTCTAATTCCTCTGAAAAATGTTCAACAGTAAGGGTGAGTATAACCCAAGACCCTGATTGGTTCATCCGATGCGGACATAATCCAGTTAACATACAATGTCACATAGATCATACATTTAGCATATTTATAACAATCAAGCATGTTATCATGAAATAAATCGTACATATAACATATTCACAATTATAACAATCAAATATGCTGTAATGAATGCATGAGTTCGGATTTATTATGATTTATCTTTGGTTAAGTCTCATGATGCATGTGGGCCCAATAAATCAATCCATCATCATCCTTTCATTCTTTGGATTCCATCCTGCTCAAGTTATTTCTTGGGCACAACGTTTCCATTCTAGAGCGATCGGAGCTCACCAAGTCCCCTTTCTTTTATCATATGGTACGAATGAACTCACAGGTTCTCATCATTATATATATCATTTCATCTTGGGACTTGGCTCTTCACGATCATAGATACATCCCGTCATTAAGTCGAAGTACACCAGAATTACTCGTCTCACCCGGCTATCAGGGCGCGACTCTGATGCCATTGGGTTGCCGTTCCAGTTGTACTCCCAAGATTCTTCTACTAAGATCGAACGTGAATGTCCTCCAGCGTACCAGGTGTATGCTCTAGTTTTTCTTCTTTAAAACATATTTTCATGATGCGAAATGCATTCTCTTTCATCATTTGAGTCATGGGTATTTATGTGATTCCAGCCTCATCATATTCGTTCACAAGCTTTTGATTTAATGGATCAAACATTGCAGGTTATTTTGATAAAATACATCATTCATAACTTAGTTGAAATTATACTTGTATAAATAATAAAATATAATTCATATTTATTTACTCATAGTTAGTAAAATAAGATATTTATAGCAATAATACTAATTATAATAATAAGAATAACAATAATAAAAATAATAATGTAAATAATAATAATAATATTAAGAATAATAATAGGTAAAAGACCAATAATGATATTTTTAACATTTTAATAATTCAGTAAGGAGTATAGAAGGGATTCTGATTGAAAAATCCAAGTATGAAACGTTAAGACTGCTTTTCCGAGAAGAAGGAGTTAAATACCGAGTGACAAATAGGTTTTTCCGAGTGAAATCAATTAAATACCGAGTGAAATATAATTAACCGAGTAATAGAAGTCTGTTTCCGAATGAAAAATGAATTTTTCCGAGTAGAAATAGATTGTTACCGAGTAGAAATAAGTTTTCCGATTAAAACACAAGTTATGTCCAAGTGGAAATGTTGATAACTAGACTTTCTGAGTAAAACTTGGATAAATACCGAGTGCAAAAGTTAAGATTCCGAGTGAAAATAAGGTGTTTATCAAATGTAATATAATCCTGTTTGAAAGTTTTAAATAAGAAACTTGTATTCTTCAGATAACCAATCGGATTAATATATAACTGGTCATATCACTGTAATTTCTGAGTGAATTTGTGTATTCTTAACTGCTCTGGTTGATTGGTACAATACTGAGCTTAATATCATAGTATCCGATGTCAGTTCATATCTCTTCACTGGAGTCCTCATAAATACCCATGATACTTTTAATATTTTTACAGTCCAGCATCAAACATATACACTTATTCATTCGTATTAATCAATAAAATCAACAGGTTCACTGAATTCTCATGGTCAATAATAAACAACGTTGTAATTAAACATGTTCAATACATTATATATATAACAAACAATTAAATCACAACAAACCAGATCTGTCCTGGAAAGGTAAGGAAACACATTCCTTAACCCTTTCCTTTCACTCAGATTCCCCCAGAATACCCGAGAATATACCCCCCTTACCTCAATGAAGTTCCTGGATAAGGAGAAAAAGGGTTCCTTTCACTGTCCTACTTCAAGTCCGCGTGAGAGAGGAAAAGAATTGAGAGAAAGAAAGCTGGCAAGAAGAGGTTATGTTTCGTATGTGTGTGTGTTCTAAGAGTGATAATAATGTATTAATAATGAGGGAAACAAGTGGAAGACAACATTTCCCGTGAGTGATGGTTAGGTGAAGATAATGGCAACTTTTGACTCATTTCACTGTCAGCGTAGCATTTGATTGGAATAAAATATATAAAGGTATTATAATGGATGCAACTTTCCCCTGTGATTGGTTCGTTGTGCCACTCATTTTTGGATTTATGTAATTAAGTGGGCTGATCACTAATTGGAGTGGAATTAAAAAAAATGTTCAGTGCTGGAAAAAGGTCGGTATTGGGTGTGTGAAGGCGGAGTGCAGTGTGAGGGCGGTGTGGAGTGTGAGGCGGTATGGAGTGTTAGAGCGTTACTGAATGTGAGGCGGTATGGAGTGTTAGGGCGGTGTGGAATGTGAGGCGGTATGGAGTGTTAGGGCGGTGTGGAATGTGAGGCGGTATAGAGTGTTAGGGCGGTGTGGAATGTGAGGCGGTATAGAGTGTTAGGGCGGTGTGGAATGTGAGGCGGTATAGTGTTAGGGCGGTGTGGAATGTGAGGCGGTATGGAGTGTTAGGGCGGTGTGGAATGTGAGGCGGTGTGAAGTGGGCAGTGTTGAGTGTGAAGTAAGGAAGGACGGTGTGTGTGAAGGAGTTAAGGACTCCGTCTGTGTAAAGAGGGCGGTGTTGTGATGAACACCGGCTCAAAGCTATCCGGTGTGAACTCCTGCTCTAAGGACGACCTATTTTAGCTAACTGGTGTGGAGTGCTAACATCGGATCGCTTAAGCGAAATCCGATTCGCTTGAGCGAGTCCGCCCTTCATGGCTCGGAAATCTTCAAAAACTGATTCGTTTCTCTTGGTCCTTACTCTTGATTATTTCTTCTTAAAACATCTAGTCGGATTTCTCCTCTCTAGGTCGGATTTCTTCTGGATTCAATCGGATTCTTTTTACTCAGGATTTCCATTCGGTAAACAACCTATTCTTATTTATTTCATACTTAACTAAATCATTCCTTAGCCAACTCAACATCAAATCACTTTTTACTCGGATTTCATAACACCTTAGGCTCACTCGGAAAAGGGTATCCATATTCATTCAGTTTCCACTCAGAATTATAACATCCTTTATTTCAGAAGTCAACACTTTCTCCACTCGGTCCACTCATATTTCTCCCTCGGTTTGAACCAAATTCTTCAACTATAATTTCAATCGAAGCCTATTAAGGTCATTACCTCTCGGAAAAGACATACACGTATGAGCCTCACCCGGACTTGGTCCAGTAGAGTACTTCTCACTCGGAAGAGGAGTCATACTTATAGACTTACTTGGAAATGGCCCTGCCTACTACAATTCACTTGGAATGGGTTCCCAAATACCATTTTCCGCTCGGTATCTACTCAATTATCATTATTCATTCATCACCACTCATATTCAAGTCAAGTAATGCTTTAACCATACAATATATATATATAACCACTCGGAATCCATCACTATTTCTTCCATCAACACCTCCCAAATAATTTTAATAACTCATTTCAGTCGGTAGAAGCATCAACTTAATATAAAACACTTATGCATTCATTCACTCGGAACTCCTTATCATTCACTCGGGTTTATTTCATGCTTAACCACTCAGGTAAAACTTATTAAGTTAGGTTCCTCTCGGACTCATTTCATACTTAGACCCTCTAATTACACATTATTTAATCTACTCGAAAATATCATCACATTAAGTTCAACTCAGGCTTGTTCTAATCCTATCCACTCGGATTTATATATGGATCATTCATTCGGTTTATCATATACTTAGAAATTTTCCAATCTAAGCCATTATAACCAATCTTCCCTCGGATTTTATACTCGGGAATATCCAAATTCATTCTTATACACACATTTCACTCAGTATTATTTTCCACTCGAGCATATCTTACTCGAGAATGTTCAAACCCATTCACTCGGAAAGGCTACATATTAAGTCCTACTCAAAATGGCTTTCAACCTACTCGGATTGCTATCTTTTATCCTATTAGGGAGGTCTGACTTGGACAACTTCACTCGGATTGCATTAGTTATATCCCTGACTGAGTCTATTCATTCGGTATCGTAGAAATTGTCACTCAAGAAAGAAGCAATTGGCAAGGTTTGACTCGGAAATGAGTCTCTCAAGGGTATTTTCACTCGGAATATTCACTCAGAAGTGGTTCCCTTGAACCCACTTCACTCCAGCTATCTCTAAGACCAATATTTCACTCGGTAGTATCCTTTTTAGTAATGTTTTATTCGGTCGACCTAACTTTACACTCGGAATTTCATTCCTCACTCGGATTTTCTTTCTATCACTCGGAATTGCTTCCTGTCACTCGGAACAGAGTCTTTTTCACTCGGAATGTCACTCTGTCACGCGGATCAGAGCCTTTTTCTCTCGGAATTTGAATAATATCCTCAAAGGTCTGTATAAATTCCATAATTATACCCAAAAATAGAATTTTTAGAGTATTACTGACCCTATACAAGGTATTTACTCACTTATTCTTACTTTCTGACCTTCCACACTTCAAAATTTACCAAATAAAACTGCTACTAAAAACAGGGATGTTACATAGTATACGTATATGCATCGATTACCGACAGCTGAATAAATTGACGGTTAAAAATAAATATCTGTTGCCACGGTTCGACGATCTGTTGGATCAGTTGTGAGGCACTGTTATATTTTCTAAGATCGATTTGAGGTCGGGATATCACCAAATACGAGTGAAGTCGGAGGATATTCCGAAGACGGCATTTCGGACTCGGTATGGGCACTTTGAGTATGTTGTAATGCCCTTTGGAGTGACGAATGCTCCTGCTATCTTCATGGACTACATGAATCAGATTTTTCAACCGTACTTGGATCGATTTGTGGTAGTATTCATCGATGACATATTGGTGTATTCGAAGTCGGTTGAGGAGCATGCTCAACACCTTCAAGTTGTCCTGCAGATATTGCGTGAGAAGAAGTTGTACACTAAGTTATCCAAATGTGATTTCTGGGAAAGAAGTGTACAGTTCTTGGGGCATGTGATTTCCTGAGAGGGTGTATCGGTCGATTCGACTAAGATTGAGGCGGTTATGGCTTGGGAAAGGCCTCATTCGGTAACAGAGATTAGGAGTTTCCTCGGATTGGCTGGGTACTATCGGCGTTTCATTGAAGGATTTTCTCGGATAGCGCTTCCTTTGACTCGGTTGACGAGAAAGGAGAGTCCATTTGTATGGTCGGAAGAGTGCGAATTGAGTTTCCAGACTCTTAAGCGGTGTTTGACGACTGCCCCTATGCTTGCACTGCCTGACGTGACAAAGGAATTTGTAGTGTATTGCGATGTATCCAAGTTTGGTTTGGGATGTGTGCTGATGCAGGCCGACCGGGTGATTGCCTATGCTTCAAGGCAATTGAGGCCGCATGAACAGAATTATCCGACTCATGACCTTGAGCTTGCAGCAGTGGTATATGCATTGAAGATTTGGCGCCATTATATATATGGGTCTTGCTTTGTGGTATTTAGTGACCACAAGAGTTTGAAGTACTTATTCGACCAAAAGGAACTCAACATGAGGCAAAGGAGATAGGTGGAGTACCTAAAGGATTACGATTTTGATTTGAGGTACCACCCGGGCAAAGCAAATATTGTTGCCAATGCGCTGAGTAGAAAAGTATTGCACGCAGCTTTCTTGATGGGCAAAGAGCAAGAATTGTTGAAGAGCTTTCGGGATATGAACATTGGAGTTGTTATGAACGCTCCAAACCGAATGACAGTCGGAATGCTGAAGATCTCTAACGAATTTCTGGAATCTTTAGCTGTGGCCCAAAAGGATGACGAAGAGTTGCTGGAACTGCTTGACACTCAAGCAAGAGGCAAGGACATGGAATTAACTCAAGGAAAGGATAGAATTTTCAGATTCCGAGACCGAGTGGTGGTGCCTGCAAACGGTGATTTCAGGAAAGCCGTGCTGACTGAAGCACACAGGAGTTCTTTAAGTATTCATCCCGGTGTTACAAAGATGTATCATGATTTGAAGAAGGAATTCTGGTGGCCGGAAATGAAGAAAGCAATAACCGAGTATGTGAAGTCGTGTGTGATATGCCAAAAATGCAAGGTTAAACATCAAAGACCCCCAGGTTTACTTCAACCTCTGGAGATTCTGATTTGGAAGTGGGAAAGTATTACCATGGATTTCGTATCCGGGTTACCTCGTACCCAATCCGGGTGTAATGCAATTTGGGTGATTGTAGACCGATTGACCAAGAGTGCTCATTTCTTAGCCATGAACATGAAATGGTCATTGGACCGACTGGCTAGACTGTACATTACTCAGATTGTATGATTGCATGGTGTACCCTCGAGTATTATTTCTGATCGGGATCCTCGTTTTACTTCTAGATTTTGGGGAAGTCTGCAACAAGAATTGGGTACTGAACTAAGACTGAGTTCAGCTTATCATCCGCAGACTGATGGACAGTCGGAACGGACTATACAGACCTTAGAGGATATGCTGAGAGCCTGTGTATTGGAGCAGGGTGGCTCATGGGAAAGATATTTACCCTTGGCGGAGTTTGCATACAACAACAGCTATCATAGTAGCATTAGAATGGCTCCGTATGAAGCTCTTTATGGTCGGAGGTGTCAAACACCATTGTGTTGGAATGAAAATGGCGATGCCATTCATTTGGGGCCCGAGTTAATCCAGGAAATGAATGAACAGGTTGCTCTAATCCGAGAAAAAATGAAGATTGCCCAAGACTGACAGAAGAGTTACTATGACAATTGGCATAGACCACTTGAGTTTCAGGTGGGTGACTGGGTATTTCTGAAGGTTTCACCGACTAAAGGTGTAGGTCGGATATTGAAAAGCCACAAGCTTAATCCGAGATACATTGGACCGTATCAAATTTTGGAGAGAATCAGTGATGTTGCTTACCGACTGGATCTTCCCTAGTCGTTGACTAACATCCATAATGTGTTTCATGTGTCACAACTCCGAGCGTACATCCCGTGTGACTCTATGATTGTGTCGAGTGACTCTATCGAACTGAAGGAGGACCTGACGGTGGAAGTTACACCGATCAGTATTGAGGAGTATCAGACCAAATGACTAAATAAGGAGGTTCCATTGGTAAAGGTGAAGTGGCAGAATTTGAATGGGGTAACCTACAGGTGGGAATTGGAATCGGACATGAGAAGGGTGTACCCCAATCTTTTTCAATAAGAGCGTTGATTTCGGGGACGAAATCCCTTTTTAGGGGGGTGGATGTAACATCCCGGATATTTATGAAAAAATTTTGTGTAGTGGAAAATATTAAAAATTGTTTTAAGGATTTATTTGATATTTTTATGAATTATTGGTTAATTATAAAAGGTGATTAGAAGAAGAGAAAAGTTTAATTAAAGTTTTAATGGAATTGTAAAGGAAATAGAGAAGTGACCGGTTGAGGAAGTAACCAGTTGAAAGTGACTGGTTGGAGAGGTAACCGGTTGCCATGAGTTTTAAATAAAGGTTTCTTTCTCTTTCCTCAATCATTTACACAATCATTCACTCTTTCACGTGAATCTCTTTCTTCTTCATCTATTACTTTTCTTCTTCTTCTTCCTCCATCGCTGCGAGCTTTATGCTCTGAAGAGAGGTCCATTTTTGCATCAAAACCTTGAAATAATTACAGTTCCGTGACAGTGGTTTCAAGGTGAATTCCGTTTCAGTAATGGATTTATTTCCGATCGGTCATTATTTTGAATATGCTTTTATTATTTTGAATGTAATTAAGAAAAGTAAATATTATTTCATATTAAGACCAAGTTAATTTTTATTTAACGTGAAAAATTATTACGAAAAATGATTAAACGGTTGTAATTAAATGGAAAAATGACGCGGGTCATCACAGTTGCAGGGTAGATCTTGCAGAAAGACGCCACCTTGGAACACTCCCCCTCTGATTATTCTCTGTTTTTTGGTTCTTGGGTTTTCTCTATTTTTTGCTTTGATTTTTATGGTGGTTTTATGGTTTTTGGGGTGGTGGGTGTGTTGTCATTGCAAGAGGGTGTGGGTGATGGTTTGAACCAGGTGAGGCTGAGGGGAGGTGAAGGGTGTGGTAAAGAAGAGATGGATGCTGATGAGCGATGGATGGTGGGGGTGGCCGTGGGGAGGGGCTGTTGAAGGGTGGTGGTGGGAAGGGTGGGGGGTTGAGGTTATGGGTTTGGTGGTGGGGGTGAGGGTGGGGTAGCCGTGGGGAAGGGCTTTTGAGGGATGGTGGTTGGGAGAGTGGAGGGTGGGTTTGTTTGGGCTTGGTTTTCCGGTGTGGCTGTGTAGGGGGCCGTGGTGGTGGGGTGCTGTAGTGGTGAAACCGTGGGTGAAAGGGGTTGTGTAAGGGATGATGAACCATGGGTGAATTTTTTGGTTTGGGTGTATAGTAAAAACTTTTTTTTAGAAATTTTTTAAATTCCAAAATCAGATTTTAATTTAGTTATGAGTTTTTGAATTTTATTGTAATGTAAAAATTTATGATAATAGCATGTTAATTTTTTGTTAAAGTTATTTATATTTATTAATAATACAATTAATTTAAGTCATTACCAAAAATAAATATGCTAATGCAAGACTATATTTTACACCACAAAAGCTTACCTATTTGCTCAGTATTAAATCTGGACAGCAGAGGACATCTCTAGAAACCTAGTTGTGCATTATTTAATTTAGCATGGTTTCTAATCATTTTTAAAATTACAGACTAAATTTATATTTTAAAATTTCAGATATTAAAATATATGACTTATATATAATCTATTTTTTAAAAAAATAATCTATTTTTTAAAAAAATAATCTAATTTTTTAAAAATACATTCTAATTATATATAATATCATCTAATTTGTTAAAAAATAACTTTATTTGTTTAAAAAATAATAGGGTATTCTTTACAAAAATTTCTATTTTGTTAAAAAAAATAATTCAATTATACATAATATTATATATATATATATATATACAAATTTTGATATCATATCTATTTATATTATTAATATATATACATATTCAACATATTATTTACTAATACCATTTTTGGTGATTTCTCATCAAACCACTATTTACCCAACCCAACTTTTTCTCCAACCAAACACAATCACTACTTCTCAACTCACTTTTACCCAACCTAACCTTATCAATAACCAAACACAACTCCGTCTACAAAACCCCAGTTTTCTCAACTTCAGTTTACAAAACCCTAGTTTTCTCAACCAAGCTACCCCAACGGGTAACCAAACGAACCCTAAATTGGTTAGTTAACTTGAGCCAATCACTCGGATTGAGAGCCAAATCCATTTCAATCAATTGTGTGAAATATATTAAGAAAATGAGAAAAATGATAGTATGAGAAGACATATCTTTACCTTTTTAAAATTGTATATTTTTTAGTTATTTTATATATGAAATTTATTGAATGCCTAAATTCATGTTTAAACATAAATATGTCTTTCTAATCTGTTAGAAAAATGTTTTCCACATCTGGCTTTCTATTCGGGACCAATATTATATGTGTTAGGAAATTAGATCCATTTTTTAAAGAATTTTTCTTAAAAGTATAGAAATAATAATGTGAAAGAACATAATTAACACACAATAACTTATCGTGAAAAACTTCAAAACTAAAAAAAAAATCACAATCGTTATCAAAATTGACAACCGGATAATAACATTATGTGAATAATTTATACATCACATAAATCTACTCTCATATACCCTTTTAGCCCCCAAGTACACCTACACTTTCTTTAAAACTCTCATTTCACAACACTCTAATACAAGAGTATTACAATAAAAAGAAACTTAAAATGTTTCCAGGTATTTTCATTGGTGTTCAAGACACCCAGTAATAATTATGTATATTTCTACGCTTATACATTAATTACAAGAGGTTTTAAAACCTATATATAACATAAACCTTTTTAGCTCTTTACGATTCCATACAATGGGTCTGTTTATTTAAGCTTATTTTTTTAAAAAAAACTTCTTTTTATAAGTATTTTTTAATAAACAGATCAGAATTGCTTCTAAAAATAAGTTGAAATTAACTTATTTTTAACTTAAGCTTATTTTTAAAACTTTAAACAAATACATCAAAATTTAAAATAAATATTTTTATTAAATAAAAAATACGTATCTCCTAAAATAAATTTAAACAAAAAAACCCAATATAAAAGTTTTTTAATCAACCAAATTTAACAATGTGAATTTTAATGGCCCACAACAAGCCATCCAAAAAAAAGGATGACCCATTATTTGAGCAATCTTTATTACATTGATAACATTCATGATGTGATGATTATGATCATGACGGTGACCCTTTTTTATAGAGTAAACACCCCAGTTAGTCCCTGACTCCAACAAAGTCGGACATTTAGGTCCTCCAGTTAGTAAGTGAGTCCCGTTAGTCCTCCACTTCCATCAACGTCGGACCAATAGATCCCTGCCGTTAGTGAAGTGCAAACGTCTGTGAGTTTCAGCTGACGTGGATCGTTAACTGCCAACAGGGATACCACGTCTTCAATGAAACGACGTCGTTTCACTCTTATTAAACAAAACAAGAATAACGTCGTTTTGATTTCTGAAATTAGGGGTAAGTTCGTTTAGTGTTCATTCTTTTAGGGTTCAATTTTGCTATCGTCTTTCACTCTTCGATCTGTTTCCAAAGGCGTGGCACTCTGCGTTTGCAAAGACCTCGTTTCCAAAGGCGTGGACATCGGTGATGGGAGACCCTAACCAGGTTAGTAATCGGTTGTTGGTGTTCATGTGTTTTCTCATGTTCTTCGAGTGGGAATGACTATTTCTGAGTGTCGTCTTGGGGGTTTAGGGTACTGTACTTGGGGGTTAGGGTTTTGGTAACCGGGTTCGCTTATCACGGGCAAGGGATGGTAATTGAGGGTTAGGGTTCTATAATGGGGGTGAGGGTTCTGTAATTGGGGGTTAGAGTATAGGTTCGTGGGGGTTAGAGTGTATAATTTTATAATGCTGTATTTATTTGGATTGCATGTTTGTGTTCATTTGTTAGTTTCCCTGTATCTTGATAAGTTTAGTATGAAATATGGATTGCCTGTTGGTTTGCCTGTATGCATGTGAATTGTAACAATGTTGTATTTATGTTGTTTTGTTAATTGGTTTGTCTGGATATATGTATTGTCTTTATTTATGTTGCTTCTGGATATGGTATTTCTGATAATAATGTCATGTATTGGGATGGACATTTAGGAAATTCGGATTAGGCTTCATATAGGGGGCAGATTTGTGGTTGACTCATATGGCAGAGAAGAGTACAGTTTGGGTAAAGTTGAAGAGTGGGATGAACTAGACCCTGATTACCTAGATTATTTTGCATTTGTGAGGTTTGCGGAAAACCGTGGGTTCTATAGGTTGATTAATATATTTTGGCATGACCCTAAGTGTGATTTAAATGAAGGGTTAAGTGTATTAAAGTGTGACAGTGATATATTAAAGATGGTTACCTGTGCAAGGCAGAATGAAGGCTGTATCGATGTGTATTTTCAACATCCTGATGATGAGTGTTTAGGGAAAGATGTGGATGGAGCGAGTCATACTGAAACTAGTAATGTCAAGGTTTTTGTTAGGGTGGAAGAAGAATCTATGACTAATGAGGGTGGTGATAAGGAGACTGTCATGGATGTAGGGGAGAGTTGTGGGACAAGTGAAAGTGAAGGGTGCAGTTCTGAGGGAGGTGAAGATGAAAATCTAGAAGAGGGTGGTGAAGATGAAAATCTAGAAGAGGGTGGCAGAAAGAGGAAAGGAGGTCAGAAAAAGGATGAGAGTAAGGATAAGAAAAAACAGAAAAAGAGGTTACAAGAGACCAGGAGGTCAGCCATTCCCACTGTGTTTGAGACAGACTCAGAGGAAGAAAATAGAGAGGGCAATAGGGCAGGGAATGCTGCAGATTCTGATGACTCTTGGGTTTCAAAAGAATTAAAAACCCCTGAATATTCTGAAGATGAGGGTGGATCAACAGAGGTATATCCTCAGTACAATGAGGCAGCCACATTTGGTCATATAGTCCTAGAGTTGGAGATGGAGTTTAGTTCACTAACAATATTTAAACATGCTGTGAGGGACTATAATATGCATCTGGGCAGGGAGTTTAGATGGGTAAAAAATGACAAACTCAGGGCAAGAGCAAAGTGTAAGGATAAGAATTGTGCATGGGAGATTCTTTGTAGTCTTAATCCAGTTAGGCAATCATACCAGGTGAAGACTTTTAATGATCAGCATTCATGTGTGAGAGTATTCAAAAATTCAGCATGTGATCAACAATGGGTTGTAGGGAAGCTTGTTAAGCATATGAGAAGACACCACAAGATGACACATTCTGGAGTGTATGAGCTGTTCAGGGAAAGGTATAAGGTGAAGCTAGAAGACAAAACAATATATAGGGCAATTAAAAAGTCAAGGGAGGTAATTGAAGGAAGTGAGAAACAGCAGTTTGCTATGCTATGGGACTACTGTGGAGAGCTGATTAAGAGGAACCCTGGATCAACAGTAAAGATGGAGTGTGACCCACAAGCTGAAGGCTCACCAGTGTTCAAGAGGCTGTATATTTGTTTAGAGGGATGTAGAGCTGGTTTCCTACAGAGTAGAAGATCACTGGTGTGCCTTGATGGATGTTTTCTGAAAGGTTATTATAGAGGACAACTTTTGACAGCTGTGGCTCAAGATGCAAACAACCATATTTGGCCTGTTGCCTATGGTGTTTGTCAGGTTGAAAACAAGGAGAACTGGAAGTGGTTTCTTGAGTTGCTGCATACAGATATAGGTGACTACAAGGAGAGGAAACTTACATTCATGAGTGATATGCAGAAGGTATATACACTATTTTTGACAACTGTGTATGTATTTTTTTGGTTTTTTTTCCTTATTTTAACCTTTATGTTGAACTTTCCCTCATTTCCTGCAGGGACTGATACCTGCACTGCAGGAAGTTATGCCTGGTGTGCCACACAGATTTTGTGTGTGGCATCTATGGCAGAACTTTTCTAAACAGTGGAGGGGGAAGGAGCTCAGGGGCCTTTTATGGCAGGCAGCCAGATCAACAACACCAAATGAGTTTGAGAGGCACATGGTGAAAATAAGACATGTGGATGATAAGACATGTGGATGATAAGGCATGGATGATAAGGCATGGTGAAAATAAGACATGGTGAAAATAAGCTGTCTGTTAACTTAGGAACCCAACAGTGCAGTTGCAGGGTATGGCAGCTTACAGGTATGAGTTTGTGTTTGTTGTATACTATTTAAGTTATTAGTGTCTTGTGTTTTTAACAAATTATTTTGGGTTTAATGACAGGTATGCCATGTAAACATGCATGTGCAGCCATTGCACATAAAGGAGAAAGGGCAGAAGATCATTGCCACGTTGGGCTGACCATGGCAGCTTGGCATGCAACCTATGAACACCACATTGAATCAGTCCCAGGTTCAGAATTTTGGGAAAAGACACATTATGTCCCACCAGTGCCACCTACCATACAAAAGACTATAGGGAGACCCAAGAAACAGAGAAGGAAGACAGGTGACAACACAGATGCACATGACAAAAACAACCCAACAAAGAAGATGAAAAGGAAGCTGCAACCTGGGAAATGTAGTGTGTGTGGTCAGGTAGGACACAGGAACATATCATGCCCAAGAGCCACAGAAGCAAGAACAAAGGATCAAGCTCAGAAACCAACTGAGGCGGCCAACCTAAGCAGCCCCCCAGTTCAACAAACCCAGGAAGTGATTGAGTTGGCTGTCTCCCAGCCACTGTCCCAAGCTGAGCATACCACTCCTGTGAGGAGAAGTCCCAGGTTGGCCGCACCTGCCACATCTCCACAACCTGCCACAACCACAACCTCACCACCCAACAGACTCCATAATTTGAGAAGAAAGCTACCTATCAAGAAACCATCACAAATAAAATGACTTGTGTATTTATTTTGTAATTGACAATTCAAAGCAGATTGTACTCCTCTTATGTGTTTGTTTGTTTGACAATGCTGAAAGGAGATTGTACTCCTCTAATGTGTTTGTTTAAATGACAATGTTGAATTGACAATTTACTCCTATTATGTGTTTCTTTAATTGACAATATTGAATTGGCATTCTCCATTCCCAATTATCCATCATCCATTTTCCGACTTCAATTTTTTTACACAACAAATTCATCAACCTAGCAGTAAAACTAAGGACCTGTTTCAATTTAGCAAGATCTTATCTATTTCCATTTTGTTTCAATTTAATTACAAAATCTTCCAAGTTATTCCACCATTAAAACTAAAACCAAGTTACCTATTAGTAACAACATGAAAAGGAAACAAAAAAAAATTGTTACATTAAACATAACCATTTTATAACATAACCATTACTAACTCACAACCCCATGACAGGTATGCCATGGATCATACATTTTTGTCAATAAACTGCTACCTTCAACTCTCATACTAACAACAAAACAACTTTGTAATTACAACTTCATGATCATAACCAACAACCATATTAGAAAGAACAACAATACAGCACTTAGACTAATCAAAATCATCTTCAGCTTTCGCAGTTCTTGCTGGGTTTCCAAGCCTCCTTTCACCAAGGATTCCATGTACATATGCCATTTACCTTCTTCATTCCGTATAATTTGGGTCATGGCTTCACAGATATCCCTTTGCAAATCAGATTTATGCCCTGTAATAACAGACTCCATCTCTGTCAACTTACAAATCAACACATTCCTCCATTCTTCCTCATGAATAAGTAAATCCCCATCTTGGACCCAAGAAAAGAAATCACATTGGGCTCCTCGAAGTCGTGCGCATGTCCAAAACTGGCGGTTGGGGTTACTCACTGTGTGAGACACACGTCGGGCTGGTGGTTCGCCACAACGGCAACGAAGCCAGCGTCGAGATTGGCCTGAAGATGAGGAGGACGATCCCTGACTCCTACCTTCCATGATGCGTTTGATTTCAACCACCACAAACAAAATGTCGAACGAGTAGAAGAAGGAGGAGAAGGAGGAGAACAAGAACCCCAACGGCAACGAGAAGATGAAGAAGGAAATAGGGTTTCTCCAAAACGGTGTCGTATTGTGCTCCCATTATGAGTTGGCTTTCGAGAGTGAAACGACGTCGTTTCATTGAAGACGTGGTATCCCTGTTGGCAGTTAACGATCCACGTCAGCTGAAACTCACAGACGTTTGCACTTCACTAACGGCAGGGATCTATTGGTCCGACGTTGATGGAAGTGGAGGACTAACGGGACTCACTTACTAACTGGAGGACCTAAATGTCCGACTTTGTTGGAGTCAGGGACTAACTGGGGTGTTTACTCCTTTTTTATATTAGTATATTGACATTTTCGTTTTTAATAATTAAAGTTGGCTAACCATATTCTCTGTCTTCATCATATGGTAGCTTACCAAGTTTGAATCACAATTTGAGTAAATTTTATTGGTAATTTGGTATGGATAGCCTTTGCTTACGGATGCCAATGCTTGATTCAACTTTAATATTTAATTAGCAAATTTTATTATTTATTATCTGATTTTTTACATTTATATAGAAAGTATAAAAACTAAAAAATAGTAAATATTAGATATCTTATAACTAAATAGTATAATTCACTCTTTTTTTCATATATCTTATTTGAACACGTGATGCAAATAAGTTTATTTTATCAATTGGTATTGATTTAGATATTGTTAGTCGTCATATTAGCAAAACATAAGGGGTCTACACATGTTAGGCCGGGGTATATTGATCACTATACTGATGTTATACAACTCCATAAGAAGCATACATATCGCACCAACATCAATAAACACCATCAAGCCTATTTTAGACACTTGGATCATTACTAACATGATCCTGTTAAATAAGGAAAAACTATCACAACAATCATTGGTTTAGCATCGAGAAAACTTTAAGAGACTCACTCTTTTAATCTCTTGATAACTCTTTATGAGAGTCTACATAATATATACCTTGAGATTTTTCAAAAGAGGAAAAATCAGGTTTGTCTTGCTAAAATTATAATGTATTTTTTAATCAAGTAAACCATTTTCATTAATTAATAAAGTTTGTTTTCTTTTACACTTTTTTAAGTTTATGATTTTTATATTCCACTCTTATTAATCCCCTTGCTAGTTATTTCCGGTTGGAACTATGGTTGAAATTCGTCTATATTATTCTATGTGATTCCTCATCCGTTGATCTTCTGTGCAGTTTTCTATCCGAAATTTGCATGTCAACATGGACATGGTCCCTCCCAATTCTACACTCTTCTATATGACCACCTTTAATAATTAAGTCTAAGTGGTAGTTAAAATAATTTTTATAAAATATTATATGTGACTGCATTAAAAAGTATACCATATTAAATCTTTAAAACTATCTATATCATTCATAATTTTAAACAATTAATAGTAGTTTCCTTTCTAAGAAAAACATTATATTTTTAAGGATTTTATTAACCTAAAACTGAGTTTAAATCACTAAAAATAATTTTTAATCAAAATGAATATAATCATCCTGTCATAAAATTAAAAGTAAAATAAGTATATTTATTTCATAATATTAAATCACTATTTTAAGTGACTTAAAAACAAAAACTTAAAACTTGTTTGGTGGAACCTCAACAGAGGTCAACGGAAAAAATCTCCGTTAGCTGGGAAGCAAGAGGGAGATGTTTTTTGGGAACGGAGGCCAACAGAGAAAAACATGCGAACCAAACATGTTTTTATACTTTTAACGTTTTCTTTAAAACGTTACAAAAAGAGTTTGGTATCTATCGTCTACCGTCTAATATTTAATTATGACACAAAGTTTGAGAGTTAATTAATTAATCACATGAAATTGAACTCGGCTATATATCCACTCTTAATTGCGCTCCGTTTACGCATTAGCCTCTTGGTAATCTTGCATAATGAAAAATTAAAAAATAATAGAAACTTTCATTTAAATTTATTAATATAGTAACTTTTCCATAATTTTTACGGAGAGTCAAAATTTTCAATATTTTTTTTAATTTTTATCTGGTACGGGTTAAGAAAAGACCTATTATTAATATGATAAACTGAAATACTACATTTGAATGCTTGAAAGATGACTGGGGTTGAGTGAACCATGAACAAGATTAAAATTAATAGCAGTTTCGTGCAGCATTGAATAATTAATAATTTTATATTTTTGAATTTTCTCTTATAAATATCACCGCTGAAACTTTCCTTCTATTGTTGTATAAAAAGTAGAAGTGTCATTTTTAGTAATTTTTAGAATTAAAATTAACAAAATCCTTAATTAAAAACAAAATTATAATAAATGTAGTCATTTATAATAATAAAATTATTACTATTAATGTTTTAAACTCACCTTTAATGATGTGATTAACAAAAATTTTAATTAATTATAATTTGTCATAATTTTAATTTTTAAAATATCCTTAATAAAATATAATTAATACTCTATTTATTTCATAATATAAAGTACAAAAATTTGAATAATTTTGTTTCAAAATATAGAAAAAATATTGACTATTTTATGATGTATTAAATAAACAATTTCTTTTATACCCATAATTTATTATAAACTTTAATTTATTAAACAAATATTTACTTCTATAAATAAATATTTCAATCATTTAATATTATCCATATATTTTTAAAAAATAACTATATAATATGTGAAATAAAATAAATACTTCTTAATGATTTTGTTTAACTTTACCTTATATTTATATTATGACGCTAGGATTACATGGTAACAAAGTTACATTTGGTTAAACTCTTCATTAATTCAATACCATTAGGTTAGAGAATTTGTGTGATTTTTAATGATTTCATGTGAACCTAGTAAATCAAATGAAAAAAATCTTTGATTCGTTATAATTAAAAGTAGTTATCATTTAGTTCATACATATTGTTAATTATACCTTTGGTACTAATTACACAATTTTGACTAATTTGTTGGCTTTCTTAATGAATCTTATACTCTGTATGACTTTTTAATTATGTCATTCAAAATAGTAATCTTTTTTTATTCTTATCTAACTGGTTGAATTTGAATTAGTCAGTCTCGTCAAGCATTATAAATTATGTTTTATGAACAATATTTTCATTATTTGTATGACTTTTTCGACATTGAGCGTTATTAAATGCCATTATTAAAATTCAGCCAATAATAAATTGAAATTAAACCAAACATTTAAATTTGATTCTTCATACACCGTATCAAATTATTACTATAGTTAATTGACTTGAATTTAGTCAATCTTGAACTGAAATATTTTTATGTTCAAATTGAGAAAGGTGTGTAAGTGTAACAAAACCTAACTAATCTCATCTATTTATATTTTAAAGAATTTAAATTTGTTTGAAGTTACATATTAGTTGTTTTATAATATTTTGTATAGTTTAAATACATGTTGAGTTATTTTAACTATTGTTAATTAGTTTTGAAATGAAAATTTTAATATAGTATTAAAAATCAAAATATTCTTTTTGGTTTATATGAGTTGAAACATGTTTGAAGTCGACATCATGTTAACTTGAATTGGATTTCCAATTTTTAAGTATTTTTTTGGCTAGCATATTTAAGTAATTTTTGTTATAATAAGTCTAACGTAAATTTTAATAAAAATTCTCAAAATTTGAAGTTACACAGTAAAAAAGCACTTAACATATTGGTTTCAATTCAATCTCAAAGTTGGACCCTGAAAATAAAATAAAATAAGAAAGTGAAAACCAAGAAAAAAATTCCCTATAAAAAAAACCAATGATATGGAAGCGAGTGGGAAGAGAAGTAGTAGCAGACCAGACATTATAAAATGGAAAGAAACTATTGATTGACTACGTTGCCTTCCTACGACCCTTTCTACTTCTACCAAAACTCTCTTCTTCTTCTTTCATCATTATCATTATATATTCACACACCAAAAAGTCACATTCCTTCATACAACAATCCAGAGAGAAAGATTGTGTGTGTTGGTGACCATGGCTGGTTTGCAAAGATCTGAAGTATCTTTCAGAAGACAAGGTTCTTCGGGGCTTGTTTGGGATGACAGATTATTATCAGGGGAATTGAACAAACTCAACAAAGAAGAAGACCAGCAACAAAAGGGTGAAATTAAAGACCTTAAACCAATCAACACCGTCCAGAGAAGCCGCTCCACCGGTGGCTACCGCACCGGAAAAGTCTCACCGGCGATCGAGCCTCCATCTCCCAAGCTATCTGCATGCGGCTTCTGCGCCGCCTTTGGAAAAACAGGGCACAAGGGTCAACGCTCCAAACACCGATCCAGGTAGATTAATAACTATATATTTGGTATCCATCGGTAGAAACAAAGTTTAAAAATCATCTTCTCACACATGTCATTTAAAGTGCCATTTAATTTTGTTTACTAAACAGATAAAAAAAACTATGTTTCAGTAACTGAGTCTAGAATCTGAGAACCAAATTAAAGTGGAGTATTTTTTTTTGGTTCTTAATTAGATTGGTTAGAAACAATGTTTTGAACTGTTACTTAGCATAATTAAAATGTATTTCGAATGACATGTTATACGATGAAACTTTGTTTGTATAACTAGATTATCAAATAATCATTATTGTATTGTATGGCCTTTTCCGGTGGCCGGAATCGGTATGTACGGTTCTAAACGGGTAATTGATGTATTTGTTTATTGTGAAGTGTTGTATAAGAAGAGGGTAGGATGGGAAAAAAACAGAACGGTCAAAAAACTCTGTTTCTCTGTGTCTGTGAATTGTCTTGTGGATGTGATTATGTGTATATTTGTTTGGTCCATGAAATTTTGATCTATGTATGTACAAAACAAATCTCAGAATGGGATTTTTTTTTTATAATTTTCTTTCACATGATGATGCTTTTGCTGGCTTTGGACGGCTGCAAAATATACTATTACAAGGTTATGTACTTGAACGTGATCAAGCACCGTCTTTTTAATTTTTTTTTTCCTTGTTAAATAGTATAAGAGTAAATTAAATTAATGAAGTATTGTATATTGTATATGTGATGATACTTTATGAAGAGATTTAATTTGAAGCATGTGTTTCTGAACGGAGATGACAGCTGTGCAAGGGCATTGAAGAAAGTGTCATTAGAAAATCATTCCTATCTTCTCACTGCATGCAATTGCAAATGCAAACCGCGTATGACGATGATTTGATTGATTGATTGAGAGAGAGAGAGAGAGAGAGAGAGACGTAATTTAGAGATTAATGAGAATCACCCCAGACTTTAACCCTTGTTATGTGTTTGTTTTTAATGTAACTCAGTATTTGGAAATACTCTCTCCATGCTTTTGTTTCTTGAAAAAACTTAAGTGAGTTAAATGTTAATGATTTGCTAGGATCGAAGACATATTTGAAATCTTCACAATGTTATTCCTTAAAATTTTATAGATCGAGTATTTTTAGTTACCCACATTAGTCTCAACTATTGTAAAACTCATTCTTTTAATTCTTTAATGTTTACCATCATTTCACACTTAAACAAGGCTAAGTTAAATTCCGTTTTATAAAATCATTAACTAAATTAAAATTAATAAAATATTAAGAATTAAAATGGAAGATTAATACAGTATCAAATATTAATTTAAGAATTTACTATACTAAATGCTCCCAAAGTAATTAATTTATCTAGTAAGAAAATCATGGATCAAATAATATGTATACGGAAAATGATCCGTTGAGAGAGATAAAACTGTGATTATAGCATATTTAAAAAAGGTTTCGTGACTGTGCTATGATTGATAATTTGATTCAGTAATTATTGTTATCTTTGAACTTCAATCCTCTTTACTAAAGATGGTTATTCCCTTCTTTCGTATTTATTCATGTATAAGTTTCAATTGGTGACATTAAGGATGTGTTTGATTTTTTAATTTGATTAATTAAATTTTAGTTTCACTAACTTAAAATTTTTTTTACCGAATTGATTGGAAAGGAATTTGGTTTTTTAATATACGTCAATTGGATAAAATAATCTTTATATAGAAATACCGAATTGATTGGAAAGTTGAAAAAAGGAATTTGGTTTTCCATTTCCTTTTTCTTAAGAACAAGTAGTGATCCACCCACACGCACATATGACGTGCTTCTTTGATCATCCTTGTCAAACATTCCCACTAAACATTATGTTTTCCAATAATTACACTTTCAAGTTTATCTCTTTCCTTATCTTCATTCTACCTTTTTATGTTTTTTCTTTAATATTCCTATCCAAATTCAAATCAGACAAAAACATTATAAACAACAAATTAACTCACATTTACATTATCTAACATTCAAACTTAGAATATTTGTTTGTGACTTTTGGACACGCGTGTATAACTTGTGTGAATATTCCATATTTTCAAATCGTTTTAGGTACGACGAGTATAAGAATGTTGATAAAATAAATAACTATGTTTTCATTTTTAAAGGAGTTTAAAAATTTAGAAAACATTTTTTATATTATTTAAAATCTAAAAATTAAAGATTAAAACTAATTCTCATATTTGTAATTAAACAATTACAGTATAGTAATAATTTAATTTTAATTTAACTCTTCATTAATAATAGAAAGAAATAACAAAATAATCTCATACTAGTAATTTTAAAAGAAAAAAGTAATGTTAAAAAATTCAAAATTTCAATGGTCCCAGACTTTGAATTTGACAAGAATTTTAAACATTTGGTGAGAATTTTCATTTATAAGCATAATAATTTCTAAAATGAAACATTTTTTAATTATAGGGATATACACATAGCTTTCCTTTCTCAGGTGCTAGTGAAATTAATGATTTTATTCTTACCAAATTTACATGATAATATGGTTTAGTTGCCTTTTTATTTGGGTTATAGATGGAGTAAGGGATGTTTGATTAGGGTTAGGCAAGAAAAGAACGTGATCCACACACATTTGCCGCCAAATTGGACCATGAAACCATACATTTATATTCTGATCTGATTTGTTACTTCTTTATATGTTACTAGGGAACACGTGGAAATTTTGACCCACTTAATAATTATTCTTATATCCACCCATATTCTATCCTGTTTTGGTCAAAAAATGTTATATATTAGTGCTATGATTTTAAATTTTGCATATTTTAGTCCCTTTAAAATATTATTTTTTAAGATCTATTAGTGTAATTAACATTTTCTTATTTACATAGATTAATAAATTATTAAATGTATAGTTATTTGAGTTGATATGAATTAAAAAATTTTATTTAACTCTATTGTTTTATTAGTAATAAATAATGTTTAATTTTTCAAATTTTATTCATTGGTCAAATAAAAAATAATAGAAAGAATATATTAATTATGAAAGAATACAATTAAAAAATATAAATTAATTTTGTCTTGAATTTAAATAACATTAATTTTAGAAGGGAATCCACTAAAAATCTTATGTTTTCCCAAATCATTGCAAACGCACAGAACAATACAAAACGAAAATAGGACCTTAAAGTTTGAGACTTGTGGGGAGAGTTTTGAAGCATTAATTGGTTACTTACATAAATTAATTAAGGCTTTCTAAGCCTTTGACCAGGTGTACTTATGTAAAAGCAGGCGAGAAGAACAGTGTTTAATTCTAGCAAAATTTGCAGCATAGACATGTGTCAAAGCATGTTCATATAGATTGAAAATTACGTGTGTTTGAAATTAGTTATGGGAATAATTAAATGAGTAACATTAATTTTATAATCTTTAGATTAATATTGAATAATGATTTTTTATAAACAAGGTAAAAAATTAAATGGTATAACAAGTAGTTAAACCTAGATGCACGTTTGAGAGCTGATTACGGATTAAAAATTGGTGTCCACCTTCAAATTTTGTTCAAGTCCTACTCCTACAACTTTTGATTTAAGCAAATTTTGTTCAAGTCAATCTCCTACAACTTTTAATCTTGGCGTCTTCAACAGTTACAAAAAATGATCTTTTGATCTTGACATGTCTTCGACGGTTACCAAAGTAGTCTTCGATCTTAACACGTCTTCGATGGTTACAAAATATACTTCTGATTTTGACACGTCATTTGCAGTTACAAAAGACACTTCTGATCTTGACATGTACAAAACCTGCCAACTTTGTTGCTCGAAACTCTTACTTTACTCTTTTATTCAAAGAGCTTTTGTTACACTAGTGAATTTTTGACTAAGTTATCCTTTTGAGATTCTCTTTTTATAAAGCTTTCAAGAACTTTGTCTCAGGAAGTTCTTCACATCAAATTATTTCAAACATTGCTTTCTTGAGAGTATTTTGTACATTATTTCGAGAAAAAAAAGTTTCGAGTAATATTTACTAGAAAAGCTTTTATAAGTTTCTCGAAAGATGTCCCGTGACAACTTCTCGATACACTTTTATGATTTATCTCAGAAAGGTTTCGAGCAATGCTTTTTTCGAAAATGAGTCTCAAAAACACCTTCTGAGAGAAAGCCTCGAGCAATGCTTTCTCGAAGAGGATTTCGAGCAATGCTTTCTCGGAGAAGATTTCAAGCTATGCTTTCTCAGAGAAGATTTCGAGCAATGCTTTCTCGAAAAAAGATCTCGAGCAACATCTTTTCGAATACGTCTCTTTTATTTTAAAATAAAGGTTTCAATATGACTTCTCGAAAGGATCTTTGTGATTTGTTCTTAAAATCCTTTTTGCGAAAATATGTTTCGCAAATCACTTTATCGAAAAGTCTCGAGCAACACTTTTCTCGAAAAGATGACTTAGCAAATATATATATTTTAAGAAATATATTTCATGATGACTTCTCAAAAGACTTCTCTGGTTATTATCTTGAATTTTTCGTGGAAGTATATTTCGAGAAAATCTTAACTTGATATATTTTAGCTTTTAAAAAGGGATATTGGGCTTATATATATCTCCGAAATATACCTTTTGAGAATTCAAGATTTTCTCGAATATAATTTTGAGATTTGTGGTATAACAGATTCCCCCAAAATGTTGTTACTCGAAAAGCTTTGGACAAAACGGAAAGAGAAACAAGATTTTTTCATTTAAATTTCAAATTTCAAATTATACCAGAAATCTTTATCGTGTATAACACATTATCTCCAAGGGTCATATCTTTTCAAATTTCAATATTTGAATGGTTTTGTAATTTCCAAGATAACCATACCCCTTCATCTTCCTTTAATACCTGCTCTTTACAAATAGAGACTGATTTAACACAAAGGTCATATCACCTTGGTCTAAACAATAAGATAAAACCCTTTTATTCTCCCTTTCACCATATTTGATGTAACACCCCTATTTTTATTTTTATATTAAAATTTTGAAGGAATTAAATTATGGTTCTTTAGAACTTTTTAATCTACGTATTATTTATGATTTTTTGGAATTTTTTGGAATTTTGGAATTTTTTTAATAAAAATAATATTTTTTAAATAATTTTAAATTCATATAAGTGACTTAAATTAAAAATATTTATAAGAAAGTGAATTTAAATTATAAGAAAATTTTCTAAAAATCTGTTTCAAGTAGACTTATCTAAAAATTATCGGTTTGAGAAAAATCTTGATTTTTTCCAATCGTTAAAAAATTGGAAACGTATCAATAAATTTTTATTAACGGAAAATTTTAGATTTTTAAAATTTCAGCTTTATATTACTTATTATAAAATTAGTGAGGACTGATATAATATCGCTAAATTTCAAAAAGGACTCATTTTGAATATTTAAAATATACCGAGTGAAAGGTTACTATTTGGCTTAATAATTCTGCCGACAGTTACTATGCAAAACACTGTGCATGTACGAAGTTTTCAAAGAATGCATAGTAACCTGGAATAAAAAATTCAAAAATGCATAGTACTTTTATATTAAAATAATGGAATGCATAGTAAAATTTTTTCCTATAAATACCGAAGGATTTCTTCTTTAGAATTCACAATTTCAGATTAAGTTTTCTTAATACAGTAGTGCTAGTAAGATAGTGGTGAAAGTGAGAGAGAGAAGAAAAGTTTTTTGGAGAGAAGGTTCTGCCAAAATCCTAAGGTAAGAATACTTCTCTTTTATATTTTTTTAGATTATTTTTATATCGTTTTTAGAAATCTGTTATTATACTGAAAATAATATTATTTTAAGTTACTATTCTGTATAGTAAACACTATTTCAATAGTAAATTACTATTTCAATAGTAAATTACTATTCAAATAGTAAATTACTATTTACTGTTACTATTTACCATTACTATTTACATTTTACTATTTACTGTTACTATTTACGTTTTACTATTTACTGTTACTATTCAAGTTTTACTATTTACTGTTACTATTCACGATTTACTATTCACTATTCACTATTCACTATTCACTATTCAAAATTTACCATTTCTGTTTTAAGTAGTAATCTTAATCTTCGTCTTATGCTTATACTGAAATAAAATTGATATTAATATTTCTAGAAATCGGAGGCGCAAAGCAAATCTCTTTTTGGTAACGACTCAAGGTAAGGGGGAGTGAGATAAGAAGTATAATACGAAAAGACATAAGAATAATGGGAGGAGTCCCCTACTCCTTTTAAATTTAATAATATTATTATTTTAAAATATTAACTTTTTAACTTAAAATTTTTAATAAATTTTTAATTAAATATCCAGTTTAACTAACTCTAACATACCTATGCAATGACTTGGACCATTATGACCTATATGGACTGGACTATACCTATGCAAGGACTAGGACCATTATGACCCATATGGACTGAACTATACCTATGCAAGGACTGGATTATATGGACTTACATATACCTATGCGAGGAATTGACCAAAAGGACTAAAATTGACTATATTAATAATCATTAAATTTTGTATTATGATATTTAATTGATTTGATTATGATTTGATTATGATTGATTGATTGATGATATTTAGTTATGATTGATATTGTTTGATTTTGATTGATGATATTGTAATGTGGAGTTTGAGCATATAGCGAGCATGACGAAAAGCTAAAATTCAGTAAGAATTTCTTACCTTACTCTTTAAATTTTATTATCTTTTAATTCTTCTTAGAAATTATTTTTATTAACTTTATTTTCAATATTTAGAATAAAAAAAATTAGTATTTATTTTAGAAAGAAAATATTTTATGAGAATTTATTTAATTAAATCTTGAGTTAAAGAAAAATTTTGTAATTTTAAGTATTTTTGGTTAATAATTATTCTCTTTTAATAAAACAAAATTTTTTGAAAAGAAAATTATTTTATTTTTTCCAACTTAATAACTAAATATATTTGGAAATAATTGAGATTCCTAAATTTGATTTTGTTAAAATTTAATTTGAGAAAGATTATGTAAAATTTTATATGATAAAGTTTTTAGGTATTTAAGGCTTAGAAACTCAATTTCAGTGAGAATTGAAAACTGTACCAAATTTATTTCTGTGGGACAGAAATTTAGAGAATTGAGAAAATGTACAGTTTATTGAAATGATATTGTAAACCTTTAAGGTATTTAATAATTGAGTTTCTAAAAGCCTTAACCAACTCAATACGCGAGTAGTTCATGCATCATGAATCATTAAAGTGAAATAAAATGATATTGTCTGGGGACGGATTATAGAAACCGAGGATACATTAGAGGAGGCTTAATTACAAGCCTTGGGATGAGAGGGTGTGAAAGGGTGCTTCAGGGGACCTGGGGTAGCTCCCTAGTGTCGGGTACTTTCACAATAAAAACTTTCTCAATCTGACTAGTCTCTAAGTGTTTCCATGCCAGTTGAGCTATTCATATTATTATTATCCGGACTTATGGAACAGTGTAAACTCCTGGTTGGCCCAGTGCAAATTAAAATTTAAGGGCCCACATATATAAGTAAGTTATGATGAAGATATTGCATAACATTCATGCATTCATAATTGATTGTGTATGTGATTGTGATTGATATTATTATGTATTGGTTGTGAAAACCCTTTGTTGCTTATGTCTTATTCGGAAATATTATATTCTGTTTCTCACTCCTTTCTCCGTGTTTTTGTTTCATATATTCTAAATTGATGGTTCAGAGGGAAGGATCGAAGAATATCAGCAGTAACTATAGCATGTTCTAGAAAGGGAGCTCGGTATGAATACCGTGGTCCAATGAATAAATAATGTTAATTAGTAACTGCTTCTGGGCCATGGAGTTTCCTCTCTTTCTTATAATGTTTAATGTTTATTTTCTTCGGATGAATGTACAAATACTTTATAAAGTTTTTAATAATATTTGTGAGGTATTTCAGAAATAATGTATATAATTTATTCTGATAGTTTCTTTTTAACAATCATATCTTTAGTAAAAAAAAAATTACGAGTTTTTCTAGAATTTATTAAGGTGTAACAGAGGGTGTTACATTTGAAACTCATGTTTCTTCTTCTCTCTGAGGAGTTCACTGTGACGCTCTGGTTTCTCAAGTAAAGATCCCTTTTTTCTTCTCATCTTTATCTTTCTTCGTTTAAGAAATTATTCTTTTATAAATGTTCTTGTGCTTTTGATTTGAAAAATAAAACCTTTATCAATTTGTTCTACTTTCTTCAGAAAGAAGCCAACTTTCTAAGCTTTTTGTAATTATGTTTGATAAAAATCAAAAGTTTTGCTCAAACTAATACAAAACTTTTTCAAAAGAAATCAGAGATCTAAGCTTTATTGATGCGTGCTTGATAAAAAATAGGATTTTATTCAAGTTTTATAGGAATCAAATATAATCTTGAAACTTGCTCTGATAATAACTTGTTTCCTTTTCCAGTAATTTTTCAAAGGATAATGGCATCTCACACAAAGATCTTTTTTGCCGCCGAGAAAGCACATCTTGTCATGATAGAAGATGAGCCTATCGTCTCAAATCCTAAAGAAGATGAGAAGAAATTTAAAATATGGCTTGATCAAGTGTTTATCCCATTCTATATTCAAGAAAAAACACACGTCTTTATGGGGCCCATTGAGCACCCTCAACATGTCCTTGATGCACCATTTAAGGAATTCTTTCCTTCTACTGAAGAAGAAAATATTTTGGCTTTCAAAGATCTAATTAGAGTCTATTTCATAGAAGGTATATCTAACGTCTTCAGGGGTACTCAACTCTCAAACAAAGATCAATGGCTTTCTTGGGTAAAAAGAGTTGAGAAGGAGAAAGACAATCTATGGAAGTTAAATGGTATCTATGACTTGATCCAGCTAAGTTGTCATCCAATCTCTCTGAATGAGTTCTTTATTTTTCTGGAATCGAATAACAAACACTTTCCATATTCCATATGGAATGATTACCCCCACTATGTTGGATGTGGCTGTAATTATTGGTCTTAGACTAGATGGTAAAGTTTATTCTCCAAAATTGAAACCTCGTTCCTTAATTGATCCAGATTGGTCGAAATTAACCCATAATCATTTCATGGCCAACAATATGTCTAAATCTAAAAGTATCCCAGATTAAGAACATGTTGCCTTTTTATTAGTTTGGTTGTCCATTTTTGTTTTCTGTTCGAGGTCTTTTCAAGTGCCAAAATTTTTGCTTCCTTTGGCTAACTTACTTCATAAAGGGAACAACATAAATCTTGCTATGTTGATTTTGGGTCATTTGTATGAGTCCTTAAGGAATTGTGTTGAAAGCTTTCAATCTCCGAAACCAATAGCGAATTTTGCTGGCCCTTTGTGGTTACTCAACTTATGGCTTAACGCCATTTTCGAGAAACATCTCATCTCAACCATGCCTGCAAATATTTCTCAAAGGGGTCTAGGGTATCAAACTTTCTTATCTCGCTTCTAAGTCTTCTTGAAAAGACACTCTCAAAGGCTTCTAATATTATTTTTCCTTATTTTATAATTTGGAAAAACATACACCAAATTTGGCTCCATTTACACATCGAAAGTGTCGTCCCGAATGGCTTCATCTTCCCCTTTTTGGTAATGAGCCAGATATTCAAAGTACTGTGGTCAAGATATGGGACAACATTCTTACAAACCAATTTTTTTACACAAGTTGCAATCAAAAGAAATTTTTAATCCAAAGCTACATGCCAAGTCTAGTGGCTAGACAATTTGGATTTTGTCAACATCTCCCCATTTGCATGTATGTTCAAAAAGATGTCCTTTGTCAAAGTGAGGCAATATATGTAAAGAATTTGAATGAGTTGATGAACTTATTTCACTAACAAAGAGTGAAAGTTTCTCCAGTCCCTTTTAAGCCAGCTTTTTATTGCACTCCTATTTTCAAGGATTGGTGGGATGAATTTATAATTCTATAAAAATACCTCTAGACATTTGCATCTTAAGAATGACCAAAGAGGTGTTTTATGAAGAAGATCTTAAAAAGAAAAAGAGAAAAGGTACGCTTTCTCCTTTCATCATTATTTATCTCTTTCAAAATTTTACTAAACTTAATCTCTGACAATACAGATTCGAAAGAAGACATCGAAGAAAATATTCCAATGAATTAAAACAAGAGAAAAGATTTTGATATACTTAAAACTTCTAAGAAGAGCACAGTAATTTCTTAACCTTTAATTTTCCTTTGGAAAATAATAATTGTTACGTTAACTCCACTTTGTTTCTTTTGAAGTCTTATCATTGCAAATCAATTATTTCTTTATCACAACCATCATCTGAGAAAGATGATCTTGGGGACAACTCTCAAAGTGCTCAAAGTGACTACTCTAAGAAAAGAGTAAGGTAATCTATTTAGAGAAAATATCACTTTTTTAGGTACCCTCATTTTCCCTTATATATATATATATACTTTTTAGGAAATGGCAAATACAACTCAAGAATAAGACATATCAAGTTCTCGTAAAGAGCATTCAGATTCTTCAGACAATTAAGAAAAGGATTCCTTCGAGCAAGTACTTGAGGTAAGCTGTTGCATTCTTGTCACTCTTTTTTTAAGCCAATTTCCAAAGCTACCTTATGTATATAACTATATATATATATTAGACTCCCATCTTGCAAAAATCATCGGCTTCTATAGGTAGCAAATTTAATGGAGTTAAAGTTTCTTCTAATTGTAATGTCTTAAAGGATAAAAAAAAGAAAAAAGTTATCACAAAGCAAAATATCATTACTTCTTCTTCAATGGCTCCCCTTGATACTCAAGTCTTAAAAGATTCTCCTTCCAAAGAAAAAACAAGTTTGATTATAGAGATTGATGAGGATCCTATCACTTATTTGCAGAAACTACTATCAGGTAGTATTTCAAACAACTTGAAGAATACTTTTTCTGTTGTAATGTCTAGTTCTCAGACATCTCCTATGAACAAGTCCATAGAAGAACTTTAAACCTTATTTCATCCACAAAGGATTTGTTAGACTCCATTTCTAAAGACTCTACTATAGAAAATCAAATTTTGGCTCTGTTGGAAGAAATCAAAAAGCTCAAGAATCTACTTTTGCCTGATCAAGTTCGATGGGTAGATCAATTTTAGTAATGGTTTGAGAAAGTTGCCACACATTTTCATCTACACTAAAACATCATAAGTTCTCTGAGTCAGGTCAGAATCAAAGAATCAACTCTTCATGAGAAAATAAATGTTGAGAAAACACTCTTTGACCGAGCAGAGAATGCTTTGAATTTGAGTGATGAGAGTTTAATAGGTCTTAAGGAAGAAGCTCAAGTTCTTACAAGAAAACTTGCTGAAGTTAATCAGAATATAGTCAAACTTGAACAAGTTGAAAAGAAAAAAGACATAAGTGTTGGGATAAAAATTATGATTATTAATGTTACTCGACTAGCGGAGAAAATTGAAGATTTTGAGAAATAACAGAAAGAGCTTGAGCACAACAAATTTGATTTAGAGACTTCATTCGAGACACTCAAGAAAGACATGCTTTGATTTTCTTTCATGTGTTTGATTTAGTTATTGTTGCCTCTTTTTTTTTTAATTTAGGATCGCATTTTGTAATCTTTCAAGTATTTCCCATTAATGGTCAGACATCTATTATTCTCTTGCAATTCTATTATCTTATAAGCATTATTTGAATATTCTCATATTACTCGAAAGGGTCCTTCCCAGTTAGGAGACCATTTGCCAAAATGTTTTAACCTTTTATCAATAGGTAAGATTAACTTCCAAACTAAATCTCCAACTGTAAATTGTTTGTTTCAAACCCTCTTATTATAAGTCTTCGCAATTGCTTTTTTTTGCCGAATGATATTTTCTAAGGCAATTAATCGCTCTTCATCCAAATGATCGAGTTCATCAAACATCATATTTCGATAGTCATTAACATGTAACTCAAATTGCCTTTGAACTCGAATAGATTGCAAGTTTAATTTCAACTGGGAGTACAACATCATGTCCAAAAACCAACTGATAAGGGGTAGTACCTGTGGCATTTCGAGGTGAATTTCGATATACCTATATAATTTGAGAAAGAGTTTCATGCCAACTACGTGGTTTATTTTTTATATACTTTTTAATCAAACTTATAATAGTTTTGTTAACAACTTCAACTTGCCCATTGGCTTGAGCATAATAAGGAGTTAAAATTATTAATCATATTCCTTTTGACTCAATAAATTAAACCTTCTTCTGGCCGGTAAAGGCTGTCCTTTGATCTGTAGTTAAAGTCTGAAGAATCCCATATCAAAAGATTATTTCTTTTTCAATGAAATCAATCACATCTTTCTGATCAACATTTTTCAAAGGTACTACCTCAACCCATTTTGAAAAATAATCAATAGCAACAAGAATATATTTATGTCCTTTTGATAAGGTAGGATGAATTTGTCCAATTAAATCTAGAGCCCATCCTCGAAATGGCCATGGTTTCATAATAGAATGTAATTCGCTAACAGGAACATGTTGAATAAATCCATGTTTTTGGCATTGCTCACAGGATTTAGCAAAGTCATAACAATCTTTTTTCATTAAAAGCCAATACACCCTTTGTCTATTTAAAATCCATCTCATTTTTTCACCTGCTTGATGAGCACCACATGTTCTTGAATGAACCTCGTACATTGCAAGATAAGCCTCATTATTACTTAAACAATTTAACAAATCTCCATTGTTTGCTCTCTTATACAAAGTATTACTTAATAGTACATAAGGTAAGGCCTTATATTTGACTTTTTGATCCACCAGAATATTAGGATCTCTCAAATAATCTATTATAGGCTTTCTCTAGTCATCATCATCGAGGCTATTAATGTTCAATACTTCTAGATTTCCAATCGAAAGCTTTTGTTTCATTTCAATTAATTGTCTCAAACCTTCACCATTTATTTTATATCCTGAAGCAATTTGAGCTAATTCATTGGCTTCATAATTTTGTGTCCGCGGAATGTATTCAAGAGTAACCTCATCAAAGTTTTTAAGCAATTGATTAGCTATCAAAAAATACTCCATAAGGTTCTTGCTTATACATTTATATTCTCAAGTTATTTGTTTAATGACTAATTGAGAATCTCCTCAGATCACTACATTTCGAAATCTATATGAGATGAGAATCTCCAACCCTGTGATAAGAGCCTCATATTCAGCTTTATTATTTGAACATTTTGAATCAGCTTCGAATAAAAATTTTGAAGGGTAACCTTTGTAACATCCCAAAAATTTGAGTAAAATTAATTAATTGGAGTAAATAAATAGAAAAATTATAGGAAATAATTATTTGATGTCCTATACATGTAAAAAAATTAATTATGGACCCTTGAGTTAATACGGTGAATACGACGATTACTACTGCCGTTTAATTGATAAACGACATACGAGCAGAATACAGAGACGGGCCAGGAAACATTAGATAACTATTAGGAATAAATATTTATGTCCCGACGATGAGTTAAAATTAATTTAAGCGTTCCTAGAATTTATTATGAATTATTCAAGATTTATCGGCGTCGTTTAACGTCGAAAAACGACCGATTTGGGCAACGGGCCTCAATTAGGCCTCAAAAATTCACTAACCCAAAAATAATTTAATTTTTGAGTATTAGAAAACACTCAAATAAATATTTTAAACCCAAAAATAAATCCAGAAAAATTTATAGATGATTAATTAGACGTACAGGGGCCCTGAGCGACCAAAACGCTTTGTTTTCGAGCTAAAATGCGACGAATTTCATCCAATTAAATGAGCTGACCATGAATGATATTTTGGGCTGTTCTAGACCTGAAACTTAAAGCCCAAATCAGATTTTGCCAAAAATTTGGGCCTTGGAGCCAAAAATTTCAAGTGAAAGGCACAAGGGTAATTACACACATGGACAATGACTTTTCCTCTTCTCCTCCTCCATCTTTACAAAAAAAACAGCAGCCATTCTACAAAGAAGAAAATGAAACACTCTCCCCCTTCACCCCTCTCCATTTTCACGTTTTAAGTTTGCTTTCTCCATAGCTCATGTTGAAATTTTTTTGAAGAAAACACAAGGTAAGGGCTTTAAGCCCCTACGCTCCATGTTTCTTCTTCTCCCCTTCATCCATGGCAAAACTGAAATTCCTCTTGAATGCACCTAAGCTTGTGACAAAAATTTCATGGTCTAGGTGGGTTCTTCTACACTTTGGTGGAGCTTGGAGTTGCCTTGGGTGCTTGAATCTCTCAACCCCACTTCCTCTTACTCTCTTGAATTTGGAATTGAGAATTCTATTAGAGTAGGTAATGAACTCCTACTAAGCTCTAAATTAGTAGCCTAATAAATTGTAGATTATGAGATTAGTGTTGGGAAAATGTAAAATTTACATGTGGAACCCAAAACCTAGGTTAGGAGACCATTGGAAATTTGTGTTATTGTTGTTGAATAATTGTTTTGTGTCTTGAAGTTAATGTGGAATGATTATTGAAATTGAATTATTTGTTGATGGAATAAATAGATTAGTTTTGGAGAGCATTAGGTGCAAAACATGAATTTGGTAGCTTACTTTAATTAGTGGACAAATTTGCAATTAGGAGATTTAAATTATTTTGGATGGTTTTATGATGATTGTGAGGCCTAAACTAGTATATTGAATTGAATTAGTGATGTTGGAATGAATGAATTTGGTTTTAGATGGTATTGGGAGCAAAAATCCTAAGTTAGTGGCTTACTTTAATTTAGAGGAAAATTGTCTTATGAACTTGTAATGGCTTAAGAATGGTTTTGATGTAATTATGAGGCATTATGTAGCTTTCTAGAATTGATTAGTGTTAGTAAAAAGTATATGCTAAGTGGTAAGCTTTAAAAATTCTCCTTGATGAAGGAAATATGATAAGTGGCAAGAATAAGCTCAAAAATGCATTAGCCTTGTTAAATGAGCTTGAAACCTCTTGTTGGGTGTAGTTTAATAATTAGAGTTAGTGTTGGGTAGTTATTGGTGGACAAAGAATTGGTGAGGAAAAGGCATGTTACTAGAATAAATAGATTTGTTGGAATACAATATGACTTAAAGGAACAATTATGAAATTGTGTAAATACTAATAAATGTGATTTAAGGATTTGAGTGGTTATTAGGTAAGAAAGGCTAAAAAGAAAAAGTATGTAATGTAAAAGTGAGTAAGGTAATGGATATGGACTATTGGAATTGAAAGGAAGATTATTGGTTTAGAAAATGTTGTTGGATCATATTAGGCATAATAGACCATAAGATAAACTTAGAGAAGATTATTGTTAGTGATAGGTGACTTTGTTATGAAAGTGGGATAGAGGACTTAAGTTATGATGTAGAATTAGAAATAACCATGTTTATAGAGTGTTACTTGTGATTGGTAATAATAGAAGGATCATTATGGATAATAGGTGATACCAAAGACTTGTAATAAGACACTTGAATATTTGAAGACCATTAGTGACAAATTAGTTGTCTTAGGAGGATAAAGGACCCTAAAATTGCTATGTGATGGAAAACTTGGTAAGTAACATGTGTTTCTAAAGAATTATCATGATTTGATCTAACAACTAAAAATCACTACCAAATGGGTTATGTATTGATGGGTGAAGAACAAGTTAATTGAATCATTAGTAGAGAGAAACTTGTTGTCTACAAAAGGAAAAGTAATGTAAATAATTATAGTAAGGGGAGAGGTTTATTAGGAGTCTTGTAAGACCTCACGAGTGATTCTTGAAAATTGACAATTTGTAGACAAGGTTCTAGAATTTACAAGTATTGAAAAAAATATTAGAAGAATTCATAATACTCCTAAAAGTCTCAAGAATGAAACTTTCATGGGTTAGTATGAAGTATGTATATAAAATATGGAGTTGTGAACATCACAAAAAGATTAGTAAGATGTTGATGAGTTTCTACACTTATTTAATGTAGGCTTTGACCATTCTTGCAAAGTGGGACCATCCAATTCCTCCAACCCATCGGAGTACTTCTCTTGAGGTAGGAGAGAAGGTTATTTCCTAAATGCATGACCTTGATATTGATAGTGCATGTATATGTGATGTATAATTGCATATTGGCCTTAGTTGCTTCTATTGTGGCTATGTGTGATGAATGTGTAAAGTAGGACTCTTGAATGACATTGGTGGTAAATTAATGTTTGTGATGGTGATATACCTTGATGTGTCTTCTTGGTTTATATATGATAACGAAGTGGGGTTATATGATAACTTGAGACCATTATGTTCACTTTTGCATCTCATGACATGCATAACATATCTCATGGGTAATAAATAACGATCTTGCGTTGATCTTGAGAATAACAACCTTACGTTGGCTGATTTTATAAACGACTATGCGTGGTTGTAGTGGATATCATGTGACATGTATTATTGATCTTGCGTTGATCTTGAGAAAGAAACTTTGCGTTGGTTTTATATATTAAAAAATTATACGTGGTTGTAAGTCACATGGGTGAAATATGCACATGAAGAGAAAATGAAAATTATACAAGTTGGTCTCATTGCATATGCATAAATTGTTAGATAGCATATGCATTAATTGTAAATACATGACATTTAAACTTGAGTGCCTATAGTGATTATGACTCATGAATGTCTTGAATTGAGAAACATTATTGGTGTTGTTGGCTAATGTGAAAGTGTAGTGATGACCATTGTTGGAGACATGAGATTGATACTTAAGACTCTTTGGCATGAGTTGGTATTTATGGTATATAATATATGCATTGGTTGTCAAATTTTGGTCTATATGTTGTATCAATGAGATAGGATATATTGAAGGAAAATATGTATAATTGCTTCACTATGCATGACTTATCATTATAATTGCTCATTATTAAGAAAATATATTCACTCTTCATGTTGTCCATTTTAGCCTTGTGATGTAGATTGAGATGGTGGAGAGGTGTACTTTTTGTGGAGGCGGCTCGGTGTGAAGAAGGTGTCTCGTTTGCCTTGGCCGATATACTTCTTTTTGAACATGTTGATGTTAGGGAATCCCATAAGGGTCAGGCAGCGGAAACACAAAGGATTCCCAAAAAGGATTGCAAATACAAATGTCTCAAGGCATTATGAAAAATTAGATTTTTGATTTAGGGTTTACCTCTTGTAGACGCAAAGCGAGTTCCTCAATCGAAGTAATTGTAGCTTCGTCCTTAGGAGTCCACACGAGCACTCCCACTAGAAAAACAAAGTTCCGAATGCTAGTACGGAAATTTGATTATAATCTAATTTCTGAGCCACAACCTATGAGCATCTCATGCTCTATATATAGGCTTAGGTCTTGACCTGAGCTCTCATTAAACATTGGGCTCCTGACTCATTCTAAATGAGTTAGGCCCAAATAGTTTTATTTTTAGTTCAACTAAAATAAAACTATCCTCTAGTGGGCTTACTCTATGTGTGTGACCCTATAGGTAAAATATTCAGTTATATTAATAATAAACTATTTTATCATTAATATAAAATAAGAGTGGTATCTAGCAATACATCATTATGTCCAAATATTATTTATCATCCATGACCTATAAGTGATAATTATTTTATATATTTATTCCTTTTGTCACAATATCTAATTGGACCAAAGGCATGGTCATCGTCATCCTTGTATGGCCCAATTCATTTTACTTGATACCAGAGTAGACTTTACAGAATAAATATCTAATATTTATTCTTCCTAGCATGGCCACGCATTTTGTTAGTCTCACTCCATCAAGTGGCCCATAGATATCACTCCTGTCACACAGGAGAGACAAATTCTATCTACATCACTAACATCCTTCTGCATAATTTGTCTATTGCCTAATCACAATCTTTATGGTCATCTTATTACAGATAACGTTTGATTATGTTAAAACAAAAAACTCCTTATGTAGGAATCATAGTGACTTTAGGTCGAAGGACTATATACCATTATCACATTGAGAACCATTTATGACACTCATGTAACGATCCATGCAACCTTCTTATGGTGGGTCTGTCCAGTACAACATTACTCTTAATGTGTACCCGTGTAAAGACTTGATATCATATATCCATGATTTGTGAGATCAAATCATCAGTACATTCACACACTAATCTTAATGTATTTACATGTCCCCATGTAAATACTTGATTAGGGATGTTTTAGGAATAATTCTCATATGACCTATTATTCCAGGATAAATAACATTAAAATTAGTCTTAAAACTAAAAATACTAATTTTATTCATAAGTTAAAATTGATACATTAATAGCTCGTAGTGCATACATCAACAGTTGATTTAAATCCTTTATAGAATTTGAGGTGTATAGGCATTATTTTGTATAGCTTAACTATTGATGTATATGCCTAAGTTTTTGGAACTTTGAATGAGTTTGTTAGATTAATTGTTGGTACATTTGGATTGAGAGATTGAGCTATGAACTTGTTGGTATATTGGAGGTTGATGATCATGAATCTTTATGAATGAGGAATTATGCATGACAGTTGATATTATGTCACAAAAATTATGCATGTTGCATAGAAGTAGTTATGGAGTGGATTTATGAAGCTTTGTTTATGTTAGTGTAAATGCTGAATTTTTATCACACAATTGGTGCAAGGCATGTAGGATGTGATAATATGATGTATACCTCCTAGTTATGAGTATATTAAGAGGCCTAGTTGATAAGAAGCAAAGATTGATGTTTTATTAGTATGTATGTATGGTATTGTCACCTAATTAGGTTCTTGGAAAAGCTTTAATTTGGATGTTCATGATCATGGATTTTTAGACTTGAATATGTAGGACTATGGGTAGGTACCTTAAATTTGAAGGATTAATGACCAATATAAGAATTTGAGGAATTGGTGCATGACAATCTCATATGTACATTGATGAAGTTAATTAGGTACTTGCCTAACTTTCACCTTCTCATATCTTCACATATGGGTTGGTTTCTAACTAGATCTAGGGTAGTTATTATAAGTCTTGAATTGTGGTGTGCCTTAATTAAGTGATGAAATAAATGTGAAAAATTTCCCCTACTTTTTATTAATTAGAAGCAGATAACTATAATATCGAATAGCGAATTTAGGGTGCCACAACCTTCAGGAGAAACGATTAATAAACCTACTCCTACTTCACCTGAATGTTTTGAACCATCTAAATATAATTTCTAAGGTTGCAAACCCACAAATAATCCTTCTTTGTTTGATGGAGGATGATCTACCAGAAAATCTGCCATGATTTGCCCTTTCATAGCTCTTAAAGGAACATATTGTAATGAAAACTCGGTTAACATCAAAGCCCATTTTCCTACTCGACTAGGCAATATAGGTTTTGACAACATATGCTTAATCACACCAAAATGTAAGACAACCTTTACATTAAAAGGTCTTAAGTAATGCTTTAATTTAATACTAGGAAAATATAATGATAAGCACAATTTCTCGATATAACTATATCGAATTTCTGCATCATTCAATGTTCTACTTAGATAATAAATCACTCTTTCAATATTGTTTTCATCTTCTTGGACAAGAACACTAGAAATCATTTCGTCAGAAGCAGATATATATAATTTTAAAGGTTTACCTCGTATAGGTGGAGCCATAATAGGCGCGTTGGCCAAACATGTTTTAATCTCTTCAAAGGCTCTTTGATGTTCTGAAGTCCATAAAAAGATTTCTTCTTTCTTTAATCTTAACAAAGAAGAAAATATCTTTGTTTTCCCAGACAAGTTACACATGAATCTTCTTAAGAAATTTATTTTTCCTAAGAGAGATTGTAATTCTTTCAAATTATTTGGTGGGGATGCTTCAAGTGTTGCTTTGGCTTTATTCTTGTCAATCTCAATGCCTCTTTTATGTACTAAAAACCCCTAGAAATTTCTAGCAGATACCCTAAAGGCATATTTTATTGGATGCTTTCTCATTCTCTTGAAAGATTGCCTTAAATTTTGTAAGTGAAATTCCTTTGATTCAGATTTAACCACAATATCATCAATGTATATTTGCATATAGTTTCCAATTAAATCATGAAAAATCAAATTCATTACCCTTTGATAGGTTGCACCAGCGTTTTTTAAACCGAAAGGCATAACCACCCATTCATAGGTTCCAATAGCACCAGGACATCAAAAAGCAGTCTTCAAAATATCTTGTTCAGAAATAAAGATTTGATTATACCCTGAATATCTATCCATGAAGCTTAGTATTTCATTACCTGCTATAGAGTCGATTAACATATCAGCTATAGGCATTGGGTATTCATCTTTTGGCATTGCTTCGTTAAGATCTTGAAAGTCAATACAAACTCTGAGCTTTCCATTCTTTTTAATTACTGGTACTACATTAGCAAGCCATTCAACATACCTTATAGTCCTTATGAATTTATCCTTTAATAACCTCTCGATCTCCTCTTTAATTTTCAAAACTTCATTAGGAGCAAATAGATGAGGAGCTTGCTTCACGGGTTTTTTCCAAAGGTGCAAAGGCAACTCATGTTCAACCAACTCTTGGGATAACCCAGGCTTTCATCATGATCCTAAGCGAAACAATCTTTGTAATCTTTAAGCAAAGTTACAAGGTTATCCCAAAAGATTTTGTCAAACAAAGCACTCATATAAGTTGGCTTAGCTTCTCCATTTTCACCCAAATTAATTTCTTGGAGTGGATCCTGAACTTCAACATTCTTTACTTCTCTCAGAGGATCATGTTCGAAGCCTAAATGAGAGTCATCATAAATACAATCTAATTTTTCTTGTTCATTTGATAACTTTGTATCAACAACATTTGCTTTCTCTTTACAAACAGTAAATTGACAATATAAATTTATTTTTTCGAGTGATGATTTAAGATATTCATCAAGATTTCGATTTCAAGAAATATTCGAAGAACTTTCACTTATCATCTGCATATAAAGATCCTTTCATTAATATCTTACAAATACAAATACTTAGAATCTCTCTAAGTTTTGTAATACACGAGTCGAAAAGCTTTATTGAAAATAAAAAACTTTTGTTGTCTTTAAGAGGCAACAAATATTAGTCCTAAGGTAACATGACATACGATAACATAACATAGAATGTTGTCTTTAAGAGGCAACAATAGCTCCTATAGGAATTGTTTTTGAGACATTAATCCTCGAGCCAGCCTGCTGACCCAGATCCTTTTTCTTTTGTAGGAGCAACTTCACATGTCTCCCCAGACTCATCAGGCCCTAATAAAGTTTCCCAAAAAAGATTTTGGAGTTCTACAATCAATTCTTTTGTAAGACGAAGACACTTGTACCTTCTCAATCTGTTTCTTATGAGTTCTGCCTCTGAAAGAGGTTCATATGTAGGCTTTTCCGATGGTAAAGGCTTATAAACAGGCTCTTCTTTAGATAAGGGTTCATAAACAGGTTCATTATCAAGCAAAAACCTATGAGACGTATAACACCCTCAGTTAACTAGGACAATCCCTTCCACTAGATTATCCTGGTCAATTGAGAGGTTACGAGTTTTTAGAAAAATATGGAAGTTTTTTTTTTGTACAAAGAAACTTGGTGGAACAGATACATCGTATATACAACGTAATCATATATAATGCATAGTCATAACAGTAACTATACATACTGGAATAAAGGGGAATGCAGGCTCCCATAAATGAAAATAAAATAATCTATCCTAATCTTCCCGTCCTTGGTCCAAGAAGAGCTCACGTAATCCTCGATGCGTAATCTGTGTCAATTTCTGTGATGTCTGGAAAAATTAGCGTAAGGGTGAGTCTTCTCCTCCACAACAATCGGAAAGGTGTCTCATCAACACCTTGCCCACATACAACATAAACAATCCAGGATCGAGTCCCACCCACTTTCTTTGGGGTTTCTAATTCTAAGTCATCTCACCACTTTTCATCTTAGCTGACTATTCCCATTTTCCCAGTCACCTCTCAAAGTTACTAATATCTATACAATCATATTCAAACAACGAGCAATCATAATCTCAATACAATGATACAATACATGAATTCATTTTGTTATTTCAAATCTTTTATTAGTCATCATGATGCATGTGGGCCTATCTCCTCCTCAATAATCTCACATACCAATAATCATGTGCACAGCCAGCCACCCTTATCTTCCCTGCCCAACTAGAGCGACCGAAGCTCTCCTCGTTCTGGTTTTCACAAATGGGTAGGGATTTACAGTCCCAATCATCAAATGACCAATCACACATATTACACATCACCACAGAACAGGCACTCCACAGTCATATAAAATCCCGCCTCTTGTCGAAGTACACCAGAGTTTGCTAAGGGCTGTCCGGCGACGAGCGCGAATTTGATGCCACTTGGAATTCCCACCTCCGGTTATACTCCCTAGACTACCCTCAGGTATCGAGGTGCTAGCAAATTCTTTAGTGTACCCATCACTGTATGCTCTAGGGGATTATCAGACTATTCATCTTGATTTATTTAATTATGTATGATTACTCCCTTTTTACCCTTATATTTTTAATGTCCATTTATGAATTCTTTAATCCTTATCAAGCGGCTTCTATTGTCGACTTTCTTTAATTAATTAAATTCTATTAATCAGGTACTTAATTCCTTGGTTACTAAAAGGGTTACTAATTCTTTATGTATGATTATCAATTTAGTGACGTTCTTTCTCAACTTCCAACTACTAATTTTTGTACCTTTTTCTTTACTTCTTACATTTCTAATTATAACGACTAATTTATGTCCTTAGTTATATTCTTTTAGTCACTAGAGTTTATGACATTAAGTTATTGCCTAGAAATCTAGAATCCACACTCATGAACTTAGTCAGATATTATTTAGCCACTAAAATTACTAGTTAATCTATAAGTCATTCTTCTTCTTTTTATTATTAGTTCGAAGTTTAAATTCTAAAAATCCTTTCTACATCTTTTATCCTTTTTACCGACTAACATTCTAAAGCTTAACCATTTATTTTGTATATGTAATGTCCTCAATTCATTCTTACTTAGTTAATTATATATGTCATGTATCATATAAATATCTCTTAAGTTTCTTGTCTCTTGTTTTATTGACCACTAGAATTTTTAACTTTTTAACATTTTTTTTTATTTTTTTAACTTATACTCCTAATGATTTTATTCATTTCATTAGGCTCCTTTTCTTAATTTATTAAATTCTTCTTTCTATGATTATAATTTTTTATTTTTCTTTTATTATTATTATTATTTTCTATTTAGCATAGTCATACTTATTTTTCTAAAGCGTACATTTGATTTATTTAAGATGTCCAAATGCCTTCTATTGTCTCATACTTACTGCTACCAGGTTAATTATCCTTTAAATTGATCATTTATTTTGCTAAATGTCACTATATATATTACTGATATAAGTATTTCCTGGTTTCCTTTAAATTCTTATCCTTAATAACATTCTTATGAAACCTCAGTGTACTTATATTAATTACCGTATGATATTACCTTTGAATTCATATTGAATTTTAGCATCTTTGGTGCATGAATACATATACTTTAATTTCTTTTAGTTCTTAATTACTTTAGTTAGTCTATTATCATATCATAAAACTTTTCTTAAAAATTTTCAAACTATCATTGTTGTTCTAAAACCTCCCTACCCTTTCTTTTTAATCCTTAGTATAAAAGTTGTTATCTCTAGATTTTGCTCACTAATTCTAATAACACATAATATATTTTTCTAAAAATACTTCAAAAACTTTATTTCTTCAATTTTAACCTATTACTTAAATCTCATTATTTCTCTATTATTTCATCAAACTCACTAAATCTTATTATCATTTCTTGTAAATTCTCTTTTAAATCTTTAGCGTAAAATTCTTATTTTTGTCATATTCTACTTAATATACTTTTCTTAGAAAATTTCTTTAAAGTTTCTATTCTTTTTGTTTATATATATATATATATATTACTTAGAAAATTATTACTCCTAATTCCTCCCTTATTATTTATTCATTTCTTTCTACCAAGAATTTCCTTTTTAATTTATAAAACTTATTTGGTAATTCTTCTTAAAATATTATCAGTTGTTGTTCCAATTATATATAGCAACAATAATATTACAAGTTATTTTAACCTTAATGATGACAATAATTAATAATGGTAATAATAGAAATTTGCAATTTAATAATTTCTTATACAAAAGAGTAAGGCGGCAGAGCCGACCATTATATGAATAAACAGAAATTAAATAAAAGAAAAGAATGTGAGAGCATCGGCAAAGCTAACTATTATACTCAATAATAGTAGTAGTAGTAGTAGTAGTAATAATAATGAGAGTAATAGTGTTGATAATAACAATAATAATAATCATAAGGCGGCATAGCCGACCATTAAGTTTTAAAAAATAAAAATAAAAATAAAAATAACAGGAATTAAATAAATAAAAACATTGGGGATTAAGGTGGCAACGCCGACCATTATACTCAATAATATAAATAACAAAATTCAAATAAAACAAATTATAATTAATAACGATAACGAAGTTTCATAACTCTGATCGCAATGAAACTTGAAGCATATACCTCCGGGTACTAAAGGAACGTTATAACGCGATTTAAAACGGTAGGAAACGAAATGAGACTCCCCTTACCATATGGGACAGTCACGGTTTTGAGAGGGAAAAAGGTTGGGCTTGCTGAAAGTTTACCAAACATTCCAGACTACTTGTTGATTATCGCACAACATGCATCCTTGCTCTCCTTTAATGGTTCACGGTCAAGAATGACCAAGGCAAGAGGAATTAGGTGCATAATTTTGAAGATGCTAGATGATGAGGAATGAAATATAGGAGTTGTTTTGGTGGCTGTTGCACTTAAGAGAATTTTAAAGGAGGAAAATGGAATGTGTTGCCAAAAATAGGAGGTGAAAGCATAAGAAAATGGTTGCTGAAATTTATTTATTTTCAAAGAAATAAGTGATGGTGGGTGGGTTATGTAGATGTCATAAGATGGAGTAGTATTGGGTGTAGTAATATAACTTGTAAGTGGAGTTGATGCATGTATGGTATAACTATGTCATGGTCATTAAAAATGAATGGTGCTACTTGATGTAGAAGGGAGGTGCATGACACTTCAAGAATTGAAATTAGAAAAATCAAAGGGTAGCTTAAGAAATTGGAAGAGTAGCATGACATTTAATAGACATAAAATGGCATGGCATGATTATGATTGACAGTAGCATGTCAAGTGGCATCATAGCACCATGGTGAATTGAAAAGGGCAGCGTGCAGCTGGAATATAGGATTGGAATGAATTAAAATCAGCATGCACATGACTTCATGATTTGTTTAACAACTTGTTTAACAAGTTTTCCTCCTTGCTAGGCAAGGAGCGAACCTGGTGGTGCCATATTAGGAAGGCTTGTGGCATAAGTGGAGGTGTGTGGATTGACACATGTTGCATGAAGGGGCTGGTGTGTCAAGTACTGGAGGGGTCACTTTATGTGGGATGTTTGGGGCTTTTTTGGGCCAAATTTGAAAATGGGATAAAAACAGAAGTTATAGAAATTTTTGATTAAGAATTGAGATAGTTATGACCCAAATACAAAAGGGGTACAGGGCTGTGACAGGATTTTTGTTCCCTGCATAGCTTATTTTTCTAGGTCAAATGGGTAGGGATTTAGGCTTTGTGTTTTTCATAAAATTTGTTAAGAATTGAGTTAAGAAAATTTTCGTGAAGGCCTCATTCAATTCCATGGTCATATGGGAGAGATATGTGGAAAATACTGCACCTAGTGCAAGCTGTTACTGGAGGAACATGAATTAATGTAGTATTTAAAATTCTGGGATTTATAGGGTAAGAATTGGCTTTTGAGTCCTTCATGAAGTTTGTATATATTTCCTTCCTCTTTAATTTAATATATCATTTGCGATGATCTGAGTTTTGTAGCCTGAGATATATCTAATTTACGACAGGGTGCTCTAGGAGCTTCCCGGATCAGCTACGTCTTCAAAAATAAATTCACCATTAATTATCCTTTGGGAATTTGATTTTGTGCCCTTCATTAACATTGTAGAGTTCTATAATAAGGATCTATAGCAAAAATAATGGAGTGATTCAAGCACCGGAAAAAGGAGATACACGAATTTTATCGAAGGCTGCCAGCATTGAAATGAAACAGCCAAGGGGTCACAAAAATTTATTAAACTGTACTGATCTAGAGGGATTTAGCCTTCAATGTCTACACGAAAAATGTAGATAATCTTGTTACGAAGATTGTGACACCAATTTTACATAAATCAAAGGTTGTATGAGAAAGTTATGAATTTTTTTCTGAACTATATGTAGAGAAAAACATCCAAACATTTGAATTTTGAGACGAATATACTTAATTTTCGATTTTGGGGTTGACAGAGTGAGAATCAGAGTTTAAGACTAGAAATAGAGATTGAAGATATTTTCAAAACGTAGAGATTGAAACCAAAATTATTCAATTCTAAGATTGTATGAAAAATCTGGGTCCAAAACACCAAAGGTATTCAGGTCGAGTTTTAAAGCGATTTCTGAGGAAATCAACTTATTGAAAAACAGGGATGATAGAGTCCAAATCAAGCTTCGGTCCCTTTAGGAAAAATTCCTAAAACGTCAAAATGAGTCACCACAGACTAGCCGTGCCACCCTCGAATATCCCGAGGTATATGAACGGTCAAATGTATGAGATGCCAAAGGTTCTGATTGAGCTTATCAGGCCAAGTCAGACACCCTTGATTCTTTACAAAACGATCTTAATAGGGCTAGTTTCCTTATTGGATCACTAGTCTTAGGTCGAATAGTCAAAGTCCGGCCTCAGGCTGGGTCCCACAGTTCAAATCTAAGGAACCGAGCAATATTTTATTATTAAATATAATTATCAAATAAACAATTTAATATGTATAATTTCAAAATAAATTATTATAATTATTTATCCATTAAATATTGTTAACAAAAAATAATTATCGAATAAATATAATTATAAATCAATCAGTAAAATAATCGATATTAACATATTATTTTTAATTAGACAGTATGGTCGAACGTTATTATGGTTTTTACCGTTTTCTATTCTTTGTTTCTCTTATTCGTTACTTTCTCTTAGTATTCTTATATTTCATATTAAGCTTTGCTTTTCACTATTTCCCTCATTCTAAACTGCTCAGGGAACAGGCCAAAAGCCTTGAGCTTCTTCCAAAAGTTCAATAGAGTATCCTCAGAGTCCTGAGGGTCTGGTTTCCTATTGTCAAAAATCAGGGTTGTTATAAGACGACTCCCCTTTCTCGTTCTGATTTCCTTTTTCTACAATGAAAGGTTCATAAGTGCACCCAAAAATCCATTCAGAACATTTAGCCTTATTACTCACCTACTTCTCATCAGCTTGTTCCTTCTTTTCTTTCACAGCTTTTTTTGCTCGGTAATCCTCAAAATCATCCTGATTATTCAATTTTTTAATCACGTGAAATCCCATCTCATCCATGTGAATTTCAGTAGGATATTGATCTCCATCGAGCTTTCCATAAATTTTGAAAGGGGTTATGATTGAATAACACCTATCGAATTTAGTGTTGAGGATTTCAGCTATATAATAACTATCACCAACCTTAATTTTTTCAACTTCTCCGGACTTATTCCATATGTATAGCTCTTGATGCATGGTCGAAGGAATAGCCCCAGTGCCATGAATCTATTAACTTCCTAAAAGGAAATTATATGATGCTTTCAAAGGAACTACAATGAATAAAATGGGTCTAGTTACTAATCCAATAGTTACTTCAAGGGCTAGACAATCCGGAGATTTGGTTGAGGCCCCTTTGAAATCAGAGATTAGCATACTGTGAGGAAGCAAATCCTTTATTCCTTTATTTAGTTTTGCCAGAATTGTTTCAGGGACAAGGTTAATGGCTGCTCCTCCATCTACAAGGATTTTGTTAAAAACTTTCCCATTGATTCAAGCTTTCACAAATAGGGGCTTCATATGATTCATCATGGCCAAAGTTGGCCTTTTAAAAATTGCCACTTCTCAATCAAGATAAATATTTTCTTCTTCAGAAGATTTACTCAGATAGTCTTCATCTAGAGAGAGTTCCATCCCCTCAGATCTGGCATATTCAATGGGTAGTACAGGAACTACTCCGCAAATATCTTCTAATTCATCTTCAAAACTGGATTCAAAAGTATCAATCATCATATTTTTGTCAAAATTTGGAATCTTTTTTTGATGACAAAAAGGCCTTTTCTGCCAAGCTTTGTTATTCTTAAATCCTTGATTTGCTATCCCTTTTCCTTTCCGATCTCTTCCCTATTGATAATGCGAGTTAAAAGTCTTATGCCCCTTGAATTTTAGGACATTTGAGTATATACGATCGAAAACACTGGGTCTTTTCTGTTTGGTGTTTCCAACATTGCTTAAATTTTCTTGAAACCTCTTGTTAGACAGAGGATATTTTAGGGTATAAAGTTTTGAGTCCTTGTTGTCCTCTTTGCATCAAATTCAGCACGACGAATAGTTTCTTGAGCCCTTCGCCATCCTTCTTTGAAATATTTTTTCATAGGGGATTCTTCAAATTGCTTATCTCCCACAACATCAAAGACAGAACTATAACAAAGACAAAGCATGACTTCTCGATTAGCATCTTTTTTCTTTATCAAGAATTCATCCAAAGTTTCCTCAGCTTTTGGGAAAATATCTTTCTTATTTTTTTTCAAACTCCTCAAGAATAGACTCAAACATTTCTTCTTCACTTTCTGGTTCAGCTTTAACCATATTAATCGATTCCTCAATTACAAGCTCAACATATGTAGCTTCCACATGTAATGGATTAGAGTCTATTTTCACAGCCATCTTTGGTTTTTCCCCAAATCTGAGACGTCCTTCTTTTATAGCTTTTTGAATCAGATCCCTGAAATAAATACAATTCTTAGTCGAATGACCAGTTTGGTGATGATATTTGCAATATTTTTGACCTTTTAATTGTTCTGAAGTAGGTACTTTATGATTATCAGGTAAAATGATTTGCTTTTCTTTTAGCAATACATCAAAAATTTGATCAGCCTTAGTAATATCAAAATCATAAGTTCTTCAAGATGAAGTTTTGATATTATTTTGAGATTGATAAGGTTTCAACGACTGACATAAGGAGGACCAGAAGTCAATTCTGCCATATTAATATCATTTTCAACCTCAACATCTTCATCATGATCATACTCAACATAAGCTATTTTTTCTTTTCAAAAAAGTTTCTTTTGTTTCTCTTTTTTGATTTTCAGTTCCTCAATTTGTGTAACTTGATTTGCCAATTGATCCATACTTACTAATTGCAAATTAATAAGTTTCTTTCTAATTGAATAATCTAGCCCACCAGCTGTAATTTTAACCAATTTGATTTCAGGTATTTGAGTAGCACATCTAGATTTAATTTGTTGAAATCTACTCAAATAATCATCAATATTCTCCTTATAACTTCTTTTAACATTCATTAAATCCATCAAACTTACCCTTGTCTCACCTTTGAAAAATTGTTCATGAAAAACTCTTGCGAGTTGATTCCAATTATGGATAGAGTTAGGTGAAAGAGTAGTAAACCAAGAGAAAGCATTCTTGGTTAGAGAATTTGGGAAAAACTTTACTTATAGATTTTCATTGTTACTAATATCCCCACTTTTGATTAAAAATCAAGCGATATGCTCGACCGTTGATTCTCCCATTTCACCTACAAATCTGGTATTTTTTGGGATTTCTCAACCTCTCGGAAGTTCAGTTTGCAATATATAATCAAAGAAAGGTGAGGTAAAATATGGTTGATTAGCCTTACTAGCATTTATACCATATATATTCAAAGTTTGCTTTACTAAGGCTACAACATTGTTTTGTGCTTGATGCCCCCTAAATTATATCTCTAAATTTGCTCTAAAATTTGGTCTGCATCCTGATTATGATTTACTAAATGAATTTAATTTTGAGCCATATTTCTTGGAATTGGCTCAACTCTTATGGGTTTTAAGTTTTTCCCTTCAGGATTTATTCAAACTCCATTTTTTAAATTGGAAAATTGATGAATTATTGGTTCTTATGGAGCACAAAAAACATTCACAATTCTTCCCATTTGCCTTGCCACATTGTTATAATTTGTGTTTGTGGCTTCAATCAAAGGCGTAATAATGCTAGTCATTTGTTGGGTAAGCATATGGACCATTTCATGATTGCACTCATCTACTTGTTATCGAATTGTGTTCAACGTATTATTCGTAATAGAGTTTGAGGAAATCGAATCCTTTGTTGGATTTTGGAGAATTGGCAAACTTGTTACCAAAGCATCCATTTGTGCCATGTTCAAATCAACACTAACCCCTATTATATTCGGAATAGCACGAGTAGCATTTGCTACAGGCCTCGAGTAAATACTTTGTGTATTTCCCATTGATTGAGTCATTATTCTAGGGGTAAATCTCGGAGGTAATCCATTTTGAGGAAATGTTTCCCTTAGCATAGGAATTGTTTCCACTATAGATATAATAGATGTTTGGATCTGACTTCTCACAGGGGAAGTTTGATCTTGACTACATAAAGCCCCTAAAACCACATTGCTTAAAGAGGCTACGGTTGAGTTTGATTGATTGTTGTTTTCAGCCATTCTTAAAACTCTACCACTACGTAATCGCATACAGTTACCAAGTAAATAGTAATAAACTTCGTGGCTTAACTAAGACCTGCATGGGCCACCATTTTGTTTATGCTTATTTTTTATTTATTTGATCGAAAAGTATTTTGCATTTATCACATAAACCAAGTTTCCGGAAAGCAATCTGGGAAGGAAACGACTTCCTTGCAGTTTCTCAAAGTTATAATTTCACGAAGTTACAAATATAATGACTTGAAAAAACTAAATATCTTTTCGCACGAGGGTTCACAAAAAGTAGTTAGAGTTCAACAACTTATACATTTTCAGAAAAAAGAACGCTTCATAAAGGAGCTCGAAAACTTCAAATTTCATAAAACATGAATAAAAAAGATAACTAAAGGATGCGATAATATGAAGTGTGAAAAAGTAATAACGGACTTGAATGAGAAGAGCAAAAACAAATTGCAGAATTGTAAAACTGAACCTTAGATAATACTTCAAAGAAAGCTTACACTTGGATCTTTACACGATCATTTGTCTCGCAGTTCAGACTTGTAGATCGTTTGTGAACTCAAATCTCATATCTTTTAAGTATAAAGACAGTACAAAGAAAAAAAGAAAAAGTCCCTCGTCCAAGTCTTGTCAAAACTCATCCTCGTCTCTCATACTCTCATCCTTCAATCTCTTTATCCTCTCATGCTTAGACAGGCCTCTCAGTCTCCCAGTCTCTGCACAATCTTCTCTCATTCTTTTTCCTTCCTTCTTCCAAATGGATTGGGTTTTATTTATAGGCTAAACACCATGACCGCTGATTCATAGGATTGCGACACGTCTTTGACAGTTGTGAAGAAAGGCTTTTCGATCTTGACACATTCCCAACGGTTACAAAAGAGGTCTTAAAATATCTTTGACGATTACAAAAATGGTATTCGATCTTGACACATCCTTAACGGTTACAAAAGAGGTCTTTGATCTTGGCACATCTTCAACAATTACAAAAAGTGATCTTTTGATCTTGATAAGTTTACGACGGTTACCAAAGTAGTCTTCGATCTTGTAACGTCTTCGATGGTTACAAAGTATACTTCTGATTTTGCACATCATTTGTACTTACAAAAGACACTTCTGATCTTGACATGTACAAAACCTGCCAATTTTGTTGCTCGAAACTATTACTTAACTCTTTATTCAAAGAGCTTTTCTTACACTTGTGAATTTTTGACTAAGTTATCCTTTTGAGATTCTCTTTTTATAAAGCTTTCAAGAACTTTGTCTCAAGAAGTTCTTCACATCAATTATTTCAAACATTGCTTTCTTGAGAGGCTTTTGTACATTATTTCGAGAAAAAAGGTTTCGAGTAATATTTACTAGAGAAGCTTTTATAAGTTTCTCGAAAGATGTCCCTGACAACTTCTCAATGGACTTTTATGATTTGTCTTGGAAAGGTTTTGAGCAATGCTTTTTTCAAAAATAAGTCTCAAAAACACTTTGAGAGAAAGCCTCAAGCAATGCTTTCTCAGAGAAGATTTCGAGCAATGTTTTCTCGGAGAAGATTTTGAGCAATGCTTTCTCGAAAAAAGATCTCGAGCAACATCTGTTCGAATACGTCTCTTTTATTTTAAAATAAAGGTTTCAATATGACTTCTCGAAAGGATCTTTGTGATTTATTCTTAAAATCCCTTTTGTGAAAATATGTTTCGTACATCATTTTATCAAAAAATCTCAAGCAACACTTTTCTCAAAAAGATGACTTAGCAAATATTTTTTAGAAATATATCTCGTGATGACTTCTCAAAAGACTTCTCTGATTACTATCTCGAATTTTTCATGGAAGTATATTTTGAGAAAATCTTAACTCGATATGTTTTAGCTTTAAAAAGGGATATTGGACTTATACGTATCTCTGAAATATACCTTTTGAGAATTGAAGATTTTCTCAAATATAATTTTGAGATTTATAGTTTAACAGGGGTGGGCCGAAAAACAAAATGGTTAGGGAGTTATTGTGTAACATGAATGTTAATATGGTTGGGATTCAGGAGACTAAGTTGAATAATATAGATGAACAGGTGATGGAATCGATATGGCATGGTTCAGAGTTTAAGTGATGTGCTTCTTCGGCTGTTGGTTTGGCTAGGTGATTGTTGTGTGTATGAGATAAATCAAATTTTCAAAAAACTCAGGTGTTTGAGGGTTATGGGTTTCTGGGGGTGGTGGGATGATGGAAAGAAAAGTAGCATCCTTGTGTGCTTATAAACATTTATTCTTCTTATCTATTGGCGGAGAAGAAAAGATTGTAAGAGGAGTTGGTATGGCTAAAAAGTACGTATAAGGAGTGTACTAAGTGATGTGTATTTGGCGATTTTAATGTTGTATAGAGTTATGAGGAGAGGGAAGGGGTGGCCGGTGAAGATAGTGCTTCAAGTAATATTGAGATGAGATTATTTATTGAATTTATTCTTGATATGGAGCTGGTGGATCTTCCTCTACGGGGTAGGAGTTTTACCTGGTATAGGCCTAATGGGTTGGCAAAAGCAAGTTGGATAGGTTCCTGTATTCTAATAAGTGGTTACAGGTTTTTCCAAACTATACCTAATTGGCCTTGACTAGGAATCTATCAAATTAATTTCTAGTGGTATTAAAGATGATGGATGTGGACTGGGGACCGTGATTGTTTAAAGTGTTTGATTGTTAGATGCAGCAACATGGTTTCAAAGATTTTATGGAAGAAACATGGAATAGTTTCAATGTCCAGGGATGAGGAGCTAATATGTTGAAAGATAAACTCAAAAGATTAAAGTTCACATTGAAAGAGTGGAACCAAAGTAATTTTAGTATGTTGCGTGTGAGAATTAGGGAGGTCGAGAATGAAATAAAGGCTTTGGATTTATAAGAGAAAATGGGTGGATTGAATGAGGAGGATGTGATGGCTCGTAAGAATCTTATGGCAAAATGGTAGGAAGTTGTAAGGATGAAGGATTCTATTTTGTTACAGAAATCTAGAATAAAGTGGTTACAGGATGGGGATTCAAACTCTAAGGTTGTGTTTAGTTTATAAGTTTTCTAAGAAAAATGGAAAACTATTCTTGAAAAAGTTAGAAAAATAAAAAAGGTGTTTGTTTACAAAATATTCAAAGAAAACTTATGGAAAACTGAAAACCCTAATTTTATATTTTTTAATAAAAACAGAGAAGTCTTTTAATCCGGGGTGGTAACCCAGACTAGACAAGGTCTGGAAAATACCACGCCATATCATTAAGAACTGAAAGGTCATAACCGGAGTCCAAAACTATTGGTTAACCATGGATCTATTCCTCAACCCCGATTTAGTGCTGACAACCTGACAGTCAGTCAGAGGAGGTATGGGTAACCTGACCCTGTAGACACTGTATCAATAGTAAGTTAGGAATGTAGTCAAATCACTTCCAAACTTAGGTAAACACTATAAATACAAGTCATTTATTATTGAACAAGGATCTGATCTAATTTTTCCGTAAGGTACCTCCGTAATACGATATTACCTTAGAGACTATACTGACTTAAGCATCAGAGAATATTCTGCAGGTATCCCTCCGGTGTGGTCTTGAAGCATCAGTATGAATTTGACACCAATTACCACCTTTACTTAAAGAACCTCAGATTCCCACTGAACCGGGGCATATAATACCGTACTCCACTGAGGCGGTGTAAAATTGAGAGCGCGAGAGGTAAACTTCAAATTGAAGACTAAATTAGGAGTCCGGTCAAACTAGTCATCTTTGACCCCAGATTCGAGGACAGATCATTGGCACGCCCGGTGGGACCGTGTAAATTTATGAGTCCCGCATTGAATTGACCAAGTAGCATGGAACACCCTAGAGGAGATGAAACCCCAGAAGGACATGTTCAGACCGTAACAAGAACCTTGAATTTCAATGAAGGAATAGTAGAGACCCCTGGGACGGAGTTGAGAGATCAGGCGGTGGTACGCGTAGATCCCAGGGACGAGATTATAAGGCAACTACGCCAGGAGATACAATCATTACGTAGAGAGAATCAAGGCAGAGATCAGGGGCAACTGGAGAACCCCTACCAACCGGAGAGATCCTTGATGAATACGTATGAGGAGCTAGAATCTACACATTAGACGGAGGAGATGAACAGCTAGAGGAGGACGCTGAACCACGGTAAGGGAGGAGAATATCGATTCAAGATTCCATTTACTAGAAGATTGATGAGTACTCCAACTCCCCAACACCTACAAACTCCCCAACCGTTATCAATTAGGAAGTATACTGGAGAATCAGACTCCGGAAGTAATCTAGATGCCTACATGAATGAGTCGATGTTCCTTGGTGCTGAGGAGGATGTGATGTGCAGAATGTTCCCAAGGACGTTGTCTACTGAAGCTTTAGGGTGGTTTAAGAGCTTGCCCAGTGGGTCAATAGACTCCCGGGACGACATGGCCCATGTTTTTCTTCAACATTTTGTGGTGTCTAGAGATGTGCCAAAGACATCGCACACACTGCAAATTAGACAAGGAGCTGAAGAGAGTTTGAAGGATTTCTTGAAGAGGTTTTATAAAGAAGCAACATTGGTTCCAGGGTCGACAGAAGAAATTCAGATGCACATTGCGATTGAAGCATTGTAACCACGGTCACCCTTTGTATTGTCTTTGGCGAAAGGACCATCTCGAACGATGGAAGAATTCAGAAGCAAGGCAGCGAAGTATGTGGGAAAAGAAATGCACTTGGCGGCTGCCAAGCAAAGGAGCATGGAGATGGAGGTGAAAAGAGCAGATAAAAAAGAAGGTAGGACGAAAAGAAGGGGAGCTGGTAGGGATGCATTCCCAAGACCATGTGAAGGGAGAAGTGTGAATGTAGTATAATATACACTGTTGACCGTTCGACCTAGCCAAATCTTGCGAGAGGTCAGATGGAGAGGAATGACGGTGTACGGGGTGAGAAGACCCATTCCTATGAAGAGAGCTGGGAACCCTAACAAATATTGTGAGTTTCACGAGTAAGTAGGGCAGAATACCGATGAATACTGTCAGCTGAAGGAAGCCATCGAGATGTTGATAAGAGAGGGGAAGTTAAAGTAGTACCTATTCAAGCATAGAGCCAACCCAGAACCAGAGAGGATAATACCCCGGAAAAAGGAGGCCGACCTGGTTAAGGAAGAAGCCCAAAGTTTAAAAAGGTCGCGTTGGATAAAGGAAAGGCCATAGTCAATAATATTGATGATGATGACGAGTCCTAGATGAAGCCACCTGGTTCGGGTAGGAGAGATGTTATAGACATAATTGTTGGAGGATTTGATGGAGGGGGAGTGTTGAACTCAACAAGGAAGAACCATTCGAGGATGATAATGTCAGTACAAGCAAAAACAGATAATAGCCTTTCAGAGACGGTGTTAAAACTCCGGCCATTATTTTTACTGACGATAACTATGGCCCGACAGTACCAGGAGGCGATGATGCGGTGGTAATAGAAGCCGTGGTGGCAAACAAAATGATAAGAAGGATGCTGGTAGATCAAGGAAGCTCATGTGATGTGTTTTTCTATGAATGCTTCAAGAAAATGGGCCTCTCAGATTTTGATTTGCAACCATATAACCAGGAGTTGATTGCATTCAATGGTGCCAAACAATCCACCAAAGGATATTTGGACACCAGACTAACCTTCGAAGGGGAGCCAAGGTCAAAAACCGTACGCACCAGAGTCCTGGTTATTGATGTCAAGTCCCCGTTCAATGGGATTATTGGACGCCCTTCTTTGAATGCTATAATCTCAGTGTGTTAATGACCAAGGTAGAAGAATCAGTGAAAAGGAAGAGATTGAATGACGGTGGGCCGGTTCCAGAGTCTGTGAATTTGATAGACTTGGACCTAAGAGAGAAGTTGAGGTTGGACCTAGAAAACCCTCAAAGACAAACATCGAAAAGAGGGGTGAAGAAAGTAGTGTTAGAGGATGATTCCACCAGAGGGACGGAGATAAATGATTCTTTAGATCAAGGAATGGAGGAATGATTGATCAAGTTGTTAAAGGATTTTAAGCACCTCTTTGCATGGACAGCAGCCGATATACCAGGGATTGACCCGAACTTTGGTTGTCATAAGTTGGTAGTTTATCCAGAATCTAGAGCGATGGCACAAAAGAAGAGAAGACTGGGTCCAGAAAAATAGCAGGCGGCGTGCGAACAGACCGAAGAATTGTTGAAAGTTAGATTTATAAGGGAAGTGCAGTATTTCTCTTGGGTCTCAAACGTAGTGATGGTGAAGAAGGCTAATCGCAAATAGAAGATATGCACGGATTTTACAAATCTAAACAAGTGTTGCCCTAAAGATCCATACCCCTTGCCAAGCATTGATCAAATCGTTGATGATTCGTCGGGGTACCAATTCCTGTCTTTTATGGATGCGTACTCCGGCTATAATCAAATTCCAATGTGGAAGGAGGATGAGGATAAAACAACGTTTATGAATGACAAAGGAGTCTTATGTTATACTGTGATGCCATTTGGGTTGAAGAACGCCAGGGCTACATACCAGAGAATGATGAACAAGGTGTTTGATGGAATAAGGTCAAAAATGGTCAACGTTTATGTAGATGATATAATTACTAAGACTCCGGTTAGAGGATATCATGTCGAGGATCTGAAGAAGGTGTTTCAGAGATTGCAACTCTACAATATGAGGTTGAACCCCCTCAAGTGCACATTCATAGTACTGGCTGGAAGATTTTTAGGATTCATGCTAACCCAGAGGGTATAGAAGCTAATCCAGACAAATGCAAGGCAGTGAGGGAACTTCAAAGTCCAACCAATGTGAGGGAGGTGCAATCGTTAAACGGAAAGGTGGCGGCCTTATCCCGGTTCATGCCAAAGATGACACGCCGGTCACTACCCCTCTACAAGGCGTTGAAAAAGAATAAAGATTTTCAGTGGGGAGAAGAGCAGTAAAGAGCGTTTCAAGAGCTGAAGGAGGTCCTGGCAAATCCACCGGTGTTGACAAGGCCTGACCCCGGAGAAAAACTATTCGTTTACCTGTCTATATCTGATAAAGCGATTGGAGCCGCACTTGTGAAGGAAACCGTTGAGGGTCAGAGGCCAATATACTTTATCGAAAAAATGTTGCAAGGGGCAGAAGGTCGATATCAGAAGCTTGAAAAAACGGCTCTAGCCTTAGTTTGGACATCCCGGAGTCTAAGGCAATATTTTCATGCATATCCCGTAACTGTTCAGACAAATCTTCCTTTGAGAGCGGTGTTTCATAAACCGAATTTGGCGGGAAGAATGACAAAGTGGGCGATAGAGTTATCAGAGTTCGACATCTCTTATGAACCACGGACAACCATAAAAGCCCAAGTTTTGGCAAATTTTATGATAGAATTAACAGGAGAGGCCCCAATTCTACCACAGGAGCATTGAAAGATTTTTGTCGACAGATCGTCGAATGGAAAAGGATGTAGGGCCGGAGTGGTAGTTGAAAGCGAGGACGAAGTGAATGTGGAGATCTCCCTCAGGTTCGATTTCAAAACATCGAATAACCAAGCTGAGTATGAGGCATGTTTGGCAGGGCTCAGAGCAGCCTTGGATTTAGGGGCCCGGACGGTAGTGATTTACAGTGATTCACAGTTAGTGACTTCGCAAATTAATGGAAGTTATCAGGAAAAGGAACCATTGTTGCAATAATACCTGGCAAAGGTTAAGGAGTTAGGAGAAAAATTTACAAACATAGAATTCAAGTATGTTCCGAGGGAAGAGAACGTAAGAATCGATGTCCTATCTCGACTGGCTAGCACGAAAAAGGTGGGGTGCATAACTACAGTGATACAGAGCACATTGGCCGCTCCAAGCATTTCGAATCCATTAAGGATATATGCCACTAAATTCAAAGCATACCCAGATGACTCTTGGGTCATTCTGATTATTTGATACATAGTAAGTGGACAACTTTCAGAGCGCCCAACCAAGAGGAAGAAGTTGAAAAAAGAGCTACCAAACTTCGCATTATTAGATGGGGGATTGTACAGAAGAGGGTTGACAGCGCCCTACTTAAGGTGCTTGAATGAGGAAGAAGTGGACGAGGTTCTCTTTGAGGTACATGAGGGGACATGCGGTAACCACTATAGAGGCAGAAGTCTGGCTAGGAAGATACTGAGGGCAGGTTATTGGTGACCCACTTTAGCCAAGGACATAGTGGAATATGTTAAAAAATATGATAGATTCTAAAAGAATAGCAATGAACACCACATCCCAGCAGAAAACCTATTTACATCCCATGGCCTTTCTACCAATAGGGCATGGATATTCTGGGACCTTTCCCTAAAGCTTCAGGTGGAGTGAAGTACCTAATTATCAGGGTGGATTACTTTACGAAGTGGATTAAGGCGGAAGCAATAGTACATATTACCGTAGCACGGACTCGGATGTTTTTTTTTATGAGAATATCATTACGAGGTTCGGGATACCGGGAAAAGTGATAACGGGCAACAGGACGCAGTTCACAGATTCCAAGTTCAAGGGTCTACTTGAAGAACTGCAGATTAAACAAGTGTTTTCATCAGTCGAACACCCTCACACTAATGGACAAGCCGAGGTCGCAAGCAGAGAAATCTTAAAAGAATTGAGGAAATGACTGGGTGAAGCAAAGGGAGAGTGGGCCAACCAGCTGTGTCATGTTCTTTGGGCACACCGGACAACCCCACACTCGTCTACTGGTGAAGCCCCATTTCGGTTGGTCTATGGATGAAATAAACTTAATATCTCCAAGGGTTCAACAATTTGACGAGGTAGACAATGACCAAAGGTTGAAAAATGAACTAGATTTGTTAACCGAGGTTAGAGAAGCCGCCTTTGTCTGGGATCAAGCTATCAAAGCCAAAGCCACCTTTCGATATAATGTGAAAGTCCAACAAAGAAGGTTTAATGTGGGTGACCTCGTCCTAAGGAAAGCATCAATTAGAAATCGGTTTATGCACCAAGGAAAGTTGGCACCAACATGGGAAGGGCCATATCGGGTGAATGAGGTCACACCGGGAAGAGCTTATCTACTAGAAACATTAGAGGGTGAGGTGTTCAAAAACAAATGGAATATAAAGAATTTACGTGTATATTACAGCTAACCGACATCATAAGTCATGCATTCTTTTTCCCTACCCAAGGTTTTCCCACAGGGTTTACTTGGGAGGTTTTTAATGAGGTATGCAGCTGGGGTGCTATTTGTTTAATAAAAGGTATCATTGTGTGGATGATATTGTTTCAGTGAACTCCTTTAAGAGAACTTATTAAAACCCAGGAGTGGTCTAAGGACCCCAGAGTAGTTAAGTTATTAAAACCCCAGAGTGGTCTAAGGACCCCAGAGTGGTTGTTATTAAAACCTCGGAGTGGTCTAAGGACCCCAGAGTGATTAAGTTATTAAAACCTCAGAGTGGTCTAAGGACCCCAGAGTGGTTGTTATTAAAACCCCAGAGTGGTCTAAGGACCCCAGAGTGGTTAAGTTATTAAAACCCCGGAGTGGTCTAAGGACCCCAGAGTGGTTAAGTTATTAAAACCCCGAAGTGGTCTAAGGACCCCAGAGTAATTGTTGTAAATTGCAAAGTGATTTCAAGATTTTAGATTAATTCAAGTACGAAGGCAGAAATTATGCGAAAAAGAGACAATGTAAGTAAAAGTACTATTGTCATTAACAAAAAGGCACTACGGCCAAGACAATTGAGATTTAAAAATGGCGGAGCTCATCCCGCCTACAAAGCAAAACTTTACAAAAGAAATTGGACAGAGCTCATCCCGCCTATAGAGCGAAGAGAAATCAAGGATTGATAGGATCCCCCCTTCACCCTCGGACCCAGCACCGGCATCATCTGCAGTAGAGTCAAGACCATCGTCCTCCCCCTCAGCCAAGGGACGAAGCTTGAAGGGAACGTCGGTAGGAGAGAAGGATTCACCGCCCATCTCGGTTACCAGTTCACCATTCCAGAATCGGTTGAAAAAACCAATCCTGTTTAGGTTCAGAGGTAAATCTCGGTTCCGGTGGATAACCTTGCGGACCGCAATGACTAAAGAAGTCCATGGCGGCATGAGCAAATTGCAACATATCCTCTTGATACTTATTTTGCTCATTTGTGACCGCCATAGACAATTCTTCATTCTTCTTATGAAGATCGGTCACTTGGCCTTCCAGATCGGCCACCTTCTTCTGCAGGTCTTCCTTCTCCTTCTTCTAACTTTCCTCGGACTGCTGATAAACCTGGTTGGACTCGTTAAGGGACTTAATCCTCTGGTGAGCCTGGCTGTAGTCTTCGGAAAGCCAAGAGTTATTGTCCTTCAGACGATCCAATTCCAGCTTCGAACCATCGGTTGCGGCAGAGTAGATGGCGGAGAGGGTCTTGATGTTATACCACATCACCGTCTCCAAGGCGAATGTGATGTCATCCTTCTCCAACCCCGGCTTGAGACGATAAGGAAGCTTGAAGTCTGAGTTTGGGGGAAGGGTCCTGGAGAGCAACTCCTTCAAAGCTTCCATACCGGAATGGGGAGGGGGAGGAAATTTACTCTCAACCAGAGTGTCAGTAGCTATCTTCTTTCCCTTATCTGTTGCTCGGGAGGTGGGGTTTGGTTTCTGCTTCTTGGAGACTCCAGCAGCTTGCCCTTTTTCCTTCCGCTTACCGGGGGAATCCTCTAAGTCGATTACCCCGCCTGGGGTAGGGAGCCCGGAAGATTTCCGCATCTTCAGGGTGACGTTATTTTCCGTGGTGGTGTCAGCCACAGACTCCTCCATCAACTTGCGGAGGTTCTCCAGGGCAGCGGCACTCATGTTCCCTGAAAAATGAAAGCGACAGTTAAAACAACCGTAGTGATAAAAAATATATATACATATATATATATATATATATATATATATATATATATAAGCAAATAGTAAGGGAATCTACCCAGGTGATTAAGGTAATCGTCCTGTGTCTCAGCCGAGCCAAGGAGAGAACGGTATTTAATGGGGGTACCCCGGGATATGTTATGGAGGGCATCAACCACCACTTTCACGGATTCGGAGAGGGAGGATTGGTCAACAGCATAGGCCAAACTCTCTAGCAGAAAATGCTTATGAGTCCAACCGGTATGAATCCTGAATCGGCCTTCCTCATCCTTCCGGAACGGCTGCTCTATACCTTTAACGAAGAGCTTAAGGTAGGAGTTCTTGAAGAAGCCTCCAGCAATCTTGCAGGATTCAGCGAAGGCTTCGAAATTGACGATGTCAATTTGACACCGTAAATTAACGAACCCCATCCCGGTTACACCTCGACGCATCACTTGGGCATATTAGAAGAAGATGGCGATGGTGGGGGTGAAGCCTAAATCCTTACCCAAAACATCCAGAGAGAGGATGAGAGCCCAGCCGTTGGGCCAAAGATGGCTGGGGGCGATGTCCAAAAACTGCAGTACCCCCATTTTAAATTTATTCAAGGGGAACCGAACTCCCACCTTGCTGATAATGTAATCATGGAAGAAGATGAAGCGGTCCTTTGGAATGTGATAGATCCGCTCTGTAATGGTAGGGGCAAAAAGGGTGAAAGAATTGGCGTACTTCTTGGCACGCCAGTGATATTCCAACTCCAGTTCCACTTTGTCCGTGAGTTGAGCAAAGCGGCTGTAAATTGGAAGAATCTCCTGGGAAACCCAAAAATAAGGGTCTTCGGCTTTCCCAGCTAGCCAGTTTACTTTGTCTGCTATTATAAAGGTATCGTCGGGGTCATTTCGCAAGGTTGATGAGCCAGAGGCATCCATCGTCACTATGTGCGCTAAAAAAGGTACACGTGAGTAAAAGTCAGTATCATCAGCATAGCAATGTACTACACTGGAATTCTCACTCTGGTTCGGAGACACGGGAGGAAGGGGTGAGTGAGGAACCCGAACCCCGGAGGTGGAAGACTCTGCCCGGGAGGTTGACGCCAAGTTACTTGGAGTCATCCACCTACGGACGTCCCTTTGAGTGAGCCGAGGTCCATTACGAGGAACTCCGGGTGGCCAAGAAATTGGAGGGTTTGAAACAATTTCACAAGAGGAATCTTGTTCCTGGCCGTGGTTAGAAGAAAAGGAAGACATGGTAAAAAAAATTTTGAAGGCTACCTGTGGGGATAATACGAGCGGTTCTTCTAGCACGAGCCAAGACGAAGTGAGAGCAAAAGCAGAGGGCGGTCGAGCAGAGTTTCGGCAAAAGAAAAGTGAAGTGAAATAGCAGAGACGCTCGCCTTTTTATACGCAGCAAAAGAACATGGGCCAAAGTTCGACTGTCGCGGCCCATGGACGAAGTGGAAGATGAAGCGTCGCGGCCCAAAAGGGTGCGTCGTGTTACTCTGACTGACGTCATCTCAAAGCGCGTGGAATGCACGACCAACCACGAGTAAGGATGGAAATAGGCCAGGCCAGGCCGGGCTTTGAAAGGCCTGAGCCTGGCCTACATCAAATTTTCCAGGCCTGAGCCTGGCCTATTAGCCTGTCCTAGGCCTTTTTTTAAGGCCTGTTATGGCCTGTTTGAAAGCCTAGCCTGTTTAAAAGCCTGTCTATAGTGAAACTTTTAAAATTCTAAAACCAACCTAAAAAAACTTTGTGTTCCATTCCCTCCTAATTTTCTAATTGTAAACTTGTAATATTAATTTATATTATATAAATGTAAATATGTAATATATATTAGTTTATGTTATAAATATTATATATATAACTAATTAACAATTAATTTAATTAAATAGGCTGACCTGTTGGGTTTCAAAGGCTTTTAAGAAAGCCTGTGGCTTGACCTGTTTAGTTAAAAAGACCTTTTTAAAAGCCTAATCCTGGTCTTCTAGCCCGACAAGCCTGGCCTATGTAGGCTTTAAACGAGCCGGGCCATAGGCCCCCGACGGACGGCCTGACCTATTTCCATCCCTAACCACGAGGTGACACGTCAGTGATCCGCGTGATGTGGTAGCTTTTATAGGTGAGATGTATTTAATGCTTCACCTAACTAGAAGTACATATGACACCGGTCATATTTAGCACATCGGTACCTGCACCCCGACACAAATTTTTCAATTGTAATATGGATAGTTCATCTTTTGCAGCAATACTACAAAAATAAACTAAGGGGCAAATGATCCGGGGTGGCAACCCAGACTGGACGAGGTCTGGAAAATACCACACCACGTCATTAAGAACTGGCAGGTCATAACCGGAGTCCGAAACCATTGGTTGACTATAGATCTATTCCTCAACCCTGATTTAGCACTGACAATCCGACAGTCAGTCAGAGGAGGTATGGGTAACCTGACCCTACAGACACTGTATCAAAAGTAAGTTAGGAATGTAGTCAAATCACTTCCAAACTTAGGTAAACACTATAAATACAAGTCATTTATTATTGAACAAGGATCTGATTTAATTTTTCCGTAAGTTACCTCCGTAATACGATATTACCTTAGAGACTATAATGATTTAAGCATCGGAGAATATTCTGCAGGTACCCCTCCGGTGTGGTCTTGAAGCATCAGTACGAATTTGACACCAATTACCACCTTTACTCGAAGAACCTCGGATTCCCACTGAACCCGGGCATATAATACCGTACTCCACTGAGGCGGTGTAAAATTAAGAGCGCGGGAGGTAAACTTCAGATTGAAGATTGAATTAGGAGTCTGGTCAAACCAGTCATCTTTGACCCCAGATTCGAGGACAAATCATCTTTCAATAAGTTTTTCAAGAAAACTGAAAAGTGAAAAAATTTCAAGAATTTTTCTATCTATTTCAGGGAATGAAAATTTAAAAAAACAAGCAAAAAACTTTTCCCAGAAAACTAGAATAATTTTCTATAACTAAACGCAGCCTAAGTATTTCCATGCTATTATAAATAAGACGAGGCATGGTAGTGCAATTCATGGCTTATGGTTGGATGGGGAATGAGAGGAGGATCCGAATAGGATTAAGGGGGAATTAAATCTTTTTTGAGAAGAAATTCACTAGTGATAGCTGGAATAGGCCTGTGTTGGATGAGGTTGATTTTATGGTGTTAGGGGAGGATCCTAATAATAAAATCAATGAGAGTTTACTGAAGAAAAGATTCGTTCGACTGTCTAGGAGTGTGATGGATCAAAAAATCTTGGGCCTGATGGTTTTAATTTCAATTTTATTAAGTCTTTTTGGGATATGTTGAAATCAGATGTGTGTAGAATGATGGAGGAATTTTATGAAAATGGGGTTCTACCTGTAACATCTTATTTTTACTCAAATAGAAAGTAGATATTAATACCTCTTTAATGAGGAAACACTTATTATTAGTTAGTTGATTATTAACTAATTAATATTTTTATAAAATTTTGGTACTTATATTTAATTATTTTTTAAAATAAAATAATAATAAAATAAATAAATATATATATATATATATATAGAACGAAGATTTTAAAATGACTTAATTAGTATTCACTAATTAAGGAAATTATATTAAGAATTTTTAATATCTTTATTTTCATAATTTTTATTTTATGTTCTTATATTTATGTTTTTACATATTTAAGATTTAACTCTTATTAGAATTTTAAAATAAAAAATTTGAAGGAATTAGAATATGGTTCTTTAGAACTTTTTGATTTATGCATTATTTATGATTTTCTGAAAATTTTTGAATTTTTAATATTTGAGAAAATAACTAAAATACCCTTAACCTTTTATCTAATAACCAAAATGCCATTGCCGACATCATCGCTTACCTATTGCTTACATCATCGGTTAGGTAATTGTTTATATCATGAATAGTCATTAGTTAGGTAAATACTTACATCATGAATAGTAAAATAAATAATAAAATAATCTTAAATAGTAAATTTTTCTTCCTATAAATAGATGGTTCATTTACAACAGTTACCTACCAAAAATTAGAGAGAAAATCTAGAGAGGTAGTGCTTAGGAAATTAATGGGAAGTAAATTTTTTTGGTAAAAACAGATTCTGCCGGAGGTGTAAGGTAATAATATCTTTCTTCTATATTCTTTTTATGATTATTTAGATTATTCTTTTTAGCACTCTTAAACTATTAATATACTATTATTATTATGAATAAGTTACTATGGTCAAAATAAATTACCATTATGCGTTATTTTTACGATTTACTGTTACTATTCACTATTTACTGTTACTATTCATAATTTACCATTTACTATTATTATTCAAAATTTATTATTTACTGTTATCATTCAAAATTTATTAGTTCTTACTATTCAAAATTTACTATTTTCTGTTACTATTTACTATTACTATACATAATTATTATTTATCATTTTTGATAGTAATCTTAATTTTCATCGTATGCCTATACTGAAATAAATTAGTATTAATATTTTTTAAGAACTCAGAGGCACAAAGTGAATTCACTTTTGGTAGCAATTCTAGGTAAGGAGGAGTGAGATAAGAATATAATATGAAAAGACATAAGAATAATGGGAGAAGTCCCCTACTCCTTTTAAATTTAATAATATTATTATTTTAAGATAATAAATTTTAAATTAAGTATCTTGTGTAACTTACTCTGAAATATCTATGCAAGGACCTAGACTTTTATAACCTATATGAACTGGACTAAACCTATGCAAGGACTTTGACTATTATGACTTATATTGACTGAACTAAACCTATGCAAGGATTGGATTATATGGACTTACATAGACCTATGCGAGGAATGGATTATAAGGACTTGGAATTAAGTTTATTAACTTAAATAACCATTAAACTTTGAATTATGATATTTATGAATGATAATTAATTTATTTGATTTGATTATGATTGATAAATTGATTATGATTGACAATATTTAATTGTGAGTGATAGTATTTAATTGTGATTGACAATATTTGGTTGTGATTGATGAACTTGTAAAATGGAGTTTGAGCATATAGCAAGCATGACGGAAAGTTGGAACTCAGTAAGAATGTTCTTACCTTATTCTTTAAATTTTTATTCTAAGAGAAAGTATTTTATAATTATTTCAATCTTTTATTTCTTCTTAGAAATTATTTTCATTAACTTTACTTTTAATCTTTAGAATAAAATCTAGTATTTATTATAGAAAGAAGCTATTTTATAATAATTAATTTATAAAAAGGTTGAGATAATTAATTCTTGAATTAAAGAAAATTTTTATAATTTTAAGTATTATTGGTTAATGATTTTAAGAATTATTTTCTTTTAGCAATTAGAAGTTTAAAGTAAATTATTTTGGTTTTCCCCAACATAATAACTAAAGGATATTTTGTTATAGTCGAGGTTTCTAAACTCAATCTAGTTAAGATTTAATTTGTGAAAGATTATATAAATATATAAAGTTTTCTATGAGAAAGTTTTGAGATATTTAAGGCTTAGAAACTCAATTTTGGTGAGATCTGAATTCGAAGACTGTACTAAATTTATTTCTGTATAACAGAAGTTCAAAGAACTTATGGGAATGTATAGTTTATTGAAATAATTTGTGAAATTTTATGGTATTTAATAATTGAGTTTCTAGAAGTCTTAACCAACTAAATATGCGAGTAGTTCATGCATCATGAATCATTAAAGAGAAATGAGATGTAATGTTGCCTAGGGACGGATTATAGAAACCGAGGATACATTAAAGAAGGTTCAAATGCGAACCTTGGGATGAGAGGGTGTGAAAGGATGCTTCAGGTGACCTGGGGTCGCTTCCTAGTGTCGGGTACTTTCACAATGAAAACCTTCTCAGTCTGACTAGTCTCTAAGTATTTCAATGTCAGTTGAGTTGTTCATATGCCACAAAGGCATTTACGTTATTATCCGAAATTATGGAACAGTGTAAACTCCTAGTTGGCCCAGTGCAAAAATTAAAACTTTAAGGGCCCACATGCATAACCAAATGAGATAGTAACATTAAAAGCATTGCATGACATTCATGTGAATGTGACATTCTATGTGGGTGATTGTGAATGAATGTATAATATGTTATGTTTATGAAGACCCGACATTCATAATTGATTATTTATGAGATTATGACCAATATTATTATATTAGTTTGTGAAAACCCTTATGCTTATATCTTATCTATAAAGTATTATATTTTGTTTCTCACTCTTTTTTGTTTGAATTTTCTGTGTCCAAAATATATGTTATGTGATATATAGCTAGCAGTCCAAGATGGAAGGATATGTAATTACAAGAGGATAAAGTGGTCTCATCCTCAATCAGATAGATGAAGAGATATGACAAGAGTAGGATTCCAAAACTTGATGGTTCAAGGACTAGGAAATGATTGGTCACAGTTGTAGTAGAGGTATAGTTTAGTTTTACTTTGCCTTATTACAATATCAAGTTAGATAATTATAACAAGGTAAAGGTTAAACTTTGATAATCTTTATCATTCGGATATAATATTGTAATCTTTTATCACTTATGATTTCTATAAATTATTTTGTCATTATGGAAAAATATTGAAAGACAACATTTTTTTTTTACTTTCAATATTCAAAGGAAATCATGTACATGTACGTCCTTGTATATACGAGATAAGGAATAATATGTATATCTTTTTAAATTTTTTTAAGATTTTAAAAGTAATAAGAATATACATATATCGTGTATAATGGGAACAAAGTCATCCTTCTTAGCATTAATTCTAAAAGGTGCTAATCAGACGGGGGTAGGTGACTATATGCCTATATCATTGGTGAGATGTGTATATAAAATCATTGCTAAGGTTTTGGCTTGTCGGTTAAGGAGTGTTGTTGGTGGAATTGTTAGTGAGAATCAGTCAACTTTTATTGGAGGGAGAAATATGCTTGATAGTGTGGTTATTACAAATGAGTTAATTGATGATATGAAGAGGAAACACAAATCTTGTTTAATTTTTAAAGTGGACTATGAGAAGGAGTATGATTCAATTTGTTGGAATTTTTTATTCTATACGATGAAAAGTTTAGGTTTTATGGATAGGTGGATTTGGTGGATTAAAAGTTGTTTAATGTCCTCCTATGTGTCTATTCTTGTGAATGAAAGTCCTACATCAGAGTTTCATATGAGGCAGGGTATAAGGTTGGGTGACCCTATGACCCTATTCTTGTTTCTATTTGTGGCTGAAGGGATCAGTGGGCTAATGAGGGAGGCGGTTAAAAAGAACATGTTTGATGACATTCTTGTGCGAGATGCGCAAGTGTGTATATCTCACTTATAGTTTGTGACGATACCTTAGTTTTTAGTGAATTGTCTTTGAGGAACGTTATAACTTTGAAGAAGGTGTTGCGATGTTTTGAATTGGCTTCTGGCCTAAAGGTTAATTTTTGTAAAAGTAAATTGGGAGCTGTTTTGGGAAAGAGGATGAAGTAGCTCGGTATGCTGACTTGTTGCAACGTAATGTTATGAGATTACCATTTGTGTATCTTGGTATTCCTTTAGGGGCAAATCTGGGAAGAAAGTGTACCTGGGATTCTGTTGTCTTGAATTTTCAAAAAAAGTTGTCCTTTTAGAACCAACGTCATCTATCCTTTGGTGGTCGTCTCTATCTTCTTAAATCGGTATTGTCCTCGCTTCCTCTTTTTTTCTTCTCCTTTTTTAAGGTACCTATTTTTGTTTTAAAATTACTAATATCTTTGCAAAGGTCATTTTTATGGTGAGGGAATAAGATGAGGAAAAAAATATGTTGGGTTAAATGGGACCAAGTGTGTATGAGTAAGAAGGCAGATGGGTTGGGTGTGAGGGACCTGGAAAAAATCAATATTGCTTTGTTAGGAAAGTGAATGTGGAGGTTGATAGGAGATCATTAGAGTTTGTAGGGGAGAGTATTAGAGTCAAAATATGGGAGTGGTGTTAGTTTTGGGGATTGGGAGGTTTTTAGGAAAGGTTCAAAATGGTGGAGGGACTTGGGGAGTGTTTTGAAAGTGTTAGATGAGTTTAGGTGGTTTCGGTCTAGAGTGAGGAGGGTGGTGGGTGATGGAGTAAAAACAAGATTTTGGTCGGACTATTGGTTGGGGGACATAGTGTTAAAATCCAGAAAGGTTCAAAATGGTGGAGGGATTTGGGTAGTGTTTTGAAAGTGTTAGATGATGAGTTTAGGTGGTTTCGGTCTAGAGTGAGGAAGATGGTGGGTGATGGAGTAAAAACAAGATTTTGGTCAGACTATTGGTTGGGGGACACAGTGTTAAAATCCAAGTATCACATGTTTTTAATCTCTTCACAATAACATGATTCTGTTGCGGATATGGGCGTGTTGGTGGATCGTGAATGGGTCTGGGATCTAAAATGCCGCATGGAGTTTTTTGTCTAGGAACATGAACTGTTATCTTCTTTACTTAATGATCTTTGAAGTTTTACTGGTATGAGTGTGGATGTGCTTGATTCTTGGATATGGTCGAAAAATTTCTCTAGTCAGTTCTCTAGGAAATCTACTTACAATGTATTGCTTTAGCAATCTGATTTATGGGATTCATATTTTGTGCAGTTCTTTTGAAATAATGTTGTGCCTCTAAAAGTGGGACCCTGTGGCTAGAGATTACTGCTTGATCGTCTTCAAACTAAAAGCAATTTAGTTACGCGTGAGGTTGTGCTTGGTGATTTTTCTGTTTTATGTGTCTTTTGTGGAGATTGTGAGGAGACTTGCTTTCACTTATTTTTTTATACAATGTATCTTATTCTCTATAGGTGCTTTGACTGATTGGGGTTTTCTTCTATTTTGCATCAATGTGGCAAAAAAAACTTCGAATGTATTATGAGATATGATTTTGATAATGGAACTAAACTTGGTCTAGTTGTGATGTGGTTTGCTGTTATTTGGACTATTTGGGATACACGAAATGACGTAAACTTTCAAGAAGGGAATGTGTCTATAAGAAGATTTTTGAATTGGTTCAATACAGGTCTTGACTTTGGTTAAGGTTTCGACTGAATGGATTTTTTAAAAGTTATGTAGAATGGTATAGAGAGCCTCTTTTATGCCTATCACGATTGTGAGTAATATTTTTTTTGTATATGGGTTAGGGTACCCCTTGTACCCTCATTTAATATATTTTCTTTTGCTAATCAAAAAAATATATTTTTGTTTAATTAGTTAACAATTGAGTTACCAATGTTATATTTTAAGGACCAATTTTAACATTAAGAATTTCAACATATTCAATAAGATAAGAACCAAACCAATAAAAAAAATTGAAAGACCAAAATCAAAAATTGATAAAAACATAGGAACCAAAAACATATTTAACTCGTCTATGTTTTACTCCACATAAATATTACTATTTACCTCCACCAATTGTCCACCTTCTCATTCCACCCTCTACGTTCTATTTCACTGTTTCTGTGTATATCAAATTTTGTTTGGTTTTTCTTGTTAAAGAAATTCCCAAAGTTTGTGTCAACTAAAACTTCAAATTTATATTATCTTAACGGGTTACATCCACTGAATGTTGCTGTAATACTGACAAAGTCAGTACAACATGAAAAGAGAAAGATAAAGTCACATATCAAAAATAAAATTTATTAAAATTTAGTTTTTTTATGTTAGTTCATTGTTGTCCGTAGGCTTTATCCGGGGCTTTTAGGCTTTTCTGTCATATATTTGATGCTATGTGGTATTTTGAGTGAGTATATATGGGTTGTTCAATTGATCTATGACGCTGTTGTATCATTTATATATAAGTACCGTTAGATTGCTTTCGTGATTTTTTTTTAATGAAACTTATTTGAAAAAAAAAATTCCTAATTGTTTTAAAATGTTATTTCCTATTCCTTGTAAGTCTTTACTAGGGTCTTATGAATGAAAATTGGATTTTTTATAGCTTGCGCCAATGTTATTTCATAGTCACCCTTAGCATTTTTCTCAATTCCATGATAGTTCTAATATTGTTGGTGACAAAGGAATGTGCCACGACAAGTTCCTAGAAAAATTCCCGTTGATAAAATAAGTCATTTTTGTCAAATTATCACTCTTGATGGTTGATGTGACAAAACATGTTACGTTATTACACTGATTCTAAATATAAATAAATTTTAGTGAATTTTTTGGTCTCATGATATAAACAAAATTATACTTTTTCAAGGTTATTAAATACTTATTTACCAAATATGTCTTTCTTGTATAAATTTTCAAGACAACTAATATTTGTGTAATCAATGGTATTAGGAATATTTTAGGATATTAACATAAAATATTTAATAACATTAATATAAATAATACTTCCAACTATTATTCTCAATATTTGTGAATGTATTTTATTTTACTTATATTTAAAATCGAAGGTATTATTATATATCGTTAGTTAGAACTTTTTAAGGCTTAAATATGTCAAGAGTCCTCCTAAAATTTTAGTGTTAGAAATTCCTCCTAAATTTTTAGGCTTAAATATACCATGAGCCCTCCTAAAATTATGTCAAATTTAAAGGTGTGGTTTGGTTTCTATTTCCATTTTTTCTTTTCAGTTTTAAATACAAAATTTTTGAAATTTTGTACAAGAAATACTTAAAGCAACTTTTTTTCCTTATTTCATTTTCCATTTTCACTTTTTCTATATAAATTTGTAAAAACAAGAAATATGATGACAATTGTTATTAAAACTAGAGACATGAAATAGAAACAAAAATCAAACTTCATCAATACTGTTAACTTGTCAATGTTAACTAATTATCACCATCTTCTTTAATTTTCAATGAAATTGAACATATTTGGTGGCCGTTTTTTTTATTCACAAATTCAAATATCACAAATGTAAAGATCTTATTGATGATGGGTATCCATAAAGACAATTATAAACATTCTTTGAAACCAATGTTATTAAACTTGAATTAAACATATAATTGAGTTAAACACGTAGTTGAATCAATATAAATATATATATATATATATATATATATATATATATATATATATATATATATATATATGAACAGGTGTAAACTGGGTTTAGTCACCAATTCTAAAAAAAATAATAACTCGACTCAAATTAAACCAGTTATCTAAACATAAAAAAATTTGGATTACATTAAATGTGCTTTCCAACAAAAAGTACTTGACAGACACAAAAACTTAATTATTAATAGAGAGACAACCACATTTATAATAGTGAAGTCGCTTCCCACTCTATTATAGTTTAGAAAATGTGGAAATTCTTATCCAAGCTCAACACCTTTATAACAAAAAAACTTTTTCTTTTTTTTTTTGGCGAAGAAATGCACAACACCTTTTTATTTTTTTGGTCAGTGATGCACAACACCTTTACTATGTTTAACTTGTTCGATGTGGGCACTAAAACTGTGTTTTATCTTAGTGGGTCTGTAATGGGTTTTACTCTTGGAGCATCCATTGAGCATTCAATGTGGGACCCGTAGTGTTAGAATCATATATGTAAAAAAGTATTGGAAATCTTGGGAAAGTGTAAGAATTGAACCTCCAACCATGAGAAGTTCAAATTCAATAAAACATGACACCTCCAACCAAGTAAACCACATTGATACGGAATTTGCTAATATTTCCAGCTTCACTTCACTCTCTACTAAATAGTAACGCACCAACAAACCTATAAATAACTGAAAACATCTGTGTGTGGCTATCATGAATTAAAGGGAAAAACACAATACAAAAATCTGTATTTTGAGCGGGAATATTGAAAATATTTCATCACAAAAAAAAATTATAAGATAGAGAAATTTTGAGCGGGAAAGCAAAGGCAAAAGAGGTTGACACATGAACCATTGTTTTCTTAAATAGTAGTGAAAAATAGATATCAGAAGAAACACTATATTAAACTGCATTTCCTCTTCTTATAAATGATCATGATCCCACATGGTCTTACACAACATGAAGAACATGAGATGCTATTCAACTTCAACGTTCATCATTGTGCTGATTCATATGAACCTTCTAGTCACCTCATTCCACAGTACTCATACAAAAGGAAAAGGGTTTAACTCTGTTTCAAGGCTTCCACATTCCAGGTTCACAAGATCTAAGCGTATTATTTATGTCACTGATTATGGTGCAAGAGGGGATGGTTTTCATAATGATGCCAAGGTAATGCTTCAATTCCATCTATTACTTTCCTTCCTATATTGTTCAAAAACTCTAAAAAAAAAGACAATTAGCTTACTTCTTGTCATGTTGTTCAATTTTTGTATATGCTTTTTCTCATGAATCGAAAAGTGTTCTCCCTGTGTGCTTAGAAATTCATATTGCACAGTGATAAAACAGTTTCTAGAAGTTAATTAAGATGCACAGACCCACTTTAAAGTATGACTAAAATACTTCATGCACCTGTTAAATTTATTAACAAAATTGTTTAAGAAAGTAAAATAGAAGTTTTTGTTATTGAAAATTATATGAAAATTGTTAAGAAATAAGATGGATAAATTTTAATAATGTTTTTATATATAAAAAATCATTTTAACTTTCTTAATTAATACCTTTGTACTGATGAGTATCTTCCATATATTTTATAAGATTCTTGTATACGGGAAAGATAAAAGGTAAGTGAGAGATAAAAAAATATAATTACATAAGATCTCATACATATTCTTAAACTTTTTATGTTTGAATAATGATACCTAGGGAATAAATATGAAAAATAATTCATACATGTAACTGTAAGTGGATTTTTTTTTCATGCGGCACTTCTATAAGCACAATATAGATGCACCATGATATTCTTGGAACATTCCTTTTAAGTTTATTTATTTGATATTTTTCAGGCATTTCAGAAGGCTTGGAAAATTGCTTGTGTTCGGAGTGGAAGAATAGATGTTGTGTTTCCACGAAGGAAAACGTTTCTACTCCATCCAGTTGATATTACAGGGCCATGTCGATCTAAGATATCTCTCATTGTATGAACCTCTAGATAATTATTTAACTATATTTTAATTAACATCTTATGAGCCATTTCATTAATTTGCGGTGTCTTTTATCAAAAATGTTGTGATTATTGTTAAATAATGATAGGTGTCAGGTACAATAGTAGCACCAAAAGACCCTGCTGTGTGGCATGGTTTGGATCCCCGCAAATGGCTTTTCTTCCATGGGGTGGATTACCTTTCTGTAGATGGTGGAGGAAAAATCAATGGAATGGGTCAGGAATGGTGGGCCAGATCATGCAAGATCAACTCAAGATATGTATGCACCTTGGAAAAACCTTAAGTAGTCCTTTGAATTGTACTAATATGCTGCATCGTCATCACTTAGTTCATTGTTCTTAAAAGCTTGTATGAAATGCTACTAAATCAATTGTTTTGTTTAAAGTGAATGTGTTCTGTACTAACTCCAAATTGTCACTTGGCAGCCATGTGGACCTGCTCCAACGGTTAGTGGTGCTTCCAAAAATGGAGCAAACATTTGGTTTCCTTGGTATGATGTAATGTTTGTGTCTACTTCTATGAGCTGAATATAGAGCCACAATTACACTGCAGGCCATCACTTTTCACAAATGCAAGAATCTGCAAGTCAGAAACCTCAAGGTACTAAATAGCCAAAAAATGCACATTGCTTTCACTCACTGTAGGCGTGTTGTTGCATCCAATCTTCAAGTATTGGCCCCTGCTTTCAGCCCCAACACTGATGGAATCCACGTTAGTGCAACAAAGGATATTCAGATCATAAACAACTTAATTAGAACAGGTTGGTACTTGGTAATACATCATCCTCCCAAAATGCAATGTTAACTTATCTTTTTTCTTTAATTTGTAACTTTTAATTGGTATTAGTAAATATTGACTCACATTTCAGAAAACAAGACAACTACTGATATTGATGATTAGGATGAGTTTAAATGCCATTTTTGTATACCCAAGTAACTATGGTTAAACCGAGTAAATGTTTGGTTACATTTTAGGCTTGTGGAAATGTCTGTGTATGATACGCATGTCAATACTTAACATTTTGTTCCTCCTCTATGCGTAGCTTTCTAGACCAAGTTTGAAACAGAATACAGATTCAGAAAATAGTCATTCTTTCTTTTTATGAGATACTTAAGGGTAAGAGTAGAATCCAAGAAAATACACACGTAAATAGGAATCTATAAAAATGTTAAGGAGGTTTACAATAACTTACACACCCAACTTAACCAACCGAGTCAAACTCCCTTAACACATGCTCACACAACTTGAACAATGAACTGTAAAATATGTAATTGTGAAACATTATAAGGGAGTGAATTATAATAGTAGATACTAGTGAAATGTAATTGATGAGCAATGCTTACTTCTGACCAACAAATTATTTGTATTTGCGAATAAACTGTCTTCAAGTGGGTTTGTTATCCAATTTCAGGAGATGACTGCATCTCAATAGTGAAAGATTCTTCCCATGTCAGGATCAGAAACATTTTTTGTGGTCCAGGCCATGGCATAAGGTGAAAGTAAATTTCATCTTCGGTTCACCAAGATATTTAAGTACTATAAACCTGCTAACTTATACTAAAACCTATTATTCAGCATTGGGAGCTTGGGAAATTCTAAAACATGGGAGAAGGTGCATGATGTATATGTTAAAGGAGCTTATCTACATAACACTAATAATGGGGTGAGGATCAAAACATGGCAGGTAATTTTCTTGATAAATTCTAGCACTTTCTCTCTATAAGTCACACAGAGAGGTGCACAAGATGATTAACTTGTAGATTTTCCTATAGGGTGGCCGAGGCTTGGTGTCCAAGATCAAATTCCAGAAGATCTTGATGGCAAATGTGTCAAATCCAATAATAATAGATCAATATTACTGTGATTCACGGCAACCATGTAAGAATCAGGTATGAAATGTTTCTAGGTGGACTACCTTGCATCACTTTTCATTCATTTGGGGAGAAGGGAGAGAATTGTATGTTTCTAACAGCTGATTGCATAATTCACATTCATCATTATAATTATCATAAACCTTTCAATATCCTAGTACAATAGTCCTTTATATATCTTTCAAAATTCAATTCAAACTGTGAAGAAAGTAGTTTACATTTTAGACATATGAACATTTGTAACAAGTCTTCTATTCATGCTAACATATGCTGCAAGAACGTGATGTCCTCTATGCTAAGTGAATGCAGACTTCAGCTGTCAAAGTGAAGGATGTATCTTTCATCAATATTCAAGGAACTTCAGCCACAGAAAAAGCAATAAAATTTTCTTGCAGTGATGCCTATCCATGTGAAAGACTATATCTAGAAGACATTTATCTTGTACCATGTTTTGGAGGAAGGACAAAATCTTACTGCTGGAGAGCTCATGGTTCTTCTCAGGGTTATGTAAACCCTCGTGCCTGTTTTTCTAACACCAATCATTTAAATACACAGAAAGTCTGGCTAGACAGTTTTTTTACCACCAATCATTTCAATACACAGAAAGTATGGCTAGACACTTACCCGAATTTCGTTTCATATTCTATAGGGGAGCAAAAAAAATGTATAGAAATGCCTTAATAATTCATAATTATTTGTGGACAATTGTCCAAGTGTAAGTAAGAAATGGTGAATACTCAAGGGAAATGACACTACATTCCAATAAGCCCCAATACGGTTCCTTCTCACTTATATGCTACTTAACATGCTCATTCACACCTAATGTTAGACTTACTCATCCTTGCATTTTAATAGAAATCCAGTAGAGTGTTAAATAGTTGCGTCAGTGGTTGCATGTTTCCAGTAGTTAGGTCTTCTTGTTTTAAAGTAATTGAGAGAAATGGGGTTTGTTCTTCTTGTCACAAAAAATTTAAAGTAAGTTTAGGCATTATTCGCGAAAGGACCAATACCAATAGCCCAATGAAAGTCAGGATAGACGGTAATTGTTCAAATTAAGATATGCACAAATTTCTTAGTTCTTATAGTTACAGCAATAAGAGGTAAAACAACAATTAAAATTAGTGTACAAAAGCTCTGAAATGAGAAACATTTTACAATATCAGAAATAAATTGATGTTTTTAAAATCTTATGGACTAAAATATGATTTATATGATAACTAAGGGTTTACTCTATTATGTAGAGTAAAAACAAGAAAAAAATAAATAAATACACATATATTAAATTAGAGATGATTGATAAAGTGGTGTGTAAAGAAGGAGATGGAAAGAAACAAGATGGTGGTGGGTTTAACTCTCTGGTTTGACAAAAAAATTGACAAATTAATTATTAATTTTAACTTATTATTAAATGAGATATGAAAAAAGTTACTTTCAACCGAACAACCTATGTAATATTATTTTGGTTTCCATTGTTGGACATTCTATTTGATTTTGATCCAAAATTATTGTTATTAATGTAAAATTATCCTTATTAAGTTTTAAAATAACTATATTTTCAATACTCAAACTTAATGATCAATAATATTCAAAATAATATAATTTTGATTGCATAGTGTTTAGATTTACTTATTTTCAAATTTTCTTTTTTTATATATGTAATTTCTTTAAAAGTTAGGCATAGTTAAAAAATGGGGTTGAAGGGGCCATTACCCTCTCACACCCGTAAGAAGCTTTGCATGTGTTTCTACCTACAATTGTCAAAGAAACAAAGGTCTTGCTTACTAACTACGAAGCTCACTTCCTCTTTCTTAAATCACATGTATAGGGTTTGATACCCGCATGTGAGAATTGAGTAATATTTTATGTTCACAATAATCGTTTGGTGTGAGCTCAACATTGAGAAAAAAAGATAGATATAATATTTTATGTTCCCCCGAGGTTAGGAGGTAGTCCCCACCACCTCCTGGAATGCCTCCACGTCATTAGAGGGTTAGTTAGTGTAAGTCACACCCTAATGGGCCAAGCCCACGTTGTAACCTGGATATAAAAGTACCTGCGGTACATTTTGTGAAGGCAAGTGACACATTATTGAGATTTATTAGACCTAATCCCTAGGAGAATTCTCTAGGGTTTTTGTGCCTACGCTCTTTGTGTGAACATTTTGGCGCCCACCGTGGGGTTTGGTAAAACAGATCCTACACCACCTTTTCTTCAACCCTAATCCTTATTCCGGTGATGGTGAAGACGCGAAATACCAGTCCTGAAGAAGGTAGCAAACGCTAAGATTCATCCGATCATGATGATCAAGTGTAGTATCTCACCAACCTGGTGGAAACTTTACAGAAGATAGTTGTAACGCCCCGAAACGTTGATTAAAATTTTCGAGTAAATTTTTCGCTTTTTTGAAAGATCATTTTAAAAATTCATCAATTTAATTCAGAGTTCATGTAACGATTAATAACAGCGGAAAAATTATCATACATACTAGTCGTGAATAATTAAATTCAAGAAAATATTAAAGTAGCGGAAACGATTGAGAAGATAATGGTACATGACATATTATATTTATTACAACCCATAAAATCAAAGTTCAGGTAATAATTCAAATAGACATCCATCATGGCATCACTCTGCATTCTGCGTGTCATTCACTGTAAAAATTAATGTAAGAGTGAGACAGAATATAGAATAGATATAAAATAGATAAAATTGCACAAACACAATCAACAATTCATAATGATATGATGAATATGCCAAACAAGTCCATTAATAGATCTTTAATTATTCAAATGATGTCATGCTGGATCCATTTGGTCTTGGTGGGAATACTGCAGTAAAAGTCTCATAGAGACACAAATAGGGCTTTAGCATATACCATGAATCCCTATACTTCATGGCGCTTAAGTACCGAAGTACACAATATCATAAGTAGGACTTTTGCATAAACCATGAATCCCTACACTCCATGGCACACAACAAAATAGGGCTTAACTCATCATAGAGTAACCCCCCACCAGGGTAGGCAATCATGGAACCCCTAAATTCCATGGTGCGTCCGAATGCTTATGATGCATGAATGCCTTTAATTCTTTTAACATACCATGATATCCACATTTTCAAAACCTCTTGGATACTACAAGTCCTCAAGGGACACAATACACATAATAATTCACAAAATCATGGATTTACTGTTTCAATCACATATGTCAGTAACTACAAGGCATTCATGTACATATATATTAATTCTGTCATTCATAATTATTCACCATCACAATATACAGACTGTGTAATACTCATCAACATTTATAATAATTCATAATCACTCAATAATTTAATAAATAATTTCTATCCATAGAGAAAATATCATTTTCTTTCAAAATAGCCATTTTAAGTGACTTTCAGCATCCCCAACAGCAACATACATTAGCAAAACAGTCATAACATGGGCAAATCAACTCCTTTTTAGATGATTCCACTTTCTATAGCTCAATAATACAATTATCTACAACTTTCATGAAGAACACAGTTTCAAATTCTGAACAGAAATATTACTTATTCACGAATTACCACACTGCCTCAAGGTGAGTTTTTCAAAACGTACATATGTTAGTAATTTCAGTGTTTCTGGAGTTACAAAAATGATTTTTGCATGAAACCAGTTCTAAATTAATCTTAACACAAATATCTACAATTTTCATGAAGATCATAAATTCAAATTCTAAGCAAAAATACCATTCATCCACAAAATACAACACTGCCTCCAGGTGAGTTTTCAAAACGTACATATATTAGTATTTTCAACGTATTTAGAGCTACACAAATGATTTTAACATGAAACTAGTTCTAAAATACTCTTAACATAATTATCTACAACTTTCATGAAGACACAAACAACTAATTCATACCACAAAATTCCCAGTATTGAAAACAAGATTCGGATTTCCAAAATTCCAGAATTTCAGAATTTCAACTTGCACATACTTCAGTAATTTGAGCATAACTTGAGCTACAAAAATTATTTTGATGTGAAACCACTTTCTAAAAATCCACAACTTAATTATCTACAACTTTCATGAAGACATCCAAGGCGGATTATGCATGTATAATTCCCAGCATATCCAAATATGCACTAAACATGAAACAAATCTTTCACTTGGACATACAGTAGTATTTTGGCTATAACTTTTGCTACACATACTCAAATCAATCGGTTCAGGTCTCAAAATTCACATAACAAAAAGATTTACAACTTTCATGAAGACACTGATCACTAATTCTTACCACAAAATGCCCAGTTTTAACAATAAAATACGGATTTCAAGTTCACAGATTTACAGCTTGTACATACTTCAGTATTATGAGCATAACTTGAGCTACAAATATTATTTTAATGTGAAACCAATTTATAAAGATCCACAACTTAATTATCTACAACTTTCATGAAGACATCCAAGGCTGATTATACACGTACAGTTCCCAGTAAATCAATATATACACAAAACAAAGGATAAATCTTCCACACGAACATGCTGTAGTATTTTGGCTATAACTTTTGCTATACTTATTCAAATTACTTGATTCAGGTCTCAAAAATTCAGATATAAAAAAGATCTACAACTTTCATGAAGAAGACAGAGTCAAATTCACATGTTTTCAATTTCAAAAATGAGCAACAAGTTACGAAGTTAATTCTGGAATCCTAGAACAGCATACAATTCTACCCATTTCACAAATATTCACAACCCTGTCCCCTCTTACTTGATTTGATGATCTTTGGCTGACTGGAAAAGAGTCCCCTGGCTGTCCTGGTTCTATACGAAGGTGTGTTGATGGAGGAGAGTAATTGAGAGTTTCAGAATCAGTGGTATGTTTAATAATGCAAGGTGGGAGACAACTTTTCGTAAGTGGGTTTCTAGTGGGCTTTTAGTGGGAATTAAGAGTGGTTTAGGTTGAAAGCAAGCTCCACTTCTGTAGCCCACCCACTGGAGTGCGCATAATGGAAGATGACTTATTAAAAAAATGCATGAAGGGACAAAACAGAAGTCAACGTCGATCTGGCAGTGAATTCCGAGTGAAATTTCACTCGGTCAGCCTCTTGGCCGACTGGAATTCCACTCGGTCCATGTATATACCGACTGGTAGTGGTCGGTATTGTGAAGAGAGGGAAATCCGAGTCCCTCTCGCTCAAGCGGATACCGACTCGCTTGAGCGAGTTCCATACAATGCGCTGGCAGAGGGGTTTCGCTCAAGCGAAAACCGACTTTCATTCACTCGGTTTTCACTTAAACAACTTAATCCACTCGGTAGAACATCCTGAAACCGAGTCCTCACTTATCACTCACTCGGAATTGATTCCTCATTAAACAGTCGGTCTGATTTCTCTTCCTTGGAGGTGACTCAGTCGGTATATTCTCCTAAAACCGAGTCATCTCAATTAGTCTTTCACTCGGGTATATCTTTCCAATTCCGAGTCATCTCTTGCTTGTGTTTGAATATGTTAACAGGTCCAAAGATGTGCAAAGATTTTGATAATGACAAGCACTCATGAAGAAACCTATGCAAAAACAAAGACATGGAATCAGGTACTGAGTAACAACGAAGATAATCGATTAGGTCACCTATGCTAATCGATTAGGAGCTTTCTGTTTTGGAAGAAATTGCATCAGGATGAAAGCTAATCGATTAGTGAAGCTAAACAATCGATTAGGTACTCACTGGAATTAAGGTAATCGATTATACACTTGAAGCTAATCGATTACAACAATCAGAAATGAGACAAAAGGCATCAGATATGAAATCTAATCGATTAAGGAAGACATATAATCGATTAGGAAGTCACTGGATTTAAGGTAATCGATTGCAAGACATTCTAATCGATTAGGCAGATGCGAAATCAAATTAAATGCATCAGGTACAGATGCTAATCGATTAGAGGAAGTGAAATAATCGATTAGTGAGTCTCTGACTTGAAGATAATCGATTACAACGCGAGGGTGTAATCGATTACGCTAGTGGAAAAACAGATTTAAGTGGGAAACCAGCTCATGTCTCCACCATTCTTCAAATTTCCACTAAGTGCAACGGCTATGATGAACTAGGGCACACCTCAACTGCTATCATGGCTCTATAAATGGAAGAAGAACACAAGCACAAGATGCAACCAACAAGAAACCAAGAAGCAACAAATCCTTAGCTCTATCTTGTGCTTTGTAAGCCTATTTCGTGTATCTTGAAATACATTTGTATATCCTCTCATCTTGAGAGTTAGATTTTGGGAGAGCTTTTCATTTGTATATCTACTCTATTGAGAGAGTGTATTGATTGTAAACAAACACCAAACACAAGTTATTCACTCTAGGTTGAGTGGTTGTTCACTCTAGGTTGAGTGGTCACAAAGGTTGGGGTTCAACCTTTGGGTATTGAGAGATTGTGAGATTGGGTGGGTTGCCCTTTGCTTGTGAGGATTGAGTTCTTGAGTGTGGGACACTAGGAAGCTGCAATTGCTCAAAGCTTGTATCTCAAATCTTCAATAGTGAAATCCTCTAAGTGGGTTGCTTAGAGGCGAGACGTACACCGGACTGGGTGGAACTCGTTATATCGGTTTGCAAGCTTCTCTTCCTTACTCTTTTACTTTCATATACTGCATATTTGTTGATTGGTATTGTTTGGTTGAGAAGAGCATACTTGAACTTGCTTAATTTGTTATACATTAGATATTGCACACCAAGTGTTTGGTAAATTGCTTCAGCAATATTTCTCATTGTAGTGCATTGCTTGTTATCCTCTATTCTATCTCACTTGCATAATCTCATAAACTTGGTGATAAAAATCAGTTTCAAAGGCATTCCACTCAAAAGTTTTAAATCTCAATTCACCCCCCCTCTTGAGTATTGAGGCCACTTGAACAACAAGTGGTATCAGAGCTTGACTCTTGGTAGATCAAGCTTAACAGCTTCAAGAGATTAAATGGCCTCAAGTTCTCAAAATGTTTTTCCCGAGGGTGGTGCGATAAATAGACCTCCCGCTTTCAATGGGGAAGGGTATGCGTTTTGGAAAGAAAGAATGAAAATCTTCATTCAATCAATTGACTTGAGAATATGGAATACCATTGAAAATGGTCCTTATATACCGATGCATACTATAGATAACAAGAATGTTGAAAAACCTATAGATGAATGGACAAGCGAGGAAGAAAAGAAAGTCCAATATGGCTACAAGGCCAAAAATCTCATTACTATGTCTTTAGGTCAAGATGAATTTTTTAGAATAATGACATGCCAAACTGCTAAAGAAATGTGGGATACTCTTCAAGTAACCCATGAAGGTACTAATGATGTAAAGGACTCCAAAATTAGTACCTTGACTAGCCAATATGAGTGCTTTAGATTAAACTCTCATGAATCGATTGTTGATATGCAAAAAAGATTTACTCTCATCATTAATCAACTCATTACACTTGGAAAGACTTACACTAACAAAGAGCTCATTCATAAAGTGTTGAAAAGTCTTAACAGAGAATGGCAACCGCTAGTTACCGCCATCAAACAATCTCCTAGCATAAACGAAATGTCTCTTGCCACTCTATTTGGTAAGCTGCAGGAACAGGAACAAGAGCTGAAGGAATTAAAGATGGCGGAAGAGGAAGAAAAATCTTCCAAGAAAAAGGGTCTTACTCTCAAGGCTACTTCCATAAATGAAGTAGAAGAATCCGAAAGCGAACTTGATGAAGAAGAAGAATTTGGACTATTTGTGAAACGCTTCGGGAAATTCATGAAAGGCAAACGCATTCAAAGGAGCTTCAAAAACCCAAGTAAGAAACCTATCACTAAAGAAAATTCTTCCTCACCCAATTGTTTTGAATGTGGCAAGGAAGGGCACTTCAAAGCGGATTGCCCAAATCTTAAGAAGAAGGGAAAAGAGAAAAGAGGAAGAAGGAGAGCATACATAGCATGGGATGAAAATGAGGTAAGCAGCTCGGATGACTCAGAGAATGAAGAAGCAAACCTTTGCCTCATGGCCAATCACCATGAAGAAGATGATGAGGTAAACTTCCATGACTTAGATAAGGATGAATTACTTGATGCTCTAGAGGAATTGTATGATAAATTTACAAAAGTATCCAATAGACTTAAGGTATCTAGAAAAACTAGTGACACTCTAGAGATGCACCTTATGGAGATTTGCAAAGAGAATGAATGCTTAAAAGAAGAATTGAAAAACGCTCAAACATGTTCCAATAGTAAACCATGTGATTTTGCAAAGAAGTGCATTGTGTTAGAAACCAAGGTTGAAGACCTAAATAGGACACTAGAGAAGTTCACTAATGGAAGAGATAATTTGAATATCCTACTTGGGCAACAAAAATGCATGTTTAGTAAAACCGGTTTAGGATATGATAAAGAACATAGTAATCATAAAAAGGAGAAGCACTATAAAAACTTCTTTGCACCACCAAGCAAATCCTCCTCACCTTTTATGAAATGCAATCATTGTGGTTCCAAAGGACATAGTGCTTATAAGTGTAGTGTTAGGAAACTAGGACCAAAGGTCTTAAGAAAGGTGTGGGTTCCCAAAGGGACATTACCACAAACTAACCTTAAAGGACCCAACATAAAATGGGTACCTAGTTCTCTAAACTGATTTTGTTTTGTAGGTATGCTTCAAGGCAAGCAACACCCATTGGTACTTGGATAGTGGGTGTTCAAAACATATGACGGGAGACATAAGCAAATTTACATCATTCACTCCCAAACGAAAAGGAAGCGTCACCTATGGAGACAACACTAAAGGAAGAATCCTAGGCATTGGAAATATTGGTAAGAATTCTTCCACATCCATAAATGACGTATTGTATGTTGAAGGCCTCAAGCATAATCTACTTAGCATAAGTCAATTATGTGACAAAGGATATAGAGTTTTATTTGAATCAAATTGTTGCATAATTGAGCATAAGACTAATAAGGAAATTAAGTTTGTAGGCCAAAGAATTGATAATATTTACATGATTGATATGGATAGTTTGTCTACAAATGATGAACAATGCTTCATTTCTAAAGAGGATGAAACTTGGCTATGGCATAGAAGAATAGCTCATATACATGTAGACCACTTGAACAAACTTGTTTCTAAAGATTTAGTAATTGGTTTACCAAAGCTTAAGTTTGAAAATAGATTTTGTGATGCATGTCAAAAGGGAAAACACGTAAAGGCATCTTTTCAATCCAAAAACATTGTTTCTACTCAAAGGCCTTTACAACTTTTACACATGGATTTATTTGGACCATCCAAAATCAAAAGCTTTGGAGGTAATTACTATGGTCTAGTTATAGTAGATGACTATTCAAGATATACATGGACATTGTTTCTTGCTCATAAAAATGAAGCATATCATGCATTCAAGAAACTTGCAAAGATTATCCAAAATGAGCAAAACTCAAAAATTGCATCCATTAGAACCGATCATGGGGGAGAGTTTGAAAATCAATCTTTCGAAAAGTTTTGCGAAAAACATGGTATAAATCACAATTTTTCAGCTCCTAGAACTCCACAACAAAATGGAGTGGTTGAAAGGAAAAATAGATCTTTAGTGGAGCTTGCTAGAACCATGCTAAATGAAAACAATATTGCAAAACATTTTTGGGCCGATGCGGTAAACACCGCATGTTATGTTATGAATAGATGTTTGATAAGGCCTATTCTAAAGAAAACCCCCTATGAGCTTTACAAGGGTAGAAAACCCAACATTGCATACTTTCATATTTTTGGATGTAAATGTTTTGTGCTCAACAATGGAAAGGATAATCTAGGAAAGTTTGATGCAAAATCTGATGAGGCAATATTCCTAGGATATTCTCAATCAAGTAAATATTATAGAATTTTCAACAAACAAACAATTACCATCGAAGAATCTATTCATGTTAAGTTTGATGAAAATAGCCATAACCCTCCGAGAAAGGAAGATGTTGATGATCTTGTAGGTACTTTCCAAGAAATGAACTTGGAAGACAAAGAAGAAGTCAACAATGATAGAGGTGCAACACAAATTGAGAGACAACAAGAATGGGTAACTTTGAAGGATCATCCCTTAGACAAAGTCATAGGTGAAATGACTCAAGGTGTAAGTACTAGAAATGCTATTAGAAATACCTGTAATCATCTAGCATTTGTATCTCAAATAGAACCCAAGACAATAGATGAGGCTATTATTGATGAACATTGGATATTGGCCATGCAAGAAGAGCTAAATCAATTTGAAAGAAATGAAGTTTGGGAGCTTGTGCCAAGACCCAATGATCACCAAATAATAGGAACCAAATGGATTTTTAGGAATAAATTGGATGAAAATGGAATAATTACTAGAGACAAAGCTAGGCTAGTAGCTAAAGGCTATAATCAAGAAGAAGGCATTGATTATGAAGAGACGTATGCACCCGTAGCTAGATTAGAAGCAATTAGACTACTATTAGCCTTCGCATGCTGTAGAGATTTCAAATTGTACCAAATGGATGTTAAAAGTGCTTTCTTGAATGGATACATTCAAGAGGAAGTATATGTTGATCAACCTCCAGGTTTTGAAAACCATCAATTTCCAAATCATGTTTTCAAATTAAAGAAAGCTTTGTATGGTTTGAAACAAGCTCCAAGAGCTTGGTACGAAAGGTTAAGCAAATTTCTTTTAGAAAATCATTTTGAAAGAGGGAAGGTTGATACAACTTTATTTATAAAGCACAATAAGAATAACATACTATTGGTACAAATTTATGTTGATGATATAATTTTTGGTGCCACTAATAATTCAATGTGCAAAGAGTTTGCCAAGCTTATGCAGGAAGAATTTGAAATGTCCATGATGGGGGAACTCACTTTCTTCCTTGGACTACAAATCAAGCAAACCAATGAAGGCACATTCATAAACCAATCTAAGTACTGCAAAGAACTACTCAGAAAATTCAATATGGATAAAGCAAATGATATAGCCACACCCATGGGCACTTCATGCTATTTGGACAAGGATGAGAAAGGTAAGGATGTTGAACTCACAAAATACAGAGGTATGATAGGATCCTTACTTTACTTAACCGCTAGTAGACCGGATATCATGTTTGCTGTGTGTATGTGTGCTAGATACCAAGCTTGTCCTAAGGAATCTCATCTCACTGCAGTAAAAAGGATAATGAAATATCTAGTTGGGACTCAAGTTGTTGGTTTATGGTACCCCAAAGGGGCTGAATGTACTTTAGTTGGTTACTCTGATTCGGACTTTGTAGGATGTAAGCTTGATAGGAAAAGTACTAGCGGAACATGTCACTTGCTTGGTAGTTCTCTTGTTTCTTGGCATAGCAAGAAACAAGTAAGTGTTGCGCTATCAACAGCTGAGGCAGAATATGTTGCAGCTGGTAGTTGTTGTGCTCAAATCCTTTGGATGAGACAACAACTTCTAGATTTTGGAGTTGTATTAAACCATGTGCCTCTTAAATGCGATAATACTAGTGCCATTAACATCTCCAAGAATCCAGTAATGCACTCTAGAACCAAACACATTGAGATTAGGCATCACTTTATTAGAGATCATGTGTTAAAAGGAGATTGTGTACTTGAACATGTAGAAACTTCTAGGCAACTAGCTGATATTTTCACAAAACCCTTGGCTAGAGAACAATTCATTCACATAAGAAGAGAGTTAGGCATTCTTGATATGTCCAGTTGTGTTTGAATGATAGGATATTTTGATCAGAACTATGTTGAATGGCATGATGCATGGTATATATCACATTTCATGATTGGAACTTTGCTGTATGTAAAATTTGAAGTTTTTGACTCAATAATCGATTACGTGGCTACTCACAATCGATTAATATGCTTCTGTTTCCATTATAATCGATTAGTACTTACTATAATCGATTACAATCATTCTGTTTCTAATATAATCGATTATCATTGATCCACAATCGATTACAAAGCTTCTGTTTCAGGTTCAAAACGTTTCCTCTTCTTCATAATCGATTACCACATTGCTCCAATCGATTAGGACGATTCTGTTTCTAAACTAATCGATTACCCTAAGCCTCTAATCGATTACCCCCTGTATGAAACGTTTGAAATTCCCCAGAAACAATGATCTAATCGATTACCACCTGTCTCGTAATCGATTAGCACGCGTTCTGAAGAGTCAGAACTGCAATTTCCTAGGCACACTCGAACCACTCCCTCTCTTAACTCACTTCACTCCTTTCTAAACTCTCTTTCCTCCTTCCTAAACCTAATTCTCACCTATAAATACCCCTTCCTTCATCTTCTCATCTCACACTACCTCCTTCCTCTCAAACCTCTCAAAAACTCTCTACCACTCATCTCTCTTCATCTTTGCCTTTTCCAACCATGTCTACCTCTAGAAATGTCAAGAGAGCTAGGTCCTCTGCTGCTCAAGCCCATAACCCCCTTGACTTCTCAAGGTTCTTCTCTTCTCCTAGAGAACTTCAAAACTTCATGAAGCACTTTTCTGAAAGGGAGATTATGACCCCTCACTACACCATTGCCGACACTTTTGACAACCCAAGCCTAACCTTCACCCAAAGCCTCCACCACTACAACCTTTTCCCTTTCCTCTCCCTCAAAGAAGAAGAATACTATCCTGAACTCATGAGGGTATTCTACTGTAACCTCCGCCTTGTGAATGGGATGGTTGAATCCAAGGTAAAGAACACAACCATCAAACTATCAAATGCCCAATTTGCAGAAATTTCCAAACTGCCTTTCAACAACGCTGACTTTGATGGAGGCGAACCTGAGGATGAATGGGGTTTTAATCCCATCACTGCCCGCCGCTCTTTGTGGAAACCAGATCCTCCTATGAGCAACCACAAGCTGGTAGGCCACTTGACCATAAACAACCGCCTGCTCCACTTTTTCTTGGTCAAGATGATTGTTCCCCGTGGTGGGAACTATGCTCTGGTTGAAGAGGATGATGTCCTCCTAATGTGGGCAATGCTGAACCACAAGGAGATCAACTGGGTTCAGTTGATCAAGTTTCATATGCGCCATGCGAAGGATCAGCAAAAGCTCCCCTATGGTATCCTCCTCACCAAAATTTTCAAATTTTGTGGAGTAGATTTGGCAGGGGAACTCTCTGAGAAAGTGCCCCCAAGAGCTTGCATTGGCACTTCCCACCTCAACAAAATGGGCATGGTCTGCATTGCTGGAATGTGGATTCTCAGGAGTGATCGAGAACATGGTGCCAATCCCTTTGCTGAACCTGCTGCTCCTCCTCCTCCACCTCAACCACAAGCTGCACCATCAGCCTCTTCATCTGCACCACAAGCTGACCCCTTTGCATCTCTCTACGCCCATCTTGACCGCCGCTTCGATCGCCTTGAAAACTCCCTTCAAGAGTTTTCAATGACCGAGCAGCAACATTTTGAGATGATGCAGCAGCGATATGAAGAGCTGTCTCACCAAATTGCAGAAATTCGCTTCTTCAACCCGGATAATTAGATCCTTAGTTATGCCTTTTGTTTAGTTGTGCTTTTGTTATTGCTCTTTTGAATTATGAATAATTTTGCTTTATGTATTTCCCATTTTCACATCAATAAAATTATCTCGTTGCAGTTCATATTATATCTCCTTCATTCCTCATATTATTTTTGATGATTACAAAGGGGGAGAAGAATATTAGGTGTTCATATCTTGTTCAAATGTGTTAGATGCTCTGATATATGCTCTGATATGTGTTCACATCTTGTTTATCTCTTGTTTAAAATTTGGATAAAAATATCTGTTTATTAAATTCCTTTTGATAGGGGGAGAATTATAGATAAGAAAGTTATAGATAAGAGATAAAAGGAGATAAGACATTTGCTGCTGATTACTCTGATTTTTTATTGGTCATCTGCTATTTGAAAAAGAGAAAATGTAGCAGAGTTGTTTTTGCAAAAAGATAAAATTAGAGATAAGTCTATATTATTTAAACTAACAACCCTCAAGAGATGAACATAGTTGTCATCATCAAAAAGGGGGAGAATGTGTTTGAATATGTTAACAGGTCCAAAGATGTGCAAAGATTTTGATAATGACAAGCACTCATGAAGAAACCTATGCAAAAACAAAGACATGGAATCAGGTACTGAGTAACAGCGAAGATAATCGATTAGGTCACCTATGCTAATCGATTAGGAGCTTTCTGTTTTGGAAGAAATTGCATCAGGATGAAAGCTAATCGATTAGTGAAGCTAAACAATCGATTAGGTACTCACTGGAATTAAGGTAATCGATTATACACTTGAAGCTAATCGATTACAACAATCAGAAATGAGACAAAAGGCATCAGATATGAAATCTAATCGATTAAGGAAGACATATAATCGATTAGGAAGTCACTGGATTTAAGGTAATCGATTGCAAGACATTCTAATCGATTAGGCAGATGCGAAATCAAATTAAATGCATCAGGTACAGATGCTAATCGATTAGAGGAAGTGAAATAATCGATTAGTGAGTCTCTGACTTGAAGATAATCGATTACAACGCGAGGGTGTAATCGATTACGCTAGTGGAAAAACAGATTTAAGTGGGAAACCAGCTCATGTCTCCACCATTCTTCAAATTTCCACTAAGTGCAACGGCTATGATGAACTAGGGCATACCTCAACTGCTATCATGGCTCTATAAATGGAAGAAGAACACAAGCACAAGATGCAACCAACAAGAAACCAAGAAGCAACAAATCCTTAGCTCTATCTTGTGCTTTGTAAGCCTATTTCGTGTATCTTGAAATACATTTGTATATCCTCTCATCTTGAGAGTTAGATTTTGGGAGAGCTTTTCATTTGTATATCTACTCTATTGAGAGAGTGTATTGATTGTAAACAAACACCAAACACAAGTTATTCACTCTAGGTTGAGTGGTTGTTCACTCTAGGTTGAGTGGTCACAAAGGTTGGGGTTCAACCTTTGGGTATTGAGAGATTGTGAGATTGGGTGGGTTGCCCTTTGCTTGTGAGGATTGAGTTCTTGAGTGTGGGACACTAGGAAGCTACAATTGCTCAAAGCTTGTATCTCAAATCTTCAATAGTGAAATCCTCTAAGTGGGTTGCTTAGAGGCGAGACGTACACCGGATTGGGTGGAACTCGTTATATCGGTTTGCAAGCTTCTCTTCCTTACTCTTTTACTTTCATATACTGCATATTTGTTGATTGGTATTGTTTGGTTGAGAAAAGCATACTTGAACTTGCTTAATTTGTTATACATTAGATATTGCACACCAAGTGTTTGGTAAATTGCTTCAGCAATATTTCTCATTGTAGTGCATTGCTTGTTATCCTCCATTCTATCTCACTTGCATAATCTCATAAACTTGGTGATAAAAATCAGTTTCAAAGGCATTCCACTCAAAAGTTTTAAATCTCAATTCACCCCCCCTCTTGAGTATTGAGGCCACTTGAACAACATTGCTAGCCTTCCACTCGGCAATTACACTAAATCCGACCCATCACTCTATTGATTTTCCACTCGGAGTTTCATCCCAGAGACTGACACATCTGAGTAATAATAAACCGTGTGTCTCCAGTCGGAATTTTGCCACTCAGAAATGCATTTTTCTATGTAATTTACTCAGAATGAAGGCACTCAGTGATTCTTCATTCGGAATTGCAATGTCTGATCAAGATCGACTCGGAAACGAGCCTCTGGAAGACACTTGACTCGGAAATGAGTCTTTCTGTGGTGTTTGACTCGGAAACGAGTCCTTCAGGAGTAATTGACTCGGAATTGAGTCATTCGATGGCATTTGACTCGGAAACGAGTCTTTCTAAGTAAATTAACTCGGCAGTGAGTCACCCCAAGGTGAGTCACTCGGATTCTCTCACCCAGAAGTGGTTCTATCAGTTCCACTTCACACATAAGTGTCTCGGGTGTAGGAATTTCACTCGGCTATATTCCACTCGGCAAACACAACCTTCACTCGGAATTTATAAGTCTTTCCTCTCGGAAGTGAAGCTTTTGGGCAAATTTTATTCATAGATAGAAATGCCTAGCAATGTATGACTCAGAATTGAGTCATTGGACAATATCTGACTCGGAATTGAGTCTTTCTGACATGCTTGACTCAGCAGTGAGTCTGTGAGACAATATCTCACTCGAAATAAGTCCTCCTGACCATGTTCCACTCGGAAAACATCATTTTGCACTCGGTATTTCCATTTTCCACTCGGAATTCCTCTTGGTCACTCGGAATTTTCATTCTTCACTCGGACAGAGCCCCTTTTTCACTCAGAAATTCATTTCTAAGGCATATTTTACCCGGAAAATGGATCTTATCAATACAGGTCTATGTAGTTTCTATAATTATACCCAAAAATGGAATTTTTGGAGTATTATAAACCATCCATAAAGTGTTTTATTCATTGATTAACACTTACCGACCTTCCATGCTTCATAAATTACATAATTGAACTATTATTAAAGCAGGATGTTACATTTCTCCCACCCTAATAAAAAATTTCGTCCTCGAAATTTAATCATTACGCACTCCTCAGTGAAACAATTCTGGATACTGTGTCCTCATAGCATCTTCACGCTCCCAAGTCAGAGTTACATCAGTTCCTTGTTTCCATGCAACTTTTACCAGTGATACATTCTTGTTCCTCAAGCGTTTATTCGATCTTTCTAGGATCTGTGTAGGTTCTGTGGAGATGGTCAGATTTTCTCTAACTTCAATATCATCGGCAGCAATCACATGGTTGGGATCTTGTACGTACTTCCTTAGCTGTGATACATGAAATACATTGTGCAGATTTGCCAGGTGAGGGGGAAGTGCAATCTGATATGCCACTGCACCAACCCTCTTTAGGATCTCATATGGTCCAATGAACCTCGGACTCAATTTCTTACTCTTCAAGGCTCGGCCAATCCCTTTGTGAGGTGAAACCTTCAAAAATACATGCTCACCGACTTGGAATTCAAGTGGTTTCCTCCTCTTATCATAATACTGCTTCTGTCTGTCTTGAGATGCCTTTATCTTTTCTCTGATCATTTCTATCTGTTCAGTAGTCTGCTGCACAATTTCAGGTCCTAACGCCAAACTTTCACCAGTTTCTAACCAACAAAGTGGCGTTCGACACTTCCTACCATACAATGCTTCGAATGGAGCCATACCAATACTGCTGTGGTAGCTATTATTATACGTGAATTCAATCAATGGAAGAAACTACTCCCAACTACCACCATGTTCAATCACACAAGATCGCAGTAAGTCTTCCAAACTTTGTATGGTACGCTCTGACTGTCCATCTGTTTGGGGATGATAAGCTGAACTCAATCGAAGCTTTGAACCCAATTCCTGATGCAAGCTTCCCCAGAATCGGGAAGTGAATCTTGGATCTCTATCTGACACAATACTTGATGGTACACCATGTAGTCTTACGATCTCCTTCACATATAACTGTGCCAACTTTTGTAAAGAGTTCTTCATATTCATTGGGAGGAAGTGAGCAGACTTTGTCAATCTGTCTACAATAACCCAGATTGCATCATTCCCTGAACGTGTTCTTGGTAACCCCGACACAAAGTCCATTGAGATGTCATCCCATTTCCAGACAGGAATCTCTAATGGTTGCAGTTCACCAGATGGCTTCTGGTGTTCTACCTTGGCTTTTTGACACACCAGACATGAAGCCACATATTCAACTATCTCTTTCTTCATCCTTGGCCACCAAAAGCTTTTCCTCAGATCTTGATACATCTTAGTTGATCCAGGATGAATGCTTAACATACTTTTATGCGCTTCTTCTAGAATCGTCCTTCTCAGATCAACATCATTTGGTACATAAATTCTATTCCTGATTCTCCAAATTCCATCTGATCCTTCTTGTAGTCCCATATCTTTTCCATTCGCCTGTAATTCTCTCAACTCCTGTAATGGAAAATCTTCTTTCTGTCTTTCACCTAACAGTTTCAGGAAATCATTGGTTATTTTCAAAGTCCCCAAAGTCATACTCCTTGAAGATTTCATCTCTACACCCAAGTTCATGTCTCTGAACTGTTCTATCATCTCTATTTCTTTTATCATCAAAGATGCCATATGAATGGACTTTCGGCTTAGTGCATCTGCCACCACATTTGCTTTTCCTGGATGGTACTTCAAATCAAAATCATAATCTTTAAGAAACTCCATCCACTTTCGCTGCCTCATGTTCAATTCTTTTTAATCGAACAAATACTTTAAGCTCTTGTGGTCACTGAACACTTCAAACCTGACTCTATACAAATGGTGTCTCCAGATTTTCAAAGCAAATACCACTGCTGCCAATTCTAGATCATGCGTTGGATAGTTCATCTCATGTGGTCTCAACTGTCTAGAAGCATAGGCAACCACCTTTCGTTGCTGCATTAAAACACATCCTAAGCCCATTTTGGAAGCATCACAATAAACCACGAAATCTTCTTGTGGATTAGGTAAGGTTAAGACTGGAGCAGATGTAAGCTTCAACTTCAGTTCTTGGAAACTTTTCTCACATTCTGGCGTCCAAGAAAAAGGTTGATTCTTCCGGGTTAGTCGAGTCATTGGTAGGGCAATTTGAGAAAACCCTTCAATGAATCTCTGATAATAACCAGCCAATCCCAGGAAACTTCGTATCTCAGTGACTGAAGTAGGTCTCTCCCATTTTACCACAGCTTCTATTTTAGAAGGATCCACAGATACTCCTTCGTTTGAGATTACATGGCCTAGGAATTTTACCTCTTTCAACCAGAATTCATATTTTGATAACTTTGCATACAACTGCTTCTCCTTCAAAATCTGTAATACCACTCGAAGATGCTTTTCATGTTCCTCTACAGTTTTTGAATAGATCAGAATATCATCAATGAAAATGATGACAAATTGATCCAAGTAGGGATGAAATACTCGATTCATGTAATCCATGAATACAGCTGGGGCATTGGTCACTCCGAAGGGCATCACGAGGTACTCGTAATGACCATATCGTGTTCTAAAGGCTGTCTTTGGAATATCCTCAGACTTGACACGAATCTGATGATACCCCGATCGTAGATCAATCTTGGAAAACACTGCAGCGCCTCTCAATTGATCTATCAGATCATCAATTCTGGGCAGAGGATATCTATTCTTCACCGTCAATTTGTTCAGCTGACGATAATCTACACATAACCTCATGCTTCCATCTTTCTTCTTGACGAGCAATACTGGCGCTCCCCATGGTGACACACTAGGTCTGATGAAATGCTTCTCCAGCAACTCTTCAATTTGTTTCTTCAGTTCCGCCAGTTCAATTGGTGCCATACGGTATGGAGCTTTAGACACTGGTCCTGCTCCTAGAATTAAATCAATGGAGAATTCTACCTCATGTTCTGGAGGTAAACTTGAGACATCCTCAGGAAATACTTCAGGAAATTCAGAAACAACCGGCATCTCGATTGCTTTAGGTTCACCATCTTCTTTGTAAAGAGTGAATAAAGCAAACAATTGACTTTCACCTTGTAATACATAGGTCTTGAGGTTGTCAGAATTTAGATTTTCTGATGGAAATATCATGGTCTTGTTGTGACAGTCCACCAAGACTCGATTTGTCGATAACCAGTCCATCCCCAAAATCACCTCCAGATCCTTCAAAGGTAAACAAACAAGATCGACAAGAAAGCGTCTACCTTCTATGAGTATAGAACATTCGTTACACACCTTAGCAGTTCTAAGTTATGTACCGGTGGGAGTGGAAACAATCAGATCATATGTCATAGGCTTCACAGGTAATTGAAAACGTCTAACACACTCATCAGAAATGAAAGAATGCGTAGCACCAGAATCAAATAACACAGATAGGATTGTACCATTAATCTCACACTTACTTTGTACGAGGTCATCAGCTTGGTCTGCCTCTGAACCGCTGATGGCAAAGACTCTCCCAGTTATTTGTTGTAACCTCTGATCTGTGGACTCCCTGTTCTGTCTTGGAGGTTGGGCAGTACGTGTGTCTTCTCCTCGGCCTCTCTGATAATTAGAGCCTCTTGGTTCACTCATAGTGTTCCTGTTGTTGTTTTGATTGTTCTGCGGACAATTTGGACTGATGTGTTCTTTTTGATTACATCGAAAGCAAGTGACCTCTTCAAGACGTCTGTTACAATCACGTACATGATGATTACCTCCACACTTAAGACACCTCATATTATTGCGTCTATCAAAAGATGACGATGATGATCCTCCTCTGGAGCGACTTGGATAGAACGATCCTCTTCTTTTGAAATCAACTGACTGAGGTTTCAGCTGTCTATTGGCCCTTTCATGTGCCAGTCTGGCTTGGTGATTCTCTTCAAAAATTCTGCATTTGTTGATCAGAATAGGAAAACTCCAAATTTCTTGGTACCCTATCGCTTCTTTGATTTCCAGATTCAGTCCGTTCTCAAATTTAACACATTTCGATTCTTCGGCACCAGCCTGTTGAAAAGGAGGGTAAAAGAGAGATAGTTCTTCAAACTTTGCAGCATATTCTCCAACGGACATCGAGCCTTGTTTCAACTCCATAAATTCCAGCTCCTTGCGACTTTTCACACTTGCTGGAAAATATTTCTCCAGGAAACAGTCTTTGAAGTTGGCCCAGATCAAGGGTCTGTCAGTCTCGATCATACGGATTCTAGCATGAATCCACCAGTTCTCTACCTCTTCCACCAACATATAGGTGGCATACTCCACCTTTTCGTATTCTGTGCAGGGCAATGCTCGAAAGATGCGCTCCATTTCCTTGGCCCAAAGATATGCTCCTTCTGGATTATAACCTCCTTTGAATTGTGAAGGCTTTCTCTTCAGGAAGTGGTCTAACCCATGGAGTCCTCTAGTGCTCCTTGGTTGGTTTTGTCGTTCTATGGCTTCAGCTAAACGGTTGAAAGCTGCTGCCATATCGTTGTTGTTGTTGTTGTTGTTTCTTGCCATCCTATATTCGTAGTTTGGTTTATACCAATTCTAAGGGATAATATATCATATATAAATACTACATATTTATCATTATTCTATAGTTTATCAGTTAAGCAATAAATCATATAACACATTTATCATATTATCAAGCGGTAATCAAAACAAATCTTTTCGCAATTAATCAGTCAGGCATAAGTCATATAGTATACATTTAGCATGTTATCAAGCAAGAAATCAAACATTTCACATATTATGTCGAGAAACAGTACATGTCATAACAATTGGTCCTGAATTTTTGAAAATGCTCTGATACCAACATGTAACGCCCCGAAACGTTGATTAAAATTTTCGAGTAAATTTTTCGCTTTTTCGAAAGATCATTTTAAAAATTCATCAATTTAATTCAGAGTTCATGTAACGATTAATAACAGCGGAAAAATTATCATACATACTAGTCGTGAATAATTAAATTCAAGAAAATATTAAAGTAGCGGAAACGATTGAGAAGATAATGGTACATGACATATTATATTTATTACAACCCATAAAATCAAAGTTCAGGTAATAATTCAAATAGACATCCATCATGGCATCACTCTGCATTCTGCGTGTCATTCACTGTAAAAATTAATGTAAGAGTGAGACAAAATATAGAATAGATATAAAATAGATAAAATTGCACAAACACAATCAACAATTCATAATGATATGATGAATATGCCAAACAAGTCCATTAATAGATCTTTAATTAGTCAAATGATGTCATGCTGGATCCATTTGGTCTTGGTGAGAATACTGCAGTAAAAGTCTCATAGAGACACAAATAGGGCTTTAGTATATACCATGAATCCCTATACTTCATGGCGCTTAAGTACCGAAGTACACAATATCATAAGTAGGACTTTTGCATAAACCATGAATCCCTACACTCCATGGCACACAACAAAATAGGGCTTAACTCATCATAGAGTAACCCCCCACCAGGGTAGGCAATCATGGAACCCCTAAATTCCATTGCGCGTCCGAATGCTTATGATGCATGAATGCCTTTAATTCTTTTAACATACCATGATATCCACATTTCCAAAACCTCTTGGATACTACAAGTCCTCAAGGGACACAATACACATAATAATTCACAAAATCATGGATTTACTGTTTCAATCACATATGTCAGTAACTACAAGGCATTCATGTACATATATATTAATTCTGTCATTCATAATTATTCACCATCACAATATACAGACTGTGTAATACTCATCAACATTTATAATAATTCATAATCACTCAATAATTTAATAAATAATTTCTATCCATAGAGAAAATATCATTTTCTTTTAAAATAGCCATTTTAAGTGACTTTCAGCATCCCCAACAGCAACATACATTAGCAAAACAGTCATAACATGGGCAAATCAACTCCTTTTTAGATGATTCCACTTTTTATAGCTCAATAATACAATTATCTACAACTTTCATGAAGAACACAGTTTCAAATTCCAAACAGAAATATTACTTATTCACGAATTACCACACTGCCTCAAGGTGAGTTTTTCAAAACGTACATATGTTAGTAATTTCAGTGTTTCTGGAGTTACAAAAATGATTTTTGCATGAAACCAGTTCTAAATTAATCTTAACACAAATATCTACAATTTTCATGAAGATCATAAATTCAAATTCTAAGCAAAAATACCATTCATCCACAAAATACAACACTGCCTCCAGGTGAGTTTTCAAAACGTACATATATTAGTATTTTCAACGTATTTAGAGATACACAAATGATTTTAACATGAAACCAGTTCTAAAATACTCTTAACATAATTATCTACAACTTTCATGAAGACACAAACAACTAATTCATAACGCAAAATTCCCAGTATTGAAAACAAGATTCGGATTTCCAAAATTCCAGAATTTCAGAATTTCAACTTGCACATACTTCAGTAATTTGAGCATAACTTGAGCTACAAAAATTATTTTGATGTGAAACCACTTTCTAAAAATCCACAACTTAATTATCTACAACTTTCATGAAGACATCCAAGGCGGATTATGCATGTATAATTCCCAGCATATCAAAATATGCACTAAACATGAAACAAATCTTTCACTCGGACATACAGTAGTATTTTGGTTATAACTTTTGCTACACATACTCAAATCAATCGGTTCAGGTCTCAAAATTCACATAACAAAAAGATTTACAACTTTCATGAAGACACTGATCACTAATTCTTACCACAAAATGCCCAGTTTTAACAATAAAATACGGATTTCAAGTTCACAGATTTACAGCTTGTACATACTTCAGTATTATGAGCATAACTTGAGCTACAAATATTATTTTAATGTGAAACCACTTTCTAAAGATCCACAACTTAATTATCTACAACTTTCATGAAGACATCCAAGGCTGATTATGCACGTACAGTTCCCAGTAAATCAATATATACACAAAACAAAGGATAAATCTTCCACACGAACATGCTGTAGTATTTTGGCTATAACTTTTGCTATACTTATTCAAATTACTTGATTCAGGTCTCAAAAATTCAGATATAAAAAAGATCTACAACTTTCATGAAGAAGTCAGAGTCAAATTCACATGTTTTCAATTTCAAAAATGAGCAACAAGTTACGAAGTTAATTCTGGAATCCTAGAACAGCATACAATTCTACCCATTTCACAAATATTCACAACCCTGTCCCCTCTTACTTGATTTGATGATCTTTGGCTGACTGGAAAAGAGTCCCCTGGCTGTCCTGGTTCTATACGAAGGTGTGTTGATGGAGGAGAGTAATTGGGAGTTTCAGAATCAGTGGTATGTTTAATAATGCAAGGTGGGAGACAACTTTTCGTAAGTGGGTTTCTAGTGGGCTTTTAGTGGGAATTAAGAGTGGTTTAGGTTGAAAGCAAGCTCCACTTCTGTAGCCCACCCATTGGAGTGCGCATAATGGAAGATGACTTATTAAAAAAATGCATGAAGGGACAAAACAGAAGTCAACGTCGATCTAGCAGTGAATTCCGAGTGAAATTTCACTCGGTCAGCCTCTTGGCCGACTGGAATTCCACTCGGTCCATGTATATACCGACTGGTAGTGGTCGGTATTGTGAAGAGAAGGAAATCCGAGTCCCTCTCGCTCAAGCGGATACCGACTCGCTTGAGCGAGTTCCATACAATGCGCTGGCAGAGGGGTTTCGCTCAAGCGAAAACCGACTTTCATTCACTCGGTTTTCACTTAAACAGCTTAATCCACTCGGTAGAACATCCTGAAACCGAGTCCTCACTTATCACTCACTCGGAATTGATTCCTCATTAAACAGTCGGTCTGATTTCTCTTCCTTGGAGGTGACTCAGTCGGTATATTCTCCTAAAACCGAGTCCTCACTCGGGTATATCTTTCCAATTCCGAGTCATCTCTTGCTAGCCTTCCACTCGGCAATTACACTAAAACCGACCCATCACTCTATTGATTTTCCACTCGGAGTTTCATCCCAGAGACTGACACATCTGAGTAATAATAAACCGTGTGTCTCCAGTCAGAATTTTGCCACTCAGAAATGCATTTTTCTATGTAATTTACTCAGAATGAAGGCACTCAGTGATTCTTCATTCGGAATTGCAATGTCTGATCAAGATCGACTCGGAAACGAGCCTCTGGAAGACACTTGACTCGGAAATGAGTCTTTCTGTGGTGTTTGACTCGGAAACGAGTCCTTCAGGAGTAATTGACTCGGAATTGAGTCATTCGATGGCATTTGACTCGGAAACGAGTCTTTCTAAGTAAATTAACTCGGCAGTGAGTCACCCCAAGGTGAGTCACTCGGATTCTCTTACCCAGAAGTGGTTCTATCAGTTCCACTTCACACATAAGTGTCTCGGGTGTAGGAATTTCACTCGGCTATATTCCACTCGGCAAACACAACCTTCACTCGGAATTTATAAGTCTTTCCTCTCGGAAGTGAAGCTTTTGGGCAAATTTTATTCATAGATAGAAATGCCTAGCAATGTATGACTCAAAATTGAGTCATTGGACAATATCTGACTCGGAATTGAGTCTTTCTGACATGCTTGACTCAGCAGTGAGTCTGTGAGACAATATCTCGCTCGGAATAAGTCCTCCTGACCATGTTCCACTCGGAAAACATCATTTTGCACTCGGTATTTCCATTTTCCACTCGGAATTCCTCTTGGTCACTCGGAATTTTCATTCTTCACTCGGACAGAGCCCCTTTTTCACTCGGAAATTCATTTCTAAGGCATATTTTACCCGGAAAATGGATCTTATCAATACAGGTCTATGTAGTTTTTATAATTATACCCAAAAATGGAATTTTTGGAGTATTATAAACCATCCATAAAGTGTTTTATTCATTGATTAACACTTACCGACCTTCCATGCTTCATAAATTACATAATTGAACTATTATTAAAGCAGGATGTTACAATAGTCGCCAATCTGCAGCAGGAGAATGCAGAACTTAGAGGCCAGAGGGGAGTGAGCGTGAAGCCTCCAGTCGCAATACTGGGCAACCTATTCGGCAGAAATTCGCTGGCCAAACCTCGTACCAAATGGAGACAGCCAAACATGAGCTTAACCTGCCATTCGCTGCACACCCTTGGACCGACTCAATTATGGAGGCTCCTATTCCCCCCCAATTACAAACCCCCGTCGATCGAAAAGTATGATGGTAGAGGTGACCCTGAAGACCACCTCACCATATACATCAATACCATGTTGGTGACAGGGGCGTCTGATTCCCTCTTCTGCCGGACCTTTCCCACAACGTTGACTAAGTCGGCGCTCCGTTGGTTCTCTCACCTTCCTTAGAAGAGCATTGCTAATTTTTCTGATCTAAGCAAAAATTCCTTAGTCAGTTCTCCATAAGCAGGGCCATTTAGCAAACATCCCATAGCCTGGTAAATCTGCGCCAGCTCCCAAGGGAAACCCTAAAACAGTACATGGCCCATTTCTTTAAGCAGGTCATCCAAATCTGGGACCTTAGCCTAGAGGTAGCGTTGCACGCTATTCAAACTAGTTTGCATCCAGGGAAATTTACAGACTCCCTGACCAAGAAACCTCTGTTGGATATGGATGATTTTCAATCAAGAGCCTCTCGTCGATGAGTGCGAAGCCGATCGAACTAATCTTACCGATTGGGCTAATCGTCGCCCCGAGCCAAGCAGAAGAAGTCCCAGGAGAAACTGGGGCAGACCTACTGAGGCCTACACTATGCCCATTTACACAAGCTTCACACTGTTAAAGGACCGCCGCCGATCAGATTCTGCACGAAGTTTATAATACAGGAATCCTCGTACTTCCGCCCCCGGGAGAGGGCCCCAAGGGGTCAAACACATCTAAATTCTATGAATTTCATAGAGCATATGATCCGATAAGGACACCAGGCAAGATTTATCGCCCGGAAAGATAAAGAACCCCGAGAAGGATTCCCGAGGAGAGACAGGGAGCGCCCCGACCAAGTGGAGTTCTTGACCCGAAACCGATCACGGGCCTCCCATTCCCGATCCCCGAGACCTGTAGAAGAAAGAGGCGACGCACGGCAAGTCATACATCCCATCTCAGGAGGTTTCTCGAGAGTCCGTGCATGCCGATCATGCCAAGCAGGACAGGTAAACTTGTTGCAGGAACACTCAGACTCGGCAATCATCATATTCGATAGGTTAGACTTTCCCGAAGGAGGACCAAATTGGGATGAGCCAATGGTGGTCACCATGGGGGTTGAAGATTTTATGATAGAACGAGTGCTTATAGACCAGGTGAGTTCAGCGGATATCCTGCATTGGAAGGCATACCGAAAAATGGGCCTCCTGACCCATTGTTTGAAAAGGTATGACAGAGCTTTTCTCAGTTTTTCTGGTGATTTTGTATAGGTATTAGAATGCATTGATTTGAGGACCAATTTTGGAGTTGTAAAGGACAGCCGTGCGATCATGGTCAAGTTCCTAGTGGTGGATTTCCCTAGTTCCTACAACGCATTGTTGGTGCGACCCTCGCTCAATGCCTTAGGCGCTATTGTCTCTATCATGCACCTAACTATGAAATTCCCACTCGGAGATCGCAGAGTAAGAATCGTCAGGGCAGATCCAGAGGTAGCACAAGAATGTTACTATGAGAGCATCCGCCCTAAATCAACATTCATAATCGAAGAAGATGTAGAGACCAGTTTTGACCCTTGTGACGACCAGAAGTATGAGAGACCTCAATCGGTGGAGTCACTCAAACTTATCCAAGTGGGATCCTCTCCTGGCCAGTTCACGCAGGTCAGTGCTATCCTCGACCCAGACTTGGAAGAAGCCTTGGTTAGCTTATTGAAGGCAAATACGGACTTATTTGCCTGGAGCCCTACCGACATGCCCAGAATTGACCCTGCTAAAATCTGTCACTTCCTCAACATCGAGCCTGATGCCAAACCCGTGTCCCAAAAACCTTGAAAGATGGGCCCTAACAAGAAACATGTAGTTAAGGAAGAAACAGACAACCTAGTGTTCGCCAAATTCACCAGGGAAGTCAAATACCTGACCTGGCTGTCAAATGTCGTCATGGTTAGGAAGTCGAGTGAAAAGTGGCAGATGTGTGTAGATTTCATCGACCTAAATAAGGTATGTCTCAAAGATCCCTATCCTTTGCCTAGCATTGACCATTTGGTGGATAGAATGTCAGGGTGCAGGATTTTGAGCTTCATGGACGGCTACTCGGGGTACAACTAGATCCGAATAGACCCTAAGGACAAAGAAAAGACAGCATTTATCACAAGCGAGATAAATTATTGCTATCGGGTAATGCCTTTTGGTCTAAAAAAGGCAGGGTAACTTACCAGAGATTGGTGGACAAAATCTTCGCTAAGCAAATAGGGCGAAATATGGAGGTATATATCGATGACATGGTTGTAAAGACCAAGCAGGTGGATTTTCACATACAAGATCTAGAGGAACTTTTGCTGAGTTGCGCAAGCACAACATGCGTCTGAATCCTAAAAAATGCTTATTTGAAGTTCAAGGGGGAAGTTCCTAGGGTATATGCTTACCCATAGGGGTATTGAAGCCAACCCAGATCAGTGTCGGGCCATACTATAGATGCGCAGTCCCCAGAACATCAAAGAAGTCCAATGCCTTATCGGTCAGATTGTAGCTCTCTCCTGATTTCTGTCAAAATTCATGGAGAAATCAATGTCGTTTTACAAGGTACTGAAGAAGACAAACTCATTTGAATGGACTCCTGAGTACGAAGAAGCGTTTCAAGATTTGAAATCCTACCTTGCATCTCCACCAATCTTGACATGACCCAAGGCAGGGTCAGAGCTGATCCTCTACCTCTCTGCGAGCATTAAGGCGGTTAGCTTAGTACTAGTCCAAGAAGATGGCCCGGTCCAGAGGCCAGTTTATTTTACCAGTAAAACATTACAAGGAGCGGAAACTCGATATCAAAAGGTTAAGAAATTCACATACAGCCTTGTCGTGGCCGTCAGACGACTTCACCCTTACTTCCATAGCCACCAAGTGATAGCAAGTGTGAACACCTCTTTTGGTCCGACCCAAATGGAAAGGATTTTGAGAGGGCTGAATTTCATGTCCGAATGATCTGCTGAGTAGAATGACTCCAATATAATCAAATCCAAGCAGGATGACTCAGATTAAAGCATTTCCGAGTGAAATACAGCCCTGGTGGATATAAATCCGAGTGAAAAAACTCAAAAATGGTCAAATCTGAGTGGAAAATAGGCACATTCCGAGTGAAGAAATTCAAATTCCAATTCCCGAGTGGAAAGAAGGTCGGATCCGAGTGAAGATTGCTAAGTCTCCAAATTCTGAGTAAAAATGGCCAAAATTCCAATTTCCGAGTGCAAAGAAGGTAGGTTCCGAGTGAAAATGTCCAAGTTCCATTCTGATTAAGAGCTCCCAAGGTCAGTTCCGAGTAAATCCTTCAAGCAGTGATGTTCTGTGTCACTTTTAAAGAAATTCCGAGTGAATGTTTCACATAGAGATGAGATCTGAGCGAAATACATCCGACTGAAAAGAATTCCGAGTGTTGCCTCTTCAATCAGAACCGAGAGTTGCTTCTTCAGTCAAAACCGAGTGAAGTATTTCCAATCCGCACCGAGTGAGTCCTTTTACTCAATTTCCGAGCCATTTTTAGCCAATTCCAAGTCATACTTCACCCACTTTTCACTCAATTTCCGAGCCATTTCTAGCCAATTCTGAGTCATACTTCACCCATTTCAGTCGGTTCCGAGTCATACTTCACCCACTTTTCACTAATTCCGAGCCACTTTCCACCTAATTCTGAGTCATCCTTCGATCATTTCCGAGTCCTCTTCAGGTCTTTCGCCCAAGCGATTCTTGTTACGCTCAAGCGAGAAGTGGAGTCCCTCTTCAGTCTGAGTCATTTTTCAGTCAGATCCGAGTCACTTTTCACTCAGTTCTGACTCAATGTTCCAATCGGAGTTTCTTTGATTGCCTACTCAATCCAATTGCATACAACACCAACATGATTTCACTCGGTCTTTTGCACAAAAGGGACCTTTTCCCACTCAGATTTAGGAGGCAAAGTGAAGACCGACCCTTTTTTTTCCTCTCGGAATTCACTCCCACTAAGGATGGATGCTGACTGAGGCAGTGGATCCGGGCCACGAGGAAGAACACCGATCCCATGGTACCCTAAACATTGAAAAGGTCTGACTAGTGTAAATGTGACACTGATCCGGATTCTAAATAGGCCACATCGGACCGGTTGTTGGAACATCAAACCGATGTCTTGCATGGCCGAGGTCACAAACCTGACAACGGAGGAATGAGCCCGGATGCTTATGCGCGCTGACTCAGAATTACACTTTCTAAAGGTGGCAGACAAGGGGGCGGTAGTGGAAGAATTAAAAATTTCCCATCAGCCATTGTCCCCCCACTATCTGTTAGTGGCCAGGTTGCCTCCACCAAGTGGAGGTTGAGCTGTCCACTCGGCCCATGTCCAAGAGCCCTCTATAAATACCTCTCATGAAGAGGCACAGGGGGCTGGCTGGTAAGTTCTTGGCACGGTCCAGAGCTGGAAAAAGGGGAAACTTCTAAATTTCACTTCAAGAGTCTTAAGGAATTCATTCCCTTCACACAGTTCTGTCCCAGTTCACTCCTAAACACCACACTGTCCCAATACCCCCAAAAACCATACCGTCCCAACACCTCCCAATCCACACCATCCCAACATCTCCCAATCCACACCATCCCAATACTCCCTAAACTATACCGTCCCAACACCTCCCAATTCACCATCTCCATATTTCTTGAACACCACACCGTCTCAGCCTCCAACCCACATCATTCTAACAGCATCCTCCCAACAACACTGTCCTCCCTCAGATCCTCATCAACTCCACCGATTCACTGTAGCCCTTCACACCGATCTCCTAAATCTACCATACTGTATCCATATTCCTGAACACCACCCGGTTTTGCCCTAATCCGTCCTAATCCCGCCACACCGTCCCAACAACTCCTGAACACTGTTCCAATACTCCTTAAACACTACATCGTCCCAATACCCCCCAAATACCACATCGTCCCAACACCCATCAATCTCCACACCGTCCCAATACTCCCTAAACACCACACCGTCCCAGCCTCCTAAACCCAATATATCTTCTCAACATTTCCTGAATCTCCTTACCACTGTTCGGTCCTTCAACCCCATATCCACACCAGCAGAATCCACATCGGTCAACATCTGTAAGCTATTCCCTCAACAACCTCACCACCAGTTCTGTTCTGTATTCTTTCCTTTCATTTTTTTTATTATTAAACGTTCATCTGCTGAGTTTGTATTTTTTGGACTTGTTTACTTTCCTAAAGTTCATTCAGTTAAATTTCTTTTTACTTTGTAATAATAATGAAAAAGAAATAAATGTCTCTTGTGTTTTCCTTGAAATCTAGATAAAGTTAAAAAAAAAGAAACAAATCATTTTTAGTCAGTGTCGTACGGAAAATACTTCCGTCTACACAATCTCTATAGGATCCGTACACGTGTGAAGAACTTCGTCTTGTATGGTTTCCTTACCAAAATGATACCCACCAACATTTTCCCAATCTTTTAAAAGAAAAATTCAGAACTACGTAACCCTGATTTCTTGATAACTCAAGAATACGTAGGAGCAGGACCTTAACTCCTGTCGGGCCTATCTTTTTTTATTATTATTATTTCCTTTTTTTGTTATTTTACTTCTTTACTTTCGTGTTTCTTTCGTGATGTCCCTTTTTGTCGCTTCCGTAAAAGTCAATTTAGACGTGACGTCTTGTTGATTTCTCCCTAGTTTTTTTGTTCAAGCCTTGCCATAATTCATAGGGAAGGGAAACTTAGGACGAGACATCCCTTTTATCCCTTTCGTATTCCTGTTTTTTTCCCCGAGGATGTCTAATTTAGACGTGACGTCTTGTTAGCATTCTCTTCTTATCTCTGTCTCATATCGAAGTTGAGTTTAATTTGGACGAAACGTCCCGTTGACTTCGCTTTGACATTCTATGTTTATACAGTTCTCTTGCCCCCTTCCGTCCTTCTTTTTTTTAAATAAAAAAAACAACAAAAAAAAGGAAGAAACCATGTTTTATTTAAGGCTATTTATGTTGTGCTTTCAATCTTGGTACTGTTTTCGACAGGCGACGTAGGGTGCTAATACCTTCCCTACTCGTAACCGACTCCCGAACTCGAATCTCAATTTTAAACCAGTGCTTTACTGAACTTAGTTTTTTCCCAATGTTTTTCCTACGGATAAAAACGTTGGTGGTGACTCCCTGTTTCATACTCAGGTTTCACACTCTCTCGCCGCGCCGTCGCGATCCAGGTTGTGACAGCAAGGACTGACCAACCACTCGAAAAAATCCTCCAGAAGCCAGAACTTGCAGGAAGAATGGTAGCCTGGGATGTGGAATTATCTGAGTATGGTGTTCGGATGAGCCACAGGGGCATATCAAGGCCCTGGTACTCACAGACTTCTTGGTAGAGTTAGGGGAGGACAAAGAAGATTACGATGCTAAACACAGACTATAGACACTCTCAATGGATTGGTCCTCCAACACGAAGGGTAGCGGGGCAGGTGTAGTACTGAAGTCTCCGACTGGCTTGGTGGTAGAAGAGTCATTGAGGTTTCAATTTAAAGCTAGCAACAACCAGGCTGAATATGAAGCCCTCCTTGCATGGTTGCAAACGGCCCTTGATCTAGGCTCTTGATGTATCCAGGCGAAGATCGCCTCCCAGCTGGTGGCCTGGCAGATCGAGGAAACATACAAGGCTAAAGATCCGACCTTAGCAAAATACTTAACTCGGGTAAACGAGCTAGTCAGAGACCTGAAGCACTTCCGAGTTGTCCATGTCCTAAGGGCAACGAATGAGCGTACAGACATACTTGCAAAACTTTCCAACACAGTAAAAGCAGTGAATCTGAAGATGATCGTTAAAGTTATCCTGGAAGAGCCCACGATCTAAGAAACCCAACACATCCACTAGGTAAGTGAAGCTCCAATTGAAAATTCATGGCTCACCCCTATTGTTGATTTTCTTAAGCAAGGAATTCTCCCTGAGGATTGCCAACAGGCTAAAAAGTTACAAGTGCAAACAACCAATTACACCCTACTAGACAAACAACTTTATAAGAGGGGATTCAAAATACCTCTCTTAAAGTTCCTAGATAAAGAACAAGCCAAATATGTCATACAGGAATTGCATTCAGCAATTTGTGGCCTCCATGGGGGAGTCTGCCCCCTAGCTGCTCAAATTCTCCGAGCAGGTTACTTCTGGCCAACTCTACGAGATGACTGCTCCAAATTTATGAAGAAGTGTGACTCATGCCAACACAATGCTAATCGGATTCACAGTCATCCCGAGCCGCTACACAGGATCCTGTCTCCTTGGCCCTTCAACCTTTAAGGGATGGACATTCTTGGTCCTTTTCCCCGGGGGAAAGGGCAAGTCAAATTTCTTCTGGTAGCAATAGACTTCTTCACTAAATGGATCGAGGCTGAAGCCCTGGCGACCATCATTGCAGCTAAGGTACAAACATTCACCTGGAAACATAGTATCTGCCGACACGGACTCCCCCATACCATCATCTTAGACAACAAAAGGCAATTTACAGACAAAGGCTTTATGGAATTTTGCGAGAATCTGGGCACAACACGAAAATTCTTGTCCGTTTAACACCCACAAACCAAAGGCTAGGTAGAAGCGGCGAACAAAGTAATCCTTCAAGAGCTAAAGAAACATCTCAGGAAAGCCAAAGGCTGATGGGAAGAGAAGTTACACGGAGCGCTGCGAGCCTATCACACCACCCCATATTCATCGACTCATGAGACCCCTTTCCGGCTAACATATGGAGCCGATGCCATGATACTTGTTGAACTGGGAGAACCCACCCTCCGACACCTTGCCTATAATGAGGATACAAATAGTGAAGAAAGACGAGAAGACTTAGATATCAGTATAGAAGAACGAGACTTGGCATATGTGAAGATACAAGAAGCCAAGAAAAAGTCAGCCCAACGGTGGAACTCCATCCTCTGACCCCGACCTCTTCGTATGGGTTACCTTGTTCTGAGGACTGCAGATAACAACAGAAGACCACGAGAAGAAGACAAACTCACTCCCTCCTGGGAAGGCCCATACCTAGTTAGAGAAGCACTAGGGAAGGGTGCGTACCGCCTAGAAGAGTTGCCAGGAAAAGAACTACCCAGAACGTGGAACGTGACTCATTTAAAGCTCTATTTCAGTTAATTATTATGTACAGGGGCATTCTTTTTCCTACCTGAGAGGTTTTTCCTACAGGGTTTTTCTTTCAAGAGGTTTTAACGAGGCCTCTATCTCTCTCAATAAAAATTCTCCATGTTATTCAGTCAAGCAACAAAACATATGAAAATTGTTCAAGTGCTAAAGCCCGAGCACGGAGTCGATCCCTCGACAAATATATTTGAAACTTGAAAATCGTTTAAGTGCTAAAGTCCGAGCGTGGAGTCAATCCCTCGGTCAAATATGTTTGAAACTTAAAAATCGTTCAAGTACTAAAGCATGAGCGCGGAGTCGATCCCTCGGTAAATACATTTGAAAATTGAAAATCGTTCAAGTACTAAAGTCCGAACACGGAGTCGATCCTTCGCTCATTACGTTCGAGGCTTGAAAATTGTTCACATACTAAAGACCCGATCACAGAGTCGATCTTCTCTAATTAAAATGCTAGGAAAATTAACAATCGCTTTCCAATCACGGAATCAGTCCCCTTGGTAAAAGTGTTACGGAATGTAAAATGTTTGAGTAAAAGTTTATACCTATTTACATACAAGAGGTGACAACAAAATGGAAATTTTCATTTATAAAATTAAGCCGGTCACAGAAAGTACAAAGAAGAAATAAAACAAGAAATACATTCAAACTTCAGTAACCAGAGGATCTACGGCCGAGGCATATACAGCAGAAGCCTCAATGGCTGAAGCATTAGGAGCGAGAGTATCTATAATTGGAGTATCGTCTCGAGGAGCTTCGATACCCACGTGAGCCTCCAGCCTGACCCTGACAGCAGCTTCGATAGCAGTCTTATCTTCTCCTTTAGAATATAAAAGGTCCATGATCTTGCCATCCATAATAATTTGGAACGGATGGACACCTTCCAGATTGAGCTCTAAGGAGTACATCTACTGCTGTCAAAGGTCGAAAGCGGCCACGTCTTCTCCAACAGCTCCTTCTCCATAAAGAGCCGGTAAGACTCCTTCTCCTCCCTCTCTTTCTCTAGTGCCGACTACACCTCCTTCAACTTAACCTTCGTGTGAACACCTATATCGGTTCGGCCAATTTCGACATCAAATTGACACCGTCTGAAAATGAGGGAAACGATGTTGAGAGGTAGGTGACATCATCCGATGTCCAAATTAGGAACACTAGTCTGTAATATGAAAGAGTAACATCGGCTTGGATCGTTGAAAAGAACACCGTCTAGTGAACCGGTGTCCCTTATGATCCGGTGTAATAGGTTTCATGGACCCAACATCGAATTGGCGAGTCCGGTTGTCCATACCGTGACTTGTAATCGCATTATCCAAGCTGATCCTCGAATCCTGGGGGTGGCAGACAGTAAATAAAAAATGAAAATAATAAAAAAATTACCCACCAGCCGGTGCTCCCCATAATTGTTAGTGGCCAGGTTGTCTCTCCACTACGCACATGGGTCTAATGGAGGCTTGAGCTGTCCAAGCACTCAGCAGGCACCCTGAAAGCTCTATAAATGCCTCAGCTAAAGAGGCACAAGGGTCGACCCTTTGAATTCTTGAACCCCCCAAGAAAAACTTGGTCTGAACTTTGGATTCCTGAACTCTTGAAGGCTTGCACCAGGAAATCCTGAAACCTAGTTGCTCCGGTGTTTAAAAATCCTAAGTCGTTAGTTCAAACCTTGGATCCCTGAACTTCAAAAAATTGCCTTAGGACACCGGTCCTGACCCAGTATACAGTAAACTTCTCCCTGCCGCCTATATCGTCCAGAAACTGTAAATCGAGCTTGTGCTCATCAACTTTACATCAGATCTCCCACTGAGGCCTTACACCGTCTCTATGCCAAACTCCACATCGGATCCCTATTACCATACTGTTTCTCAGTAGATACCAGCATTACTCCGGTTGTTGCTGCTTAGGTCCACACCGGTTCACAGTTGAACTCCGGCTCTCAGTACCTCCCCTACACCGGTTATATTATGTCCCTTGACATTTTTTTTCCTTTGTTTGTTTTTTTGTTGTCCTGTTGAATCCAGCATTTTGTTAAGTCTGTTCTCTTGAAAAATCCTGTTCTGTTACTATTTTATTTTATTTTTGTTTTATAATTAAAAAAACGACAAAAAGAAAATAAGTGTTCTTTATATCTCTTCCGATCAACGTAGAAATTTTCTTTTTTTAAACAGTGTCATGTAGGAATACTCTCGCCTACATTGTCCCTAAAACTCGTACACGTGCGGAGAACTTCGCCTTGTATGTATCCTTCCTGTGAGCTTCGCTCATCACTAAGCCCCTAGCTCCACTTGAAACTCTTTTGTCAAGAACTACGTGACCCTGATTTCTCAAAAAACTCAAGAATACGTAGGAGCAGGACTTAACTCCTGTCAGGCCCACTTCTTTTCTCCTCCCGTTCTTCTTTAAAAATTAATGTCATTCCCATCATTGCATAAAAGTCAATTTAGACACGACTTCTTATTGATTTTCTTTCATTTTGTCTTAACCTCTATCATTCTTCATAAAGATCGGGCTAATTTGGACGAGACGTCCTATTTTTCCCCTTCATCCCCAACCCTGCATCTTGATGAGGGAATGATTAATTTGGACGGGACGTCCTGTTAGCATTCTTGCCCTTTTCCACATACATTCCCACCAAAAAGCCAGGGCTAATTTGGACGAGACGTCTTGTTAACCCCTTTTCATTCCCAACCTTGTATTTTATGGGAGAATGACTGGTTTAGACACAACGTCTTGTTGGCATTCTCTTCCTCCTTGGTTTTGTATCTTCCCCGTGTAGATCCAGGCTAATTTGGATGAGACGTCCTATTGACCTTGCTTCAGTACCCCACGTTTGTCTGTTTTGTTCCTTATGTTTCAAAAAAATAGTAATAAAAAGGAAGAAATAAAATCTCTTATGTGAGGCTATTCATATCGCGCATTTTCAATCTTGGTACTATTTTTAACAGGTGATGTAGGGCGGTAATACCTTCCCTACTCGTAACCGACTCCCGAACTTGAATCTCACATTTTAACCAGTGCTTTACTAAAGCAAGTTTTTTCCCAATGTTTTTTACTATGAATAAAAACGTTGGTGGCGACTCCCTGTTCTTTCACCGCCTTCTTCTAGGGTCGGCGGCGTCGCCGCGATCCCGGTTGCGATAGATGGCGACTCCACTAGGAACAAATAAAAGAGTCAGGCCTGTTAGGTTAAAAGCGCATGTTTTCTTTTCTATATAGCCCATGTTTGGTTTGTTTTCTTCCTTTGTTTTATTTTTTTTCCCGTTAGTTGTGTAAGTGTTTGTTCTTGTTTCAATCGCATATCGTTATTTACTTTGTTATCAATTTTTGCATGATTATTGAACCTTAGGGTAAGTAACAATGATTTTTTTCCCTATAATTATTGAACCCTAGGGTAGACGACCTTGTGTTTTTTTGTCCTGTGTTTGTTCTATGTGCAGAATGGGGTAAGGTAAAAGGTATTGAATGCCCTTTCACACACTACACTCACATTTTTGCATACACTTATGAGTGGCGCCCTATACCCGGGCCCCAAATAAAACTTAAGTTAGGAGGGGTTGGTAGCGGTGTCGTTTAGGATGTACTTCCCATCCGATGATCGTAAGAACCTCAACTAGAGTTTGACTTTTTATGATGTATGCACCTAGTAGATTCCCTACTGTTGAGACTACATCATGAATAGGATCTTGGCTCTAGTAACCTTTTAGAAGTCTAGTGCAAGCCACCTGAGGTGAAGAAACACTTTTAGACAAGCCATAGGGCCTAGAAAAAACCTTCAGAACAACCCGACTTAGGCCACAAAAGGGCAAACTTTACTTTACCTTAGTCATTTTCAATTCCCTTTTAATCCAAATGGATGAACCATTTACCCGTCAAAGGATTACTTTACTTTAAAAATAATGGTTCGCTTTTCTTGAAAAGACTGGTAATCTTTTAACGGGTAGATAGTTCCTTCTTCATCGTGTAATTCTAAGTCCTGAGTCATAAGTTTTCTTAATCATCGAAAGAAAGAGAAAATGAAAATAATTTTGCTTCCCTCCAACTGGGGCATTAATGACGATTAAAAAACTTATGGTCCTTTAGGCTTGAACCCACACGAGTTTTGGTAATCGCTGCTTCCCCGAGTAAAATTGCTGGGGGAAGCGCCGATTTCTGAACATGACTGATTCTTCTTCCTTTTTTTTCTTGATATTCATAGGAAGCTATCCAGGATTTGACGCACACCTCTGAGCAAGTAAAGAAATTAACATCGGACATGACGATTATGGCATAGATGTGACAGAATTAAGGAAAATACTACATGTTAAGGCCAAGAAGGTTGATACCGATAGTCTACAGGCAATGGGAAGAAAATTAAATCTGACTCAAAAGATGGCTTTTATAAGAAAGTATGGGAAGATTTTAAAGCTCTTAGAAGTCTAAGTACAAACTGAGGCGATCACAGCCTTGGCACAGTTCTACGACCTACCCCTCAGGTGTTTTATATTCAGGGACTTCCAGTTGGCCCCGTCTGTGAACACCTATTTCGGTCCGGCCAGTGATTACATTGAATTAACACCGTTTGCAATCAATGAATCCCAACCGGTGTGAGGTAGTAGGTGTGACATCGTCTGATGTCTGAAAAGGGATCCCAGTCCAAGGTTGAAGGAACGTCGGTCCAAGATGCTGAAATGGGACATCGCTTGATGGCCAGATTACACCACCCGGTGTCCAGCAAGAGGACACCGATCCAGGCTATTGGAGGGAACACAACGGCCTGATTTAAAATCATTTGTTGAACCGATGTCTTTATTATTCGATGTCACGACTCTCATGTACTTGACATCAGATTGGTAAGTTCGGTTGCCCATGCTGTGACTTGGAATCGCACCCCCAATCAGACCCTCGAATCCTGGGAGTGGCAGACAGGGAACGGAAGTGGAAATAATTAAAAATTCCCCACCAGCCGCTGCTCCCCACAACCTGTTAGTGGCCAGGCTGGCTCTACTGTGCACGTGGGTGAGTGGAGCCTTGAGCTGTCCAAGCACTCAGCCAGCACCTTGGACCTCTATAAATGCCTCAGCTGAAGAGGCACAAGGGTCGACACTCTGAATACTGAAGCCCCCAGAAAACTTGCTCCGAACTTCGAATCCCTGAGCCCTGTTAGAGAATACCTTGTCTTCTGACACCGGCCCAAGTTTGCAATAAACCTGTTTTCTGGATATTCTCTAGAACGCATAAATCACCCTTATCAAGTTCACACCGGCTCTTCCATCAAACCCTCACACTATTTCCTAAAGCCCATAAACGTGCCAAGAACTTCGCTTTGTATGTACCTTGTCCATCATCAATTTTCTAGTTTCGCTCAAAACTCCTTCATCAAGAACTACGTAACCCTGATTTCTTGATAACTCGAGAATACGTAGGAGCAGGACTTAACTCCTGTTAGGCCCATCCTTCCTTTTTTATTTTTACGTTTTTTATAACTATTCCGTTCTTATCTCGATTTAAGTGTGACGTCTTGTTGATTTTCCCCATTTTTGGTCGATCATCACCATGATTCACAAGGAAAGGGATACTTAGGACGAGACGTCCCGTTTATCCCCTTCTCGTTTCTGACTCCGTACTTTTGATTAAAGGATGACTAATTTGGACGCGACGTCTTGTTAGCACCCTTCCCTTTCTCTGTTTTATATCGAAGTTGAGGTTAATTTGGATGAGACGTCCTGTTGACCTTGCTTCGACACTTCATGTTTGTTTAGTTTGTTCCCTTCATTTTTTTACACAAAGTACAATAATAAAAAGGAAGAAATAAAACATCTTTTGTAAGGCTATTTATGTTGCGCATTTTCAATCTTGGTACTGTTTTTGACAGGCGATGTAGGGTGCTAATATCTTCCCTACTCGTAACCAACTCCCAAACTTGAATCTTACCTTTTTCTAACCAGTGCTTTGTTAAAGTTTTTTTCCAATGTTTTTCCTATGGATAAAAACATTGGTGGCGACTCCCTGTTTTTCTTTTCTTTCGAAAGGATTTTGAAACGCCTTATTTTTCATTGGTCGGCCACGCCGCCACGATCCCGGTCGCGACAGATGGCGACTCCACTAGGGACTTCAAGAGAGTCAAGCCGTTTTGATTGAAAGCGCATTTTTTATTTATTTAGGCTTTGTTTGCTTTGATTTCTTCCCTGGTTTTATTTTCTATTAATTGTTGTAAATGTTCGTCCTTATTTCAATCGTATCTTGTTATTTGTTTTATTGTCAATATTTGCATGATTGTCAAACCTTAGGGTAGAGGACTATGTTACTTTTCTGTAATTATTGAACCCTAGGGTAGACGACCTTGTATATTTGTTCTGTGTTTGTTCTTTGTGCAGAATGGGGTAAGGTAAAAGGTATTGAATGCCCTTTCACACACTACACTCATATTTTTGCACACACTAATGAGTGGCGCCCTATACCCGGGCCCCAAATGAAACTTAAGTTAGGAGGGGTTGGTAGCGGAATTGTATGGGATGTACTTCCTATCCGGTGTTCGTGAGAACCTCAACTAGAGTTCGACCTTTCATGATGTACGCACCTAGTAGATTCCCTACTGTTGCAACCATATCATGAGTAGGATCTTGGCTCTAGTAACCTTCTAGAAGTCTAGTATGAGCCACCCGTTATGGAGAGACACTTTTAAACAAGCCATAAGGCCTAGAAAAGACCTTCAGAATAACCCAACTTAGGCCACGAAAAGGTAGACTTTACATTACTTTACGTCATTTTCAATTCCCTGTTAATCCAAATGGATGAACCATTTACTTGTTAAAGGATTACCTTACTTCAAAAATAATAACTCGTTTTTCTTGAAAAAAACTGGTAATCTTTTGACAGGTAGATAGTTCCCTCTTTATCGTGTGCTTATAAGTCTTGAGTCATAAGTTTCCTTAGTCGTCAAAAAAAAAGAAAAGAAAAGATAATTTTTACTTCCCTCTGACTGGGGCATTAATGACGATTAAGAACTTGTGGTCCTCTAGACTTGAACCCGCACGAGTTCTGGTAATCGCTGCTTCCCCCAAGTAAAGTTGCTTTGCGTTAAATTGATAGGGGAAGCGCCGGTTTCTGAACATGAATGATTCCTTTTCCTTTTCTTGATATTCGCAGGAAGCTATTTAGGATTTGACGCGCACCTCTAAGCAAGTAAAGAAATTAACATGGGACATGACAATCACGGTACAGAAGTGACAGAGTTGAGGAAGCTACTGCATGTTAAGGCAAAGAAAGTCGGCACAACTAGTTTACAGACACTGGTAAGAAGTTGAGTCTGACTCAAAGGATAGCTTTCGCCAGGAAATATGGAAGGATTTTGAAGTTGTTGGAAGTCGAGGTACAAGTTGAGGCGATCACCGCGTTGACTCAGTTCTACGACCCACCCCTCAGATGTTTTACATTCAGGGACTTTCAGTTAGCCCCATCCATAGAAGAATTTGAACAAATACTGGGGATGCCTTTGGATGGGCAAATTTCGTACCGTCATCTTGATCATCATTCCACCATTGCTGCAGTCACCCGTGTTTTGAGAATTCATCATGAGACATTGAGGAAAGCGTAGATGAATAGAAATCAAATTCCTGGGTTCACTCGGGAGTTCCTTGAGAAGCATATGCAGACTCTGGTAGATAAAGAGGATTGGGAGACCTTCATTGACACTTTGGCCCTTGCTATCTACGGGGTTGTCTTGTTCCCCAATCTAGACAACTACGTGGATTATGATGCCATCGCTATCTTCCTGGCTCGCAAACACAGGCTTGAGAATCCTGTTATGGCTGTATTGGCTAATGTGTACTGCACCATGGATTTTTGCCATACGCAAGGTGGAAAAAGAATTATCTGTTGTTTACCTGTCCCTTATGTATGGCTCATGTCTCATGCCTTCCATCAGGTTTGCAAGGCCGAATGTCCTGTTTCTGATTTTAAACTGTGTCAGTTGGCTGTAAAGATGGGCGCAAGTGGGCCAATCACCTTATAGGGCTCACAGTTAAGAAGATCAGATGGTATCCTCAATAGCTGGGGGTCAAGTTGATCATATACAGCTGTGAGGGATATCCAAATGTTCCTCTTATTGGCACACATGGATGCATCAACTACAATCCTATTATAGCAAAGCGTAAGTTGGCTTATCCTTTACTCGGACCACCAGATGAAGGATTGCTCACTCCTCTCATTTTATACTATGCAAAAGGGAACTATGTGGCTACTGTCTGGGACATAGCCAATGCATGGAAGAAGATCCATAAGGTGGGAAAAGAATTAGGGGCTCAGAGCCACACCGTGGGAGCGGAATACCATGAGTGGGTCCTGAACAGAGTTTCAATTGTAAAATTACCCTTCAGAGGTCCCTCATACCAGTCTGCAAGCATTCCTGCTCCTCCATTTATCATAGAGGACAAGGCCATATAGGCTTTGAAGGCTCAAATAGAGGAATTAACGGCCAAAAATCAAAGGCTGGAGGAAGACTTGCTAAAATATCAGCAAGAATGCACCCTCCAAAAGAAGGAGAATTTAGAAAGTAAGCAGGCCATGGAAGATTGAAGAAGATTATAGGGTAAAGTAAGATCAGTGTCTTCAAGCAGCCAATTCTCAACTAAAAACAAAAAGCAAGCAGAGTGATGCCATCCTAGCTGAAAGACAATTTTTCAAAGATATGCTAACACAGTCCAAAGAAAATGAAAGAAGGGCTGTGGTAGAGAAGGAGTTGTTACAATCCTAAGTACATAACTTGGAGCAATAGCTTGATGAGATAATGAGAGCATGTGAACGAGAGATAAATGATGAGCGACGCAATGCCATGGACATAGAGCGGCGTTGTCAAGAGGCCACACAAGTCTTAGAAACTTAATTGGCTAGGCAGGATGAAATCATTTGTTCATGGATGGAACGCTTCTCTAATCTGGCTTACCTGGCCAATGGAGTCCTAGAGGATCTTCCACTATTGCTAAAACAAGCTGAAGGGATGGTTAATCCCCTCTCTACTCCGAGAGAAATTTTATCATTTTTGAATTATTGCCATGAAAGGATTTGTAAAATGCAGGCTATGATTGCCCAAGCCAGGAATGGCTAAAATGTTGTAATCGAATTCTTACAGTGTATTCCATGGAAGTATGAAATAATGAAGCACTCTTTTGTCTCTAAGATTGTCTTATGTCTCATGTTAATCCCCGTTTTACTGCTTTACCTAGTACTTTTGAACGCGACGTTCTGAGGAACGGTCAAAGGTTACTCGTCGAATCACGAATCGTGTCCCGCGTAACATTTTTACTTTTTCTTATTTTTGTTAACCTTTTATTTTCTTTTTGCTAACGCTTCCCTATGATTCCTTTAGACAGCACGGGGACACACCCTTACAGAAACCGACTACAGAAGAAGCTCATGGCTGAGACAGAACAAATGAATGAGAAATTCAAGAATGAGAATAATCAGTTAAGAGAACAAGTAGCAAAATTAACGAAGCTTCTAGAAAAGAGGGTCATTGAAATGGGCTCTTCTGTGGGGAACGAAGAGCAAACACCTACCCCACCTCATCCCCCGGGTTTAGGTCCAGCACCAGGTCCAACTATAAACCCCACGACGGTTCCCCTCGCCATTAATATTGGGAACCCTAATTAAGCTACTAACCCTCACCCCAAAACTCGTGACCTGTCATATGGTTATGCGCCACCACATAATTTCATTGGCCCAGACGGTAACCCTGTACCCTTTCCACAATATGGTTTACCTCCAGGATACTTCCCTCCTCTGTTGACCAACCCCCAAGACGGCAATACCCTACAGTTGACAAATCCCCAAGTTTTAAACCCTACCCAAACAACCGTTCCGCCAGTTAACCAAGCCCTAGGGCCTCAAACCACCCAAGCTCAGACCACCTAAACAGCTCAGCCGATCCATATCGCCCAAGCGACAGCCCAACCACAGGGTCCTGCACTAAACATTAGCCTAATGAACCAAGCTCATTCGATAATGCCTTTTTACCCATATTACGGTTACCCGTATGGGTACATGAACTCTTATACTGCCAATCCATAAAGTGTGACTCAAATGGTAAACCCAGTTACTGGTTTTGGCACAGCCACGGCTTCCCAGCAAAAAGGGAAGATAGAGATCCTGGAGGAACGATTGCAGATCATGGAAGGTGTGGAGGGGCTTGGCTTTAAATATGCTTCTGAACTCTATTTAGTTCCAGATGTTATTATCCCGCCAAAGTTTAAAGTGCCTGACTTTGACAAGTACCGAGGGATGACTTGCCCTCAAAACCATCCTATGATGTACTATCGAAAGATGGCTTCCCATGCGTACAATGACAAGCTACTAATACATTGCTTTCAAGACAGCCTAGCTGAGGCTACACTCACTTGGTACACTCATTTGGAGTGGACTCGTATTCGCTGCTGGAAAGACCCGGCGGATGCCTTTCTGAAGTAGTACAAGTATAACTTAGATATGGCACCTGATAGAATTCAGCTCCAAAACATGACAAAGAAAGATAATGAGACATTCAAGGAGTACGCACAACGCTGGCGTGAGACGGCGGCACAAGTAGACCCCCCGTTCTCAGAGAAAGAGGTAGTGGCCATGTTTATCGACACACTCTAATCACCTTTCTATGATAGGATGATTTGCAGTGTTTCATCCAATTTCTCTGATATTGTTATTATTGGAGAAAGAATAGAGAGCGGTCTAAGGAAGGGGAAGATTTCTTGAAGCCCGTCTGGGGCACCCCCTGTAAAACGGTCAACACTAGGTGAAGGGAGAAAGAGAGATGGGGAAACCAACTTCGTCTCTTATGACCAAAGGAAAGCGCAGTCCAGATCATTCGGCCCTGCCACTTTTCAACACGCCAATCACTTTCCTCACACACCTATTGCAGCCACTGCACATAACCAGATCCCTTATCCCACTACACCACAATCCCACTTCCGTCCACCCATCATTAGGGCACCGAATCCACAGCCAACATCACATAATCCTCTGCAACATTGGTCTCAACCCCCTAATCCCAACCCAAACCAGAGAAGACCAAACAATGAACGAACACAGGTCTAATTTGACCCAATCCCCATGACATACACTAAACTTCTACCTCACCTTATTCGATACTCCCTTGTAGTCCCTTGTCCTGCTAAGCCATTAGAACCTCCCTACCCTAGGGGGTATGATCCAAATGCCCGATGTGATTATCATGCTGGGGCACCCGGGCACTCTACAGAGAATTGCATGGCCTTAAAGTATAGAGTGCGAGATTTGATCAAAGCCAATTGGTTAGATTTTAAGGAAGGTATGCCAAATGTGACCCCAAATCCATTACCTAATCATCAAGGCCCTGAGATTAATGCTGTGGAGAAAGATGAAGTGCGCATGACCAATGTTTCTGACGTCAAGACGCCATTGAAAGAAATTCACGCTCAGTTATTCGGGAAAGGTTTAATAAGAGAACCATGGGACTGTGAAAATGATGATGAGCAAACTGCTAGCCGTAAAAGTTTTTGTAAGGTGCTCCAGAGACTCATGGATAGTCATGTCTTCCAAGTCTATAGGTGCCGTGATAGTGATGTAAACATGGTTCATGGGCAATCAGAAATGTCAGTTCCTAAGCCACTGGTGATTTACTACATCAAGAACCTCCTGACAACTACAGCTCCTATACGGCAGCCTGTCACAATCCAGACACCCGCTCTTTTTGTATTTGAAGATTCTTGAGCTGTTCCTTAGAATATAACGTGGAAGTAATAGCTGAAAGCTCAAAAATAAATGACTCATCTTTGGCGAACATATCAAGGATAGGAGGAATGACCCGGAGTGGTCGAGTTTACTCCGTACCAGAATTAAGGAAGGAACCAAGCCCAGTGAGTGGAGCTGGTAGCAGTGGGAAGGCCAAGTTGGTCAAAGGGGACGCTGATAGAAAAACCAAAAGAGCGGTGACTGATGAGGAAGCTCAGGAATTTTTGAGTTTTATTCGCCAGAGTGAGTACCAAGTGATAGACCAGCTGAACAATACTCCCGTAAAGATTTCCCTTTTATCACTTTTGTTGAATTCTGAGCCTCACCGAAGAATTTTGATGAAGGTTCTTAATGAGGCTTATGTAAATCACGACATTTCCATTGACAAGTTTCAAGGGATAGTGGAACACATTACCGCTGACAATTACTTAACATTTACTGATGACGAGATACCTGTGGAAGGAATGAAACACAATAAAGCCCTTCACATCTCAGTTAAGTGTCGAGATCACATACTGGTAAAGGTACTTGTCGACAATGGGTCATCTTTAAATGTCATGCCAAAATCTACATTGTCCAAGCTCCCTTTTGATGGAACCTATATGAAACCAAGTTCTATGGTAGTAAGAGCATTCGATGGCACTAGAAGGGAGGTGATAGGTGAAATTGAGCTTCCAATTCAAGTAGGGCCATACACTTTCCAGGTTCTCTTCCAAGTGATGGATATTATGCCTGCCTATAGCTGCTTATTGGGTCGGCCCTGGATCCACTCAGCTGGAGTGGTTCCCTCTACTTTGCATCAAGAACTAAAGTTTATTGTCGATAATAAGCTTGTCATCATTTCTAGTGAAGAAGATTTTCTAGTCAGCAAACCCCTGTCCACCTCCTACATCGAAGCTGCGAAAGAAGCACTTGAGACTTCCTTTCAAGCTTTGGAGATTGCAAATTCCATGTATGTTGGAGAAGGAAATGTAGAAGGGAAGGCCCATATACCAAATGCATCCTTAATGATGGCCAAAATGATGTTACAAAGAGGGTATCAACCTGGGAAAGGCTTGGGGTGTGGTTTGAAAGGGAGACTAGAACCGGTGCATCTTTCGGAAAATAAGGATAGGTATGGTTTAGGATACCGACCTTCAGCAGCCGACAAAAGAAGGGTAGCAGAGGAAAAGAAAGAGAGAAGGATTGCTCGTTTAGAGAATCGCAAACCCCGCAGTGCTAGAGTCCCCCTATCTGACCTCTACCAGAGCTTCCGAAGCACAGGTTTGACATCCCCTGATCAAGTAGCTGTTATTGAAGATGATCCCTGTGAAGATAGAAGCTTCGTGATCCCTTGCTCACTAGGCGAAGATCTTTGTAATTGGGAAGCCATCGAGCTACCCACGACTTTAAAGTTTCTATCAAAGTAATTGCCAAAACTTTAATGACATGTTGATCTCATTGCTATGCCTAAGGATTTATGGTATTTTTCTGTAATAAGGGCAAACACATGTTTTTATCATTTTCAGTTTTCACAATAAATATGTATTGAATTCCAATCCCTTTTGCTTTCCTTATCTTTGCATTGATTCCCTTATCCTTTACTTATTCATTTTTTATTTTATTCACCATAATAACCTAAATAAACATAGATCCAAAGATGAACCTCTTGAGGATAATGAACTTGCAATCCCATTTCACGATTTGACCACCCGATTGACTATGCTAATGAGGAATATGAGGAAATTTGTGATCCTTCACCTGAGTTAACAAGGTTATTGGAACAAGAGGATAGAGAAATTTAGCCCCATTTAGAGATAGTTGAGAGTATTAATTTGGGGAGTGAGGAGGATAAGAAGGAAGTTAAGATTGGTACCTCGTTGAGTAAGGAGCGAAGGCAAGAATTGATTGAGCTATTAATAGAGTTTCGCGACGTCTTTGCTTGGACTTACCAAGACATGCCTGGTCTTGATGCTAGTGTTGTTGAGCATAAACTACCATTGAAGCCAGATTGTCCCCCGATAAAATAAAAGCTGCGCCAAATGAAGCCCGAGATTCTATTGAAAATCAAAGAAGAAGTAAAAACACAGTTTGAAGCTGGATTTTTAGCAGTGGCAAAATATCCTCAATGGGTAGCAAATATCGTCCCTGTCCCAAAGAAAGATGGAAAGGTATGAATGTGTATAGACTATCGGGACCTGAATAAGGCTAGTCCCAAAGACGATTTTCCTCTGCCACAGATTGATGTTTTGGTTGATAACACTGCCCAACATACTATCTTCTCATTTATGGATGGTTTCTCTGGGTATAACCAGATTAAGATGGCACCCGAGGACATGGAGAAGACCACATTTATCACCTTGTGGGGCACCTTCTGTTACAAAGTGATGTCCTTTGGTTTAAAAAATACTGGGGCAACTTACCAAAGGGAAATGGTGACCCTCTTCCATGACATGATGCACAAGGAGATAGAGGTTTATATGGATGATATCATTGCCAAATCTAGAACTGATGAAGAGCATATTGTTGATCTGAGAAAGCTCTTTGAAAGATTAAGGAAGTTTAAGCTCAGGTTAAACCCTGCCAAGTGTACCTTTGGCGTAAGATCAGGAAAGCTGTTAGGGTTCATTGTAAGTAAGAGAGGGATAGAAGTTGATCCTGACAAGGTCAAGGCGATTCTCAAAATGCCACCTCCTTGTACAGAAAAAGAAGTCAGGGGTTTCTTGGGAAGGTTGAACTACATTGCTCGGTTTATCTCACAACTGACGGCAACTTGTGAACCGATCTTTATGTTACTCCGCAAAAACCAACTAGCACAATGGAATGAAGATTGCTGAATTGCTTTCAAGAAGATAAAACAGTACTTGCGAAAGCCACCGATCTTGGTACCCCCGACTGCTGGAAGGCCACTTATCTTGTATATAACAGTGTTGGATGAATCTATGGGTTGTGTATTGGGGCAGCATGATGAGACCGGAAAGAGAGAACATGCCATTTACTACTTGAGCAAGAAGTTCACAGACTGCGAAATGAGGTATTCGGCTCTGGAAAGAACTTGTTGTGCATTGGCGTGGGCAGCCCGACGTCTAAGGCAATATATGCTAGGTCACACTACTTGGCTGATTTCCAAGATGGACCCTGTCAAGTATATCTTTGAAAAACCCGCCTTAACCGGAAGAATCGCTCGATGGCAGGTTCTATTAACTGAGTACGACATAATCTATGTCACTCAAAAGGTCATAAAAGGGAGCGCTTTGGCGGACTACTTAGCCCATCAACCCGTAAATGACCACTAACCCGTGCACTTTGAGTTCCCGAATGAGGATATCTTGACATTGTTTAATGAAAAAGACACCCAAAAAGACAAATGGATTCTGAGATTTGATGGAGCCTCTAATGCACTGGGGCATGGGGTTAGGGCCATCCTAATTTCGCCAGATAAAGAATTTATCCCTGTATGTGCCAGACTTTATTTTGACTGTACTAATAACATCGCTGAATATGAGGCATGCTCTCTAGGGATCCGAGTAGCGTTAGATGCAAAAGTGAAGAAGTTAGAAGTCTACGGGGATTCCGCCTTGGTTATTCACCAACTAAAAGGAGAATGGGAAACTAGGGACAGCAAGTTGATTCCTTATCAAGCTCATATTAAGGAGCTGATCAAGGAATTTGATGATATCTCTTTTCACCACGTCTCCTAGGATGACAACCAAATGGCCGACACTTTGGCTACCCTTGCATCGATGTTTAAATTAATCAATGACCATGATATGCCTCTGATTGAGGTAGAAAGACACAATCGGCTCGCTTACTGCCTAGTGATAGAAGAAGAGTCGGATGGAAAACCATGGTATTATGATATCAAAAGAGATATCCAGAGTCAAGAATACCCTGAGGGCGCCACAAAAAATGACAAAAGAACCCTAAGAAGGCTAGCAATGGGTTTCTTTGTGAATGGTGATGTCCTTTACAAGAGAAATTAGGACTTTGTCCTCCTTCATTGTGTCGATACTGTTGAAGCAAATGAGATCATGGTAGATATTCATGAAGGATCTTTTGGAACTCATACCAATGGGCATGCCATGGCAAGAAAGATCTTGAGGGCTGGATACTATTGGATAACCATGGAAGCTGATTGTTTCACTTATGTTCGAAAGTGTCATAAATGTCAGATATACGCTGACCATCTTCATGCACCCTCATCATCCCTGAATGTCTTATCAGCACCGTGGCCTTTCTCAATGTGGGGCATAGATGTTATTGGGCCCATTAAACCAAAAGCTTCGAACGGACATCGTTTCATCTTAGTTGCCATTGATTATTTCACCAAATGGGTGGAAACGGCTTCATATGCCAATGTAACGAGGAACGTTGTGGTCAAATTTGTCAAGTATGAATTGATATGTCGGTATGGCTTGCCAAATCAGATAATTACTGAGAATGGCACGAATTTGAATAATAAGATGATGAAAGAACTGTGTGAAAGCTTTAAGATTCATCATCACAATTCCTCTCCTTATCGACCGAAGATGAATGGGACAGTTGAGGCGGCCAACAAGAACATTAAGAAGATCGTACAAAAGATGGTTGTGACATACAGAGACTGGAGCGAGATGCTCCCTTTTGCTTTACACGGGTATCGTACCTCAGTCAGGACTTCGACAGGGGCAACTCCGTTTTCTCTAGTATACGGTATGGAAGCGGTTGTACCTTTAGAGGTAGAGATTCCATCCCTTAGGGTAATAATGGAGGCGAAACTAGAAGAAGCTGAATGGGTCCAAGCTCGATATGACCAACTGAACCTAATAGATGGGAAGAGATTGAATGCCCTCTGCCACGGTCAGTTATATCAAAGGCGCATGAAACGAGCGTTTGAAAAGAAAGTACGACCTCAACAATTCCAAGAAGGAGACCTGGTCCTCAAGAAAATTTTGCCAATCCAAAAGGACAATCGAGGCAAGTGGACACCTAACTATAAAGGACCATATGTTGTGAAGAGAGCCTTTTCTGGGGGGGCCTTGATACTCGCGACCATGGATGGTAAGGACTTACCAATGCCCATAAATACAGATGCGGTCAAGAAATATTTCTCCTAGAAGAAGAACATCAGAATAAAAGGAAAACAAGAAAAGAAAAATAAAAATAAAAGATGCTCGCTAGGCTGAAAACCTGAAAAGGTGGCCTAGACAAAAGTTAGAGCGACCCGGTGAGTCGAAAACCTGAAAAAGTGGCTCAGGCAAAAATTAGGGTCGAAATTTTGACTGTATGATTAAGACTTCCCATGTAAAAGGTGTGAGTCCTGTCGCAACCTGGATCGCGACGGCGCGGCGAGAAAGAGAGAGAATGGTATGGAATGAAACAGGGAGTCGCCACCAACGTTTTTATCCATAGGAAAAACATTGGGAAAAAACTAAGTTCAGTAAAGCACTGGTTAAAAAATTGAAATCCAAGTTCGGGAGTCGGTTACGAGTAGGGAAGGTATTAGCACCCTACATCGCCTGTCAAAGACAGTACCAAGATTGAAAGCACAATATAAATAGCCTTACAAAAGATATTTTATTTCTTCCCTTTTATTGTAGTCTCTTTTTTATTTAAAAACGACGGAATGGAGTGAGAGAATTTGCACAAACATAGAGGGTCGAAGTGAGGTTAACGGGACGTTTCATCCGAAATAAACTCGACTTTGATATGAGACAGAGAGGGGAAAAGAATGCTAATAAGGCGTCACGCCTAAATTATACATCCTCGAGTAAAAAGAGATAGGGATAGGAAAGAGATAAGCGGGACGCCTTGTCCTAAGTATCCCTTCCTTATGAATTGTGGCGAGGTTTGAACAAAAAACTAGGGGGAAATCAACAAGACGTCACGTCTAAATTGATTTTCACGGAAGCGACCAAAAAGAAGAACATTTATGAAAGAAACATGAAAGCAAGGAAGTAAATCAGTAAAGGGAAATAAGAAAGATGGGCCCGACAAGAGTTAAATTCCTGCTCCTACGTATTCTTGAGTTATCAAGAAATCAGGGTTACATAGTTCTGAATGTTTTTCTTTTAGGAAAAGACTTGGGAGATGATGATGGATGTCACTGAGGTGGGGAACTCGTACAAGGCGAAGTTCTTCGCACGTGTACGAATCCTAAAGAGGTTGTGTAGACGGGAGTGCTCCCGTACGACGCTGTTTTAGAAAAGATTTGTTTCCTTTTTTTAATTTTTATTTAGATTTGAAAGAAAGCATAGGAAGCATTTATTTTCCACAGTAAGTTTAGAAAACAGAGGAAAAATGAACAAAAACTAAGGGGAAGAAGAGAAAACCATGTGAGAAAGAGGGAAAAAACCAAGTGAAAATGGGAAAAACCGAGTGGAAATGGAAGAAACCAAGAAAAAAATGAAATACCGAGTGAGAAAAACATAAAACCGAGTGAGATTGAGGAAGACCGAGTAAAAAATGGTAAAAACCGAGTGGAATTGGAAAATTCCGAGTGAAATTGAGGAAAACCGTGTAAAAAAGGTAAAAACCGAGTGGAATGGGAAAAATCAGAGTGAAATTGAGGAAAATCGAGTGGAAATAGCAGAAACCGAGTGAAACAGTGAAAATTTGACTGAAACAGAAAAAATCCGAGTGAAACGGTGCAAATCCGAGTGGAAACAAAGGAAACCGAATGGAAAGAGGATTTACCGAGTGAGAAGTGGACTGCCGAGTGAGACTGACCGAGGAGAGGGATTCTGGACGGTGTGGAGCTGACTTAGACGATGTGGTGTGGGTTGGAAGGAGAAGAGGGAGGAAGCTGGGCGGTGTATGTGTGTGGTTTGGTCTTTAGAAGGGGAGAGGAAAGGGAGAGTACGGTGGGAGAAGTGATGGAGGGAGAAGAAGAAAAGAATTGGTGTGAGAGAGAAGAGAGCACGAAGGACTTTTTGGCAGAGTTTTTTTTCCTTCCTCTGAATGCGTCACCTTGAATGCCCTCCCCCTTGCCTATTTATAGGCTGGTTTGAGTGGAAGGCCAGCTTAGGCTTCCACTTCCGAGTGGAATGCCAGCTCAGGCCTCCACTCAGAGTGAAGTGGGGGACAACGGCTGGGTGGGAATTTTTAATTCCCCCCACTTCCACCCCTGTTTCCCACTTGTCTGCCACCCCCAGGATTCCTGGATCCACTTGGGTGGTGGAATCCAAGTCAGCACGGTCTAACAGGGGGACCTGGTGGGAATCCGAGTGAGAATGGAAGAATTCCGAGTGAGAATTATGGAAATCCGAGTGAAAATGTTGGAAATCCGAGTGAGGATAGTGGAATTCCGAGTGAGGATATTGAAATCTGAGTGAACATGGTGAAATCTGAGAGAGGATGTAGAAAACCAAGAGAAAATATTGTAATCCGAGTGGGATTTTAAAATTCTGAGAGAGGAATGTTGAAAATCTGAGAGAGGATGTGGAAAACCGAGTAAAATGGTGGAAGGCCGAGTGAAAATGGCTCGGCTTGATCCCTCAGTCAGTTTTCAACCATGGTTGGAATCGACTCCGAGTGAGAAAAGGGGTCAGTCCTCATTTTGTCTCCTGGATCCGAGTGGAAAAGGTTCATTGAGTAAAAGAGACCGAGTGAAATCATGTTGATGTGTCACTCGGAAGCACTTCTCACTCGGTTCCTAAATTCCTCTCCACAATCCGAACCACCAACGACTCAGAACCGACTGAAATATGTGAAGTGTGACTTGGAATTGAAACATGGCTCGGAAAGGTGTAAAAGATGACACGGAAGGGATTTGGTGTTGGTAAAATTTAACTCGGGAAAGTGTAAAAGAGGACACAGAGCCGATTGAAAACCATAGAGAAACACTCGGAAATTGATTGGGAGAGTACCTGGCTCGGACTTCACTTCCTCTCCCCATTCCGAGTGACCATTGGCTCAGAAATTGGAATTTTCGCTCGGAAATAAACTTCTTCACACTAAGAATTAGAAATTTGAATTTCTTCACTCGGAATGGCTCTGACAGGGAAGCTTTCCACTCGGAATTGACTCATTCTGAGTAGTTCTACTCGGATTTGCTCCATTCTGAGTAGTTCCACTCGGATTTGATCCAACAGGAGCATATTCCACTCGGATTTTGCTCATTCTGAGTGATGCTACTCGGATTCAACTTCAACAGGGGGTTTTTCACTCGGATTTGATCCCTTCTGAGTAATTTCACTCGGATTTGATCCGTTCTGAGTATTTTCACTCGGACTTACTAGTTTTTGGGCCATTCCACTCGGATTTTTGTTCAACAGGGGCATTTTCTACTCGGATTTGATCCTTTTTGAGTCATTCCACTCGGAAATGCTTCATTTTGACTCGGATTTGACTCTTTTTTTGAGTTTTTCACTCGGAAATGCTTCATTTTGACTCGGATTTGACTCTTTTTTTGAGTTTTTCACTCGGATTTATCTCTACCAGGGCTGTATTTCACTCGAAAATGCCTTAACCTGAGTCATCTTGTTCAGATGTGATCATTTTTTAGTCATTCCAATCAGATTTGTCTCCAACAGGGCTGTATTTCACTTGAAAAAGCTTCATTCTGAGTTATTTTGCTCGGTTCTGATTATTTTGGAGCCATTCTACTCGAATTTGACCACTCTGAATTGGAATTCAGTATAAAAAATATTCATTCCACTTGGACCGGACCAAAAGAGGTGTTCACAAGTCCGAACTGGGGCACATAGGTCATGACTAAATCGCTTTCTCAGAAGCAGAGTCGAAGGGTGAGCTTGGAGTCATAATATGGGGTTTAAGATGCGCGTTATCCTCAGAGGTTCACTAGTAGATCAGCAAGCTTTCCCTGTTTCATCTATTATCAACCTGTGTATTGGACTTCTTTTGTTTTCCCTACTTCCCTCTCCCTGTACCTACTCAACTCATGAATAAATTTCACCCTTTTTTTCGATACATGTTTATATTGTGAATTTCATGAATACGATAAGACATGTGTTTTCCTTTATCTAATAAAATGAAAATAATTATTTAAAGTTGTGGGGGGCAAGATGCTCCTATTGCTCGATCTCACCTTGGGCAATCGTTATGAAGACTAAGTCCAGACATGCTCTTTGAAGATAGAATTTCCTCATTTGTTCTATTCAGTCATGAGTCGCCCCAAATCTGTAGGGATCATGGTTCTTTGGGAAGTCTCCTCAGATTCTTATTTATTTTACTTTGTACTACTAACTCCCCTCTACAGGTTATTGCAACAAATAGTCATGTCGAGTCTTGACAACTCAATCAAGTTCTTTTCCCTACTAGGATCACGATCGCCAAAGTTGGCACTTCACAAGACTCCTCCTTATTCACCAAAGCTTTCACTTCTTAAGCACTCTTCCTCAAGTGCCAAATGGGCACTTAGAATTTTCTTTCATCGCCTAGGATGGGCACCTTCAGTTTTCTTTCATCGCCAAGGATAGGCACCTACAATTTTCTTTCATCGTCTAGGATGGGCACTTTCAATTTTCTTTCAACGCCTAGGATGGACACTTTCAATTTTCTTTCATCGCCTAGGATGGGCACCTTCAATTTTCTTTCATCGCCTAGGATGGGCACCTACAATTTTCTTTTATCGCCTAGGATGGGCACTTTCAAATTTCTTTCATCGCCTAGGATGGGCACCTGCAATTTTCTTTCATCGCCTAGGATGGGCACCTGCAATTTTCTTTCATAACCTACGATGGGCACTTTCAATTTTTCTTTCATCGCCTAGGATGGGCACTTTCAATTTTCTTTCATTGCCTAGGATGGGCACTTGCAATTTTCTTTCATCGCCTAGGATGGGCACTTTTAATTTTCTTTCATCGCCTAGGATGGGCACCTGTAATTTTCTTTCATCACTAGGATGGGCACTTTCAGTTTTCTTTCATCGCCTAGGATGGGCACTTTCAATTTCTTTAATCGCCTAGGATGGGCACCTTCAATTTTATTTCATTGCCTAGGATGGGCACCTGCAATTTTCTTTCATCGCCTAGGATGGGCACTTTTAATTTTCTTTCATCGCCTAGGATGGGCACCTGTAATTTTCTTTCATCGCTAGGATGGGCACTTTCAATTTTCTTTCATCACCTAGGATGGGCACATTCAATTTTCTTTCATCGCCTAGGATGGGCACCTTCAATTTTCTTTCATCGCCTAGGATGGGCACCTGCAATTTTGTTTCATCGCCTAGGATGGGCACATTCAATTTTCTTTCATCACCTAGGATGGGCACCTGCAATATTATTTCATCGCCTACGATGGGCACTTTCAATTTTTCTTTCATCGCCTAGGATGGGCACTTTCAATTTTCTTTAATCGCCTAGGATGGGCACTTTTCTTTCATCGCCTAGGAAGGGCACCTGCAATTTTCTTTCATCGCCTAGGATGGGCACATTTAATTTCCTTTCATCGCCTAGGATGAGCACCTTCAGTTTTCTTTCATCACCTAGGCTGGGCACCTTTAACTTTCTTTCGTCGCCTAGGATGGGCACTTTTAAGTTTCTTCCATCTCCTAGGATGGGCATTTTCAATATTCTTTCATCGCCTAGGATGGGGACCTTTAATTTTCTTTCATCGCCTAGGATGGGCACTTTCAATTTTCTTTCATCGCCTAGGATGGGCACTTTCACTTTTCTTTCATCTCCTAGGATGGGCACCTTTAATTTTCTTTCATCGCCTAGGATGGCCACCTGCAATTTTCTTTCATCGCCTAGGATGGGCACTTTCAATTTTCTTTCATCGCCTAGGATGGGCACCTTCAGTTTTCTTTCATCACCTAGGATGGGCACCTGCAATTTTCTTTCATCGCCTACGATGGGCACTTTCAATTTTCTTTCATCGCCTAGGATGGGCACTTTCAATTTTCTTTCATCGCCTAGGATGGGCACTTTCAATTTTCTTTCATCGCCTAGGATGGGCACCTTCGATTTTCTTTCATTGCCTAGGATGGGCACTTGCAATTTTCTTTCATCGCCTAGGATGGGCACTTTTAATTTTCTTTAATCGCCTAGGATGGGCACCTGTAATTTTCTTTCATCACTAGGATGGGCACTTTCAATTTTCTTTCATCACCTAGGATGGGCACATTCAATTTTCTTTCATCGCCTAGGATGGGCACCTTCAATTTTCTTTCATCGCCTAGGATGGGCACCTGCAATTTTGTTTCATCGCCTAGGATGGGCACTTTTAATTTTCTTTCATCTCCTAGGATGGGCACCTTTAATTTTCTTTCATCGCCTAGGATGGGCACCTGCAATTTTCTTTCATCGCCTAGGATGGGCACTTTCAATTTTCTTTCATCGCCTAGGATGGACACCTTCAGTTTTCTTTCATCACCTAGGATGGGCACCTGCAATTTTCTTTCATCGCCTACGATGGGCACTTTCAATTTTCTTTCATCGCCTAGGATGGGCACTTTCAATTTTCTTTCATCGCCTAGGATGGGCACTTTCAATTTTCTTTCATCGCCTAGGATGGGCACCTTCAATTTTCTTTCATTGCCTAGGATGGGCACTTGCAATTTTCTTTCATCGCCTAGGATGGGCACTTTTAATTTTCTTTCATCGCCTAGGATGGGCACCTGTAATTTTCTTTCATCACTAGGATGGGCACTTTCAATTTTCTTTCATCACCTAGGATGGGCACATTCAATTTTCTTTCATCGCCTAGGATGGGCACCTTCAATTTTCTTTCATCGCCTAGGATGGGCACCTGCAATTTTGTTTCATCGCCTAGGATGGGCACTTTCAATTTTCTTTCATCGCCTAGGATGGGCACCTGTAATATTATTTCATCGCCTACGATGGGCACTTTCAATTTTTCTTTCATCGCCTAGGATGGGCACTTTCAATTTTCTTTAATCGCCTAGGATGGGCACCTTTAATTTTCTTTCATCGCCTAGGAAGGGCACCTGCAATTTTCTTTCGTCGCCTAGGATGGGCACATTTAATTTCCTTTCATCGCCTAGGATGGGCACCTTCAGTTTTCCTTCATCGCCTAGGCTTGGCACCTTTAACTTTCTTTAGTCGCCTAGGATGGGCACTTTCAATTTGCTTCCATCACCTAGGATGGGCAACTTTAACTTTGTTTCGTCGCCTAAGATGGGCACTTTCAATTTTCTTCCATCGCCTAGGATGGGCACTTTCAATTTTCTTTCCTCGCCTAGGATGGGCACCTTCAATTTTCTTTCATCGCCTAGGATAAGCACTTTTAATTTTCTTTCATCGCCTAGGATGGGCACCTGCAATTTTCTTTCATCGCCTAGGATGGGCACTTTCAACTTTTTTTCATCGCCTAGGATGGGCACTTTCAATTTTCTTTCATCGCCTAGGATGGGCACCTTCAATTTTCTTTCATCGCCTAGGATGGGCACCTGCAATTTTGTTTCATCGCCTAGGATGGGCACTTTCAATTTTCTTTCATCGCCTAGGATGGGCACCTGTAATTTTCTTTCATCGCCTAGGATGGGCACTTTCATTTTTTCTTTCATCGCCTAGGATGGGCACTTTCAATATTTCTTTCATCGCCTAGGATGGGCACCTTCAATTTTCTTTCATCGCCTAGGAAGGGTACCTGCAATTTTCCTTCATCGCCTAGGATGGGCAAATTCAATTTCCTTTTATCGAATAGGATGGGCACCTTCAGTTTTCTTTCATCGCCTAGGATGGGCAACTTTAACTTTCTTTCGTCGCCTAGGATGGGCACTTTTAATTTTCTTCTATCGCCTAGGATGGGCACTTTCAATTTTCTTTCTTCGCCTAGGATGGGCACCTTCAATTTTCTTTCATCGCCTAGGATGGGCACTTGCAATTTTCTTTCATCGCCTAGGATGGGCACCTGCAATTTTCTTTCATCGCCTAGGATGGGCACTTTCAATTTTCTTTCATCGCCTAGGAGGGGCACTTTCAATTTTCTTTCATCGCCTAGGATGGGCACCTTCAATTTTCTTTCATCGCCTAGGATGGGCACCTGCAATTTTGTTTCATCGCCTAGGATGGGCACTTTCAATTTTCTTTCATCGCCTAGGATGGGCACCTGTAATTTTCTTTCATCGCCTAGGATGGGCACTTTCAATTTTTCTTTCATCGCCTAGGATGGGCACTTTCAATTTTCTTTCATCGCTTAGGATGGGCACCTTCAATTTTCTTTCATCGCCTAGGAAGGGCACCTGCAATTTTCTTTTGTCGCCTAGGATGGGCACATTCAATTTCCTTTAATCGCCTAGGATAGGCACCTTTAGTTTTCTTTCATCGCCTAGGATGGGCACCTTTAACTTTCTTTCGTCGCCTAGGATGGGCACTTTTAATTTTCTTCCATCACCTAGGATGGGCACCTTCAACTTTCTTTCGTCGCCTAGCATGGGTAGTTTGAATTTTCTTTCATCACCTAGAATGGGCACTTTTTAGTTTCTTTCGTCGCCTAGGATGGGTACTTTCAATTTTCTTCCATCGCCTAGGATGGGCACTTTTAATTCTCTTTCATCACCTAGGATAGGCACCTTCAATTTCTTCCACTACCTAGGACGGTCACTTTTACGTTTCTTTCGTTGCCTAGGACGGGCATTTTTAAATTTCTTCCAATGTCTAGGACGGGCACTTTTTAAGTTTCTTTCGCCGCCAAAGGTGGACACTTTTATTTCATACCACTCTCAAGCTTTTATCTCCAAGGATTGGCCCTTTTATGTTTTCTTACTGACGAAGTTGGCACCTCTCTCAAACTTTCTTTCATCTCCTTTCAAACTGGGGCATCACCCCAGGTTTTATTCCTCTCCGTCAAGGGATGACACCCCCGAGTCGTTTAGTCCCTATTAGAACCTGGGGCATCACCCCCTAAGTCTTTCATCTCCTTTCAAACTGGGACATCACCACAGGTTTCATTTCTCTCCGTCAAGGGACGACACCCCGAATCACCCAAAATAGCTCAAACTGGGGCATCCCCTAGAATTCTCTCCCCCAGAAAGCCGCCATACATCTTCAGTGGGCCCTAGATCTTTCTTCCAGTCAAAAAGGGCAGTGCCCCAAATTCCCAGATAGCTCAAACTGGGGCATCACCCCAGGTTCATTCTGTTTCAGCCAAGGGGTAATGCCCCCCAAGATTCTTTCAATCATGTGAAACTGGGGCATCACCCCAGGTTCATTTTCTTTCAGTTAAGGGGCAGTACCCCGAATTCCCCAGTAAGCTCAAACTGGGGCATCACCCCGAGTTTCTCTTGTTTCAATCAAGGGGCAATTCCCCCCAAGATACTTTCAGTTATGTTAAACTGGGGCATCACCCCAGATCTTTTTCTTTCAGTCAAGGGACAGTACCCCAAGATTCTTTCAATCATCTCAAACCAGGGTCAACCCCAATCTTTACATTTCCTGTCAACCGAGGGTCAACCCCAACCTTTACTTTTCCTGTCAATCGAGAGACAACACCCTCACTTTTATCTTTCTGTCTACCGAGAGGCAACACCCTCATTTTATTTTCCTGTCAATCGTGAGGCAACACCCTCACCCTTTCTTCCCTATCAGCCAAAAGGACATTATCCTGGCAAAAAAAAAAATAAAGAAAAATAAAAAAGAAAAAAGAAAAAAAATGGAAAATCTACCTAGGTAAGTAGCCTGGCGTAACTCCGTCCCAAGGAGGTTTTTGCAGGAAATCTTGGCTAAGCCAGAATAGCTCTTCAGAGCATCCAAGAAACTCGCTGATGGAGTAGGCATTGCTGGTCAGGAGGAAGTGCTCATGGGTCCAACCGGTGTAGAACTTCCTGGAAAAGTCTGAATTCTCCGAGAACACCGGTTTTCCTGCATTGACCTCGACCTTGACATAGGAGTGCTTGAAGCTTACTTCGTCTGTCTTGGCCGATTTGGTGTAACTTTTGAAGTTCACCACCTTGGAGTTACAGCGGAGGTTGATAAATCCGAGGCCCCCTCCTTGGTTACCCCGGCGTATCACCCTGCAGTATGTAAAGAAGAGGGCGACGGTGGGGACGAAGTGGAAGTACTCCCCAAGTACCTCCAGAGATCTCACCAAACCCCAGCCGTTGGGGTGAAGTTGGCTGGGAGAGCAGTCCAAGAACTGGAGTACGCCCATTTCAAACTCCATAAAAGGGAGACGGGCGCCAATCTTGGAGAATAACATCTCGTACATGAAGATGTACCTCGACCCTGGCTGATGGCAGATCCTATCCGATGTCAAGGGGCAGAGAACAGTGAAGTCATTTTCATGCTCCTCGTCGGAGTGAACAATGACATCTTCGATGGTAACATCGGCTGCGTCCTCAGCGTAGCGGGAGACGATGTTCCTTGGGTCTTCATGAACCCAAAAGTAAGGATCCTTGGCCTTCTCAACGAGCTAGTCTATACGGTGTGCAACGACGTTAGTCTCGACAGTGTTGGTGGCAATAACGGCGACGCCAGTGGAAGAATTTCCAGAAGAGGCCATGAGGACAGTGCGGTGGAGGAATGGGATACAGCTGTAAAAGGCCACATCGTTAGATAAATAGAAATCGGCACTACTATCCCGCTCACTAGTAATGCCCAAGTCAAAGGATGAGGACGATGTGTGGGAGTCAAACGATGTGTCAAACCCCCTCGTTTCCCACAAAGGCAATGTGGAGAAACGATGTCCCGAAACTATAGGCCGATGTGAAACCCTAGAGGTTGCTTCACCGTGGCGACGCTGACCCCGGCTCATGACTCCCCCCGACTGACGCTAGGATGTGATTGAAGGAGGCCCTGATAGGACCTCGATGGAGTCACTGCTCGAACCGTTGTACCCCATACCCTATCTAAGAATGAATAGAGAAGGAAGATGTGAAGCTACCTGCTGAGACGATGCGGGTAGTTCTTTTAGTGCGAGCCAAAATGTTGAACACCAGAAGTCTTGAACATCGGAGAGGCAGAACTTCGGTATCAGAAAAGAATTGAAATGAACGACCCCCGTGCCCGCTTTTATAGAGTGAGGGGACAAGGATCCAAAACGTTCCATATTCCGGCCCAGGCCCATGAAGAGAGGTCCACTCGCCTCAACGGTTCTCATTCCGGTTCGAAGGCGCGAAAGTTTGAAATTTGAAAGGACGAATCAGGTGATGACATGTGTAAGAACCCTTAGGTCATTTCCAGATGTGAACTATCCTGAGGTTACACCGACACGTTATCTACCTACACCGTCAGATGCCATATCGGTTAAGGTGTCCCACCTGGCCCCTACATCGATGTTCATGTCTTTACTTCCTTCATTTCAAAAACACAAAGACTTCGTGTTTCTCTTGTGAAAGAGAAGTAAAGAAGGGCATCTGTGGACACCTATTTCGGTACGGTCAGTGATTACATCGAATTGACACTGTTTGCAAGCAATGAATCCCAACCGGTGTGAGGTAGTAGGTGTGACATCGTCTGATGTCTGAAAAGGGACCTCGGTCCAAGGTTAAAGGAACGTCGGTCTAAGCTGCTGAAATGGGACATCGCTTGATGGCCAGATTACACCACCCGGTGTCCAGCAAGAGGACACCGGTCCAGGCTATTGGAGGGAACACACCGACCTGATTTAAAATCATTTGTTGAACCGATGTCTTTATTATCTGATGTCATGACTCTCATGTACTTGACATCGGATTGGTAAGTTTGGTTGCCCATGCTGTGACTTGGAATTACGCCCCCAATTAGACCCTCGAATCCTGGGAGTGGCAGACAGGGAACAGAAGTGGAAATAATTAAAAATTCCCCACCAGCCGTTGCTCCCTACAACATGTTAGTGGCCAGGCTGGCTCCACTGTGCACGTGGGTGAGTGGAGGCTTGAGTTGTCCAAGCACTCAGCCAGCACCTTGGACCTCTATAAATGCCTCAGCTGAAGAGGCACAAGGGTTGACACTCTGAATACTGAAGCCCCCAGAAAACTTGCTCTGAACTTCAAATCCCTGAGCCCCTGTCAGAGAATACCTTGTCTTCTGACACCGGCCCAAGTTTGCAATAAAGCTATTTTCTGGATATTCTCTAGAACGTATAAATCACCCTCATCAAGTTCACACCGACTCTTCCATCAAACCCTCACACCGTCCCCTTGCTAAACCCTACACCGGCGCCATACTGTCTGCTCAACAGCTACACTAGCATCACTCCGGCTGTTGCTGCTCAGGCCCACACCGGTCCACGTCTGAACTCCAGTCCCCAGTATCACTACTACACCGGTTCTGTTTTGTCTCTATTCTCTTATTTTTTATTGTTTATTTTTTCTACTAAATTTGTAATTTTTGATTCTATTTTCTTGTTTAAGTTTAGTCTGTTAAACTTCTTTTATTTTGCTTTATAACCAGTAATAACAAAAAAGAAATAAATATTTTTTATATGTTCTTTTAAACCCAAAATGTAAAAGCTGTTTTTAGCCAGTGTCGTGCGGAAATACTTCTGCCTACACTATTTCCTAAAGCCCATACACGTGCGAAGAACTTCGCTTTGTATGTACCTTGTCCATCATTAATTTTCCAGTTTCGCTCAAAACTCCTTCATCAAGAACTACGTAACCCTGATTTCTCGATAACTCGAGAATACGTAGGAGTAGGACTTAACTCCTGTCGGGCCCATCCTTCCTTTTTTATTTTTACGTTTTTTGTAACTAGTCCGTTCTTATCACTTCCATGAAAATTGATTTAGACGTGACGTCTTGTTGATTTTCCCCCATTTTTGGTCGATCATCACCACGATTCACAAGGAAAGGGATACTTAGGATGAGACGTCCCGTTTATCCCCTTCTCGTTTCTGACCCCGTACTTTTGACTAAAGGATGAGTAATTTGGACGCGACGTCTTGTTAGCACCCTTCCCTTTCCCTGTTTTGTATCGAAGTTGAGGTAAATTTAGATGAGACGTCCTGTTGACCTTGCTTCGACACTTCATGTTTGTTCAATTTGTTCCCTTCATTTTTTTACACAAAGTACAATAATAAAAAGGAAGAAATGAAACATCTTTTATAAGGCTATTTATGTTGCGCATTTTCAATCTTGGTGCTGTTTTTGACAGGCGATGTAGGGTGCTAATTCCTTCCCTACTCGTAACTGACTCCCGAACTTGAATCTCACCTTTTTCTAACCAGTTCTTTGTTAAAGTTTTTTTCCAATGTTTTAACCAGCGACTCCCTGTTTTTCTTTTCTTTCGAAAGGATTTTGAAATGCCTCATTTTTCATGGGTCGGCCGCGCCGCTGCGATCCCGGTCACGACACCGTCCATAGAAGAATTTGAACAAATACTGGGGATGCCTTTGGAGGGGCAAATTCCCTACCGCCATCTTGATCATCATGCCATTATTGCTGCAGTCGCCCGTGTTTTGAGAATTCATCCTGAGACATTGAGGAAAGTGCAGATGAATAGAAATCAAATTCCTGGGTTCACTCGAGAGTTCCTTGAGAAACATATGCAGATTTTGGCAGATAAAGAGGATTGGGAGACCTTCATCGACACTTTGGCCCTCACTATCTACGGGGTTGTCCTGTTCCCCAATCTAGAAAATTACGTGGATTATGATGCCATCGCGGTCTTCCTGGCTCACAAACATAGGCTTGAGAATCCTGTCACGGCTGTGTTGGCCAATGTGTACTATACAATGGGCTTTTGCCATACGCAAGGTGGGAGAAGAATTGTCTGTTATTTACCTATCCTGTATGTATGGCTCGTGTCTCATGCCTTCCATCAAGTCTGCAAGGTGTAATGTCCTATTTGTGATTTAAAACTGTGTCAGCTGGCTATAAAGAATGGGCAAGAGTGGGCCAATCACCTTATAGGGCTCACGGCGGAGAAGGTCAGATGGTATCCTCAATTGCTAGGGGTCGAGTTGATCATATATAGCTGTGGGGTTATCCGAATGTTCCTCTCATTGGTACATAAGGATGCATCAATTACAATCCTGTTATAGCAAAGCGTCAGTTGGCTTATCCTTTACTCGAACCACCAGATGAAGGATTGCTCACTCCCCTTATTTTGTACTATGCAAAGGGGAACTATGTGTCTACTATCCGGGACATAGCCAATGCATGGAAGAAGGTCCACAAGATGGGGAAAGAATTAGGGGCCCGATGCTATGCCGTGGGAGCAGAATACCATGAATGGGTCCTGAACAGGGTTTCAATTGTAAAATTACCCTTTAGAGGTCCTCATACCAGTCTACAAGCATTCCCGCTCCTTCACTTATCATAGAGGATAAAGCTACCCAGGATTTAAAGGCTCAAATAGAGGAGTTAACGGCCAAGAATCAAAAACTGGAAGAGGACTTGCTAAAATATCAACAAGAATGCACCCTCCAAAGGAGGAAAAATTTAGAGAGTAAGCAGGCCATGGAAGAGATACGAAAAAGCGGAAGATTGAAGAAGATTACAGGGTAAGACAAGATCAGTGTCTCCAGGCAGCCAATTCTCAACTAAAAACGAAAAGCAAGCAAAGTGACGCCATCCTGGCTGAAAAACAGTTTCTCAAAGGCGTGCTGACACAGTCCAAGGAAAATGAAAGAAAGGCTTTGGTGGAGAAGGAGTTGTTACAATCCCGAGTACATAACTTGGAGCAGCAGCTTGACGAGATAATGAAGGCGTGCAAACAAGAGATAAATGATGAGCGACAAAATGCCATAGATATAGAGAAACATTGTCAAGAGGCCACACAAGTCTTAGAAACTGAATTGGCACGGCAAGACGAAGTCGTTCGTTCATAGATGGATCGCTTCGCTAATCTGGCCTACTTGGCCAATGGAGTTCTAGAGGATCTTCCACTATTGCTGAAACAAGCTGAAGGGATGGTTAATCCCCTCTCTACTCCAAAGGAAATTTTGTTATTTTTGAACTATTGCCACGAAAGGATTTATAAAATGAAGGCTATGATTACCCAAGCCAGGAATGGTTGAAATATTGTAATCAAACTTTTACACTGTATCCCATGGAAGTATGAAATAATGAAGCATTTTTTTGTCTCCAAGATTGTCTCATGTCTCATGTTAATTTCCACTTTATTGTTTTACCTAGTACTTTTGAACGCGACATTCTGAGGAACGGTCAGAGAACACGCATCGAATCTCGAATCGCGTCCCGCGTAACGTCTTTCTACTTTTATCATTTCCATTAACTATATATTTTCTTTTGCTAACATATCCCCATGATTCTTTTAGACATTACGGGTAAACATCCTTACGAGACCAGGCTTAGAAAGAAACTCATGGCTGAAATAGAACAAGAAAATGAGAGTTTGAGAGCTGAGCTCAATCAATTAAAAGAACAGATGGCCGAGATGGCTAAACTTTTAGAGAAAAGGGTCACAGAAGGGGGTTCGTCTGCCGGTGTTGATGACGCTAGACAACAGCCGCCTACCTCGTGGCCCTCTCCAGGTCCGACTGGGGAGCAAGCCCCTAATCCTACAACACCTCCAATCACTGTTCATGTAAGAAGGCCAAACCCTGTTGACACCCAGCAGCATACCTTCATTGATGCTGATGGCAACGTTATCCCTTTCCTATTATATGGCTTGCCTCCAGGGTATTTTCCTCCACTCCATGTCGACCCCCAAACGGGTCTAGACCACCAAGATCCTTACCATGTTCAACCAGGCATTCCACCCTGTCATGAATTCTATATGACCCAAGGCCAAACGCAACCCATCCAAGCTCACATTACACAACCTACCCAGGCGACCCAAACCACCACCCGACCACAGGGCTTTATGAACCCCGTAAACCCCTCTCACGTAGCTACGCATGCCTAGCAGCCTTATAGACACACAGATCCTCATGTGGCTATTGGTCCCAATGGCACCGTAGCTATCCAAGAAGGAAGGATAGAGGTCCTCGAAAGGAAGTTAAGAGCAATGGAGGGATCAGAAGGTTTCGGATTTGGAAGTGCCATGGAACTTTGCTTAATCCCGAATGTCGTCATCCCTCCTAAATTCAAGGTGCCAGAATTTGACAAATACTGAGGGCTAACCTGCCCAAAGAATCATCTCACCATGTATTGTCGGAAGATGACATCCTACGCTTCCAATGACCCGCTACTAATCCATTGCTTTCAAGATAGCCTGGTCGGGGCCGCCCTTACATGGTACACCCACCTCGAGTGGTCTCGTATACGCAGTTGGAAGGACTTGTCTGATGCTTTCATGAAGCAATATAAATACAACTTGGACATGGCGCCAGATAGGGTGCAATTGCAAAACATGGTGAAGAAGGAGGCTGAAACATTCAAAGAATACGCGCAACGTTGGCGTGAAGTTACCACACAGGTAGACCCACCCTTATCAGAAAAAGAAGTCGTATCCATGTTCATCGACACACTTCAATCTCCTTTCTATGATAGGATGATTGGGAGCGTCTCATCCCATTTCTCTGATATCATCACTATCGGAGAAAGAATAGAAAATGGGATAAGAACTGGAAAAATCATCCGAGGTCCATCTGTGATAGGCACAACAAAGAGGCCAGCCACAGGGGAAGGCAGAAAAAGAGATGGTGAAACCAATGCCGTCTCTTACGACCAAAGAAGAAACCACACAAGGCCATTTACCCCTATCATATTTCCACCGGCCAACCCTCATACGTCATATCCATGCATAGCAGCGGTTCAAAATCCAAATCCACCCCGTTTCCGACTACCTATCATATGGCCACCAACACCACAAGCACCATACCAACCACCACAAACACCATACTAACCGCCACAAGTAAATCAACCACCAAATCCAAATTTAAGAAGATAGAATAATGACCACACCCAGATTCAGTTTGATCCTATCCCCATGACATATACCGAGCTCTTACCCCATCTCATCGAAAACACCTTGGTAGTACCCTATCCTCTGAGACCACTTCAGCCACCCTACCCTAGAGGATATGATCCAAATACGCGGTGTGATTACCATTGCCGGTGCACCGGGGCATTCTATGGAGAATTGCCTGGCTTTGAAGTTCAAAGTAAGGGATCTAATCAGGGCTGACTAGATAAGTTTTCATGAGGGAAGTCCAAATGTGACAACTAACCCTTTGCCCAACCACGGGAGGCTAGGGGTCAATGCTATTGAGGAAGATGAGGAATGTATTTCAAAGGTTGATGACATAAAAATGCCTTTGGAAATAATTCACTCCCACATGCTTGAGATGGGGTTGATAGAAGGCCCATGGGATAAAGAGCACAATGATGACCAGTCTGCAAAGCGACAAGGCTTTCAAAAAACCCTTCAGGAACTTATGGACTGTCATATTATAGAGGTTTGTAGGCACTGCGGAGGTAGAGTAAATATGATACAAGAGCAAACCAGGGTACGAGCACCAAAACCCCTGGTCATATTCTACAGCAAGAATGCACCGACAGCCCCAGCTCCTGCCAAAACTGTCATTACAGTACAAGCACCTACTTTGTTCCCCTTCAAAGATTCTCATGCTGTGCCTTGGAAGTACAGCTCAGAGGTGGTCATCACTAACCCCACGACAGTTGATTCTACATCATCCTCCTTTGTGACAAATATTGCCGGGATCGGAGGCATCACTCAGAGTGGAAGGGTATATGCTCCTCCGGAATTAAAACTTGACAAAACAGCTGGAGAAGTCAAATCCGAAAAAGAAGGAGCCACTGGCGAGATAAAAAAGGCTGTAACTGAGGAAGAAGCCCAAGAATTTTTGAAGTTCATCTGCCACAGTGATTATCAGGTATTGGACCAACTAAACCATACCCCGGGCAAGATCTCTTTGTTGTCCTTGTTGATAAATTCCGAACCACACCGGAACACATTAATGAAAGTATTAAGTGAAGCACACGTGAAGCATGACTTGCCTGTTGACAAGTTTGAAGGCATAGTGGGCCATATAGTAGCTAATAATTATGTGACCTTTACGGATGATGAGGTGCCAGTAGAAAGAAGAGGGCACAACAAAGCCCTTCATATCTCTGTAAAATGCCAAGATCATATCCTAGCAAAAGTACTTGTAGACAATGGGTCGTCGCTAAACATGATGCCAAAATCCACATTGGCGAAGTTTCCATTTGATGGGGCTTACATGAGACCAAGTTCTATGGTGGTGTAGGCTTTTGACGAGACTCGTCGGGAGGTCATGGGAAAGATTGAACTGCCAATACAGGTTGGACCGTGTACCTTTCAGATTCTTTTTCAAGTCATGGATATCACGCCCGCCTACAGTTGTTTGCTAGGACGGCCGTGGATCCACTCGGCTGGGGTGGTTCCTTCCACACTGCATCAAAAATTAAAATTCTTCATTGCTAATAAACTAGTGATTGTTTCTGGGGAAGAGGACCTCTTGGTCAGCAAGCCTATCACCACCCCATACATTGAAGCAGCCGAAGAAGCTCTCGAGACCTCGTTCCAGGCCTTAAAAATAGCCAATGCCACAAGCATTATAAGAACATCCTTCCCAAATGTACCTCTAACAGTGGCAAGGACCATGTTACGGAAGGGATACAAGCTAGGAAAAGGGCTGGGATGTAAACTGGAAGGGAGGATCCAACCTGTGTGCCTCCCAGAAAATAAGGACAGATATGGTTTGGGATACCGGCCCACGGCCACTGACAGAAAGAGGGTAGGGGAGGCGAGAAGAGAAAGAAGGATAGCTTGCTTCACTGGTAAGGAAGTCAACACCGTAAGGAACCCCATTTGTAACCTCTATCAGAGTTTCAGGAGTGCAGGAATAATGTATTCGGATCAAG